>CM037631.1:83415327-84615327 GCA_015227895.2 Colaptes auratus | reverse complement strand
TAAACCACAACATTACTTAAAGGACCAGAACGGCCAAGCCAATTGCCATGGGGTGTAATGGTTTTCTACTGGCAAGATCATAAGTCTGAATTGACTGTCAGAGATACTAATTTACATCTTTGTGTCTGTGTAAAGGCAATGGAGAGATGAGGTGATTCAGCTACTGGGTGGTCTGGGGGGTATAAGGGCAGTGTCTTGGTCCAGAGAGGGAAAGAGACTCAATTCTTTTGAATATTCCCATGTTGTGAAATTAGAGGCACAAACGAGGCCAAAATATCAACAGCTAGACTATTTATTACATAAATAAAGTGGATGGATTAGAAGGGGAGAGAGAGAGAATAGAGAGAGAAGAGGAAAGGAATTATATTACCTCACCCCCCCCCCCCAAGACAGTTTGAGTCTGTGGAGGAAAGGTGCTGCAGGAGATGTTGGGTCTGTAGAGGAAGGGTGCTGAGGCTTTGGCTGTAGAAGGGATGTGGTCCTCTGAGCAGCTTCTGCAGCTCTGTGAGTTGCAGCAGGCGGAACTTAGGGCACGGAGAGAGGGTTTTCAGAGTCCAAGATCCATTGTGTTGGCCCCGTGATATTTCCAGCGTGTGGTGCCGTCTTCTTTCTTCTGCATTTTTCTTCTCCAGTTTTCTTCTTCTAAGCCAGTAGTTGCTCCAGTCTCTTATACAGTTTTTTAGTCCTTAGGCAAGTGTCCAGGTGTTGTTCCCCGGGATATCGTTCTGGGAAATCATCTTTAGGTAAGTGTCCAGGCATCGTTCCCCAGGAAATCTTTCTGTGTACTCAGATGAGTTTGGATAGCCGTCTGGATGGAGTGGGGAAGGCCTCTGCCTCCTCCTTCTCCATCTACCTACCCACACACTCATTACACATCAGGAAACAGGTGGTGAGTCCATTGTCTCATCATCCTCCCTTCCTGGAGTATATGATGGCTGGAAATGATCTTGTCCTGAAGGCGTGATGGCTGGGCCCTTGGGCCATTGTTGTCAGGCCAGCTGCAGTCCAGTGAGCAATGTTATCTTTGCACCTTCCAAGAGTCCTTTCAGTGGCTCTGCCCAACGCACATCAGCTATTGTCGGGGCAAGCAGCAAGTGTTTTAATCTTTGTTGAGTCACACCAGGAGAGACAAGCTTTAGTCTCCCACAGGCAGTTACTCAAGAGGTATGTAGAGTGTGTGCATGTGTTGGTGTGTGAAAGAGGACATGGATACCAGAGGCTGGTACCTCAATCAGACAATTGAATTTGGCAATTGCCTGCAGAAATGAGTTTAAAGGATTACAAATCAATAATTCTAGAGAAGATGAAGAATTTGAAATAGAAAAATTGGGGAGAGGGAACAGCCCAACAGTGAGCCCAAGAGGGACGGAGAAAAGAGAGAAAACGCTGTTGGCAACAGGAAATTCAGTAGTCTGAGAGGCAATAGTGCTATAGCTGAACAGTGACAGTGAGGAAGAGATGTGTAAACCCATATGTAGATTTTTTTGCAATAAAAGGACAAGATATAGGAGCTCCCATATTGTATCGTGAGTAGTAACGATAATCATCTTGAACATAAATAAATAACAAATGTATATTTATAAAAAAATTATTGAGGGGTATCATGAGGCTATTTCATTTTATAGAATCAACATTATTGAATCATCTTTTTAAAAAAAACTTCGAGTTTTCTGGTTTAATGCTAAAATACAACAGGATATTATATGCAAAATTCAAAGTTGTTCATAGTATACTTGTCCTGGAAACATAGCCATTTCACCTGTTTCCTGGAAACAAGACGCACTACTCAACTTTACAGCATAGCTGTCAGGAAGATGTAGAATTACTCTTTGTTTAATAGGCATTAAATATGTTTAAACTATCCTACAAAGAGATAAAATTACACATGTTGTCATTATAAATTATCAGTGTAGTGACAAATATTAACAATGGAAATGTACTATAGGTTGTCAATATCAAAGAAAAATTAATGCACACATTATAAACAGTTATCTGGTTATTAAAGAAGTGTGCTTGCAATGTTAGTTTGAATCCCAGTCTCTCTGTTAAAAATAAATAAAGAACCCAGAACTAGATAGAATGTGAATAGAATAGAATAGAATAGAATAGAATAGAATAGAATAGAATAGAATAGAATAGAATAGAATAGACCAGGTTGGAAGAGACCTTCAAGATCATCATGTCCAACCTATCATCCAACACCACTTAATCAACTAAACCATGCAACCAAGCACCCTATCAAGTCTCCTCCTGAACACCTCCAGTGACAACGACGGTGTGTGCTCAATGTAATCTCAAATCACTGTTTTCTCTAGTGAACAAATGTAAAGTTTAAAAAAAAACAACAAACAAAACAAAACCAACCAACAAACAAAAAACCCTACAAAAAACCCCAAACAAACAAATAAAAAGACCTACTCTATTTCCTATTCTCACTGCAATAAAATTCTTTAAGCCATATTGTCCTGTTTTGATTTTACGCAGGCAGGTTTGCTTATGAGGTGAAGAAGGCCCTTCTCAAACTCAGGAGGCCTGCCATTAACTTAAATTTTTATTTAGCTTTCTTTTCTGAATTCATATAATTCTTGATGTAGGTGCTGACACTTTACCCAGCTCTCTCACACACCTTCCCTTCTTTGTTATCATGCTGCAGAGTAAATGGGTACCACAGTTTGATTAGCTGAAATGAAGGGCGATAAAAAACCTATTTTATTGTAATATATTATGCTCTTTTCCCCTGTGTTAGTAGTAATGAAATATGTGCATGACATCTTTGAAATTGAAGCTCTAGGGAACAACATTTTATTCTAGGAATAACTTGCTGTTCTTAGTTACTGGAATAGTTTATGGTGGAATTCGGAGAAATTGTAATTATCTAGGCCTCTAGCCCTGTGTTTTGGGGTTTTTGTTGGTTTGGGGTTTTTGTTGGTTTGGGGTTTGTTTTTGGTTTGGTTTGGGTTTTTTAGATCTCACATCTCACTTAGCTCTGAGCAAGGTCTTTGAGAAGAAAAATTGTCCCCTTACAGCAGGTCATAATGGACAGTGAGTTATTGTCTGAACAAAATTGGCACCCAGAAACAGTTACCTTTACCAAATATATTATGCTTTGTTTCCATTATGATTAGAATAGAATAGAATTAACCAGATTGGAAAAGACCTTTGAGATAATCGAGTCCAACCTATCATCCAACACTATCTAATCAAGGAAATCATGGCACCAAGCACCCCATCAAGACTCTTCCTAAACACCTCCAGAGATGGTGACTCCACCACCTCCCTGGGCAGGCCATTCCAATGGCTAGTCACTCTTTCTATGAAGAACTTCTTCCTGACATCCAGCCTAAACCTCCCCTGGCACAGCTTGAGACTGTGTCTTCTTGTTCTGGTGCTGGCCGCCTGGGAGAAGAGAGCAACTCCCACCTGGCTACAGTCTCCCTTCAGGTAGTTGTAGACAGCAGTAAGGTCTGCTCTGAGCCTCTTCTTCTCCAGGCTAAGCAACCCCAGCTCTTAAATTTGTAATCAGTCTCTTTACACAATTGAAGACACCAAGATTCTCAGGATAACTCATAATGAAATACTCCATTCCACAAGTCTCTGAGAAATTAAAATAGCCACACACAGAAAAACAAAAATAATTAGAAAATTGTATTCTAATAGCTGTTGAACTGTAATGGTACTCCCTAAAAACTTCATCAAAGAGGTTATTGACCTTAGGTCATCTTTCTTGACCACTAAATATAGATACAGCTTTTTTTTTTTTTTTTTCAGTTGTTATTATAGGAACTCTTCTGATCTTCTGAGTTCTAACATCAAGGGAAAAAAATTGTAAATCAGTTAAAAATGACACTGAGGCTGAGCGACAAGGATCTTTGTTGGCTGAATATTTCAGGTGGCATAATGTCACTATACATTAGTTTCATGAAGAAGTGACCTACATGATCTGAACCATACTATAACCTTATTTATTTTATCTGTTTAGAAAAAAAAAGAGGAAGGAAGGAAGGAAGGAAGGAAGGAAGGAAGGAAGGAAGGAAGGAAGGAAGGAAGGAAGGAAGGAAGGAAGGAAGGAAGGAAGGAAGGAAGGAAGGAAGGAAGGAAGGAAGGAAGGAAGGAGAAAAAAATAGACTAATGTGGCTTTTTTATGAGCAACTTCACTTCTTTTTCCATGTAACTTTGTATATGTTAATAGGAAAGTTTAAGTATTCTTTTGTTTGTTTGTTTTCTTCTTCACGGTGAAAGTACTTGTGTTTTAAGTTTTAGAATCTCTGGTGGTTAGCTAAACAAGGAACGTGCAAAGGAAAGGTTTCAATTTTCAAGATTAATGTTGAGCAATAAAGACCATTTGCTGTACACACAGATGTAT
The DNA here is from genome assembly GCA_015227895.2 of Colaptes auratus. Classification (NCBI taxonomy): domain Eukaryota; kingdom Metazoa; phylum Chordata; class Aves; order Piciformes; family Picidae; genus Colaptes; species Colaptes auratus. The sequence goes on along the minus strand of CM037631.1, from coordinate 84,610,964 downwards.
AGACACACATATCCTCCTTCTCTGTTTTTCTCTTTATGTGAAAATATATGTACATATTTCAGTATTAAAGTTCTCAGAATATGTTTCACATAAGTAATATATTATGTTGAAAACTACTGGCTACATATACATAACTCAATACTACTCTGAATATTATACATGTGCATGTGTTGTCTGTGTTGAAATCTTGGTTTTGATTGCAAGAATATGCTGTAGTGTTAATTGACAGATGGGATGTTTTAACTATTCCCTTGTTCTTGTTTTCCTTCTTTTAAAATTTAATTAATTTACCTTTTTTTTGTTGTTTTCCTAATTGTAACATGAGAATAGGAAGCTTTTATTTTCATTTTATTAATTTGGAAATATTATCTGGTTATTAATGCTCATATTTATTATTGTAGCATGGTTAAGCCTGAAAATTTGATATGTTCAGTTTTACATTTGGTCTGACCAAAACCTTTGAGCAAACCAGAATAACTTATAATTGCTTCCATTGTCTTTGAACTATCTTGAGATTTAAAATCTTTATAATAGATATTTATTTGTTATTAATCAGTAAACCTCATTTTCAAGCTCCAGAAATAGTTAAGAGTGATACCTATGGGATTACACTTCCCAAAGTTTATTTAAATTGACTAATAATAGCATGCCCTTTAAAAAACAAAGGAAAAAGACAAACATTTCCCACAAATTTCAGTGACAGTGTTTCTGGGTTAGAGCCCATAAAACTCAAATATGAAGTGCGTAATAGTTATTTTCATGGCAATATTCTTACCCGTCTGTTAGGATGGCATCTTGCCTGTCCAGAATGTGTAAGACCACTATTTACAGGACATTAGCCCTGTGCAAAGATAGGACAGCCTGAAATACATTTCAACAATCAGCTTCTCTGCCAAAACATCCTCCTGTTTACAAATACAGCCAATTTGAATCTGCATGCTTGATTAGATGGGCAAATGTCAGATGATACACTACAGCCTACATTTTCAACCTGGTTTTCTACCCTATGTCACTATTTCTTCTCCCCCTCTATAAAACAAAATTTTGATTTAGTATTTGATATGATTCAGACTACGTTTTCAACCTGGTTTTCTACCCTATGTCACTATTTCTTCTCCCTCTCTTTAAAAAATATGTCTGATTTAGTATTTGGAATTTTTCTTGAAGTGAAGTAAAATTCTTACAGCTTAAGTGATACAAATATAGTGCACCTGAGCAGTCCCTGAAGTGTTTTTACTCTGTGAAATACATAAAGAAATATAGAAACCGAAAGAAATCTTTTTCAAAATCAGTCGGTTTTATCCTCTTTAAACACACTTTCTCATTTTTGTGACACAGTTTCTAAATTTCTCACAGATCATTGTCTATCTTAATTTTTTTTTTTCTGAGGGAAAATAGAGTATACTAACATTTTTCTAAAATTTAATCTTTCTGTTATTTGTCTGGGATATTTCATCAAGTATTTTATTACATCAGCAAGATTTTAAAACTTCTATAAGGCAAACTATCTATACTTTGGAAATCAACAGCAAAAATCACTTAAAGGAATTTGAACACAAACAAAATATAGTTTAAGAGTGAACTGATTCTTTGTATAAATTACGACAGGTCTACTTATGCAAAAAGTTGCCACACAAGCTCAGCAGCAAAACTCAACATTACTTGGCTCCTGGACATCCCATCAGGCCATTATACTAATTTCAAATAAAAATTGTCAAACCCCAGAAATGCAAAGTGTCATTTCATTTCTTTGAGCCAAACAGTATCAAATGAACTAATAGTTAGTCACTGTGATATAGCGATTTCATCAAAGAGAGAGGTGTAAATAGAGCCATTAAGTGATAGAATGGGGCTGCTATTTAATGGGAAAATTGTCAACTGACTGTACACAGTTGTTTCTGATGTATTACAGAATTTGTAAGCTCTTTCAGCCTTAGGAATGTCATGCTTTTCGCAGATCCCAAGACCCTGTAAATTCTGTGCAATGCAAATTTAAATAACGTGCCTGGCATTCTGGATGGGGTTTTGGACACAAAACACAAAAAAGAACACTTCATAAAATGTAGTCACCTATTTACCAGAGGATCCAAAAAAAGCGTGAAAGTCCATATAACCTGGCATAGATTGTGTACACAACTGTTTGGCCTCTTCTTGTCTTCAGTAAACCACTATACTCTGTAGTGTCTCTCAAATCTATGTGGACAAAACCCACAAAATATATTTTTAATGCAAGATTTTTAATTATTTTTTTTTTTAATGAAAAATATCTCTTTGGATATCATGAGGTTAAAAAAAATAAATAATGGTTTGGGACCTGCTACATTGTAGGTCTACATGTACCTATTACTTTGTCTTTTATAAATATACGAGTCTTGAACCAATTCTGTCAGAAGTCCAAAAGTCACTCAGCTTTGAAGTGAAAGAATAGAACATTCATTTGCACCAGATTTCAGCAGGAATTCATTATTTTAACACATGTGCAGAGAGTAAACAAATGGTTTTACAAGCCAAAAGAGGAACATGAAAAATCCACAGCCAACAGGAAATTGGTTTTATATTAAAAGGCAAGACCTATTTAAAGTCAATACATAATTAATGCCAACGATTTGTAACCCACTCAGAAGCTGTAATGTGACCTAAATTATAAGCACAATTTAATTGCCATTAAATTCCATATCTCTGAAGACCGTGAGGATTAAGGATGTATGCTTTTCAGACATACATATAAAATGATGTTTCCATAAGTAGGAAACAAATATTCCTTAGAAAATTTTTGTTGCTAGAAAACCCGTTATATTTGCCAAGACTGCAGCAAGCGTAACAATAAGATGAACAAAGAAAAAAGAGTTTCTGTATAAAAGTGTTGTCTTACTTATATTGGACATTGTCTGAAAAAATTTAATGTCCTTGTCATTGTTCCTTGGTTTACAACAGCATGAACACTGTTTAGATTGTGTTTTCTATAATTTGTTGTTGCTGTGGGGATTTCTGGGGAATTTGGGTTATTTCAGTTTGGGGTTTTTTGTGTTTGGTTTTGGGCTTTTTTCTGGTTTGGTTGGTTTGTTGTTGGTTTAAGGTTTCTGTTTGTTTGTTTGTTTTCTTTTTTATATATCCATCTATGTAAATGCATTATTTTTATTTTATTTTTTAAATCAAAACTCTTCAGTTATTCCTGGTATAGTCTTGGGTAGCTGTTCAAAATTATTTTTGATGTTGTAGTTCAGGAACAAGAAGAATTTTCACACGTTTCTGTCCTGTGAATAAAATGCCCAACTGAAACAATTTTTTCCCAGACCCAAAATAAAAAAAAAAAATTTAAAATGAAAGCTAAATTAACCCCCTCCCAATCCCCCCCAACTCCCCCCTTCTGCAAAACAAGCCCCTTCTTATTTTCTTATGATAGGTAATTAAAAGAAGCATGCAACATTGTCTGTGCTAAGAAGAGTATGCAAGACCTCCCAGTTCCTTTACCCTGGAAATAAACATGTGTTTTAGGCAGTCATTTAATCATCAAGTGGGATAGTGTTTTGCTGAGACCAGAGATTGTCTGGATGTGTGCTGTGGCCTCCAGTCACAGATGGTCTGCAGATTTCTGTTTGAATGCAACTGCTAGCAAATTTTAAATTCTATTTGGTTAGGTAAAAATAGCTGTGGTTAAGCAAATTTAAACAAACCTTTACAAGTAGATATTTTAGAAAATGAATGGATGTTCAGTAAAATACTGTGTGTAGAGAGATAGGTGTGTACATGTACCAAATCCAATTGCAACTCTGCTATGAGTCAACAAGCAAGAAGAATATTGAGAAACATTTTTCCCCCCTCTTATTTACTGATGGACTATTTTCCTCATTAATAGTATCTAGTGTGTAGGTAACTTCAGTGTTGAGGCTTCAGAAATTATCCAGATTTGTGGTCAATAACACTGTATAAATTTAAAAAATGTTTTAGTTAGAAGCTTTGTTTTTAGCTACTCCTCAATTATAATGAAATTCCACTTCAAATCTTATCTTTATGATGTTATATGACCAATGAAAAACTATAACCAGAGGAAGTGATGCTATCTAAATTATCATATTGGCATTTGACTCTCGGAATGTATTCCTTGCCTGAGGAGCCAGCAGTTTGGAAAGGGCTTTCAGTTATTATACAACACAGTTAATTCTTCCTTTGGTAAAATTTCATTCTAAATGGTCAGTTTCTAAGCTTAGATATCAAATACATCTGTCTAAATATATGGAGTAGGGAGAGAGAGTATATATATTTTTTTATATATATAAATATTTATATATATTTATTTTTTTATATATATATTTATATCTAAAACCTTCTTACAGACATTAATAACTCTCTCCAATCGTCATTTGTGAGATGTTTAGTAACTTAGGATATATTGGTGAATTTGAAATATAAGTATCACAGTATGGTTCTAGCAGATACCCATGACAACTGAAGGTGTTTGAAATGGCATTGGAAGCATATATACATGGCAACTGAACTGAGACTCTCCTCAGTATATTGGAAGACTGCAGGGAGTTTATTAGGATTAATCATTTGACTACATATAGATTGGTATTATCATTCTATATTCCCTAGTGTTTTGTCCTGGTATCCAGCTTTCACTCCAAAAAGCCCATGGCTCTCCCATAAATCCTGTTATATCTGTGAGGCCACAATGTTATGTCCACATTTTTCTCTCAATATCAATCTCTTGATATTCCAAAACCAACCTTTTCTTTGCATACTATATAGAATGCCTGGTTTAAGACAAATTACTTCAATAGGATCTTTAATCAAGAGACTCCCAAAATGATTGAAGTCTAATTTAATTTCATGATTTCACAAACATTATTTGTTTACATTGTTATAAATATGCAAGTGGATGAACAAGGCCAATGCTTTTATAGCAATGAGAAACTCTTTATTTTACTTCTAATATCTAATTTTCATAACTGGGGAGGTGGGTGGGGTCAGGAGGAGAAATAAATTGGAAAAATTGTTCTTGCCATAATAATTATTATTTGTAGTATAACTACTTGATGTTACAGGTAGAAGTTCCACATTTCAGAATGTTGGGGTTTGTTCAATGTGTCAAGATTCAAGGTCATAAACAGCATTATTTGGAAAAAAAAACCCCACAAACACACAAAAAACCCAAACAAACAAAACCAAAATCCCTTTTGTTTTAAAGATAAGTAGGAAAACACATACCAAATAACCAAAAGGCTAAGGTGCCACTATAACTGACATTAAACTGTTTCATTGTGTTTGCAATTTTAAGAACAGTTAAAAATTCAACAGTTTATCCCCATGATATTCTTTGTATCGTTTCATTTTTGAATTCTACTTTTGAAAACATAGAACAACACTCTAAAACCACATTTGCATAGGAATATTTAATGACTTTTTTTTTCCTGTCATCTTTTGAAAGAAAACAGCTATTCAACAATGAGCAAAGTTATTCCACTGATGTGTCTTTTATTTTTACCATTATCTTAGGTTCATACTCATTGCATTCAAAAGTACATTAAAAAGAAAGGTGTCAAAAGGAAAAAGAGCAGAAAGTTGATGTCATAAGAGAGAGTTCTGATAGGAAAATTGCTTCAATGTGACAATATTATTACCTGGCTTAGAATGCATCAAGATGAATGAATACTGGTACTTGGATCCCACAGCTACAGATCTTGGAGCTTTTTAGAGTCAGTAGTTTTGACCAGTTCAAAAATTCAATATGTATCTTTTCACTTAAAAAATAAGACCACGCCTTTATCTCCATGTGAATACTGAGTTGATGGTCTGTGGTTGTCGAGATGATGCTGGTTTTTAAGTTAAAAATTATATGCTATATATGTTTTTAGAAGCACAAAAATACAACAGAAATTTTTTAACTCATCTTTCCTTTTAAGCTTTTACTACCTGTCAGTAAAGTTACTGTGTAGATTTTGAAACTGAGATTATAAAAATATTGTTAAATCTATTAGAAATAACAGATTGTGTATATGCTGGTTCTATGACTGAACCATTTTGGTCTCTGTTGCTCCATGTATGGTTGAATTTTAGATATTGCATGAAGAGAGTACCAAAGACTTTTTACTTAATAAAAACAAAAACAAACAAACAAACAAAAACAACAGGAAAGACACAAATATAAAATAGGAAACAATGTTGAAATAAATTATCAGAAAAAAGAATCACTAAGGGAAATTATGGAGTGTCTGTGATTCCCATTTCCCATAATATGCAGGTGATTTACTGAAAGATATGGGTTCACTACAAAGTAACAGAAATACTGGAGTGTGTTTGTGAACAGTGGCTCAGTTCAACGATCTTTTTTGCTCTTTGACTGTCTTCATAAAGTCTGAAAAATATGCTTCAGTTGGGAGTTGCTGGGAAAACTGTAAAACTGTTGAAGTTTCAAATGTTACTGCATACTGTAAAATAGCAAAGTTGCAGGAAGAAACTTAGCGAAATCTTTTCCAGAATAGTTGCAAGTAAATTGACTCTGATGGTCATTAAAATTTTCTTCTGGTCATAATTTTATATATACAAATATCTATATGTTAAAACAGTTTCTTATGTCTTCCTGTTCCCTCCATAGGAGTCATGCTAGGTGAGGAACCATCTCCTCTTTTGTAAGATACACAGACAAAACAGTGGTATTTGACATTGCCTGCTTATTTTAAGAAAGAAAGGGGAAAAAAAAAAAAGTAAATTGAGATAGAAGATTAGTTTTAAACTTTTCTATTGTCAAGTATTTTACTTCTTTAAGCACCAGTTCATTATAATTTGGATATATATTTGTCTGTGGAAATTTAATTGGTTATTAGCTAGTATGCTAGTATGAATTATTTTTTAATCATTTATTTATCGTTTTCTTTCTTTAGCTTTGGATGACTCATAGAAAATTGAAATAAAAGTTGAGAGATTTCTTCCTATGATTCATCTACACAATCAAATAGTTTAGAATAAAATGTTTATTCTTCAATTTTTACAAATTTTGTTGATCAGTATTATAAATCATGTTACAAACATGGTTTCATTTTCCTTGTGATTAATTACTAGAAAGAAATACTGGGTTCCTGATTTATGAATTTTGTAGATTAAATATGAATGTATAACACATCAGCAGTATGATCCCTCAAAGCAGAATTATAAACATCTATCATTTAAGTGTATTAAATCATATGCTGCAAACTCATCAATATTATTTGCAAAGGACAGGAGGAAAATTACAAACTTTTCATTACAAAGCTTTTATTTCATTTTCCCAGATTTTCTAACAAATTTTGACTTACAATACAATACAATACACCAGGTTGGAAGAGACCTTCAAGATCATCGTGTCCAGCCTATCAACCAATCCAACCCACCTAAATACAATACAATACAATACAATACAATACAATACAATACAATGCAAATACAATACAATACAACCCACCTAAACAACTAAACCGTGGCACCAAGTAAGATACAGGAATCATGACAGGTAAAAAATGGAATCTTTGGAAAATAATTAATTTAGAATTTAAGAATTAATTCCTTGGTTTCAATATGACTATTGTACTCATGTGTATCCGCCTCAGATGGAATTTCCATATAATCAATAATATATCTGACAGATCCATTGTATAGAGCTATGTTCCACTTAAGAATTTGAACTAATCAGTTCTCTGACTGAATTGCACTAGTCAAGGTTTTAAGCAGTAATGATTTATAATTAATGTATAAATATGAACCCAAGAAATTTAATCCAGTTACTTCTTCAACATTCACCATTTATCTTCTCATAAATTATTTTATTTACTTTTGTTTGTAGAGAAATTCAATCAGCATCTTTCAGACTGGCATTAATGAATATGTATGTTTCTGGAAGTTAAGAATACAGTACTCATTATATACTGTAACTCATATATTTTGTTATAACAATTGAACTTTTTTTACCATGAAAAATCATAATATTCCATCCAATAAATGTGAGGAAGGACTTCACTATCTCTTCATCTTATATGATAAACACAACCTCTGTGGAAGCTCTAGGTGAGGTTGGACTCAACAACACTGAAGAATTTTAGGTTCCTGTTGGATTACTCTCTGTGACATAAAATCTGGGACCTTCAGATATGAGGATGGGACTGTTCTCTTCTTGGTGGTGGCCAGGGATAGGACAAAGGGCAAAGGGTACAAACTAGGACACAGGAGGCTTCACTTGAATTTAAGGAGGAACTTTACCTTGAGGATGATGGAGCACTGGAACAGGTTGCCTACAGCGGTTGTGTAGTCTTCTTTTCTGAAGACCTTCAAAACCCACCTGGATATGTTCCTGTGCAACCTGCTTTAAGTGCACCTGTGTTAGTGGGGAGGTTGGACTAGATGATCTCCGGAGGTCCCTTCCAATGTCTACCATTCTATGAGTCTATGACACTATCCTCTAAAATATTTGATATCTGTAGGTCCCAGCACAGTTTATAATTCTGCCCCTCCATGTAGCAAAAAGCCTTTCCTTTTATACAAGTCATCTATTTGTCTATCATATGTATGTTGTGTCACTACCCAAGGGATTTTTTGATACTTAATGGGAAAGGATTTTTAATAGCAGTAGTCTCTATATTCATCCCTACGCAAAGCTTATCAATTCATGACCAGATTCATTCTACATGATTTGGCTCTTCTTTGAGAGGCAGAGATTAGGAATCAGCCCTGTTTCTTTTCTTAAATTTTCATTAAGTGAACAATTTTGCTTGTGCAATGTCACAAAGAGCAAATCTGACCTCTAGACATGCCAATATCTCTCCACCGACTATAACATGCACTTGCTAATGTAAACCCTTTTTCAAATGTCTTAACCAAATGCCTGTAGTTCAGTGGGATGAATCTAAGCAGATTCATCTAAGTGACCTGAAACCAGGTTACCCCTGTAGGAACAAACTCTTTATAGTAAAAAAAAATTACAAACAATTTAGCATTATGCTCAAAGTGTTGTTTATGGGCAAAGAGGAAGTAAAATGCATGTATCTGGAAAAGTAAATCTATGATGTTATCATTACTGTAACAGAAATCTTGACAAACTAGTTCAAGAATCACAATTAGCCTAGAACTAATTATTAAAGAAATAGTAGTAGTCCTCATGTGGACTCATGTATCTCTCTCAGTGACAGTTGCAGGTATCTTCCTTCAAACTCATTGTGACCTAGTAATTATGGTCATCTTGTGAAGATGAAATTCACTCTGATCACTTCAAGCCTAAAAAAGGCCAAAACTCATCTGTCCTATATCTTTTGTGTTACTGGATAGAGGCCAGCATGAGCCAAATCTCTTTGAAGAACGACTGGGCATTTTGGAAAACAACTGGAGACTTTGGAGACATGACTTTAATTCATGTGTTACAAAATGATGAAAAGTTATGGATTGTGTAGTTCTTATTCTGTGCATGAAACACGCAGGGCACCATTACACTGTACTTCAAAGTCCATCTGATTGCAAGCAGAAAAAATTCGAGCAAATGTTACGCATAGTCTCCAGAGTGCAAAGTGTCCTGCCTTCTCCACACAGTTGCTGGAAGGGTACGTCATTGAGTGGTTTAAAATTCCCACCAAATGGTAGTCATTTATCTTCAAAGGACATATAGAGAACATGGTGTTCCTAGTTGGATTAATTCCTTAAAATTGCAACAGGCTGGGATGTCCCAAGAAAATTAAATAAACTATTAGTGCTATGCAGTGTAGTATATATTTTCTTCGTCACTTGGCATAAGAGTGGCCATGGAGAATGTACACCACCTTGAATTCCACAGACAGAGATTCTTTTGTATCCTATCTAATTTCAGTTCCACTCAGATTCCTGTGCTGAAATACATTAGTGGAAATACTGTATTACTTAATACTCAGCTTAATTTTTCTCTTGGCATACAGATAAAAAGTTGATGTATTTTTCTTTTCAGGTGGCATTTATTTTTGTTAAACACAGTGAGGAACTCATTTGACTTTAGTCAGTAGACATCAATGAGAATTTTAAAATAAATCTCAGTGAATCTCAATGCTATAGGTACTTCTAATTTTAAAATATACTTTATAAGGAAAGATGTTGCTTTGGCCTTTTTCCACGTATGTGCCCTGCAGACAATATAAGAATTATTTAAGTGTGCAGGGGGGAGTTAATTAATGTTGGAAATGTTTTTGAACCAGATTCAAAATGGTTTAATATTTAATGTGAAGGGCTGACTTATCTTTAAAACACACAGTTATGTTCTTTTCTTTCAATTAAAAACACATGTTCTTACCTTATTATAAAAACTTCATATATTCAGAGCCTGCTGCATGTAAATATAGGCATGCTGCATCATCTATAAGTTCAGATTTGTCAGTTCTGAATGATTTTTATTACTTGGCACAAATTTTAAGCAGGTGTATTCCATTTATAATCTACTGAAGTTACAGTCCTTTTCAAATACAGTATACTTTGTTTTCAGATGAATTCGCAGTTACGTGAAATACAGGATAAATATCCATGAGACCTTACATAGCACATATATTAGAGATAAATTGATGATGATAACATTGCAGTGCATTGTTCTATTTTGGAGAAATCATGGCAACAATCTACTGCTAAAATATTTAATTTTTGTATTCTAGATGTAACAGTTCTGAAAATGTTTGCTAAGAGATTTCTGAGATGGAGTGTATGGAGCACATGAGGGTGGTCCATGGAGAGCTGTTTAAGTCCATCACATTGACTGTATTTCTTATTTACACTCATGGATCCCACTGGACATTATAAAATTAATCCTTAATAATATTATAGGAAAAATAAATTCTTTCAGTTCTTCAACATGTTGTGTGTCACCCCTAGGAAGAAGTCAACTCTTCAGATAAAGAAAACATTAAGTACCACATTTTAGGATAAATCAAAAGACTCAGATTAGTATAGGCATTCCTGGGTGCAGTGAAGATTGCCTCATCTGGGTTATATGTCCTACCTACAGAAAGAGAGAAACAAATATTATGTAGACATCAAAATAAAAAAGCACTTCTGTTATGTTAATGGCATTCTTTTTTATTTCCTAGATATACTGTAAAATGAAAACATGCTAATTTAGAAACAGAAACAAAGGAGGAAAGTAGTTGAACAAACTTTAATGTATCATCAGTGGCAGAAACACAAAATGATGATTTTCAGCTACAAAACTTATCATAGTATCATAGTTTCAGTCAGGGTTGGAAGGGACCACAAGCATCATCTAGTTCCAACCCCCCTGCCATGGGCAGGGACACCCTACACTAGATCAGGCTGGCCAGAGCCTCATCCAGCCTGGTCTTAAACACCTCCAGGGATGGGGCCTCAACCACCTCCCTGGATAACCCATTCCAGGGTTTGACCACTCTTATGGTGAAGAACTTCCTCCTCACATCTAGCCTGAATCTCCCCACCTCCAGCTTCATTCCATTCCCCCATGTCCTATCACTACCTGATGTCCTGAGAAGTCCCTCCCCAGCCTTCCTGTAGGCCCCCTTCAGATACTGGAAGGCCATAATGAGGTCACCTCGGAGCCTTCTCTTCTCCAGACTGAACAGCCCCAACTCCTTCAGTCTGTCCTTGGAATGATGTAGAATGAGGACAAATATTGCTCTCTTTATTCACAGCAAATCTCTCTAGCTGAAGACATAATATATTGAACCTCAGGTTTACGTTCCTCTTAACTGCAGCAAGGATTGCAAACAAAAGAATCTTGAATCTCTTAGACAGATGATATTGTTGCCTTCTTTTCATACATGCCTCTGGCCATAAAGGTGTCTGGCAGAACTGAGTTCAAAGGGAAAAAAAAATAATAAAAAGAGCAAACACACAAACCCACACAAGTCTGACATGGTAAATATGCAAATTTTTAAATTAACAAAAATGATAAATAAACAACAAAAGAAATAAAAGCTCCTCGTTCCTTCCCACCCCCCACTCCCCCCTTTTTTTTCCTCTTCCCTTAATATCTACATGTCAGATTTTATTTGTTTTTACTTGATATACACTTACTTCTCTATCAAGAAAATAAGTACTACTTTAAAGTAAAAAAAAAAAAAATCCAGTGATGCCACAGGGAAGATTCATATTTATGCTCAGAATATGACTTTTCACTCAGCAGTATTTCCTCTTTATTTGACATCATTCACCACTGATATAGCACTGTAAGGGCCAGAAGTACAATTATATCAGGATCTTAGGAAAAACAGACACAGTATTTCTATGACATGTTTACCTTTTAGGAATATATTTTGCATCTCATGCACTGTAAATATTCAAATTCACTTTGCATTTAATAACCACACAGAAGCTTTGTTGTTTTCAAAATTATTCTGAGCAGGTATTGAAAGAAGGAAAAGATAGATGTGTTCCAATACTATTAGGTGAAAATAACTGTAACTATTGATTAATATGTTACTCTGGTACTGCTAATTATTTGCTATCATCAGAACAGCTTATGAGAGAAAGCTGGATGTGGGATATAGATATTAAAATGCATGTTAGGTTGGAATCCTAAAATACTCCTAAATCTGGGGATACATTTTATGTTACCAACCCAAACTCAATAAAATTTCCCTCCTCTATTATGAGGCTGCTGATTTCCAACATCTGCGAGCCAGATAGGGAAAATTGTATGAAGTAGTGTCTTTACTGCAGAAAAAAGATATGGCTAATTTTCCCTTTATTTTTACTATAAAAATGAGTGAGATAACATAAATTAGAAATTATTTAAAAAAAATAAAATTCTTAGGGCTTATGGAATTCATATACCTAGAGCTAACTTTCTTTTAATTTTTTAAATTTTCTTTTATTACTACAAAGGTTTTGAGTATTTTTTATAAATGGAAAATGTTTTCAAGTCCTTAAATTCAGCTTATAGTAGATGGGAGCACAACTGAAATTGAAAACATGATCTCCTCAAAGAGTAATTTAAATATTGAACCTCATGAGATTCTCCTCAGTCCACCTCTCAAGCCTGTCCATGTCCCTCTGGGTGGCATTCAGTCCTTCAGTCTTATCAATCACACCACTTAGATTGTTATCATCTGCAAACTTGCTGAGGGTGCACTCAATCTCTCTGTCTGTATCATTGATGAAGATATTGAATAGCACTCTTCCCAACACAGACCACTGAGGAACCCATCTTCATCTGGACATTGAGCCATTGACCGCTATCCTTTGTATGAGATCATCTAACCAGCTCCTTATCCACTGGATGGTCTACCATTCAAATACATATCTCTCCAGCTTAGAGAGAAGGATTTAGCGGGGGACTGTGTCAAATATTTTACAAAATTCCAGATAGATGACATCTGTTGGTCTTCCCTTGTCCACTGATGTAGTTACTCCAGGACAGGATTTGCCCTTGGTGAAGTCATGTTGGATTTATATTAGTTGAAATTATGGGCACATTTTTTTTGCAACTAAAATAAGCGACATCCTAGTGGTTAACATCTTGATTCACTTGCTGACAAGTAGTAATTACTAATAATAGTCTACATGACACTCTTGTAATTCTGCAACCTTTCCACTCTTCTTTAAAGTAATATACTTATTATCCAAGCAGAGGTCTATTACAGTTACTAGATTCATGCTGCATGCAGAGACTTGAAGTTTTTGCTAATAACTTGCATCAAATCAGAACAGGTAGCATCACTGCCTATACACAACAAATATCAGCAGGCTGTAGAGCCACTAAATTGTTCATGCACCTGTAAAGTATGCTGACTTTGCTCCTCAGCATGGAGCTCTAGTTAAAGTAATTAAACCTGAGATTTATGTGTGGGAGACTACGAAATCACGTTGAGAAGGTGGTTGGAAGCATGAGTGTGGTTGAATGATTTCTGTAAATATAAAGATAGCAGAGAGTCAAGATTAGGCCCATTTTATTTTAGCTTAGATGGATCTATTAGCTTATATAGGCAGGCTTCTTTTGTTTGTGCTTTTGATGTTGTTTATGGGGTTTTTGTGTGACACAATTAGAGAATTTGTATTTATTGTTTTAGTCTCAGGATTTACAGTTCCAATTTTTTTTTTTTTAATCTGGTAAAGCTCTGTGTGATAGCCAAGACAGACATGATAATTTGTGACAAAATAAGTGATACATATCCATTAAATACTTAATTTATTCCATTATTGTTACATTGACAGCAGCCTCAAGTTAGGACTACATAGAGAAAATGAGTGTGGGAAATAGTGATCCAAACACTGTTATCTGATTCTATTTGATCACATTACCTGCCCTGAAGAATTTGAGACATGCGCACATGGCTGACAGCCGTGAGCTAGGGCCTACTCAACACACATGGCATTATGTGGCATCAACAGAAGGTTTGGAAGGAAACCATAAGTGTACTTCAAATGACTCTGGATGCATATTTTACCAAGCACAGCTATGGGTCACCTGTAATTGACCTGCAGTGTGGATATACAAAATACTCTACTATGAGTTAGCTCATAATTTGAATTCAAGTACCAACCAAGGGTTTTTTTTAATATAATTCAGTAGTAGGATTGTATGCTCAGCATAATGTCAAATATATAGCAATTATATATATATATATACACACACACACACATATGTAATATATATACAAATAGAAGTAGGAATGAATTTCTAAGGTAGTTGTCTAAAATTTTGCACCTTATATTTGTATCTCTTTTTTTTTTTTTTAATTCACTACATCTACTGTTTGAGCATAGTCACAGGACTGTACAACCACACAATCACAGGATCAAAGGATGTTAGGGGTTGGAAGGGACCTCTGAAGATACAATAATACAATACAATACAATACAATAAACCAGATTGGAAGAGACCTTCAAGATCATTGTGTCCAACCTATCAACCAATCCAACCCACCCAAAACAACTAGATCATGGCACCAAGTACCCCATCAAGTCTCCTCCTGAACACTTCCAATGAAGGTGACTCCACCACCTCCCAGGGCATTCCATTCCAGTGGGCAATCACTCTCTCTGTATAGAACTTCTTCCTAACATCCAGTCTAAACCTCCCCTGGAGCAGCTTGAGACTGTGTCCTCTTGTTCTGGTGCTGGCTGCCTGGGAGAAGAGACCAACCTCCACCTGTCCACAACCTCCCTTCAGGTAGTTGTAGAGAGCAAGAAGGTCACCCCTGAGTCTCCTCTTCTCCAGGCTAAGCAACCCCAGCTCCCTCAGCCTTTCTTCATAGGGCTTGTCTTCCAAACCCCTCACCAACTTCGTTGCCCTTCTCTGGACATGTTCCAGCAAGACAACATCCTTCCTAAACTGAGGGGCCCAGAACTGGACACAGGACTCAAGGTGTGGCCTAACCAGTGCAGTGTAGAGGGGCAGAATGACCTCCCTGCTCCTGCTGGCCACACTGTTTCTGATGCAGACCAGGATGCCATTGGCCTTCTTGGCTGCCTGGGCACACTGCTGGCTCATGTTCAACCTACCATCAACCAGTACCCCCAGATCCCTCTCTGCCTTGCCGCTCTCCAACCACTCTGACCGCAGCCTGTAGCACTGCATGGGGTTGCTGTGGCCAATGTGCAGAACCCGGCACTTGGATGTGTGAAATCTCATGCCATTGGATTCTGCCCATCTGTCCAGCCTGTCGAGGTCCCTCTGCAAAGCCTCTCTACACTCCAGCAGATCAACTCCTGCCCCCAGCTTGGGGTTGTCTGCAAATTTACTGATGATGGACTCGATGCCCTCATCCAGATCATCAATAAAAATGTTAAAGAGCATGGGGCCCAGCACTGATCCTCAGGGCCCACCACTAGTGACAGGCCGCCAGCTGAATGTGGCACCCTTCATAAGTCAAATCCCCCTGCCAGAGTAGGACCGTGGAATCTAGCAAAGGTCACACAGGAATACATCCAGATGGGTCTTGACATTAAAATAGGTGTCATACCATAGTACAACATACACAACCAGTGTGCCATATGGTGTATGCAGCCTTGAGACATTAAAATCAGATTGTTTACTAAGCTTTTATACAAAAAAAAAGGCAAACGAATCCAGCCAAATATAAATAATCAGAATTTTAAAAGAAAAATAAATAATAATAATACTAATAAAAACACAAACAAACACAAAACAAATGGAACATAATACACTCCAAGGGGAAGCATTCAATATACTCCAAGGGGAAGCATTCAATATACTCCAAGAGGAAGCATTCATTAGGTCATAGGTGGACATTCTGAGCATATTCTAAAATAAAGATATTGATAGGTAATTAATATCAGTGTAATTCTGCTGCTAAAACATTGCATATTCCAGAAGAGAAATATAAAATAGATTAGCACAAATAAAAATGCATTTATGATGGAGCTAATGTTCAGGATGTTTTATTTTTTTCTTACATCTGGCAAAACATTTATAAAACTGTTTTCTGCTTAAATCATGCTCTTAGATCTCATAAATAAATATTTAGTAGGGTAGAAGATAGAAATACTAATATAGACATGAGAATAAGGAAACTCCTTTTCCTTTGTATCTAAATGTAGTACATCTCTTTGTTCAGGTTTACAGCTCTCAATTTCTGACCAAAATATCTTGAGATTGTTCTGACTCTTATTTAGATTAATCTTTTTGGAAAACAAAACAAACAAAACAATCAACAAAACAACAGCAAAAATTATCAAATAGACAAAAAATCCCAAACCAAATAAAAAAGCAACCCCCACGAATAGCAGCAGCAGCAACAACAAAAACAACATAACAACAAACTGGTAAAAGACATTCCTTCCCCCTCCAAGGACCGTAAGAAGTTGTGTGTGTATATATATATATATATATATATTCTCTCTAAGAGTCTACTAAAAATAGCAAACAACTATTCTTTAGTCAAACAGTGCTATTAATATGCATGGATCCTTCAGATATTTGCATTTTCATCCATAAAGTGTGAATTTTATCATCAAAGCATGTAAATATTTTCTTTCAAATTAAGAAAAAACCCAAAAGCATGATTTATTCAAAGCCTGAGAAAGCTTTGTAATAAACCTCAGGAATGGAAAAGTCCAGTTTATTAAAAAAAAAAAGTAAATAAAATTCACATGAAACAGAGTAAAATAATTCCTCTGCATTATGTGCACTTCATATCACAATTACATTGTTATTAGTTACTATTTTTAAGTTTCTCAGCTGGAATTAACAGAGTGTATGTAGAAAATCAGCGGGAAAGAACACCAGAGAAGATTCCCTTGACACTCAAACATAAATTATTGCTGTCAGAAATACCTCAAAGAAAGTAAAATATTTTCCATTTTCAACTAAATATCAGTCAATATTTACAAATATAAAAATGCACAGCTTTTTAAATGAGTGATGCAGGGAAGCATTTCAAAGAAGGTAGGTTTTAATTTTGGTATTAAATGTTCAGAGATTGTTAATCCTGATTTATCTTGGTGCATTAACACAAATTTAGCATTAGGTACCTGTTAGTGTCTTCCTCCAATTATGGTCTAATAGTCCTTCTTCACTTAGGAGCAGACAGCAATTAACTATCAGGATTTTACTGCTTTCTGAAAAGAAAAAAGCTGCTCTCCTTGGCAAAGTTCCCTTGGAGTGAATAAGGGCCACTCTAAAGGAGCATCTTTTCCCTTGATATTTTCTTGGGAACAGAAAAAGAGTGACTCAGGCTGATTCTGCTTCACTTGGTTGTGGGCAGTGAGAATCATAAAAGAGGGCACAAGTCTGAGATATTGACTACATTTGTTTTGTCTTTGTTTCTCACTAACTGAACAAATTGACAATAAATTGAATTAATTTTCTCCAAATTAAGTCTACTTTGCTTGTGATTGGTGATTTCCCTATCTTCAACTCAATCCACGACCTTCATCCTGTGCCAAAAAGTAACCCACCAAAAGTCAGGGCACTAGTCAACCTGTGGAAAGCCTCATGACCATTGCTTTCAGGGTGGTGATTTGTCATCCTCTGGTTCCCCAAAATTAGAGATTTCAGCTTTTCATGAATGGCTGCTGCAGGTGTGAATACAGAAGGGTGATAGCTAGCTAGGCCTCTGTCAGGGGTTATGCGACTGGGTGGATGACATGAAAGTTACAGTTGGTATTGAAGCCCCTACTAGAAGGGGTTTTACATGATGCTATGTGATTTCTGAAATAATGCTTGATTCTCTAGATATCCTATCTGGTCTGGTTTCATGGATCCACAGTGTACAGTCAGATGAGAGTAAATGATCCTGAGGTGACACAGTGAAGGTGAAAAACTGGCCACTGGGGACAAGGAAGTTATAATCTAAGGCTAGTCAAAATTTCAGAGCTGAAAGTACAAAGGTAGCAACTCTATTACAAACAAGTAATAGCTAAAATGATAAATTTCCCTAATATTGGTCAGTGTTCTATGAATTAAAGGAATAAGATATTCAAGCCTAAAATTAAAAGAAAACAGTCTGAGGAGACCAAATGGCCATGTGAGTAATGCTCAAACACTGGACTTACAAAGCTTATAAAACTTTGGTATTTATCTTGTGATTGCAGGGAATTCTTCAAGCACAAAATGAACCATATCAGTTGCATTTATGTTTGTTTGGGTTTTTTTCTCCCTCAAAACTCAATGTACTTTGCTGTGCACTACTAGGTTCTCCAGAGTAGTCATATTGATTAAATGAGGTTTGCAAGACTATGATCAATGATTTCTACGTGAAAAATATTGCTATTTGTAGGAAACACCAATTTAGGTTTCTGAAAGAAAATGGCAGAGAAGAGAGGAAACAAAGAAAAATACTGAAAATTACTTTTTAAGCAAAACATGACGGACATAGAAGTTTCTGTGATTTAAAAATCATTAACTTCTCACAGATTTTCAAGCAAGAGGTAATCAGATGAGGTAATTAAATATGAGGACAAATCAATGAGTCAAAAACCATTTTTTCTTCTACAGTCTTGAAAATTTGTCAGACTAGATCTGCGAACTCTGTAGGAGGAATCTCAGAACTCTGAGTTTGTTCAATTTCTTTACACAACCAAGTGCAAATCGGTTTAGATTGTTCTGACACTTGCTTCTTGGACAGTAAGAATTCCTAGGAACAGGATTTATCACTATGCAACATCATTATAATTACCCATGGAATAGTTAGAATACCACAAACTACTTTTTGGGGGGGGGCTCAAGATC
Source organism: Colaptes auratus (assembly GCA_015227895.2). Lineage (NCBI taxonomy): Eukaryota > Metazoa > Chordata > Aves > Piciformes > Picidae > Colaptes > Colaptes auratus. The sequence goes on along the minus strand of CM037631.1, from coordinate 84,591,823 downwards.
TATCACGAAAGATCTGAGATAATTTTCCATAGCTCATTATAGGATAAGTGATGGTTTGGACTACATTCAACATCTTTGAGAAACACTGCACTTTGACTACTATGAACACAATAAATGTTCTGTAGACGCTTGATGATCCTACAATAGCACTTTTTGTTTAGCACTCCTGTGTTTGGTATTCCCACAGAGATCCTGGGTAGATGGCGGGAGGGAGGCTGGGAAGGGTGGGTGGGTTGTGACCGGGTCACACATTTTAGAATCTTACAATAAAAATTACAGGCAGCTTCATGAAATTCAACAAGTTCTGTGTTCTGTCTTATTAAATGTTTAGCACACAACTGGCTTTTGCATGAAATAAACTTAGAAAATATTTCTTGGTTACCCTTATTCTCACTGTGGGAACACAGATTATATCTGCCTTGAAATGAAGGAAGCCATTTGTTTGCTGTTACTGATGAAAAGTTATCTCGTCGATTTGCTCATTTAGTTTCTATTGTATATAAGGGAATAATTGCATTTTTTTTCTCTGAGAGGCTGGAGTTTTCAGGGAATTCATTAGATTACACAGTGAAACAAAAAAATATTTGATCAAAAGCTGCATGGATTGCCATGTATGATGCACAAGCAATACTTCTTAATTTTTTTAGTAAGTTATAATCTCATATGAAAGTTGTAACAAAAGCACAGAGAAATCCCAGTCAGAAAAAGAAGAGTTATTAAAACTGGGATGATACTTATATTTTTCCTGATAAAGTCCAGGTCACAAAGTTTCATAAATTAAATTAAACATGTAAACAAACAAACATCAGGGGTAGAGCTGAAATTTCACTGTCTTTCGTAAAGAAAATGCAGTGACATGGGTTGTCAGAGACCACATGGACTGGTGCCTCCCTGGGGCCAGGGAGTAACAGGAGTTTCCCAAGCAGACTGGGCAGGGCCAGATGTGGAAGTCAGGACTTCATGCATCTGTTCTATTGGGGTTGTCAAAGGGCATTGGGACAGCCTCGGCCCTAGGTGTTAGGCACTGGAATGGTGTGCAGTCAGGTTGGGATGTGCACCCATCTCAGATCAGAAGTTCCATGACAAGGCAGGGCAAGGCTATGGAGAGCTGGAGACCATCCCTACAGTGACCTTGCTGGAACAGGGAATGATGAACCTAGGAAACTGAAATGGGGTCCTGGATCATGAGCAGGATGGAGACCATCCTAAGGAAATCTAGAGAAGACAGGAACCACAGAAAACAGAAGTGCTTGAGACTGGAGGGGACATTTACAGGTCATCATTTTCAACCTGCTGCTCAGGCAGTTTCACCTATAGCAGGTTAACTTTTACCATGTGAAAACAGCTTTTAAACATCTCCAGCATCTCCAACCATCCTAATGCTCAGTTTTCCTGACAGTTAAAAAAAAAAAAAAACAAAACCAAAAAATGCAACAAACCAAAAATTGATTTCTGATATTCAGAGGGAACCTCTTTGCACCTGGTTGTTTTTCTTTCCTTGTATTCTGAACTCAGAAATGAAACTTGCATTGCACTTGGTGCTAATGTTTTTAATTTGTGTTTTAACACTGCTTAACTCCAAATCATATAATCAATTGATGTACTGCAGTGAACAGGGCCTCAACCCTAGGTGTTACTGTCTTATTCCTAGTGTGTAAGACTGGGGCCCAGATAATTTTTTTTTTTTTCCTTTAGCTTTGGAAGTGAATAAAATATTTCACAGCATCACTCTCCAACACCATTGCCAGTTTTGCTTTGCTTTTCCTTTCCTTTCATATCTCAAAGTGTGTTACCTCTGCCTGTTGAATATAACTTTTTTTTATTCATGATTTTCATACATAGAATTCCCAAAAAGCTAGTTGGTTTTGTATCATCTAATCTGATCTTCTTAATTCTCACTACTTTGATTCCACTGATGCCAGTCTCGTGAAAAAATATGCTATCAAAGATGACACAATTAGAATGTTCAAATCAGAAAGGAAGATTAAAAATATCATGGAAGAGTTCACATCTCACCAGGGGAAATAGTGAATATTTCTCATGATATTTGTAGCAAGACTTAAAAAAGGAAAAATAAAAGAAAAAGATACTTCACAGCAATAAATCTTACACAAGAAATTATAGTTATTTTTTCTGCAAGAAAACTTCACCATATGTTCTTATTGGGTAGGCAACTGTATTTGATTTACTAAACAAGGTTTTGTCTGTGACAGTGCGTCATGGACAGAGTAGAACCTGCTGCTGCTATTCCTACCATACCACAGTCCTGCCATCTTCAAAAAGTGAAAATGCTAATTGGAGCAAAGTATTATGGGGCTCAAAGTTCAGATTGCAACAGGGGAGGCTTCCAGTTCTGGTTTCTGATTTTTTTGGGTGTTGCCTTTTCTGCTGGGATGGCATCAGGACAAGGAGGGATGAGGGAGTAGAGAACTGACTGATCAATGGAATTCATAGTTGCACTGAGGTAATGGAGAATCCGGCCTGACAGATTCTGGTGGGGAAAAAAATATAAAGAGGAAATTTATACTGTTAATTAAACCCTTCCACAACTACACATTTCCAGAGGTAATTTGTTTAAATAAATTTGGTACCTGAAGAGTGCAATATTCTATGAAATTGGTGAAACAGATAAAAATTATGTAGAAACTCATCAGATGTGTTTACAAACACACTCATGCATATATGTGTGTGTGTGTACATATAAAAATATATATATAAAGAAAAAGTGCAAAGTCATGCCTCTAAAACTCAGAAAGCTTAGAGTTAGCTGATATTATTGTAAGCAATGTTTTTTTCTTCACACTTTCACTAATTCCTACTACTTCCAAGGGTCAATTACAGAAAGTTCACAAGATGGTAGGCCTGATATGAGCTGAATTTTAATGACCACATTGCTATTATTCTGACAAAAACAATGTATTCAAATTTGTGAAACTGCATTAGAAACTAATGATAGGAGGTTTAGAGAGCATTCTAGAAACATTATCATCAGAGTCACATATATATATAAAGATAAGGAACACTTGTAACTCTTGCAATTACTTTGCTGGTTATTTTAATCATTAAGCGTATTGGTGAAATGTATTTGATAATTTGAACAACTAAAGTAAGTGAAAAGAATGTAATGGGGAAAATATTTCCAAATTTGGGGGTTTTTTTGAGTTCTAAGATATTTACAGCATTTAACATTTATATGATCCTGTCACTATTTATTGTTGAATGTCTCAGTATAGTACAATATTACATGTAGGTTAGAATTAAAATATAACTGAAGGTTATAGATTTTATAAGATTTTAAATTAAAATATAACTGTCCTCCAACAGACTCCAAAATTTTTTGAGAAGTTTTTCTAAAACACTAGATTTTTTTAAAGATAATTTTCATAAGTTGTTAAAACATAAATACTGAGTTGCATGAAGGATGAATGATTTCGTTATGTATAAATTTTCTATGCATTATTTGCTAAGTTTGCTATTCACAAACAGCTTTGGGTATGTAAAAGATGTGCTTGGGAAGCTATGATATGGATAGTTAATTTTATATATTAGTGCACAATTTTGCCTGTAATTTTTTTACTTTATATGTCTGATAAAAATGTAGTACCCTTTGGGAATGGTTAAGCACTTTGTCTCAATGGATTTGTTGAATTTCATTAAATCAAAAAGGGGTGACATTGAGAAGTGTCTGCTCCTTCTTTGACATTGATCTAATGTTTTCTTTACAATTTTAGCTTACATCATTTTCACATCTGTCATAAGAAAAAAGCAAATGGATTCTGAAATCAGGTATTATTCCCTCATTTTAGATCACAGTACCTATAACAAACCAGCAGCTTTCTGTTAAAACACCTTTTCTTTACTGCAACATTGCACAGATCAGTTTCTGACCACAGATACATAACAAGCACTAAAGTACTTAATGCCTTTGAGAATGAAAGTTAACTTGCCTAAAATTTTGGAGCTAAAAACCAAATTATCAACCAGGATACCAGAGAAAATCTTTCCTGTAATGGACCAAAGCCCTTACCATATGATATTGTAGTAAAGGAACAGTAGAATATCAACTAGTTAGAAATAGAAAAAAATATTGTAACATGTATTAATCTTTTATAATTAATAGTAAAAGTAATAATTGGAAGATAAGCCACTGGAATTTTCCTTTTTTCATTAATATTTTTATACTTTTTTTATTAGTAAGCCTATCTTTAAACCAAAAAGAAACAAAAATTATACTAATAATTTATTTAAATAACCACAAGATGGTTCAAAAGCCTAAGAATGATTTATAGCATCCTTCATACTTTTTCTGTCCACAGATATGACAAACAAACAAACAAAGGGAAAAGCAACTCACATCTTGTGTTTTACAAGTAAAAGTAATCCTTTTATTTACATGTAAAATTAATCCTTTTATTTCTTGTCTCAATACCCTTAATGATGCACCTTTGAACACCAACTTAGTAAAAGCATAGATATTTGATGTCCAAACTCTAAATGCAGGTTTCAGAACTGCTTCAGAATATGTCCCCAACAAGCAACATGGCAGACATTTGAACAGAATTTATAATGAGATAAGTGCTTTCAAATACTTGAAAATGCTATCATTATTTGGACTGTATGCAATGCCAAAGTGACTTCTTTTGTTCTTTTCTTTTTCTTTTTTTTTTTGCATATTGAAACTTGGATGGATGCTGTCACAATTTTTCAATAAGAACGAAACCAAATTCCATTATTTTTTATCAGAACTTACACAGAGTGACAGGTAGGTATTGATCTTTTTTGCATGTCTAAAATAAAAGTAATTCCTCTCTTTCTCAAAATTGATTCCCATACGAGACATTGCAGCCTGCTTGAGCAGTGTATTCTCTAATTCCTAAACTTTGACAGAAGTTACAGTTAAACTGGGTATTATTTGATCCCTCCTTCCTCCCTTCCTTCCTCCCTTCCTTCCTCCCTTCCTTCCTCCCTTCCTTCCTCCCTTCCTTCCTGCCTTCCTCCCTCCCTTCCTTCCTTCCTTCCTCCCTGCCTTCCTCCCTTCCTTCCTGCCTTCCTTCCTCCCTTCCTTCCTTCCTTCCTTCCTTCCTTCCTTCCTTCCTTCCTTCCTTCCTTCCTTCCTTCCTTCTCTCCCTCCCTCCCTTCCTTCCCTCCCTCCCTCCCTTCCTTTCTTCCTTCCTCCCTTCCTTCCTTCCTCCCTTCCTTCCTTCCTTCCTTCCTTCCTTCCTTCCTTCCTTCCTTCCTTCCTTCCTTCCTTCCTTCCTTCCTTCCTTCCTTCCTTTCTCCCTTCCTCCCTTCCTTCCAAATTCCTTCTGAATTCCTTCTTTCCTTCTGAATTACTTCTGAATTCCTTCCTTCCTTCTGAATTCCTTCCTTCCTTCTGAATTCCTTCCTTCTTTCCATATTCCTTCCTTCCTTTCTTCCATATTCCTTCCTTCCTTAAATATTATTTCTGAATTACTTTCCCTCTCTCTCTCACAGTGAGTTTACTAAATTTTTTGAAGTGGAAAATAAATTTGCAGAGAAATCTGCCCTAGCTTCGTCCTGTCATAATGGGAGTAAAGATAGTAGAATGTTGATCTGGAATGGTGCTTGTCCATATGTCATGTAGCAATGTGGGTTTTAAGCTCCTTGCCATGTAGCCTGGAGCTTAAAATTTTCAGGACTTGTATGTCTCATTTTCATTTAGCTCTCCTAAATCATCTCATAGGCACTGGAATCTATACATTTTCAAAACTGAGGACAAGGATGCTTACTAGATCATAATTAGAAGTCTGGGAATTTACAGGTTTAATCTATATTGAAAAATGCCTTTCTCCTAGTTCACTTTTGTGCCCTTGTTCCTGTCTCATACACAATGCATAAATGTGCTCTTGTGCTTCAAACACAAAACATTTTTTTTTAAATGAAGGTGACATGACTGACATTATGATACTACACAGTTTTCAGTGCCTCTACTATCCAAAGACTTTTAAAATATCTCACAGAGACTTACCACAACCTCAGCAAACCTGACTGCATGTAACATACTAGTACTTAAAAGCTAATAAGACATTAGCTTATTGGGCTACAGGATGGGCTTCACATTATTTCAGAGACTTTAGCCTGGAAAAAGCAGATAATAGTTGGAATAGTTAGCCACCTGTTTCCTTCCAACACAGAAGTGAGGAAAAGTGACCAAAAAAACTGCAAACCCCCCCCCCAAAAAAACCAAAAACCAAACAATAACACACGAAACACCTACCAAAAAAAAAAAAAAAAAAAAACCAAAAAGCCCTCCAGGTTGAGATAAAGAGCTTTAGTAAGAAACATGAGATAACAATACACAATTACCTTAGCCTATTTATGGACAAATTGCAGCAAAATGCAGAAGGAAGCAGTAAGCAGAATCCAGCAAGCCAACACCTCACCTCTCCCATCCCATGCAAACCCCATCAGAAGAGACCAACACCCCAAATCCAGAAACTGAAAGCAGCAACTAGAACACGAAATCTCTCATATTACCATCTGAACTTCAAGAACTTTCATAGTTTATAGTTTCAGTCAGGGTTGGAAGGGACCACAAGGATCATCTAGTTCCAACCCCCCTGCCATGGGCAGGGACACTCTACACTAGATCAGGCTGGCCAGAGCCTCATCCAGCCTGGTCTTAAACACTTCCAGGGATGGGGCCTCAACCACCTCCCCGGACAACCCATTCCAGGGCTTTAAAAAGTGATCACAGAACTTGGAAGAAGACAAGAGCCCAGAGAGTTCCTGACAAGAATTTGCTTTCTCAGAGATAACCCTTATTATCATATCTATCAAGGCTTTCATAATCATTGCTAGAGGTTACAAATTTGAACGAGTTTTCTCTTTATATTGCCTCACACTGCAAATACTGCTAGCACTGAAACAGAATGCATGTGCCAAAATCCAAATTTATCCAATAATCAAGATTTAGCAATGTGTCAGAAAACATTTAAATCACAAATTGGCCAGAAAACCTGTATTTATGCATTTTTCCTTCTGTCAGTTGTCTGAATCAACATTACTTGAATTCCTTTTAAAAAGTGTTTATTTGAACAGCATTCTCTTGATTTAAGATCTTAATTTCCTTGACATTTTCAATTTGAAAAATGCTCAGAAATATTTTTAACCACTTTAAGAAATACAGAAAATCTAAGCTATAGATTAGCAATAGCTAAGGAACATAGAAAGGTCTGTGGTTCGAGTATTTGTCCATTTGAGTAGACATTTGATAAGCTTTCTTGTGCACTGGAAGTATTACGGATTTCCCCATGACAGTGATTCAGGATTACTCAGAATATCTGGTTTCTTTGCAAAAGAATGTGTATGGTCATGGTTCATATCACTCCAGCATTGCAAATTATACCTGACACTTTGTTTATTTCCAGTCAAACTTCAAGACGTTAAGGATTAGGTCTAATTAGATGAAGCAATCAAAGAAAGGTTACCCAGTGATAACCCAATTTCAGTCCTGATCAAAGAAATTATTACTTAAAAGTTTGTTTGCAAAGGAGCTACTAGTCTGAGGACTAGGAAAGAAGTGACAATTCAATTTGGCTGACACCAAAATAAACATAATTGGGCACACAGTATAGGATAAACACCAGTTAGAGGAAAAATTGGAGGGAAACTAAGAGGACACTAACTCTGAAATGACTGGACTATCAAGACAGAAAAGCTGTATTTTGAAAGACAATCAGTGATGAGAACATGGAAGAAGAAATAATAAATTCTATAATCTTCTGTCTGTTTTTTATTATTATTATTATTTTCTGTGCAAATATACACACACCAGTGAAGTGAAAGCGCTTAACCAGGTGCTGAATTGTAAGCGTTAATTCATCCTAAATAGCATGAATCCACGTTTATTATTTCATTCATGCACATGCAGTGTACTGTCTCAAGACTAGTTGCTAACTTTGTTCATCCCTTTAAAAATATTACTTTTCTTAAGAAAAATGTATTGCCACAATATATATGTGTGTATTTAACATTCAAAGTGGCTTTCATATACTTTGAAGATAAAAGAAGACAATAAGTGACTGAAAGATAATAATAGCATTGGTATAGACAACTGCAGGAAATTGGTAATTCATTTAAATTTATTTTATTTTTAACTTACTTTCTATATTGTTAGTGTTGCTGATTATTTTCCTTTCATTAGAGTATATTTTCCTTTCATTGGAGTCAAATCAATCTAACTTTCAGGAATCTTTTCCATTGGGAATACATAATGACTTAAGTCACTGTCCATTGCTGCTGTGCAGTTTCTATCTGTTTCAAAGAATCATAGAAGCATTTACGTTTGAGGGGAAATCTAGAGGTCACCTGCTCAAATCCTGCAAGCAGTCAGATAGAGCAGGTTTCCAAGGAGGCTTTGAATATCTTAATATTGGTGAAAGTTTCATTCTCTCTCACATTAACTCAAAATGCACCCATCTGCCAAACGTGGAACCCTTCTTTACGCAGAAATAGTGACTATAAAATGTAGCATCAGAAATTCAAAACACTGGAGCTTTTGTAGTAGTCCAGCAAAAATAAACTCTCCAGCACACAGGAATGAAGCCTAGAATTCTGTTGCAAATTTTATTATAGGCCAATGCTTCTTCTTGATGAAAACTATATGACATTGAACATTTCCAAATGTTTCAGAACAATTATAGGCCTTCTATCATCCCTTAAAGAGCAAAAGAAACAAACCCTCAACATTCTTAAGTACATTGGCCAGTTTGGTTTATTTTTCATATCCAGAAATAAATATTATCCTTAGAAAATATTCAGTAAGAACTTCTTGTATTTATAGACTTACTAATATTCCTTACACAAGGGGTGGAAGAATGCTAGCATTTAAAGAGTAAGGCAAATTTTGGAGCACAGTCAGATAAATATGAACTAAGAAAACTCTGTGTTCTATCTAAATTCATACAACCAATGAAGTAACACTTTGGATACATGAAAAAGTCTCTCAATATCATCTGAAATAGAACTTGCGTTGTTTTAATCTCAGACTGCAAAGGAAATGAATGTATAGACTTTTTTAGAACAGATATGTATAGTTAACTGTAATAGTATGAATCAAATATTTGCATTTCTCAGTGATTCTGACTACTTAATGGAATAATAATAATTTTTTAAAAAGATACTACCTAAAATAACTGTTGAATCTGAATGCAATAAATGAATAGTAATACTGGACTCCTAGAAATAGAGCTAAATAATATGCAAGTTAGCTCAAAAATTAATGCATTTTTCTTGTTTTATTCTTATAGTTTATTAACATAGGCTTTTTTCATATATGTTTTTTTCTGAAATACATGTATTCATTTGCTATTCAATATGTAATTACAGCTACTTTCTACACACACAAGAAATACTTTTAGTCACTCTTAACATAACATCTTTAAGATAACTGATTTTAAAAATTCTTCCTCCATACATTATTTTTCTTTTTGAGGTCAGTGTTGTTCCTGTCATCATGCATTGCTGCACATTTGTCAGCATTAGATTTCGTTTGCCATGTCTCAACCCAGCTACATAAATTCAAGTCTCTTTGGATTTTCCATGCTACTTAATCTGAATATTTCTTAACACCCAAACTTGATTACCAGTAACTTCTTTTCAAATACTATCCATCAATCTGTCTAGGTGACTTATTACTCCCAGACTTGAAGACTTACAGATGATGACTTGGGGTAGAACTGTACTGAAAATATTTCTAGCAGTTAAACATGTTTCCTGCACCTTGCTTTACATTTTCTATTCAGAGTGGACATACATTATTTCATACCACTCTATAGGCTGTGAAAACATTCAGTTTCAAAGAAGAAGAATAGAAGAGAATTAACCAGGTTGGAAAGGACGTTGGAGATCATCAAGTCCAACCTATCACCCAACACTGTCTAATCAACTAATCCATGGCACCAAGCACCCAATCCCATCTCTTCCTAAACACCTCCAGTGATGGTGACTGCACCACCTCCCTGGGCAGCCATTCCAATGGCCAATCACTCTTTCTATGAGGAACTTCTTCCTAACATCCAGCCTAAACCTCCTCTGGCACAGCTTGAGACTGTGTCCTCTTCTTCCAGGGCTGGTTGCCTGGGAGAAGAGACCAACCCCCACCTGTCTACAAGCTCCCTTCAGGTAGTTGTAGAGAGCAATAAGGTCTCCCCTGAGCCTCGTCTTCTCCAGACTAAGCAATGCCAGCTCCCTCAGCCACTCCTCACAAGCCTTGTGCTCCAAACCCCTCACGAACTTTGTTGCCCTTCTCTGAACTCATTCCAGCAGATCAACATCTGTCCTAAAGTGAGGGGTTTCAGAACTGGACACAGTACTCAAGATGTGGCCTAACCAGTGCTAAGTCCATGGGCACATTGATTTCCCTGATTCTGCTGGCCACACTGTTCCTGATAAAGGCCAGAATGCTATTGGCCTTCTTGGCCACGTGGGCACACTGCTGGCTCATGTTCAGCCTACTATCGACTAGTGTCCCCAGGTCCATTTCTGCCTGGCTGCTCTCCAAGCACTCTGACCCCAGCCAGTAGCGCTGCATGGGGGTTGTTGTGGCCAGTGTGTAGAACCCAGCATTTAGATGTGTTAAATCTCATGCCATTGGACTGCACCCATCTATCCAGTCTGTCGAGGTCCCTCTGCAGTGCCCTGCAAACCCCTTAGCAGCTTTGTTGCCCTCCTCTGGACATGGTCCAGCAAGTCCAGGTGTACAGGGAGAGAATGACCTCCCTGCTCCTGCTGGCCACACTGTTCCTGGTACAGGCCAGCATGCCATTGGCCTTCTTGGCCATGTGGGCACACTGCTGGCTCATGTTCAGTCAGCTGCCAATCAGCACCCCCAGGTCCCTTTCTGTTTGGCAGATCTCCAGCCACTCTGACCCCAGCCTCTAGCTCTGCATGGGGTTGTTGTGACCAAAGTGCCACACCCGGCACTTGGATGTGTTAAATCTCATACCACTGGATTCCGCCCATCTGTCCCGCCTTTCAAGTTCCCTCTGCAGAGCTCTCCTACCTTCTAACAGATGATCAACACCTGCCCCCAGCTTGGTGTCATCCTCAAACTTTATGATGATGGACTCAATACCCTCAACCAGATCACTAATAAAGATATTGAACAGGATGGGGCCCAACACTCATCCCTGGGGGACACCACTAGTGACTGGCCTCCAGCTGGATGTGGCATCATTCATCACCACTCTCTGGGCTCAGCTCTCCAGCCAGTTCCTAATCCAATGCAGAGTGCTGCTGTCCAAGCCGCAGGCTGACAGCTTGGCCAGGAGTTTGCTGTGGGGGAACAATATCAAAGGACTTTCTGAAGTCCAGATAGACTGCATCCACAGCTTTCCCCACATCCACCAGGCAGGTCATCTGATCAAAGAAGGAGATCAGGTTAGTCAGGTAGGACCTGCCCTTCCTAAATTCATGCTGGCTGGGACTGATCCCTTGGCCATCCTGTAATTGCTGTGTGATTGCACTCAAGATGACCTGTTCCATAATCTTGCCTGGCACTCAAGTCAGGCTGTCAGGCCTGGAATTCCCTGGCTCATCCAGCTGGCCCTTCTTGTGGATGGGCATCACGTTGGCCAGCTTCCAGTCATCTGGGACCTCTCCAGTAAGCCAGGACAGTTGAAAAATGATGGAGAGTGTCTTGATCAGCTCATCTGCCAGCTCTCTCAGCACCCTGGGATAGCTCCCATCTGGTCCCAAAATGATATATAATGATATGCTGCAAAAACTCCACAACTTGAAAGTTGTAAAGTAGGTATGGATTTATTCAGTGCTGAGGTGCATAGGGCATAATTCCTCCAAAGCATGTGTAACTTCAGCAACATTATTTACCCTATTTATTCCCTGAACTGTTACATATGCATTGAGTTTCACAATACATCTATACATATTCATTTCCTAACCCCTCCTCATCTTGCTTCATATTATAATGAGCTTGAAGTCCTGTTGCGCTTGCACAATGTTCTCTAGTGGTCTTTTTGGTGGTCTTCAGGATGAAGTAAGTAGTCTTCTTCAGTGATTAACTTTTCACCCTTCTTCCGCAAGTGCTGATTTTGCAAGCAGTTTCTTCCTTATTGCAGTAACCTTGTTTTCTGTCCTTCCTTTATCGCGATGATAGCCTTGCTTCCTCATTTTCACAAGCAGTCATGCAATGAGTCCTTACTTCTCATATCCTCTCCTCCTGTTTTTGCAAGCAATAAATGTCAAGGACATGTTTTGCCCACTCAGATACCCCTAATCAACAATCCTTCCTTAATTCCCTGCATCATTCATGATCCTTCTTCAATTTCTGATTCTCTGCATCTACAAAGTTAGTAAATTATTTTACTTACTATAAAGGTTTCCTCTCCTCTCACATTGACATGTATCTTGCAATGCCTTACTATGCACTTTAGACAGGGAAGTCAATATCACCACTCGTTGCAGAATTCTCCAATTCCAAATAAATATGACAACACAGAGTACTAAGCTTACACTAACTAATATCAATAGAACAATAATGGGCTGACACAATGTATTTAGAACACCAGTTACAGTTGGTGACCACCCGAAAAGTACATCCCACCTGTGATGTCTTGTATCTTGTTTCACTCTTTGCAGAACTCTGCTTATTTCCTTTATATCATGTTGGACAGTAATTAGAGACTTTTCTCCACTTTCTCGAATTTCCCTCAGAATTTTAATCAAATCTTGGTGTTTTATTAGCTGCTTTACTAATGTAAGGTTCATCCCAATAGGTATGGGTGATAACCAGTGATATATTGTGTTATCAGACTTTATCAGCTGGTGGGATGTAACCGGTGCCAAATACAAAAAGTCACACCCTACAATCTTAATAAAATTACAAATACAAAAGTAGAGAATGATTCTTTACAGGCAAGGTTACATTCTTATCATCTATTTTTACAAAGACACAGGCTGTTCCTAGACATACGCAGCTTCAGCCAATTTATACATGCACAGTTTTCTGAGTGACATTTGGATGGATCTCAAAGTGGCAAACACCTTGCTCAATGTCAAGGCACATATCTTGAGCATCTATTGTATTACTTTCACAGATATATCCTTTTTGCTCCTGGGTAACACAAGACTCTAGATTCACAGTTTACCATTTACCATACACCATTCTTGCCCACACTCCATGTTCTGAGGGGTAGAGCACTTGTCCCCTCATGATTTAATACAAGTGCAATAATGAGGTGAATAATATAAGGCCCAGCCAGCATGGTTTCAGGAAGGGCAGGTCCTGCCTGACCAACCTGATCTCCTTCTATGATCAGGTGACCTGCCTGGTGGATGTGGGGAAGGCTGTGGGTGTAGTCTACCTGGACTTCAGCAAGGCCTTTGACACCGTCCCCTGCAGCAAAATCCTGGCCAAGCTGTCAGCCTGCGGCTTGGACAGCAGCACTCTGCATTGGATTAGGAACTGGCTGGAGGGCCATGCCCAGAGAGTGGTGGTGAATGGTGCCACATCCAGCTGGAGGCCAGTCACTAGTGGTGTCATCCAGGGAGTTCTGGGCTCCATGGTCTTTAATATCTTTATTAATGATCTGGATGAGGGTATTGAGTCCATCATCATAAAGTTTGAGGATGACACCAAGCTGGGGGCAGGTGTTGATCATCTGTTAGAAGGTAGGAGAGGTCTGCAGAGGGAACTTGAAAGGCGGGACAGATGGGCAGAATCCAACAGCATGAGATTTAACACATCCAAGTGCCGGGTGTGGCACTTTGGTCACAACAACCCCATGCAGAGCTAGAGGCTGGGGTCAGAGTGGCTGGAGATCTGCCAAACAGAAAGGGACCTGGAGATGCTGATTGGCAGCTGACTGAACATGAGCCAGCAGTGTGCCCACGTGGCCAAGAAGGCCAATGGCATGCTGGCCTGTACCAGGAACAGTGTGGCCAGCAGGAGCAGGGAGGTCATTCTCCCCCTGTACACCTGGACTTGCTGGACCATGTTCAGGGGAGGGTAACAAAGCTGGTAAGGGGTTTGGAGCAGAAGCCCGATGAGGAGAGACTGAGGGAGCTGGGGTTGCTTAGCCTGGAGAAGACGAGGCTCAGGGGAGACCTAATTGCTCTCTACAACGACAGGTGGGGGTTGGTCTCTTTTCCTTGGCAACCAGCACTGGAAGAAGAGGACACAGTCTCAAGCTATGCCAGGGGAGGTTTAGGCTGGAGGTTAGGAAGAAATTCTTCATAGAAAGAGTGATTGGCCATTGGAATGTGCTGCCCAGGGAGGTGGTGGAGTCGCCATCACTGCAGGTGTTTAGGAGGAGACTTGATGGGGTGCTTGGTGCCATGGTTTAGTTGATTAGATGGTGTTGGATGATGGGTTGGACACAATGATCTTGAAGGTCTCATCCAACCTGGTCTGGTCTATTCTATTCTATTCTATTCTATTCTATTCTATTCTATTCTATTCTATTCGCTGTGGCGTTGTGAATGGTTAGCACAAAGACAGTAGCCACATTCGTAAAAGGTCATAGGTGAAATTTCTCCTAATCCACAAAATATATTAATAAAATCTTATCTAGTTATCATGTCTCATAATAATATTTATGCAGAATCAGAAAAAAAAACACAAACAGAAAGATGTACTGAATACAAGTGGCTTTCTTCAAAAAGAAGGTAAACTATGAAGAGAAGATCTGTTGTTTTACAAGCAGCTAATATATCTCAAAGATATGAATGCTGTTGCATCTGAAACACTGGTGTGGTGGGGTGAGAAAGTTCCCTCCCCACACACAAGGAAAGAAACCACAGCTAGCTCAGTCGGAAAAGCAGATGAAAGCTATATTTACAAGCATAATGGAATGCAACGAATATACACAAATACAATATTTACAATATATACAGGAAAATACAGCAATGAACACAATGCAGAAAACCTTTTCCCTCCAGCCGGCCAGGGGGTTCCCTGAACACCCCTCTCTCCCTCCCCACCTCCCCTTTTTCCCAAAAGGGTTAGAGAGAGAGAGAAAGGCAATGAGGAAGAAAATTCTGTTAGCTCAACAGCACATGCAAGAATTAGTTCTCTTATCTGGTTAGCTGTTAACTCAAGGCCGTTCCTGCTTCAGAAAGAGAGAAGCTGTCCAGCCCACAGGACAGAGAAGCACAGACTGCACCCAGCCTGAACCCAGACCAGACTGAACTAACAGAACCCAAACTTAAAATTGCATTCTACAATCTACCAATGAAATTAGTTTAGCCTATCTTGGTTTTGTTCAAATATCAAAAACATTCAGCCAGAGTTTTCAGCAACTGTCTCTTTCTTAAAGGTATAGCCTCAACCGGCCACAACTGGCCCTGAGGGAATTCACTTTTTTTTGCTGATTATGAAAATGTTGAGTAAATTTTGAAGGCAAATTTGATTAACATGATTACATGACCTACTATATCAGAAACAATTTTGTGTCTGCTTGTCGCACTAGTGATGATTTGAGGTGCCACTACCCTGAACAAGAACAGTCTACACAAAATTACATTTCAGTATATTGTTGTACATATGAGTTTGTCTGAAAGATTTACACAAATACTTCACATGAAAAAAAATAATGTTTTGATACTGTAATTCAAATACACTGCACTTTGTTTTTCCCTTTGCTACAAAATGTGAAAATCAATAAGAACAGAGGTCATAGCTACAGCTATAGCTGTTATAAAGCTTTTATTAATAGTACCAAATTTCTGGTTTTGGGGGTTTATTTTGTTGTTGTGGTGGGTTTTTTTCCTCAAAAGCTTATTATTAATCTTTTTTTGGTGAAACATTCTTACTGTTTCTAGTGATAACCTCAGGGACTGCTCAAGACCTGTAAGGGAAGAATAGGAAGTTTGGATAGTAAGACTCAGTGGTAAGATACTAAGTGCTCAAATGGTTCATACTAGTTTGTTTTCACCAGCATGAAGCTCCTACACTGATTCAGAATTTTCTAAAGCATCCACTGAGGGTAAAATCCTGTTACTTATCTCGTGTCAACTGTAGATGTCATTCTTTTGGAAGACAAGCCCTATGAGGAGAGGCTGAGGGAGCTGGGGTTGCTTAGCCTGGAGAAGAGGAGACTCAGGGGTGACCTTATTGCTCTCTACAACTACCTGAAGGGTGATTGTGGCCAGGCAGAGGTTGGTCTCTTTTCCCAGGCAGGCAACACCAGAACAAGAGGACACAGTCTCAGGCTGCACCAGGGGGAGGTTTAGACTGGATGTTAGGAGGAAGTTCTATACAGAAAGAGTGATTGCCCATTGGAATGGTCTGCCCAGGAAGGTGGTGGAGTCACCATCATTGGAGGTGTTCAGGAGGAGACTTGATGGGGGTACTTGGTGCCATGATCTAGTTGTTTGGGTGGGTTGGATTGGTTGATAGGTTGGACACGATGATCTTGAAGGTCTCTTCCAACCTGGATTTATTGTATTATTGTATTGTCATTCTTTTCTGAAAATGTTAATTTGTATTCATCAACCCCATATGGATAATTTACCTTAGATTATTTTAAATACCACAAAATGACTATGCAACAATCCTATTTTAATATCTTCTCAGCTACAATTCACTCTGGCTTCTTTTGGCTGCACTGATTCAATTTCCATTAAGTAAAATGGGAATTGGAAAATCTGGATGATGCTTTTACATAGATGCCTCCATTTATATGTGCTAATCTTGAACTAGATTTTATTGAGTATATCTCTCTGGTGAGAGGCATTATTTTATCCATTTACACAAAACATAAGGCATAAATAGAAAGTAATTTAATGAATTAGACTGAACGCAAATTAAATTAATTCCAAGACAATGGAATAAAGTTATTTCATCTGTAAGTAAAATAGAGATACCCTTTAATGAAAAGTAACTAAAGGAAGGAAATAATATTCTAACCTAACTACAATAGTCCTGAAATGAAAATTCAGGACACATCAGTAACACAGGAAGTCTTTTTGCATTCTGTGTACCTATGAGGAATGACCCATGGGAATAATTTCCTCTTCAAGCTGAGGAAGCAGCTTCAGGCAGATGATTAATTATTTTGTTAATCCAGTTTAAACAGTTCCATTCTGACTTACCTAAAGCATTCCAAAGCATTACTCTTTTAATTGCCAGTACTGTCTCTTCTACTAGATAACTTAGAAACCATACTTAACCTTGTTTTAAACTCAGTATTTCCTCATTAAAGAAAACCTTTTTTAGCACACACTTCTAAGTTAGAAACACTTCAGATGCTGCAAAAGATCTACTGTGAAACATTCCTCCTTAGGAAAGGTGAATTTCTTTTGGTTTATTTTTAATTATTTTTCATAGTTCATTACATATATTTCTACAACCCTTTCCTTAAAATGTTGATAAATAATGACACATGCATACCTAGATCCTGGCATGCTTATAAGATCATAAATGCCTATATATAAGAGGTCACATATATATTTTGCATGTTTTACCTTGCTAATTTACTGGTGTGTGAGCTTGTTAATTTACTGGTGTCTGAACTTGTCTCAGACCCTGTAAGCAGCTGGGGTTACAGATATTTATCAGGAATGGCTATGGAAGTAATTTCCTGAGTTAGTCTATCCCATGCTCTTTCAATATTATCACTACTTAAATGTTCTTAATATTCCTTGCAATCATACATGTTAAACTGTTCAAAATGTCTATCACAATTGTATCTGGATTTACTTGTATTTAATGCTTAGGAATAAATCATAACCATTCCAAGAGACTTGATGGATTTCTTTCTATATCATTATTTTAAGTACACTGTCATTAGTCTAGATGGATTTAATCGTAACCAAAGGTATTAAACCCACCAGAGGATTGTGAGTGCTTGTGTTTTCTTTCTATTCACTTTGACTGTTTTTTTTTTCACATCAAGAGAGTTTAATTATTAATGTCCTGTAAAAATAGTTTGCTCAGTAGTGGCTTTTCTTATTCCTTGAGTTTTCATCATCATTAAAAAAAAAAGTGATGAAGTGAAATAGACAAATTTGTGTAAGATATATTAATTTCATATTTTTTCAACATCATAATACTTAACATGTACATATGTATCTGAAGTAACAAGCCAATGCAAACAGAAGGAAATTATGGCATTGTCAAAATAAAGCAATCTAAGGTTTATATGGAATATAAGAACCTAGTCCCCTACTATGGATTGCAAATAGGCCATGCTAAAGCCACTGCACTTTGTAGATACATTATTATGTGCTGAGCTTAGGTGTAAGAAAGTAACATGAAACTTATATTAAAATTAGAATAGATGACTGATGATGCTTCTGGGATTTTGTTGGTTTGTTTGTACTGCATTATTGATAAAATGTGTTTCCAGCTTTCTCACTGAAAAGTAAGTAAGTAGTAGTAACCACCTTGAGGCAAATCTCTAGGGCACAATAGATGGTCATGGCAGAGATTGCTCAAAATATACAGATTAAAGTAATCCATTTGTTTCTCATATGTGTTCTCATAAAGTAATCCATTTGTTCTCTCATATGTGTTAGTCCACATTGCTTCTGTGTTGGGTTACTTGGAAAACACATAGAGCTGCATTTTTATTCTGTGACTGTTTAGACATCTTCCTTGCTCTTGTGGTATACACATTGGAGTACTGAATCTTCTGATCAGTGCCAGATCACTGTTTTTCATATGAGATTGTAATATGGTGTGGGACTTGTTTCCTCAGTTTTTCACTAGTCAGTGTTACAAATGACTAATTTTTCATTGTTGTGAATCAAACGTGTACTTCAGAATTTTGAACTTCACTACTACAGAGCATAAATTGACAAGGCAGTAGTAAATTGATTAAAAATTTGAAAAGGATTGCATCCACTGTTTCAGTTCAGCCAGTTTCTACTGAATATTGAAATGTTACCTGAAGTGACTGGAAATTTAATTCATATAGAATGACATGGTATAGTCTCCCTACCAGATCTTTTATGGACTCCTGAATTCCAATGTAAATATGTAATTATTTACAAGCAAAATAACAAGCAAAATACCACCCCCACACCCTCCCCAAGCCAAACCAAAACAACAAAATTCTTAAACACGCATAAGATGAAACACTCATACATTACAGTGAAGAGCAGGTAAAGTCTAAGAGTTCAAGAGAAAAAAAAAAGAGCATTAGAAAAGGTAGCTTCTTTCCAAATGACAGTTGCTGATTGCGTATTTTCTTTAGCTGCAAGACCATTCTCTCCTGTTTTGGAAATAAATGAAACAAATGTGATCTTTCTGCTTCATGATTTGTGCAGCATAAGGACAACATTGTTCTGGAACAAGAAACCTTTTTAACAAATTTTTCTCATGTTTGGCATTAAATAATAAAGGATTATTTCTTGTAAATATGTCTGAGTATTATATCCCGTCCTGAATTGAAAATGCTAACATCTTCCAAAGATGGATTATAAAATTTTTCATATTGTTTTAATTTAATACTGCTTCCCTGGGAACTACAAGATAATGTTATGTTCATGTTGGGGGTGTGTGGAGTGGAGGGTGTGGGGGGACTATAATTAACCCTTTCAAGCTTCCTGATGACACTATAAAATTGAATTGAATAAAGTATTAAAGTTTTACTACAACTATAAACTAGAACCTCAAGTATGTGCTTGCTATGAATAAAAGAAGGAATTACCATCAGAATATCTTTAAAGGTGTGTGAATTCATTCACTTGAAAACTTGTAAATTTTTAGTTTCTCAAGAAATTTTGCTGCCTTATGACTGATTTAGAATGAATTACTGTGAGAGGTGATTTTCTTCTAAATTCAGCAGTGTGAGAATTATTATAACTAGTTAATTAAAAGCAATGAGTGCAAATGGGGAGAGGAACAAGGCTAAGCACTCCTCCATAACAGTGGTCATATCAAGATTGCAGCTTGCATAGGCTGTTTCCTCAAAAACCCAAAACCTAAAAAAGTCTGGAAGGGATCAAGATGCTATGAAATTATTTCCTATATGATCAAAATTAGTTACACTAAACTAAAACTTCAATAGCTGCTAAACATAGTAATATTATGATGACAATGACATGAAAATATGGAAGATGCCTTGAAGTGCACCTTAAAAAAAAACTAAAAATGAAATTAATTTACTGCACCATTGTGTCTTAGCATCCTACTACTATATTTAAATAAACAAATAATTAAATGTTGACCTCAGTCAATTATTTGGTTGATGTAGCATGCCTGCTTAGAAGCTACTTGAACTTTCAATTAAAAAAAAAATGAAAAAAGAAAAAAATATTTTTAAATTTTGTTTTAAGACAAATGCATCAATACAAAACTGCCTTTTACAGTCCAGCAATGTGGCTTTCCTCAAAATTTATCTCGTAAAGCCAGCTTCAATTGGAACTTGTGCAATGTAGTCTAGTATGTCTTCCGGCCCATGGCAGAGGTGTTTTAACTAGATGTTCTTCAATGTCCCTTCCAACCTTAACTATTCTATTTATCTCTTCAAGGACATAACTATCTCACCAATGACACTGGACATTCTAAATAAAATAGACAAAAGAGATAGAAGCTGTTAAGGAGATGTTAGCTAATCTAATTAGTCAACGTCTAGTTAAATGACATCCTGGCCTGCATTAGGAATAGTGTGGCCAGCTGGAGCAGGGAGGTCATTGTACCCCTGTACATGGCATTGGTTAGGCCACACCTTGAGTACTGTGTCCAGTTCTGGGCAACTCAGTTTAAGAAGGACTTTGAGACACTTGAATGTGTCCAGAGAAGGGCAACAAGGCTGGTGAGAGGCCTTGAGCACAAGCCCTATGAGGAGAGGCTGAGGGAGCTGGGATTGTTTAGCCTGGAGAAGAGGAGGCTCAGGGGTGACCTCATTGCTCTCTACAACTACCTGAAGGATGATTGCAGCCAGGAAGGGGTTGGCCTCTTCTCTCTAGCAACCAGCACCAGAACAAGGGGACACCGTCTCAAGCTGCGCCAGGGGAAGTTTAGGCTTGAGGTGAGGAGAAAGTTCTTCACCGAGAGAGTGATTTGCCATTGGAATGGGCTGCCCGGGGAGGTGGTAGAGTCACCGTCCCTGGAGGTGTTCAAGAGGGGATTGGACGTGGCACTTGGTGCCATGG
Organism: Colaptes auratus; assembly: GCA_015227895.2. Taxonomy (NCBI): domain Eukaryota; kingdom Metazoa; phylum Chordata; class Aves; order Piciformes; family Picidae; genus Colaptes; species Colaptes auratus. The sequence goes on along the minus strand of CM037631.1, from coordinate 84,570,739 downwards.
TGTAGTCATGGGGTCTGTGGTGACAGGTTGGACTCGATGATCTTTGAGGTCTCTTCCAACCTTAGTGATGCTGTGATACTGTGATACTGTAATCATCAAAAAGTGACAATAAATAATCTGAAATAAATATGTCTGTATGAAGAAAACTTAGGCAAAACATATTTTAAAAAAAAAGAAAGAGTAGTGTTTGTTTATCTGTACCTTGTATGTGAAAACAATTTTTTAAGACAATTTTTAATGTTGTTTCATTAAATATATGAATCAAAAATATTTGAATTCCACATTCTATTATAGTCTATATAGTAGTATAAGGGTATACTGTATATAAGTATAACTTCCCTTGTCCAAGGAAAGCTTAGGCTCGAGGTGAGGAGAAAGTTCTTCACTGAGAGAGTCATTCATCATTGGAATGAGCTGCCCAGGGAGGTGGTGGAGTCACTGTCCCTGGAGGTGTTCAAGAGGGGACTGGACGTGGCACTTGGTGCCATGGTCTAGTCATGGGGGTCTGTGGTGACAGGTTGGACTCGATGATTTTTGAGGTCTCTTCCAACCTTGGCAATACTGTGATACTGTGATAATCTATTCAAAATTAAAACATAGATAAAATCTTAATATAATGCATACCATATCTTGTTATTATGCAGGTATATAACACACTTTATTGCTATGAAACTATCTAGTAAATATCTGGGCACAAATACTAATTGCTTTATATTTGCACATAACATTAATACTCTCAGTTATGGGATTACTTTTTTCCTCTTCAATAGAGAACCATTTCTGATTGGAGCAGGAAACTAATACTGAAGCTGAATTTTCACAAGTAGTTCTAAGGAGCACCAAGTGTGTTTATTACTGCAGAAGTAAGGAATAGTAGCTGAATCACAGGAAAGGTGAAACAAATGTTCCTGAGGACATGGAATATTTCTCACAGACTGAGAGTAAAAACCAAAATCAATTTAAATAAATAATAATATTTTGGGAATTTGGAGGTTTTGTTCAACTGATCTTGAAGATGCAGATGTATCTATGAAATTAACAATAGCCATCTACTTTCAGTGGAGTTACATCAGTAAGATTAGTGGCAGACACAAACTTATACTTACAAAGTTTTAACCAGAAACTAGCTTGTTTGGAGAAAAAGTAAACAATATACATACAAATCATATTCATAATACAAAGTTATATACTTATCCAACAAGTTGGTGTGTAGTGAGTTAATATATTCTACTTTTGCATAAACAGATACTGATTTGGCTAATAAAGTTATGTTTGTCATTAAATGATTTAACTTTACCAAAAAGTATTGTGCTGAAATTAAATTCAAAATTTAAATATTGACAGTAGAGTTCAGGGGTTTCTTGGTTTGGTTTGGTTTTCTCACTGTGGTGGTTTGCCCCTGGCTAGAGGCCATATGCCTCTAGATAGACAGGGGAGAGGGGAAAATATAACAAATAAAACAGTATAAGATAGAAGCAATTCAATAATAATGATAAGCGAAGCAACAGACTGTATAGAAGCAAAACCAGAGAGAGATGTTAATCTCTACTTCCCATCGGCAGGATGGTGGTCTGTCTTGGGAAGCAGGGCTCCCTACTCTTGATGGTTCTTCTGGAGGACAGATGCCATGGACAAATCCCCACAACTTCCTTCTTTCATTTCCTTCATATATCTAAGCTGACATCATACAGCATCATGGCACTTGGTGCTGTGGTCTGGTCATGGTGTCTGTGGTTATGGGTTGGACTTGATGATCTTTGAGGTCTCTTCCAACCTTGGTGGTGATACTGTGATACTGTGAAATACTCCTTTGGCCAGTTTGGGTCAGCTGGCTTGGCTGCTTCCTCTCAGCATACTCTTGAGGCAGGAAAATGTTGGAAAAGCACATCCTGAGTGCTTGGCTCAGCAGTAGTCAAAACACTGGTGTGTTATCAACACTCAGCTACAGCACCACAAAGCACAGCACTAGAAATATGCTTTGAGGACAATTAACTCCATCCCAGCCCAAATCTAATACACTCACAAATATTAAGATTATCATGCTTCTTGGTAAGTCTCAGTCCATCCACTGAAGGAAATTCATATTTACCTTACTTGTACAAATATTTTTTTCTTATTTCACCGAATCAGAGAATGGTAAGTGTTGAAAGGGATCTCTGGGGATCACCTAGTCTAATCTCCCTATTAAACCAAGCTCACCTAGATCAGGAAAGCATTCAGAAGGGTTTTGAAATTCTCCAAAGGAGACTTCACAGCCTCTCTGGGCAACCTCTTTTAGTGCTCTGGAACCCTCAAAGTAAAGAATTTTCTCCTTACATTCAAGCAAAACCTCCTGTGTACTACTTTGTACTTGTTGCCCCTTGTCCTATCACTGACTACCACTGTCCATCCTCCACCCTTTAGATATTGATAAGATCCCCTGTCAGCTTTCTCTTTTCCAGGCTGAACAGCACCACATCTTTCAGCCTCTCATAGTTTGGTGGGTTGAAATTTTCCTCTACATTAAATTTTCCAGACCAGCTCAGTTGGAAACAAATGAAAGCTCTATTTATAAGCAAAACTACAATCTACAATGTAAAGCAACAAATATGTACAAATATAGAGTATTTTCAATATTTACAGGTATTTAAAATTAATGAATGGCACAAGGACCCCCGTGGTCAAGAGCCAGGGCAGCTGCAAATAGCTTCTCCCTCCTTGCCCCCCTTACCCCTGCCTCTAAACCGTCACATTACCAGATACCTTCTGTGATTCTGAGTACACTGGTCCTTCATCCAGATCATTGATCACAGCATTATAGAATCATAGAATGGTCTGGGTTGGAAGGGACCTTCAAAGGTCACCTAGTTGAACCCCCTCTGCAGTAAGCAGGGGCATCCTTAACTAGATTAAGTTGCCAGAGCCATGTTGAGATTGAATCTCCAGGGATGGGGCCCCAACCATCTTCCTGGGCAACCTGTTCCAGTGTTCCACTACCTTCATGGTAAAGAATTTGTTCCTAACATCCAGTCTAGATCTACTCTTCTCTAGTTTGAAGCCATTGCCTCTTGTAGTATCACTACAGACCTTTGTAAACTGTCTCTCTCCATCCTTCTTGTAAGCCCCCTTCAGGTACTGGAAGGTACCTCCCCAGAGCCTTCTCTTCTCCAGGCAGAACACCACCAACTCCTTCTGCCTGCCTTTATAGCAGAGGTGTTCCAACCCCCAGATTATTTTTGTGGCCTGATGGAGATGTTGAACAAGACTGGGCCAAATACTTCCCTGGGGAAGATGACTAGTCATGGATCTCCAACTAGATTCTTCACCTTTGGTAACAGTATCATGGTATCATATTAGAGGTTGGAAGGAACCTCAAGAGATCATCGGGTCCAACCCCTCTGATAAAGCAGAATCACTTAGGGTAGTCTGCACAGGAATGCGTTCAGGTGGGTATTGAAAGTCACCAGAGAAGGAGAATCCACAACCTCCCTGGGCAGCCTGTTCCAGTGCTCCATCACCCTCACTGTAAAGAAGTTTCTCCTCATGTTGAGGTGAAATCTTTTATGTTCAAGCTTCTACCCATTGTTTCTTGTCTTACAATACAATACAATACAATACAATACAATACAATACAATACAATACAATACAATACAATACACCACCAGGTTGGAAGAGACCTTCAAGATCATCGCGTCCAACCTATCAACCAATCCAACCCACCTAAATACAATACAATACAATACAATACAATACAACCCAACTAAACAACTAAACCCTGGCACCAAGCACCCCATCAAGCCTCTTCTTGAACACCTCCAATGAAGGTGACTCCACCACCTCCACAGGCAGACCATTCCAATGGGCAATCACTCTCTCTGTATAGAACTTCTTCCTAATATCTGGTCTAAACCTGCCCTGGTGCAGCCTGAGACTGTGTCCTCTTGTTCTGGTACTGGCTGCCTGGGAGAAGAGACCAACCTCTGCCTGGCTACAACCTCCCTTCAGGTAGTTGTAGAGAGCAAGAAGGTTACCCCTCAGTCTCCTCTTCTCCAGGCTAAGCAACCCCAGCTCCCTCAGCCTCTCCTCATAGGGCTTGTCTTCCAAACCCCTCACCAACTTTGGTGCCCTTCTCTGGACACGCTCCAGCAAGTCAACATTCTTCCTAAACTGAGGGGCCCAGAACTGGACACAGTATTCAAGGTGCGGCCTAACCAGTGCAGTGTACAGGGGCAGAATGACCTCCCTGGTCTTATTACTGTGCACCACTGAAAAGACATTGCCCCCCTCACTTGACACCCACTCCTTAGGTATTTATAGACATTGATGAGATCCCCTCTCAGTCTTCTCTTCTCAAGGCTAAACAGCCCCAGGGATCTGTCTCTCTTCATAGGGGAGATGCTCAAGTCCCCTAATCATCCTCATGGCTCTACATTGGATTTTCTCTAGCTTTTCTGTGCTTTGTCATTCAGTCTTCATCTCAGTAAAATGAGAAAGATTCCATCTAAAATGCTGCTTAATAAACTCATCTTGCATGTAGAAATCTATGGATAAAACTGAAAACAAATTTACTTCGTCATGTGATTGGAGGAAAACATGATTCTCTTGGGTAAGTCTACCAATGAAACTCAATAAGAATGAGAAAATTGAATACATATTTTTTATTTACAAATGAGCAATAAATATAGCTTTTTGTGAAAATTATTCTATAAAAGAAGATATAGGTTGTTTAGAAGAGACAGTAAATGGTAGCTATATGTTGTTTTCTCAATGTAGGATTAAAATTCCTTTTTTCAGTATAACCTTTCATTACATCTTCATTCTTATTAAATATAATTTTGATAGTAAGATGCAAGTACTTTACTTCTTTTAAAAGTTTTTTGATATATATTAAACAATTTTCATCCTCTATAAAAGTCAGGGGGGGAAAATAACCCTTCACCTTTCTTTCATAGCTATATGTGATTACAAGAATTCACCCATGGTGCTACAGAAATACTGCATAAATCCCATGCCGTTTCATTGTGCCTACACTATAACCACAGATTTCAAAAGATGAAATAAAAATAATTTATGTTTAAAGAGTTATCTGCACTCATCTATTCAGCTGCCTGATCAAAGTAAGAATAACAGCATGACAAGGGATCTTAATTTTAACAATTTCTGTGTGAATCATGAAAGGCTGAATTACACTTTAGTCTCCACTCTCTTACTGCACTTAAATGCATGATGTTAGGTTATATGAATATTTCAATAGGGTATTTGAAGAAGTTGCTGATTCTTGTGGAAGAGATTACTGACAAAGAATCCTTTGTCTCATTTTGCTAGTATAGCAAATATCACAAACTTTTATTGTCCTAATCCCTTTACTTCTTTATGCTGTAAGGAAGAAAGTGATAATCCTTATACTTTCAAATATCAAAAGAAGTAGTTTGTATTTGACTCAGGATAAAATTTGATGACATTCTTCCCAACTTGCTTATCTCGTTTGTCAAATAATTTTTTTTTTTCTTCTTCTTTATCTGTCATCATTTGCCATGTCATCTGTGTCTGAGAGACAATTTTTGGTATTTTTAGTCAAAGTGAAAAATGTTGTGTAACTCAGTGCTCTGGAAGGCAGGTACCTGTCCATTTGCTAACATTGCAAAGACTGTCATGCAAAGAAGTGATTGTTAACAGAGAAAGTAAGTTATAATTATGTTTCTGGCTGCAGAGGTGAACCACTGGACTGTATATTCTAACTGTAAAGGGCAAAGCATGGAAAAATTCTTGTCAGCAATTTTTTTCCTTCAATAGAAAGGTAACTAATCCTGAACCGTGTAATTTCCTTTACACTGATTTTCAGAAATACAGTCAGCAGTTAACTTCCACCCTCCCACTCTAGCTTCATTAGATGATCATCTAAGTGTCTACTGTGAGCTATGTAGCAATCAGAGTACAGGAGTGGAATAGTTATTAAATCTAATCTGATCCAAGATCAGTTTTGTATAGAGAGAAAAAAATATTTGGAAATTTTAGAAAACAAAATTCATAGGAGCTTTAAAGTTTTTATTACTTGTTATGATGGATATAGTGTCTTAAAACTAACAATGAATACTTCATCTTGTCTTCAAACAACAATTTGAACTAGACACCACTCAGGAACCATCCTAAACTCTATTTTGATGATTTCTATCAATTCACATAAAAAAAAATCTAAATACTTTAAAGAGTTTTCTAAACTGAAGACATTTTTGGCCCTCAGTCAAGATACAAAAATTTTATCTGCTGAAAGTTTCAAACCTTTCTGAGGGAAGGAAAAAACAATATGTAAGTAGCCAAGAAAGCTGTTGAAAAACAGCTGAAGGACTTGATGTGAACTTAAGACACTGCACATAACATAGTATTCCTGCATATATAATTAACTCTTTAGTTTCCTTCTGTTTTAAACACAAACTTTAAGTCATATATTGATGTAATTTGGGCAACGTTATTGTACTATTGACTGATTTTTTTACTTTTTTCATCTCATCTCATCTTATCCTCCCTTTGGCCTTTCTTACAGCAAATGTGACACTCATCTATAAGAGAGACTGAAGAAGGATCCAGGGAATTACAGGCCTGTCAGTCTGACCTCAGTGCTAGAGAAGGTCACGGAGATCATTTTGAGTGCCATTATGCACCATATAGTGTCATAGAATGATTTGGGCTGGAAGGGACCTCCAAAGGTCATCTAGTCTGACATCCTTGCAGTCAGCAGGGACATTGTCATCTAGATCAGGTTGCCCAAGGTTTTGTTGAGCCATACCTTGAACATCTACAAGGAAGGGGCCTCAACCAGCTCCCTGGGTAACCTGTCCCACTCTCATGGTAAAGAACTTGTTCCTAATATCCATTCTAAATCTGCCTGCTCTCATTTGAAGCCATTTCCCGTTGTCCTGTCACTGCAGGCCTTTGTAAAAAGTCTTCATCACTCCTGTAGGCACCCTTCAGGTATTGGAAAGCTGATAAATGGTCTTCTTGGGGCCTCCTCTTCTCCAGGATGAACCCTGCTCCCTCAGCCTGTCCTTGTAGCAGAGGTGCTCCAACCCCCTGATCATTTCATGTCCCTCCTCTGGAGCTGCTCCATCAGGTCCCTGTCCTTACTAATACGGAGGGCTCCAGACCTGTACATGGGAAAACCAGATACAGGACAACCAGGTGATCAGGCCCAGTGCCTTGTGTGCTCAGAACATGTATATTATGGCTTCATTTTGTCATTGAAATAAGCACTCACTCATCAATTCGCCTTCAAAATAATTATCAGATATCCAAAGACTACAGCTTCTTTCCAGATAGGCAATCTGAATGATTAATTGTTTTATTGCTTTGCTATCATAACAACATAATTTCATTCTATTGGGACTGATCTTCAACTAGTTGGATTTTCATCTATATCCAGTTTTCTTCTGAAAACATAATTGAATTGTTTAGTTCTCAGCACCAAATAAAACACAAGTCAGCTGCCTCCTTCAGAGCCAAAATTAATTAAAAAATAAATAAATTAATAATTTCTTGCACTGTCCTCATTATAGGTTGTCTTCATTTTCAATGACCTATGCTATCCTTTTGGTTTAAAATAAACCCCAGAATAATAATTAAGTTCTTGGAGTTTCTTGAATGAGCAACTGTAGCATGAGATATAAAAATCAAATGCAATTGCATCAATATCAGTGGCTTTCAGTAGTTTAGGGTAGAACTTGCAGAGGTAACAATGGTTTTAATCAAATCTCTTGTGTACAGTAACAATGTATGTCCTATTTTATATTATAATGACTTTAACTATTATAGGAGCTCATTTATTTGGTAGGTACCCCTAAATACAGTCAAAGAATTTAAAATTCAACTCATAGTTTCATAGTTTCAGTTAGGGTTGGAAGGGACCACAAGGATCATCTAGTTCCAACCCCCCTGCCATGGGCAGGGACACTCTACCCTAGATCAGGCTGGACAGAGCCTCGTCCAGCCTGGTCTTAAACACCGCAAGGGACGGGGCCTCAACCACCTCCCTGGACAACCCATTCCAGGGCTTCACCACTCTCACGGTGAAGAACTTCCTCCTCACATCCAGCCTGAATCTCCCCACTCCAGCTTCATCCCATTCCCCCTAGTCCTATCACTCCCTGATAGTCTGAAAAGTCCCTCCCAGCCTTCTTGTAGGCCCCCTTCAGATACTGGAAGGCCACAATGAGGTCACCTCGGAGCCTTCTCTTCTCCAGGCTGAACAGCCCCAACTCCTTCAGTCTGTCCTCATAGGAGAGGTGCTCCAGCCCTCTGATCATCCTCGTGGCCCTTCTCTGGACACGCTCCAGCACCTCCAGATCCCTCTTGTAATAGGGGCTCCAGAACTGGACGCAGTACTCCAGGTGGGGTCTCACAGAGCTGAGTAGAGGGGGAGAATCACCTCCTTGACCTGCTGGCCACACTTCTCCTGATGCAGCCCAGGATCTGATTGGCTTTCCGGGCTGCAAGTGCACATTGAGAGCTCATGTTGAGCTTCTCGTCCACCAGCACCCCCAAGTCTCTCTCCTCTGGGCTGCTCCCCAGCCAGTCACTGCCCAGCCTGTATTTGTGCCTGGGATTGCCTCGACCCAGATGCAGGACCCTGCACTTGGTCTTGTGAAGCTCATGAGGTTGGCCTGTGCCCACCTCTCCAGCCTGTCAAGGTCCCTGGATGGCATCCCTTCCCTCCAGCGTGTCTGCTGCACACACAGCTTGGTGTCATCAGCAAACTTGCTGAGGGTGCACTCAATGCCACTGTCCATGTCACCCACAAAGATGTTGAACAAGACTGGTCCCAGGATGATCCCTGAGGGACTCCGCTTGTCACTGGCCTCCACTGGGACATGGACCATTGACAGCCACTCTTTGGGTGCGGCCATCAAGCCAGTTCCTTATCCATCTGTGTCCATCCATCAAACCGTGTGTCACCAGCTTGGAGACCAGGATGTGGTGTGGGACAGTGTCAAAGGCTTTGCTCAGGTCCAGGTAAACGACATCAGTTGCTCGCCCCTCATCTATTAATGCTGTCACCTGTTCATAGAAGGCCACCAGGTTTGTCAGGCAGGATTTGCCCTTGGCAAAGCCATGCTGACTACTCCCAATCACCTCTTCACTACTCTTCTGAGTCAGATGTACTATTTTTTTTTCAGATGGTTCTTATGAAGAAAAGAATATGATCATAACATTCAATAAGTGATGCTGTGCTTTAGAACTAGTCTTTCCATTGACTACAGTGTAACCTGCAGTCAGACCGAAAACTGAACAAGAAGGTTATACAGATAACGTTGCTCTTGTGTCTTTTCATTTCCTATAGCCCCATCTGTATTTGAGTCTGTAGGACAAACTGATTGAAGTCTGTGGTGTCTCACCTACTTTTAGGAATTCTGAATAACCAACTATATTTCTTATGATAAAGAATCAAAGTAACAGAAAAAGTTCATCTATGCAGGATAAGTGAGTATCTAATTAGAGTATGAACACTATGGAACAAAGAACAGGAATGTCTTCTATGTTTTCATACTGCAGTTATAGTGAATTCTTCCTATGACACATGCCTTGAAGTTCTAAGCAACACTCATATGAATATATCCATAAATACATTAATTGTGTATTAAATCATGAAAGAATATGTATTGTCACGTGTATTAAACCAGACTATATAATGTAAAATCAGAGCTTCTCTTTTTACTGATGATTTTTACATTTTGCATTTAAAAAACACATACATAAAGTGCAAAACGTCCAAGTCAATATTACTGGTAGAACCCAATACTGCTGTGTTCCATGTACTCTTAATTTCAACCTGATTCTTGGTAAATTGCCCCAACAACAAAGGGACACATATACTCCATGATGCATTACAGGGTTCTCATAAAAATGCTTCAGAAATATCCTGACTTTGCCTAGCAAGCAGTGAACGATATCTGCTCTCTGTGGAAGGATGGGTCTCACTACCTTTAAGCATAGTTATAGCCTTTAGAGGACTTTTTACTTAAGTTGATAGAAAATACTTCCAAAAGACTATTTAAAGAAATGTCCAGTGTATAACATGGGAAAAAAATGTATCAACACTTTATGACCCATAAAAAGCTTTCTATCTTCTGTATCTTCTACTTAATATAGCTTGTGGAAGAGAAATAACAGCAAGCTAGAGATCTTGACTCTGATACCATGAAAGCCTGCATACCAGACAATTTCCTATGTAGTCCTTACTAACCTCAGTCCTATTTGCTAATGTAAAGGAACTTGTTCTAATCCAAAAGCTAAACAAATCCAGACACAGCATGCCACTGGAGAATCAGGTTGAGTTTCATGTCTAGTACCCAGAGAAGAGCTGCACAAGATGGCAATAGAGAAAGATATGGAGACTAGATACTACATAGTACATGGGAAAAGTTTATCTCACAGGGGAAAAGGATTCTAGAACAAGAACTAGTAGGGTTCATTCATAGAGCTTTAAACTAGAATTGAATGGGGATGGGGTTGTTGCTGGGTTTGCACCAGTGGGGCAGTGTTCTAGTACAAATGAAGACCAGAAGGCCTTCCACCCTACTGGGGTAGAATCAGCATGCTCAGTTTGCTCCCTGAAATGCCTGTACAACAATTCATGCAGCATGGGGAGTAAACAGGAGGAGTTAGAAATCCACCTGCAGTCAAGAGGTTATGATCTGGTGGCAATTACAGAGATGTGGTGGGACAGCTCACGTGACTAGAATGTGGTCATGGATGGCTATGTCCATTCTAGGAAAGACAGGTCAACAGAGCGAGGTGGTGGAGTTGCTCATTACATGAGGGAGCAACTAGAATGTATTGAGTTCTGTCCAGGCTAGCATGACTGATACCGTTGTGGGTGTTTATTACAGACCACTTCATCAAGGGCAACTTTGCCCTTTTCAAGCAATTGCTAGGGAAAATCTCATGGGACAAGGTACTGGAAGGCAAAAGGGCCCATGATAGTTGGTTAATATTGAAGGACCACTTCTTCCAAGCTCAAGATCAAAGCATTCTAACAAGTAAGGAAACGAGAAAGGGAGCAAGGAGACCTGAATGGTTAAGTAGGAAACTGCTGAACAAACTCCAATGGAAGAAGAGAGTCTACAGATCATGGAAGGAGGGGCTGGCCACATGGGAGGAGTATAAGACTGTTGTCAGAGGATGTAGGGAGGCAAATAAGAAGGCTAAGGCCTCCTTGGAACTCAGCCTTGCAAGAGAGGTCAAGGAAAACATAAAGGGCTTCTTCAAATACATTGAAGGGAAAAACTAATGCTAGAGGCAATGTAGGCACACTGCTGAATGAGGTAGATGCCCTGGTGACAGAGGTTACAGAGAAGGTGGAGTTACTGAATGACGTGTTTGTCTCCATCTGTTGGAGATTGTCCTCAGGAGCCCCAGACCCCTGAGGTGCTAGAAGAAGACATGACAAAGGTGGAGTTTTCCTTGGTTGATGAGGACTAGCTTGATGAGGACTGAGTTAGGGAACAGTTAAGTAAGAAAGAACAACCCCATGTATCAGTATAGTTTGGAGACTGACTTGCTGGAGAGCAGTGAAGGGGAAAAGGACCTGAGGGTTCTAGTGGATGGAAGCTTGACCATGAGCCAGCAATGTGCTCTTCTGGCCAAGAAGGTCAGTGCTATTCTGGGGTGGATTAGAAGGGGTGTAGTTAGGTTGGAAGAGGTTCTTCTCCCCCTCTACTCTGCTGTGGTGAGGCCACATCTCAAATATTGTGTCCAGTTCTGGGGTCCTGAGTTCAAGAAGGGCAAGGAACTACTTGAAAGTGTCCATCGCAGAGCTGCAAAATGTAAGGGAGTAGAACATCTTCCTTACGAGGAGACACTGAGAAAGCTGGGGGGTTATTAGTTTGAAAGAGACTGAAGGGTGACTTCAGTAATGTTTATGTAAAGGGTGAGTGCCAAGAGGTTGGAGCCAGGCTTTTCTCAGTGATGCCCAATGACAGGTTAAAGGGCAATGAGTGGAAGTTGAAGCATAGGAAGTTCTATGGAAACAGGAGGAAGAATTTTTTCACTGGGGGGGGTGACAGAACACTGGAACAGGCTGTCCAGGGTAGTTGTGGAGTCTCCTTCTCCAGAGACATTCAAAACTTCCCCATCCCCTGAGCAGAGACTCCCATGTCACAGTGGTCTGGGCTTAGAAGGGATCTTACTGCTGTGGGGCATCAGTGGTCTATTTCAGGATATGTTTCCAGATGAGGTAAGGGAATTGGAAAAGGGACACGGCTCAAAATGGAGTTCAGTCTGAATCTCAGGTTAGGATCACATCAAGGCCATGATGTCACAGCAGGACCATGGCAAAGGGTGCTTGACAGTGGGATGGGGAACCTGAAATTGATACAGAAACAAGGTACAGTCTTAAAGCTGGTACACTGTGGGCTTAGACCATGGTTCAAGATCATGAAAGGGATAATAAGACATTTAGAGCTGGTCAGGGCATCCAAACGGTTCCTTTTATACTGTAGGAGGAGAGGAGCCAGTATTGAAGCTGTTCCAAGGAGCCCTGAGTTCAGGGAGGACTGGGGAGAGAGGACTCATTCAGTTGCCTGGGGCTGGTTAGTCATTTTTCTCTATGGAGAGAGATGAGAGTTCAGGGCCAAGCTGTTAACTCTGGGGAAGACATGGGGCAAATTCCAGATCTGCTGTAAGCCAGTCTCCATGGTGTTTGGCTCAGAGACCTGATGATCTCCACAAGGTTGAGTCAATCACAATGGAGATTTAATATCTTTAATATCTTCATTGATGATGTGGATGAGGGGATTGAGTCAGTCATCAGCAAATTTGCAGATGACATCAAGTTGGGAGCAGATGTTGATCTGTTAGAGGGCAGAAGGGCTCTGCAGTGGGACCTCGACCGACTGGACAGATGGGGAGAGTCCAACAAGATGACATTTAACAAATCCAAGTGCCGGGTGTTGCACTTTGGCCACAATGACCCCATGCAGATGTACAGGCTGGGGTCAGAGTGGCTGGAGAGCTGCCAAACAGAAAGAGACCTGGGGGTGCTGATTGACAGCTGACTGAACATGAGCCAGCAGTGTGCCCAGGTGGTCAAGAAGGCCAATGGCATCCTGGCATACACCAAGAATGGTGTGGCCAGCAGGAGCAGGTCATTTTGCCCCTGTACTCAGCACTGGACAGTCCACACCTTGAGTACTGTGTCCAGTTCTGGGCAACTCAGTTTAAGAAGGACATTGAGACACTTGAACATGTCCAGAGAAGAGCAAGGAGGATGGTGAGAGGAGAGTACTCGAGCACAAGCCCTGTGAGGAGAGGCTAAGGGAGCTGGGATTGTTTAGCCTGGAGAAGAGGAGACTCAGGGGAGACCTTATTGCTCTCTACAGCTACCTGAAGGGTGGTTGTAGACAGGAGGGGGTTGGTCTCTTCTCCCAGGCAACCAGCACCAGAACAAGAGGACACAGTCTCAAGCTGCACCAGGGGAAGTTTAGGCTTGAGGTGAGGAGAAAGTTATTCACTGAGAGAGTGATTGGCCATTGGAATGTGCTGCCCAGGGAGGTGGTGGAGTCACCATCCCTGGAGGTGTTCAAGAGGGGACTGCACGTAGCACTTGGTGCCATGGTTTAGTCATGAGGTCTGTGGTGACAGGTTGGACTTGATGATCTTTGAGGTCTCATCAAACCTTGGTGATTCTGTGATTCTGTGAGATCACAGGAATGACTGTACTTTCCTGATGGGTATTATTATGTAGGGCCTGATTAAAGGCCCTACACTTCCAGACAGTCACATGGGTCTGCAAAATGTCAGTCTGAGAAGCCTGTCTAAGGGCTTCATCCAGCTGTCAGTGATTGGAGACAAACTAACAGAAATACAGATCTGAAGAGACTGTCCAAGAGACACAGCTGGAGATAGGCACACCTACAACAGCCTCACCAGGTCCTGGCTTGAATGGATATACTGGGCCATGACTGTGGGGAGTTGAAGCTAGCCAGGCTATTAAGATCTGTTTGGTAAACTCTAGACTCTGACATTGATGTTAACTTCAAAATCTGTTTTCAGCTCATTATCTGCTGCTAACATTTTTGCAGTGCAAAGATTTTTCTACATGTGAGTGGATTTCCCCTAGGTTTGATTTTTCTCTTCAAAATTGAAATGATGGCATATATATTATAATTATCATAACATCTATGAATATCTCTGGTGTCCTGAAACACTTTTAAAACTAGCTATAAAAAGCAGAATAGAGAATATGAGTACTATTTTGACCCTAGGGAAAAAAAAATGGAATTTGTAGCTAGGTGACTGCCAGATAAATACAAACCCTGTCCACAAAAATGAAATTTCTGGACAATGTGGCAGAAACTCAACAAGTACACTTTTCCAATTAATGTACATTTTCCTTCTAACATTTACAACTTCTGAATTAGTACAGTGAAGTTTAAAAGAGGAGAAGGAAATATGGTCTTTCCAGAAAGGTCAAAGGAAAACTGGATGAAAGCTGGATGAATTTCAGAGGTTCAAAGATGTCATGGTGAAGCTGACAAGAATATGTTCAAAGTCCAACAAGGACTTTCATTTTCTCTTTTAGCTACAACATGCAGCACTGAAACTGGCTGGAATCCTGCCTGCTACTGGATAATGAAGGCTTCCTGCAAATCTTAAGCACAAAAGGGTTATCACAAAAAATCAAATTTGGATACAGATTTAGCTAAACTGGGACAAATTGGAATAAAAGGTAATTAAGGATGAGTTTCTTTAGAGGAGAGAAAGCTGAACAAAGTGAGGGATCAAATTGGGTCACAGAAGTAAAAGCAGGGGAAATGGAGAGATGGGGGGGAGGGGGAGGAACAGAAAGCGCTAGCTTTATGTAAACAAGCTCTGAGCAGCACACTTGTCTGACTTAGCCCTGCACTTGATCACTGTAGTCTGTCTTACCCTTCTTATTGAATCATATTCTTTGCTATTTTCCATGCAATTTCACAATCTGTTCTCTCTGTGTATATACCTAGATGCTAGTATCTGGAAAAGGGAACACAGATCACAGAGTCAATAGGATGGGGATGTCTGCAGCTCTAGGGGCTGGAATGTATTTTCCACTAAGGAATTTCAATTCCCTGTAAGCATAGGTGTTTTCACTAGCAAACTACAGACTTGAATGGCGGGGTAAAACTATATCACTGGCTGTCAGTGTTTATGTATGTGACAGCTGTAGATGTTTATATGGGTGTCATGGTGACACCACTTTCTGTTTGTGTTAAGTTTTTGTGTCCAGGCATGCTAGTGGGGAGTGTGTGTGTATGCATGAAGTTTTTGTGTCCAGGCAAGCTAGTGGGGAGTATGCGTGTATACATGAACACACATCTCCAGCTGCATCTCTGGAATACATGCTTAGTCTTGCTATTGCTCAGACCTGCCAACAGGAACAGCAGGAGCCATATCCATCACACTGAGATGGGAGAAAACCTCCCCAGTCTGACAGTGCACAAGTTTCAGATTCAGAGGCAAGGGAAAGCAGAATCCCCACAGCCCAAAGGCCTGTGCATATGACAACTTCCCTAGAAGACTTTGTTTCTGACAGTTTGCTCTAAAGCTGAAGGAGCTGGAGAAAACAAGATAAACTCTGAGATTAACAGTGAAAGTTTGAAAACTGGTAAGACAAGGAAAGTATGAGCATTTGCTTAAATGGCATAAGTGTCATAGTTTGAGTTTTAATCTGCTGTTATTCATACCATACTTCCTCATGCCAGCTTTAAAATGAACATGCTGGCTGGAGCAAAGTATTATGGAGCTTGAAGTTCAGACTGTAACATGGGAGGCTTCCTGTTCTGGGTGCTTCTTTTGGGTTCCAGGTTTTTGGGTGTCAGCTCTCTTCTGCTGAGATGGCAGTGGGAGAGAGGAGGGAATAGTTACCTGTCTTGGACTTTCATCTTGCTTGCTTCTGCTTGCCACTGCTTTCTGCCATGCTTTTTCTGCAAATAGGCTAAAATTGTGCATTATATTCACATTCATTCAGTAAACTCTTATCTCGCTCTCCTGGGTTCAGAGTGGAGGTTTTTTTGTGTGTGTTGCAGTGGTGGGTTGAAATTCTGCCCGCCCCCCCCCCCCCTCCCCAGCATTAACTTTGCCAGACCAGCTCAGTTGGAAGCAAATGGAGGCTGTATTTACAAGCAAAACTACAATCTACAATGGAATGTAACAAGTAAGTACAAAATATATAGTATTTTACAGATATTTACAATTAATAAACAACAAAAAAATCCCCCCCAGTCAGAGACCAGGGAAGCTGTCCCTCTGTCCCTCCACCCCACCCCCCTACCCCCATCCAAAAGGGAGAAGGAGATTAGTCAGGCAGAAGCAGATTAGCAAACCCTTCAGAGCATGAAGTGAGCAGAGAAGAGATCAGAAGAGGAGCCCCCAGAATATTTTGGTACAAGAAGTCTTATAGCAGGTATCTTTCCAATGGAATAGTTTAGAATTATCTTTATTTTTCTTTTTTACACCAAATAGTGATTTATTTATATTTTTCTACTTTTCTGCTTGAAATCTGTAGCAAAATTTTAAAGGCATAGCCTAAAACTACCACAGTTTCTTTTCCCTCACTTCTGTGTTAGGAGAGCAGACAGGTTGACCTGTTGTTCTGATTTAACCCATTACAGTAAGCACTCCAAGTGCCAAAGTTTTTCTCCTGCTTGCATTTGCCACACCTATGTCCATATCTATATGCACACCTGTGTGCACATCTATGTTCAGAGGGTTGCCATCAGTGGCAGAGTCAACTTGGCGGCCTGTGGCCAGTGGTATTCCCCAGGGATCAGTACTGGGTCCAGATTTGTTCAATATCTTTATCAATGACCTGTATGAGGGGATTGAGAGTATCCTCAGAAAGTTTGCTGATGACACAAAACCAGGGGGGAATCAGCTGACACTGTCAGGCTGTGCAGCCATCCAATGATGCAGGTTGGACTTGATGATCTCTGAGGTCTTTTCCAACCTTATTGATTCTATGATTTTGTGAATGAGGTCTGGATAGGCTGGAGAGCTGGGTGCAGGCAAACTTCGTGAAGTTCAATAAGGATAAGAGCAGGGTCCTGCACCTGGAAAGGAATAACAAGAGGCACTAGTACAGGTTAGGGGCTGCCCTGCTGGAAAGCAGCTCCACAGAAAAAGTCCTTGGACTCCTACTGGACAGCAAGCTTTCCATGGGAAAACAATGTGCTCTTGTGGCCAAGAGAGCAAATGGTATCCTGGGGTGCATCAAGAAAAGTGTGTCCATCAGGGTCTAGGGAGGTTTTTCTCCCCCTCTACTCTGCCCTGGTGAGACCACACCTGGAATACTGTGTCCAGTTTTGGTCTCCACAGTTGAAGAGAACAGGGACCTGCTGGAGAGAATCTAAGGGAGAGCCACAAGGATGATTAGGGAACTCAAGCATCTCCCCTGTGAAGAGAAACTGAGATCCCTGGGGCTGTTTAGTCTTGAGAAGACTGAGAGGGGATCTCATCAATGTCTATAAATATCTGAGGGCTGGGTGTCAAGTCAAGGGGGCCAATCTCTTTACAGTGGTGTGCACTAATAAGACAAGACACAATGGGTACAAGCCTGAACATAGAGGATTTCACCTCAACATGAGGAGAAACTTCATTACAGTGAGGGTGATGGAGCACTGGAACAGGCTGCCCAGAGAGCTCGTGGAGTCTCCTTCCCTGGAGACTTTCAAAGCCCACCTGGATGCACTCCTGTGCAGATTACCCAAAGTATTCCTGCTTTGGCAGTGGGGTTGGACCCAATGATATCTGGAGGTCCCTTCCAACTACACAACCGCATTCCAGTCACAGGAGCTGTCCCACCGTGTCTCTGTAATTGTGACAACATCATAGCCAAGCGACTGCACACAGATTTCTAGTTCATCCTCCTTATTTCCCATGCTTCTTGCCTTGATAGAAAACTTTGTCTGCAGTAGCTCGTACAGCACTTATTTAATGCTGTAAAAATCCTTTTGGTTCATATTTGCTTCAAATATTACAGAGTGTAGATTTTCATATGGGCCATAAAATAAATCCTAAATATTTACCTATGATGAATATTAATTAATATGAGCTTATCACAGAACATAAACATACAATAAAGAAGGTTTAAATAGCTCAATACAAATTATATTTTTCTTGTAGTTTGTTCTGTCATGAACCAATGCTATATCCAGAGTTTGGGGTTTTGTTGCAGTCTCTTCTGACATACATATTCAAAAACATTTTCATCAAGCTAGACTAAAACTAATGTAGGCAATTGTGACCATTTTAGGCTGTGCCTTTAAGAAAGGGACAGTTACTGGAATACTCTGGCCACAGCAACCCTAGTTTTATGCCATATACATTACCCTCCTATCCAGAAAGAGGTTATGTTACTAATTTTTATTTATTTATTTTTAATATGAAATATGGGATCAAAGGATAGACAGATGGATGGAATGTTCTGCATATTTTGTGTTATCACATCTACTGAACTGGGCAAAAATATTTCTTGCAAAAATTTCTCTAACCTGCTTTCAAGTCATGCATTTAAATGTAGTAGAGATTTCCTTAAATAAAAAAAAGAAGACATTTGGTGCACTTTCTTTTATGATATGGAATTAATAGCATCTGTGGTTTCAAGAGCAAATATTCTTTTAGAATTTAATGTTTCAGATTTGGAAGTCAATGAACCAGGATATTGACTTTATTATTGATTTTGATATTGATGCAAAAGTAAATCTCTTATGCTCAAATAAAAATTATCTTCCTTAAGGCCAATTTAGGGGCTGAAATAAGTGCAAATAATATTTAAAATGGATTGAATACAATTCACATGCAATGTATATTTGAAACCCTGCTATTTAGAATAGAATAGAATTAACCAGGTTGGAAGAGCCCTTTGAGATCATTGAGTCCAACCTATCATCCCAACACTACCCAATCAACTAAACCATGGCACCAAGCGCCCAATCCAGTCTCTTCCTAAACACCTCCAGTGATGGTGACTCCGCCATGTCCGTGGGCAGCCCATTCCAATGGCCAATAACTCTTTCTATGAAGAACTTCTTCCTAACATCCAGCCTAAACCTCCCCTGGCACAGCTTCAGACTGTGTCCTCTTGTTCTGCCACTGGTTACCTGGAAGACCAACCCCCACCTGGCTGCAACCTCCCTTCAGGTAGTTGTAGAGAACAGTAAGGTCTCCTTGAGTCTCCTCTTCTCCAGGCTAAGCAAACCCAGCTCCCTCAGTATCTCCTCATAGGGCTTGTGCAACAAACCCCTCACCAGCTTTGTTTCCCTTCTCTGGACAAGTTCCAGCAAGTCAACATCTTTCCTAAACTGAGGGGCCCAGAACTGGACACAGGACTCAAGGTGTGGCCTAGCCAGTGCTAAGTACAGGGGGAAAATGACTGTCCCTGCTCCTGCTGGCCACACTGTTCCTGATGCAGGCCAGCATGTCATTGGCCTTCTTGGCGGAGCTCTCCTACCCTCTAACAGATCCACACCTGCCCCCAGCTTGGTGTCATCTGCATACTTACTGATGATGGACTCAATACCTTCATCCAGATCATCAATAAAGATATTGAACAGGATGGGGCCCAGCACCAATCCCTGGGGGATATCACTAGTGACTGGCCGCCAGTCGGATGTGGCACCATTCACCACCACTCTCTGGGCTTGGCCCTCCAGCCAGTTCCTAATGCAACGCAATGTGCTGCTCTCCAAGCTATGGGCTGACAACTTGGCCAGAAGTTTGCTGTGGGGGACAGCGTCAAAGGCCTTGCTGAAGTCTGGGTAGACTACATCCACAGCCTTCCCCACATCCACAGGTGGGTCACCTGATCATAGAAGGAGATCAGGTTGTTCAGACAGGACCTGCCCTTCCTAAATCCATGCTGGCTGGGCCTGATCCCTTGGCCATCCTGTAAGTGCTGTGTGATTGCACTCAAGATGACCTGTTCCAGAATCTTGGCTGGCACTGAGGTCAGGCTGATAGGCCTGTAATTCCCTGGCTCCTCCTTCCGGCCCTTCTTGTGGATGGGCATCACGTTGGCCAGCTTCCAGTCATCCGAGTCCTTACCAGTGAGGCAGGAATGCTGAAAAATGAGGGAGAGTGGCTTGGTCAGCTCATCTGCCAGCTCTCTCAGCACCCTAGGATGGATCCCATCTGGTCCCATGCACTTGTGAGGATCCAAGAGGCTAAGGAGATCTCTAATTACTTCCTCCTGGATCACAGGGGAGATTTACTGCTCCCTGCCTCCATCTGCCAGCTCAGGAGGCGAGTTGTCTGGAAGACAATCTGTCCTGCTATTAAAATTTGAGGAAAAGAAGGTGTTAAATACCTCTGCCTTTTCCTCATCTTTTGTCACCATGTTTCCGTCTGTGTCCACAATGGAGTGGAGGTTGTCCTTCCCCCTCCTCTTGCTATTAATATATTTGTAGAAGGATTTTTTGTTGTCCTTCACAGCAGTGGCCAGTCTAAGCTCTAGATGGGCTTTTTCCTCTGTATTTTTTTTCCTACATGACCTAGCAACATCCTTAAACATTCTATGGGTTACCTCACCTTTCTTCCAAAGATGATACACCCTCTTTTTTTCCCTTAATTGTTTTAGATGTTCATTGCCCAACCAGGCTGGCTGTCTGCCCCAGAATCTCATCTTCTGGCACATTGGCACAGCCTGTTCCTGCACCTTCAAGATTCCTTTCTTGAAGTAGGTCCAGCACTCCTGGACACCTTTGTTTTTAAGGGCTGTTTCCCAAGGTACCTTTTGAGTTAGTTCCTTGAGTAACCTGAAGTCCGCTCTCCAGAAGTCCAGATTGGAGGTTTTGTTGATGCCCCTCCTAGCTTGGCTGCATATTGAAAACTTAATTATTTCATGGTCACTGGACCCCAGACAGCCTCCAACCACTACATCACCCACCAGCCCTTCTCTGTTTGTAAAAAGGAGGTCAAGCAAAGCCTTACCCCTGCTAGGCTCACGCAACAACTGGGATAAGATACTATCTTCCTTACACTTCTCCCTTGCCTGTCTCTCCTGAAGAGCCTGTAGCCATCAATTACAGTGCTCCAGTCATGTGAGTTGTCCCACCATGTTTCTGTTATGGCATCTACATCATAACAACAGTATATGCCATACTGCTTATGCTATACATCTGAAGTACACTGTTTCCCATATATTACCTTTAAACAAGGATAAGTGATGATTATTAATTATTGATTGTGATAACATGCCATGGACATGCAGGTGTTGTTGGGCAATGACAAAAAAATATAAAGTTATACTTGTAAACTGTATCATCAGATAACCCATAGACCTTTAGAAGTATTATTTTCACAGCTTTGCTGTGAACTCTATACAGAACTATATACAAAAAGGGGAAGATAAAAATAGAGGAATGATGAGGTCAAAGAGCAATAGGTTAAAGAGAATCAGAAGCTGAGGTTTCATCTGAAGACAGCTGTGGAATAAACTGACTCTTCTGTTATATATATAATTGATATCTCTCTTAAATCATAGACAAGAAAAATAATTACTTCATTGAATGTGGAAAACATACTAATAACCTCCAGATTGTTGTTTTCTCTATGTTATCTACTGTTTTGTATTTTCTCTGATACATCTTTTTTAATTAAAATGAAATGCCAAAAAACATTTTGAAATATATTGCCAACACCATCCAATCTTATTCTCATTATCATTCTTCTTTGTTTCATTAAAAAAAAATTAAAAAGAAAGAAGTGTACTTTCACTGGGAAATGATCAGTTTATAGTAATTAGTTTCAACATCTACATCATCTGATGAATGATGTTCTGTAATTTATGTACTCCTTCAGTTTTCTTAGACTCTTTTTCCTTATAAAAATTGTGTTTCTGTACTATAGGCAAAGCTGCAAAAAGCACAATATTGGTGTTTGTTTTGCCACGTTCTTGCACTTTGGATAGTCATTTGTATCCAGGCAAGTACAAAACAAAGCAAATCTGTTTACGTCCTCAGGGTCTTCTAAACCCATTTTTTGCATTTAAGGTAGTTGTTGCCAGCCTACAGGTTCTGCCACGTGGTTGTCCTGAAGGGACAAAAAGCCTCAAAAATGCTCTGAATCAGACAATGGGGCAGGAGCCAGCAGGTCTGGCTTTTCACGAAAATGTCCACATTGCACAGGCTTGTCTGAACATGCCCTGGAGTCCAAGTGGGCCAGGTGTGTGTGCTTTTGGCCACGTTTGGAGAAAACTCATTCTGTAGGTTACAGTGTCAGTTTTTTATCTCTCAATCTTTGTTATCGTTGACCATCATTGTCTCAGGAAATCTATCAATACCAGCCCAAAGATATAGATAGATATAGATATAGATAGATATAGATATATAGAGAGAGTTTAAAAAATTTACTTCTCCTACTTCCAAACCAACTCCAGATTATTTTTTTGGTAGATATACACACAGTCTCTTTGAGGGCAGGGGTAGGAATTCTCATTTGTTTGAGTTTCTTTGCTACCATCTGAGCCCTTAAACTCCAGTTAAAGATCAAACCACTACACTGCAGCAGCAAAGATATTTGTTTCAGAGGGTAACAGACCATTCTTAAAAACTTTTAACAAAAGGAATATTAGACATTTAGCTGTTGCTAACACAAATGCTATGGTTTTCAAAACATCCAAATGTGAATATCTTATTCTCTATTGATGGCAGTTCTGTGGTTAATCTTTGAGAGTCTTCGAAGTAAAATGTTCTCTGAGACTGACAGTCTTGTTTCCTTATTCCTCTTAAAAAGGTTTGGTTTTTTTTTTGCTACTTTGGTTAAAAAACAAAACAAAGCAAACAATATAAAAATTATAACACTAAAGTGTCTCCTGCCTTCTGAGAAAAAGGGTTCTTAATATTACCTTTGTCTATCACATTTAAGTACATTTCCACTATGCATATATCCAACATAAGTCTTGCCTTGTAATGCTTCTGAAAAGAGGAGTAACTAATGCCTAAATAAAGTGCTCTGGTATCAGCATGCACCTTAGGACATGAAATCAAGATTCTCACTTAGCATAGTGTTCACTGTTTTCCTTAAGAGAACCATATCTTTAGGTCCCTTCTGGTCTTCACAGGGAGGAAATGAAGCTGTGAAAGGGTGAAGGAACAGTACTGACTGTTAAAAATTATTCTTTTTCTCTACCATTCCACAAAGTTTTTAACCTACAAAATAGTAAAGTACTAAATTAGTAAAGTACTTCCTGTAATCTTGTGCTTTTCTTAGAGAGAATGTGGTATAATCTATCTATGCTCATGGGAAAAAGCATTAATCATCCTATGAATGGTAATCATTATGCAATAGCCCTAAAACCAGTCTACACATGTGCTTAATTTCAGCTTCCTATAAAATCCCTTTGATGTCATTGATAAGCTCACAGACTTAAAGCTATATTAAGCACTCAGGAAATAAATTCTTAGGGGGGTAGAATTTTATTGCCCAACATCTAAAAAGGCAGGCTATTGTAGTGTTGGCTTGTCCTGTGATATAGTACAAGATCGGATGAAAAGAGGGTGGACACAGCGAGTGCTTTGTAACACTACATTTAGAAATGTGGTTGCAGATGTGGCAAGACTTAAGTTATTATTGAGTCATAAATCTGAAAATGAAGTTTTTTCTTCAGCTACAGATGTAGTGTTTTTGAGGAGTATGAGTTTATGTTTATTGATGGATGATCAAGTCATTAATCCTTTGGGTGGTCCAAGAACTGACCGACCCTTCACCTGCATTGATGAGGTAGTGGTCTGCTGTGAGACAAAGATCAGCTTGAAAAAAAGATGGACCTTAAGAATTAATATTAGACCTGACCCCTCTAGGTGGGAATTTTGGACAGTTAGAATATATTGAGTGATTAAAGTGTTTTAAGTGATGTGTGTTTTGAGGTGGTCATGTAGGACTTGAAGAAAAATATGGAAGCAAAAGGATAAAAAAGGGCATATATGATAACCAACACATTTAAAAATAAAATGTCTTGATTTGAACTTTTACTTTTCTGTTTACTATTCAGGACAATGCTTGCTTCTGTTAATTGAATGTTTGATGCTATTTCCAATATTAAAAAAAAACAAAACCAAAAACATTTCAACCTTTTCTTGTGGAGAAACTCCTTATCTCTGGCTTACAAGAATGAAAAGTACTACTTCTCAAGAATTCCACAATATTCCTTTCTTAGTAAAATTTAGAGTGCAAGATTTCAGCTCAAAATAATTTTCATTTTATATTTTTTGTTGGTGAATTTGAAATTATTTCTGTACTTAATTATAAGGCCTCTGCAATGTATTAAACAGGCATTAGAGCCAAATAGGATGTATTTCTTGGCTTTAGGAGTTATATGTATTTTGGCTTTTCTCTAGAATTTAATGCAAATTAATATGTATGCCTACCTGGGTACAAAACCAAATTTAAATATATCTGCTTAACTGTCTTTTTTTTTTTTTTTAACTGAAAACTGAAACTCTACAGGTCCTTAGCTCATAGCAGTTAAAGGGGTTTTAATGACTCTACACAGTAGAACTATAATATTGTATTTGTTATAGAAAAGCTTCTACTTTAAGAAGAAAGTATCTTGTTCCAGCCAAAATTTCATTCATATAAAAATTGATCAGTGACATAGTATGTATGTGGATTGACTTGGTATGCTATACAGCATGGATTGAACTTCCTGAGGAGGAGAGTACAGAAAAGTACTGTTTGCTGCAGCTGAGAAGCAGTGGTATAATGGTGACTTTAAGCTTTAAAGGTGTCTGCCTGGTGCTGAGGTTTTATCTTATATGCCATTGCTCTTGACATACATAGAGAATTCCTGGAGTTCCTCAGCACTGTGCTATTAGTGAACAACTCCTGGGTCATTCTGGTAACTAGTAGTAGTACATGCTGTCATAGGTTGAGTAGAATCTGCTGATAAATATTCAATACCATGCTGACCTCTTGCCAACTTTAAAATTAAAGAGCTGTAGCAAAATATCATGTGGCTTGAAATTCAGACAGTAACACGAGAGGCTTCATGTTTCCTGTTGCTGTTTCTGGTTTCTGTTTTTGGGCTGTTTGCCTCTGCCTCTGGGCTGGATACTGCCTGCTTGGTTTGGGAGGGAACCCTTTTATTGCTGACTTCTGCTGCTGCTTGTGGTTTTTTTTTTTTGTGAAAATAGGCAACGGTAATTTTACATTTTATCATCTCATTAAACTCCTTATCTCAACCCAGGGTTTTTATTTGTACTGCCTTCTCTCCCACCTGTGGCAGGGCAGGGAAGTGGGGGCCTCATCTGGAGTTAAATTAGCAGGTTTAAGGAAGCTCCATTTAGGCTCATCTTCAAGTGATGTTAAAATCCTTAGAAGATTTTAAAGTATTATTGATACATTCATTACACTGCAAGAAAATGAATGAACTATACTTAAAAAAAAATTAATAGTGAGTTTTCTTTAAATGAATGTGCTGTGTCTAGTTGGCATGGGCTTAGTTTTCTTCACAGGAGTCAGTAGGGTGAATATTTTCCACAGCTCCAAAACCTCTGTTTCTCACTCTCCCACCTCTAGACAGACTATGGGTGGGCAAAAAGATGCCCTTTTGTTGTTTTTTTTTGAGATGTCAGTAAATTTGATATTTTTCTTGAAGCTACAGATGCATTTTCAACTATATAAAGTTATGATTTTGGTGAAACTGCTAGGTTTTCTTATATGCTTCAGGCTGGAAATACTGCCTTTAGTGTTTATGTATTTCTTGCATAATGTGACCTATAAATACATTTTAAGGAAGCCCTTTAGGACCAAAACATGGATATCACTTGGGCTGTGTCACTAGGAAAAAAGAACTAAAAGAGAACAATTGCAAACCACCTTTTCTATCGAAGGGTATTGTGGTATTTCCATTTCTGTGTTAGAGACATAAATGCAGAGACTACATTGTGGCAATACATCCAAAGCCCCCTCCCACCTCGCAAAGCTGGGCTGGGTGGGAAGTGGAGAAGCTAGGATGGAGGGAGCCAGGGGAGACACCTCCCCCCACCCAGGGCTGTGGGTCAGTAGACTCACATGGCTCCTTCCCCTAAGCCATGTGCCCTTCCAGGCACGGTAAGAGACAGACTCCATGCTGGGAACAAGTGGGCAAGGAAAGGTGGCTATCTGTGCCTGACACCCACTTTTATTGTTTGTTTGGGCTTGGAAATGCTTTCTTTTGTGATGTGTGACAAAATCAGACGTGGCTTTCATAAAATGGGACAGTTGCAGAGAGGAGCGATCTTTTTCTCTCAGGTTTTTCCTCCCCAGATGTGGATTTAGCAGCTGCAGCATTTTTAGGAGAATTCTCTGCTAAAAAGGGACCTTAACAGAAATTTTCTCAAACAGCAACCAGCATTTGTGAGTATTTGATATCTTCCTAAGTCCTTGGGAAGTTCCTTCTTTTTGTGAGTGGGCTATTTGATAATTTTAGATTTATATTTTCCAAATACTTTTCTCAAACTATTTGTAGTCATTATTATTGTGAAGATAACCCTCAACTGAACATCCAAACCTTGATAAATGTTATATTAGGTTTTGAGGGAGGCACAGCTAATTTATATATATATATATATAAATATTTTTTGGCTTAATTTCTTTCCTATTCATAACAAATGAAGCACAATGGAGATAGGATTGGAAAGGGGAAAAAAGTGAAGTGAATTTCAGCAGAAGTTTCAGACATCAAAGGAGTTTTCAAATATGCTCTTCAAAAATAGAATTGTATACAGAAGGGGGAATTTTGTAGAAAATTCCTCCCCAGTCTCTAACCTGTACAATTTTTTTCCCCAAAAAAATGCATGAGCATTGTTTTTAATCAATTCAAATAGAAATATGAACTCCAGTGTCCAGAAATATAATCCAGATTGACAGAAGAAGCAAAATAGAATGCCACTTTGAGTAATTTGTTCAGTATTTTGTTCCCAGGCCAACAGTTATGGTTAATGAGTTTAGGAAAATCAGGCAGCAGGTGAAGAGAGAGATTTGTCTTCCAGAATCTTTCCTGCTTTCTGAGTGTCTGTTCTTCCTCAGCTCCATTCAAGTGACTTAGTTTCTGGAGTAAGAGCAGACAGGGAGGCAGAATTATATATAGTGAATTCCTTCCAGTGAACCATTATTGTCTAATTCCCCAGAGAGGGTAAAAAAAAGAAAAAAAAATTAAAAACCCATCAATCACACCTGCAATATCTACTCAGTGACCTTGAAGGACTTGAGACTCAGAAAGGTGGAGACATACTATAGTAGATTGAAGCCTAGGATTGTAATATGGGTAGTTGGTTCATTTATTAATAATGTTGAATTTAATACTTGCACTCAAAGGTATTGCTCATCTGCTATAATCTATTTCAGGGGGTGTGAGGCTCAAAAGTCCGGTCTGACATCCCATGAAAACCTGGCATTTAACAAAAAAATGTGTAAGCTAACAAACTGAACTGATGTAAAAAATATGGAAAGTTTATTCTCTATATAAAATAGAATAGAAATAGAATAGAATAGAGTAGAATTAACAGGTTGGAAAAGACCTTTGAGATCATCAAGTCCAACCCATCACCCAACACCATCTAACCAACTAAACCTTGGCACCAAGTGCCTCATCCAGTCTCTTAAACACCTCCAATGATGGTGACTCCACCACTGCCCTGGGCAGCCCATTCCAACAGCCAATCACTCTTTCTGAGTGATCTATTAATTCAGCAGGAATAGCTCATTATTTGTTCTATGCTTGTCACCTTTGTCAATAGTTTGGAAATTCTGACCAATATTTTTGGGCATTTTATAAGTACTGATAACAGCTGTTTCAAGTATATTCAATAATATTTTGACAAATACTTAGCTCTACTACTTGCATACTGCAGTTGAACAGGTGGACAGGGCATTTCTGATTTTAAGGGATTCTCTCTTGTTTAATTCCATTGTTACATGAGACCTAAATAGGATATATTGCCATTTCAGTTTATTGGCTTTTTATACTGCCTTTAAAGTATAGATCAGAATATGTGGTGTAGAAGCTTATTACAGACTGCGGTATGTATGATAGATGAGTTGTCTGCTATACATGCCTCTACATCCAGTAACATTACCAAAGATACTGGAATTGAGAAGAGAAAACAATTATTTTGAATTTAGTATCAGAAAAGATGGACAAAGGTGTCTGTAAGCACATAGTTATAGAACAGATCAAAATAGCTTCAAATCTCTGTGTAAGGACGGACTTAGTCATCTCACTACTGATTTTCAGCTACACACACTTTAGATTTTTTCATAAATTGTCTAAACACATTCAGCAACTAGAGTAAGGTCTTTGGAGAAATAATCAAGCCAGAGGTATAGTCAGGCAAATGCAACCCTTATATTCAAAAAAGGAAAGAAGGGTGATTCAGGAAACTGTAAACCAGTCAGCATAACCTCAGTCCTAGGAGGATTGTGAAGCAATTTTTCCTGAAAGTGTACCTAGGTATAGGAAGGAAAGAAGCTGTGTGTGAATAGTCAGCATAGACTTACTAAGATCATACACTGCTTCATGAACCTGACAATTTTTTATGAGATGGCTGATGTACTCTGTGACTAAGGAGAGACCACTGGATGCTGATTTTAGAAATGGAGATTATAATAAAAAAAACCTCCATGCACTTATTTTAAATTTCAATAAACCACTTAAATCCTTGATCAAGTGAACACCATTATTAGAATTTAAAAATAAACTATCTGCTTTCTTTTCCAATAAATTCCATATTCAAATTCAGATTTTAACTTCTATTTATTGAATAATCAGAATATATCGCAACATAGGAATATGACATGTGTTTGTTGTGACATCCTACTTTTGCTTTTTTAATGTACATATCTTTATATTGTAGAGAGTTATTAAGACAATCTGCAAACCTTTGTAATTTTAAGATGTAGTATAGATTGAGGTATTCTTCAGAAAACCATTGAACATGAATTTAAACTTATGTTCATTTATCTAGCTTATTCATTTTTGTGCTGAATGTTTAGAAATCCTTTACTTCTGACTATGAAATAAGGAAGTGCCTATAACAATTTTATTTTAAGATGTGTTGGCTAAACTGGAGTATGATTTATTAATTAAATAACTACTCTTATGGGCCTTTGGTGCACCATTTAAAATGTGTATCAAGTCGGAACACTACAAAAACAATCAGAGCTTTACTAAGACATAGTCCTCATTAGAGTAGAAAGCATTAGTAATGATATGCTACTTCACTTGTTCTTTCACTTAATCTGATCATGCAGTGCTGAAAAGGTCAGTTTACACACAAAGCTACCTTGAAAGGTTCTGGGGTATTTGTTAATCACTGGATATGCTCATGTGAGCAGCCACAATGTTTAGAAGGGGAAAATTACTGAACAGAAGAAAGTCTGCTGAGAAACATCAACAGAGAAACTGCCTGCCAGCCTGGGAGCTGGGAGCCTGGAAATTAGGCCTGGGAGCCAGAAACATCCTTGAAAAGTACAGCTGGCATCTTTGAAGTACAGCTAGCTACCTAGAAATGGAAAACATCTTGAGATATAATTTGAGAGTAAGTAGATGCATTTAGAGGATAGATGTCTCCACTTTCCTGTGCATTACAGAATCTTAAGAGCACACACTTGCAATCTCTACACACCTGCAGCCTGAGAAATCCTCTAGATTGTGATAGATGCAAAGGGAAAGTGACAGAATACTGGTTTTGATTTGAACTTCAGATTGGAATTCCCTACCCAGGGAAGCTAAGAAAGATGACAGCAACTGATTCACAAAAAATACTTCCATGTGAGTACATCTGTCACTTATTTACTGGCTATGACTTCTCAAATCATGAAATGCTAAAAAAAAAAAAAAAAGTTGAATTACTTGATATAAATATACTTTACTACTACTACTTTAAAAGAAACAACTCAAGAAAGTAATCTTTTGGGGCATAAAATAGAATTTAAAAGTGGATGTCTGTTTCTTTTTGTATATACAGTGAAAAGAAATTTAAAGTGCAACTGAGCAGTGACAGAACCAGCTTAGATGGTGTGGCTGCAGCATTGTGTGAGCCTGTAACAGAGACAGAGCTAGCTTATGAAACACAAAGCTAGCAGGAGCAATAACAGCCATTTAATGAGGGGGTCTGCATCTGTTACTTCCAAAAGACAATGGAAGATGTTCTCATTTCAACATCATGGTAGTAATAATTTCAGAGCTGAAATAACAGGTGTAAACAGTAAGCAGAGAGGGAACAGTTGTGCCCTTAAGAGAAGCAAAAATCTGGAAGGATGTAGCCCTTTTACCAAGGATTTTCAATTTTCATGTCAGGAATACAAACATTGTAATTAAAAATATCTCACTATGCAAACAGATTCGGTAAACAGAATCATAAAAATGACAGCTATACAGGAAATAAATCAGTATTTTTTCTTCACAAGGTTTTTATTAGATACTTTTTAATTTTATTTTTTTTTTTTTTGGTTGGTTGGGTTTTTTTCCCATTTGTTTGTTTTGGGGTTTTTGTTTGTTTGTTTGTTTCTAGGAAGTTATTTGTTGGCTTTTTTCTATTTTGTCACTCATTTATCCCAGAATAGATGTGGCCTGATTTTGGAATCTGACTAAATATAAATATGACAAAATATAAATAAGAATTTTTAAATGTCTGCACTTAGCTAAGCAGTTGAAAAGGTATGTGAAATGAACTATTAATTATAGATTTCAAGGGAAAAATTATCAAAATTCTTGCAGTCAAATTTAAAAGATTCTTTTAGCTGCAAGGCTTAACTAGGTGTTTTTTTAAATCATTGGTGTTATACGTCTTATGTACTGTTGATGTTACTTAGAAGTCTGACAGTTATTTCTCAATAAACCACTGAAAATTGAGAGTTAGGTTCCAACCTTCAAAGAAAATCAACTGCAGGGTATTACCCCATTTGTAACAACTGTTTGAGCCCAATTTTCAGCCACCTATTGTGTACATGTTCATCTGTGTACTCAATATGTCTCCCAGAAGGATAATCTAAGAGATAGTATTAAAAGCTTTGATAGAATATCTCAACCCCTTCCCCTTCAACTGCCTTTCCTTATCTACTAGATTAGTAACCCTGTCATAAAAGGATATTAAGTTAGTAAGGCATAACTTTCCCTTCATGAACCCATGTTAGCTTTTGCAGATGACTGCATCGCCTTTCAAGTGTTTTTCAGTAACTCCCAGAATAATCTTTATCTTTTGAGCAGGCATTGAAGTGAGACTGACAGGCATATAATTACTTGGGCCTGGCTTCCTTTCTTTAAAATGTGGAATAACATTTGCTATCTTCCAGTCAACTAGGACCACTCCAGATTCCCAAAGCCATTGACCTGGCCAACTGAGATCTGTCTCTTAATAACATTAGCCAACTTTCTCAGTTCCCCTAAAAGAATCACATTGGGCTCCTTAGACTTATGTGCATTCACTTGCAGCAGCAAATCCTGCACAACTTACAAGACAGCTGGGAGAGTATCACTCTCCCAGTCACACTTTTCCAATCCAGGACTCTAAGGGACCACAAGCTTTCAAGACAGAGGTGAAGAAGGCATTAAATATTTCTGCTTTATCTGCATCTCTATTTGTGAAGTTATCATCTTCTAATAATGGGCTGATGTTTTTCTTCAGCTTTCCTTTAGCTGATAACATACTTTTAGAAGTTTTGTTTGTTTGAATAGAATAGAATAAACCAGGTTGGAAGAGACCTTCAAGATCATCGTGTCCAACCTATCATCCAACACCACCTAATCAACTAAACCATGCAACCAAGTACCCTATCAAGTCTCCTCCTGAACACCTCCAGTGATGGTGACTTGTGATGGGTTGAGGCAGACCCCCTCCCCACCACGGGCAGAAATAACGACTCAGACAAACGGATTGCAAAAGGGATGGAAAGTTTAAATGGAAAGCAGTGACTGTGTACAGAGAGCCAGAAGCACAGTGACAAAAGAAATCCCAAACCAGACCCAGAAACATCCCATCCCTACCTGAGGGTGCACCCAGGACCCTCAGAACTCCTTCTTCTTCCCCCCCCCCCCCCCCCCCCCCACTAGGCTAGTCTCAGCTGGCCAGATCTAAGACTGCCCATCCCCCTGTGGCCTCGGGCCTAGCCAGGCCGAAGGCTGGGAGACATCTCCCCCAGTTACCGGGTGCCGGCGAGAGAAGAAAGAGCAAGTGCCAGACCCCGTGCTGGATCTTATAGTGGCGCAGAGAATTATGGTATGAAATACCTAATTTCCTGTGTCTACCCACTGGGCTGGACTTCTGGACACAGGAAGCACCCCCGGTAGCAGAAGGCACTCAGCCCAAACTGCTACATGACTCCACCACCTCCTTGGGCAGGCCATTCTAATGGGTAATCACTCACTCTGTGTAGAACTTCTTCCTAACATCCAGCCTAAACCTCCCCTGGCACAGCTTGAGATTGTGTCCTTCTGTTCTGGTGCTGGTTGCCTGGGAGAAGAGACCAACCTCTGCCTGTCTACAACCTCCCTTAAGGTAGTTGTAGAGAGCAATTAGGTCAGCCCTGAATCTCCTCCTCTCCAGGCTAAGCAACCCCAGCTCCCTCAGCCTTTCCTCATAGGGCTTGTGTTCCAAGCCCCTCACCAACTTTGTTGCCCTTCTCTGGACACGTTCCAGCAAGTCAACGTCCTTCCTAAACTGAGGGGCCCAGAACTGGACACAGGACTCAAGGTGCGGCCTAACAATCCAGTATACAGGGGCAGAATGACCTCCCTGCTCCTGCTGGCCACACTGTTCCTGATGCAGGCCAGGATGCCATTGGCCTTCTTGGCCACCTGGGCACACTGCTGGCTTATATTCATCTTACCATTGACCAGTACCCCCAGGTCCCTCTCTGCCTGGCCGCTCTCCAGCCATTCTGACCCCAGCCTGTAGCACTGCATGGGGTTGCTGTGGCCAATGTGCAGAACTCGGCACTTGGATGTGTTAAATTTCATGCCGTTGGATTCTGCCCATTTGTCCAGCCTGTTGAGGTCCCTCTGCAAAGCCTCTCTACCCTCCAGCAGGTCAACTCCTGCCCCCAGCTTGGTGTTGTCCGCAAATTTACTGATGATGGACTCAATGTCCTCATCCAGATCGTCAACAAAGATGTTGAAGAGCATGGGGCCCAGCACCGATCCCTGGGGCACACCACTAGTGACTGGCCGCCAGCTGGATGTGGCACCATTCTCCACCACTCTCGGGGCTCGGCCCTCCAGCCAGTTCCTAACCCAACTCAGAACTAGTATGACTGGATGAAGAATGTCCATGGATGAGCAATATGTGTGTTAGAAGAATCTGTTTCTCCACAAATTGTAAATCAGTTACCAGAAAGAAAGAAAAAGGTAAGAAGAACTCACTCACTTTTTTTGATGCACCTTCCATTGTCATTTGAAAGCTTGGTGTAACAAATGAACCATTAGTATATTGTAAAAATATGTCCTATTATTGGAGAGAACTGTTGCCCTGGCCTTTAGGATTTCCCTGTGTCGAGGAAATTAATAGCATTTTATTTGCCTGCCATTATTGGAGAGGGATTCATATATGAACAAATTGGCAGCTCTGTAAATAGAAATGTTTCTATGAGAGAAACTAATTTATAAACTTAAAATGTTATATCATTAAGGCAAATTTAATGATAGTGAAAGGGTCTACTGTACAACAAATAGTTCATTTTTGATTTTCCTTTTTCTGGTGTCAGAAGACAAGCTGATTTACCCTGCTTATTCTGAAAGATAATTATGTGTAGTCCTTTTTCTTCACAAGGCATTATTTGTACTGCAGTCCTCTACATCCTCTTGTACGTGGCAGTATTTTGGCTAAAGTCAGGATGTCTCTTAGAAACTGGTCCTAAGACCATATATATATGATTGTTGTCAGAAATCTCAGTCTTGTTTTTTGACACTTGCAAAAAATGCTGGTTTTGAATGTGGCATTAAATGAAACCTATTGAAATATCCTACTTGAAATTTTTCTTGAATTATTTTCCTACCTTTAACCTAAACAAAAGACAATAAGGAACAGTATGGGAACAAATAACTACATGTCATACATGGTAGTATATAAATGACATATGACTATTCCTACCTGACCCCAGTAGGTAAATGATATTAAATATTCTGTTAATGTGAGTCCATTATGTTATTGCAATATAATTTTTATCCACACAGGGAAATGAATGAATTCTTGAAATTACACTAAAATAAATTCCTGGAAACTATGTCAAAATTAAAACCTTTTTGGAAAGATTTGAAAGTCTTAAAAAAATCACTTGTTAATACCACTGCAGTACTGATCTTTCTTTCTTTGCATGTATTTTAAAGTGTTATGATTGCTAGTCCTCTCAAATAAACTCAGGACATTAAGTTTAAATATAGTAACTTCTCCTGTACAGAAAGTTTTTTGAATGTTTGTTTGTTTTTTCCCTCTGGACGGAGTGCCACTTCTGCATCATAATTCATTGTTTCTGCAGTACTACTCAGAATATTATTTTTCTGACCAGGAATGTAACTGCGAATCAATCATGCATGAGGACTAGACCTGGCCTATAGAAGTCAAATTTACATTCAAAAAAAGAAGACCTAAATTCATCCCTTTTGCTGCAGTTCTTTCTTAAGAGAATGATTTTGTTTCTATAGCTGAGGCTCTAATTGAAGAAAATTTTTCATGCTGTGTCAAATACAACAGAAAGATGCTATTTGAGACTTGTTATATGTTTAGTTTACTATTACTATCATTTCCGAGGAAGTGAATGGTTCAGCTATTATTATATAATAACAGCCTTTGATCTGGGCATCTTGGGCCTTTATTGAAATAGATAATATATTAGGAGTACTATTACCATTTCCAAGTGAAATTCAGGGAAAATTGTCTGTTATCTTTTTCTTTCTCTATGGTGTTTTGGTTTTGTTTGGTTTTGGGTTTTTTTGTTGTTGGTTTGGGTTTTCTTTAATAAGAATTCTTTACAAAAATCTGCATTTTAGTGCTGTGCTCATGCAGCATACAGCATAACAGATTCTGGCAGACTTTTAACTAGACAATAGTACTGGAAATGACAATATTTTTTCTTTTTACAGTCCTCATCTCAGGTCCTGACCTGAGGATGTCTATGCAAGAATAAAGATTTCAACAAAGTAGTTTCCCACTTAGAGACAGTCACCTTTCCAAACATTATTACATCTCAATATCCAATATTTTCTAAATAATCTATTGAAAAAAGGTGAGATGCATCAATCACAAACATTAAATGAAGTATTCTGTGATAAAAATGTGTCTTATTTGCTGAAAATGCAGCAACTGCTAACATTTTTGTTCAGAGGAAGCAATTAGTTTCTTCTAGACAAGAGAAAGTGTCAAAAATGTTGTTAATTAAAAAAAAAGTTTCTAATTTTAAAACATTGTTTCATTAATTAATCACAATTAGACTTCAGTGTTGTCATTAAAGAGGACAATGCCTTGCTAGAGCATGGAAAAATGGGATTGCAGTAAGTATAAAAACCCTTCAGAAGTTCAGGTATGTGGTGTTCACATACGTATTTTGGTTTGGTATTCACATATGTGTTTTGTTTTGGTTGTAGTTTTATTACACAGCTCAGAGATAGCAGAGCATTAGCTCTTCTTTTATGTCTTCATGCTACAAATAGAATCAACAAGCTGAATACCTTATCTTTATGTATCCCACCTAAGGATTTGGCACCATTTGGTAAATTGAATTCTCCTTATAAAATCTGTACTCTTGTGCTGTCCTTTAAAATTGAGTAGTACACTGTAATTAGATTCAGAGCAATGGAACTGTCATTAAGCAAGTACTACAGTTGTTTTGAGAATAATTTGTTATGTTCCTTTTAAACACAATATGATACCTATTTGTTTTTTCCTTTCCCATTAAACTTTCTGTGACTTCATATGCTTCAAAGCAGAGCCAATTTCCTTCCAATTTTAGCTTTATACAACTGATATACTAGGGCTGCATCTGTTGACTTTTTACATCTTTTTAATAGATGAGTATCTACTGTCTCCTACTGCAAAATCTCATTCAACTTCTCTTCTTGTGTTCTACCATCAAGTAATTAGTAATAAAAACACACTGAAATTAGTTTATGCAAGTAAAAATCCAGACAAATTATTTGTTTCTTTGAGCCTTTCCCATGATTGGAACTTTCATTACACAGTATTTTACTTCAGTGTCATGAGAGGCACACCAGACGTCTCATTTTGTTCCTGATTCTATCCTTCCTGAACAGTTGTCTTCCACACATAATTTTCAATCTGTTCTTGTTACTTAGCTCTTACAAAGTGTGATTAATATTTACTTCTAATAAAAAAACCCCCAAACTATTACATTTCAGAGATATGACTCTGCAACTGGTTATATTCTGTAGACTATAGAACAAGTTACAAAATCTTAATGCCTAGATTTACCTAGTTATAGCTACAGAATCATGTGCTGCAAAATAATACTGCAAACTGCAAGGGATCCTAAATAACCTGAATTTTCTACAGCAATGTAAGTCTAAAAGAATTTCAGTAAGATATGTCACATAGATCCTAACTGAAATATCTCTAGTGAGCTTAAAAACTGATCAAGAACTAATTATGTCTGTGCAGTACACACCATGAAGAATTTTATAGTCACTGTTCATGTCTGTCTACTCTGATAGCTTTTCCCTAGAGCATGACTGGATGGATACAAAGGGTAAGGCAATGAACAGTCTACTTTGTGTCTTCAGCAAGGCTTCCAACACCATCTCCCACAACATCCTCATAGGCAAGCTTAGGAAGTGTGGGTTAGATGAATGGACAGTGGGGTGGATGGAAAAGTGACTAAAGAATAGAACTCCAAGGGTTGTGGTCAGTGGTACAGGGCCTAGTTGGAGGTCCATAAAAAGTGGTGTTCCTCAGGGCTCAGTACTGAGTCCAGTCTGGTTCAATATATTTATCAACTACCTGGATGCCTTCATCAAGTGTACCCTGAACAAGTTTACAGATGACACAAAACTGGAAGGAGTGGCTGACATACCATAAGGCTGTGCTGCCATCCAGCATGACCTGGACAAGCTAGAGAGTTATGCAGAGAATTATCATATGAAGTTCGACAAAGGGAAGTGTAGAATACTGCATCTAGTGAAGATTAACCCCATGCATATGTTAGGGGTTGACTTGCTACACAGCAGCTCTGTGTAAAAAAAAACTTGGAATCCTGATAGACAACAGGATCACCATGAACCAGCAGATGGCTTTTGTGGCTAAGAAGGCCAATGGCATCCTGGTGTGCATTAAGAGAGTGTCCCAGACAACCTGTGACAGAACAAGAGGACACAGTCTCAAGCTGCACCAGGGGAGGTTTAGGCTCAGGACAAGAAGTAGCAAGCACTTGAACATTGTGAGTTCCAACTAAACATGAGGAATTTCTTTACTTTGAGGGTGGTGGAGCATTGTCACAGGATGCCCAGAGAGATTGTGGAGTCTCCTTCTCTAGACACTTTCATGAACAACCTGGATGACATCCTGTGCAACCTGCTCTAGATGAGCTTTCTCTGGCAGGGGGATTGGATTAGATGATTTACAGTGGTCCCTTCTACCCCCTATCATTCTGTGATTCTTTAGTCACAAAGCCTAAAACTTAGTGGGTGCACTCCTTTGTTTTGAGTCGTTAGTGAATCAAATGGTTTTAATATTTCTATTTTTTTTTATTATCAGAAGCTTTTAAATGTGGGGTCATTTTCCTCATCTTGGATACAATTAAATAGAGGTCTGCAAGCAAATTAAACTTTCCTTAGAATTGCTTCATATAAACTGTATGAGGCAATACACCTGAATTTAGTCTTTTTTTAATGAATGAAGTTTCACTTTAGCCTCATTCCTACCTATTTGAAAATCCTTTACAGCACAATAAAAGGAGGAAAGCAAAAGTTTTAGCAAATAATGAAATAATTCTTCAGTTTTAGTCCAATATTGTACAACAGATTATTGAATAATGTATCAATAAAAAAATTACATTAAACTAAACCTCAGATGA
The DNA here is from genome assembly GCA_015227895.2 of Colaptes auratus. Lineage (NCBI taxonomy): Eukaryota > Metazoa > Chordata > Aves > Piciformes > Picidae > Colaptes > Colaptes auratus. Next base: position 84,532,737 of record CM037631.1, on the reverse strand, counting down.
AATGATGAATGGGGGAAAAAAAAAAGAAAAATCAAAGGGCAAGTAAACAACAAAACAACTAACAAGACCAGTATTGCAAGTCTAATTATAATGATTTTCAACTTTTCAAAACTGGATATGAAGAAAGTTTGATCTGGATTTGTAGTCAGTATTTTTCACAAAGAGCCTTCCTGTATTTAGAGAGAAAACCTTTATATCAATCTATGAGGACCTGCAAGCATCATAAGAAGTGGTGAAAATGTAAGAGACAATTAATTGCTTATCAAAGTAAAATTTTTCAGACTGAGCAGATGTATTTCAAAGTAGAGGATCTGATATTTCAGTAGGTTAAAAATGGGACATGGTTCCACCATATGATACGGTTGCAATAAGCATGAGCTAAAATACTCTTTGGGGTATATTACCAATCATTTTGTAATAAAAGTCAGTGGAAATTGTTTATTTTATTATATTCTGTTGTAGTGAAGGCATCTTATGCCCAGAATTATGCCCCAAATATTGCCAAAACTTGTCCCAACATGTTCTGCTCACATTCCCCCTTCCTTCTCCTTCTGGAGTGGGTAGTTAGCCAGAGCTGAGTAAACAAAGGGCCAGGCACCAAGTCAGGGTAAACAAGATCATGCACCCACCTTGTTGGATGCTCATGCTTCTTCCAAACATAAGCATAATTCTAACCATATGCTTTGCCATTGGTTAAAAGTGTTTACCAAGTTTGACTATTGGCTATTAAGCTCTGTCCATGTGTTTTGCTGCATGCACATGCTGTGCCTTTTTCTGCAGTCCAGAGAGAAGCCTGCTACCCGGGAAGCATTGTCATGCCTCAGTTTACCTGAGCCTGCAAAGAGTCCTTTGCAAGCTACTCTACAATTACAGCCAGCTCTGCATTGTATCTGCAGTCCCACCAGTAAGAAGAAGCTGCTTAAATGGCTGCTGTGATTCTGTTGCTCCTTGTCTTATCATTGGGCAGCTGGTTCGGGTGCCAGGCTTCACTTTCCTTCTATCTGCCTTTTGGGCTTCTCAGATTCCCATTTTGGAGCCATTTCATGGAACATAACCAGGTAAAGTCTGCAGTCAGTCTGCCCAGGAGCACACTGAGCCCAGCTGGGCCACACTTCTCTTGTCTGGATGCAGACCAGGATCTGATTGGCTTTCTGGGCTGCAAGTGCACATTGAGAGCTCATGTTGAGCTGCTCGTCCACCAGCACCCCCAAGTCTCTCTCCTCTGGGCTGCTCCCCAGCCAGTCCCTGCCTAGCCTGGATTTGTGCCCGGGATTGCCTCGACCCAGATGCAGTACCCCGCACTTGGTCTTGTTGAAGCTCATGAGGTTGGCTTGTCCCCACCTCTCCAACCTGTCCAGGTCCCTCTGGATGGCATCCCTTCCCTCCAGCCTGTCTGCTGCACCACACAGCTTGGTGTCATCAGCAAACTTGCTGAGGGTGCACTCAATGCCACTGTCCATGTCACCCACAAAGATGTTGAACAAGACTGGTCCCAGGACTGATCCCTGAGGGACTCTGCTTATCCCTGGCCTCCACTGGGACATGGAACCATTGACAGCCACTCTTTGGGCGTGGCCATCAAGCCAGTTCTTTATCCATCTGGTGGTCCATCCATCAAACCCATGCTTCACCAGTTTGGAGACCAGGATGTGGTGCGGGACAGTGTCGAAGGCTTTGCTCAGGTCCAGGTAAACGACATCAGTTGCTCGCCCCTCATCTATTAATGTTGTCACATGTTCATAGAAGGCCACCTGGTTTGTCAGGCAGGATTTGCCCTTGGCAAAGCCATGCTGACTCTTCCAAATCACCTCTTCACTATTCTTAATTCATAAATTTGGAATATTGTCAACTCAGAGGAAATTTACTTTTTCACTGAGGAGGTATTTTACAGTGATAGTTTTAAATTTTACAAAAGTTGTATACAGAGAAGACTGGCTAAGAGAAAAGGCTAAACCTGATAGCATAGTATTCACCAGCTGAGTTAAAGCACTACCTCTACATTTTATCTGATATCGCAACTGCATTTATTACATCCCAGGAAGAAAGAAAAGAAACACAGCAACAGACAATACAGTTCAATAGCTCAGTATCTTGTAGCTCAATATCTGAAATTGTGCCAAGGTTTTCATACCTGCTAAAAAAAACAGGAAAATGGTGGAAGTATACCAATGAAACATTTTCTATACTCTCACATAAAACACTGATTTGATTTCTTGTAATTAAGCTTTTCACATTGTGTTTCAAATGGTGTTTGGAAGGAAAACCTAGTATCATGGTTTTAACTCAGCTAGCAACTGAGTTCCAGCAGTCCAATTACAACAGAGGTGTTTTCTTACTCCCCACCCAGTGCCCATTGCTGGGTGGACAAGGAGGAAAAAAGCCAGAGGAAAAAAAACAAACCTGAAATGTTAGTTGAGATAAGGCAAATTTGCTACTCTATTGCACAGATATCAGATTACACATAGGGAAACCAAGCCAACATAAAAAAAAACAACAAACCAAACAAAAAACCCAACCAACCCAAAACAAATCAAAACCAAAACCCACCAGCAGATGAAACCATGGCTGTTCACAAACAGAAATGAGAATAAAAAAGGCTTTTATTGCTACTATAAGAACATTACATGAATAGCAGGTCATTAAATTTCTTAGTCTTATGGGGCAGTAATCAATTTTGTGTATTTTCCCAGTCTATGTGTAGTCAAATGGTGACGCAAAAATCCCTATTTTTTAATTAGTATTTATTACTTATGAATACAAGGGTTTTCTAGTTTTAAGACAAAATATATACTCTTTTAACTACTGAGGAAAAAGGAGAAAAATTAGACAATGATTAAAATTCTCTAACATTCACTGTCTCTGTTATTCTTAAGAAAAAGAGGAATCACAGGAAAGAAACTTACCTAATATTGAGAACAAATGCTAATACTTTTAAGGCTACAGAGATTGCTATCTTGTAAGAACCTGCCTCAGTCAATTCACATGCTTGTGGGCACACAAAAAAAAAAGTATATAGCCTGGATTATTTTTTACATGGTTTCCACAGACAGGCATCTGAAAAACATTTTCCTGATGATAGGCAGCATGAGAAAGGGAATTTTACTTGAAAACTCATATCATTACATTGATTTGTAGACTTCATTTTAGTATCTTCTAAACTTATGTTCACATTATCTTATGCAAATGGTGGTACCTAGTGAAAGTTCAAATCAGCTGTATTGTTATGCTCTTTTAAAAACATTTGCAAATATCACTCATGCAGCTTCTTTTATGACTTGAAAATAATCAACAAATAATGGCCAATTCAAATACAAATTTACTGTTTGCACACTTTTATGTTTTTATGAAAGGCAACTGAATATGAGCAAGCAGTGTGCCCAGGTGGCCAAGAAAGCCAATGGCCTCCTTCTTGTATTAGAAATGCTGTGTCCAGCAGGAGTAGGGAGGTAATTGTCTCCTTGTACTTATAGAGTCAAAGAATGGTTTGGGTTGGAAAGGAACTTAAAGATCATCTAGTTTCAACCCCCTGGCCATGGGCAGGGACACCTTCCACTAGACCATATTGATCAAGGCTTCATCCAACCTGGCTTTGCACACCTCCAGGCAAGGGGCATCCATGGCCAAACTGGGCAACCTGTTCCAGTGTCTCACCACCCTCACTTTCTTCCTAATCTCCATTTTGAATCTGTCCTTCTCAAGCTTCAATCCATTCTCTCTCATGGTGAGGCTGCACCTCAAGTACTGTGTTCAGTTTTGGGCTTCTCAATATAAGAGAGATGTTGAGGTGTTGGAGTGAGTGTAGAAGCGGGCAATAAAGGTGGTGAAGGGCCTGGAGAATAAATTTTATTAAGTGAGACTGAAGGAGCTGGGGCTGTTTATTTTGAAAAAGAGGAGGCTGAGGGGAAATCTCATTGCTTTCTACAACTACCTGAAAGGATGTTGTGGAGAGGTGGGTGCTGGTCTCTTCTCCCAGGTAATAAGTGTTAGAACAAGAGGTAACAGCCTCAAGCTGCAACTGTGTAGGTTTAGACTGGACATTAGGAAAAAAATGTGGAAAGAGTGGTCAGGCATTGGAATGATTTGCCCAGGGAGGTGGTTGACTTATCAATGCTGGAAGTGTTTAAAAGTCATTTGGATGTGGTGTGCAGGGATATGGTTTAGGGGTGAACCTTGTAGAGTAGGGTTAGTGGTTGGACTTGGTGACTGTAAGGGTCTTTTCCAACCTGAACATTTCTGTGATAAACTTTAAAAGCACAATGTAAATTACCATACAATGCAAGTCACAGTCTACCACATATGTTACTTGAGACCATGTTTTTAACTTTTTAATATCTTCATCACAACATAGACCACTGTCAGCAGATTCAGTGCACCTTCCGCAGCTTTGCAGATGGCAGAAACCTGAGTGATCTGCTTGAGGGATGGTGTGGTGGCAGGGTGCATTATGTGTAGAATTATGCCTAAAATAAGCCCAAAACTTGTCCCTACATATTTTGCTCAAACCCCCTTTCCCTTTCCCTTCTGGAGTAGGTAGACACACTGGAGCTGAAAACACAAAAGGGCCAGGCATCAATAAGCCTGGGTAAACAGACCAGCACTTTGAAAGGGACATTGTTTCAATTATAAATGGCATGCAATGATGACTTAGAGAGATAACATCTGAGTTTGCAATAATATACTGACCTCTTCTTTTGTTTTTGTTTTGTTTTATTTTTTTTCTGTTCTCTTTAACAGTTCTAGATTGTAAAAAACCAACAGTAACAGTGGTCAAACCAAGACAACATTAATTGATGACCAAGTATGGAACATACTGTTGTTCAAAGCAATTGATTTAAATGATGGTTTTAAGTAGAGCAATGTTCATCTAATGTGCTGTTCCTCTTTTCCCAAGCATGTAGGATTTTAGCAGCACTAATTTAGGAATAGATGCTATCAATTATTAAATTACCTCTGGTTAAGCTATAATTTTAATTTTGTTAAATATTATGATTCTTTTTTCTGTTCCTGTGGCAGTTTTAGGCTCTGCCTTAAAGTTTAGCTGCAGATTTTGAGCAGAAAGGTAGAAAAATATAAATAATTCCCTATTGGGTGTAAAAAATAAAAGACTATTCTAAACAAGTTCATTGGATTAAATGTGTGGGATGGACGTAGATGTATCCTAATATTCTTTCACATTTCACTTCCATTCCCATTCCTTTTCTTTCTCCTGTGGTTTTAGCTGCTTTCTGCTTTGCTCAGGAGAGATAACCTGCTTCTGGCTGGTCTTGGAGTTAAGACTAACATTCCTTTCAGCTCCTCTTTTCTTCTGTTGCAGGAGGGGAGAGGAGGTTTGGGAGGGGAGGGAGTGGAGCAGCTCCCCTGCTCTCTGAGAAAGCCAAAGGGGGTACAGGGGGGTTTCCATGCTATTTTCTAATTGTAAATATCTGTATAAGATATTTAAATATTTTAGAAATATATTTATAAAGTATTTTATATTTATATAAAATATAATTTTAAATATAAATTTTAAATATAAATACATATAATTAAATATAAAATCTTAAAATATAATTTTATATAAAATATAAATGTATATAAATTTATAAATATATTTATAAAGTATATTTATATTTATAAATACTGTATATTTTGTGCATATTCATTGCATTCCATTGTAGAGTATAGGTTTTGCTTATAAATACAGCTTCCATTTGCTTCCAACTTAGTCATGTTTAGTTAATGTGAATGGGAATCTTCAACCCACCACAGTTCCCTGGTGGCAAATACAAAACAATATTTCACTCAAGCTCCCTATACAATGAATGGAGATAACTGTGTCAGAGATGGCTAATGTTTAAAATAATATTTCTGAAAAGTTTGTTCAATTGCTACTGCATTAATGTCCCACATCTAGCAGGCTGGGAAGATTTTAGTCAGCTGATAGTGTCTAGACATCTAGATGTGTCATTTGTGTTAATGGTGTTATCTCCTTAGAATTTCTTAAGCTGAAAAAAACAACTGAAAATAAAAACCCTCACAAAGGCTTACAAGTTAATTATAAACCATGGAAATTAAAGATGCCATAATTAATATAATTTATTTATTTTAATGTGCTATGTCTCATAATTTAATTTTTAATGTACATTAGACAGTTTGTATTACCAGCATAAATAAAGTTGAATGATGAAATTAATTTATAGTTTCCCTCTACATTTCATCTCAGGAAATATTAACTGATGTCTAAGTCAAAACCTGTTTGTTAAAACACTGATCAAAGCAATATATAAGCTATGACATGAGTAGGAAAATATTTTTTACTTTCACAGTGCCAACCTGTAAAAACTTTAGATTCATTTATGCTTCAGCATGGATTGAGAGATTCAAATTTCATCTCTTGGAATGGGTTATAACAACTCTAATTTCTGATGAAAAGGTGTAATTTGTCTATATTGGCAATACTCTAGTGATAGCTACTTTTTGTTAGTGCTCGTTTTAGTCTCTTTAACTGCTTCTTTAATGGTCTCTTTATTCTTTTATGGACTTATCTAAAAAACATTTCCTTAGTTTATGTTTTTAAAACTGCATGGCAATCAGGAAATATTCTTATGTAGAAATAACCTCTGCTTTTCTGGATTCTTTGTATACAATTTAGGGAAATCATCTCTTTCAGTGTAGCCTCAAAGGACAAAAGTAGGCACATTTTAGACATGGTTCATTTCCTCTTGCTATAAAATTGACCCTTACAAGTGTCTTTACATGGATTGTAAAGCAACTATTAATTTATTATTATTGTGCAGATTGACTCTACTTTGGAAAGTCATTACTCAGATATTTGAAATCACTAAAATAAGTTTGAACAACTTTTTACTCAATGTTAAAGTGAATATCAGAGCCTAATTTTATGTCTGGGAGATAAAATCTAAGATAAAATCTGTGACCCCAGGAAGGTCTCTGGAAGGTTGGACTATATGCAGGTCATACCAAGGATTTGTAATGCAGTAAACTGAACACCTTATATGGATTCTATTTGTTCGTTTGATGGTGTTTGGGTTTTGTTAAACTTTTGCAGGGAAACTGGGTTGTCATTTTAATTACTGTAAATCATGATCTTGTATGGCTGTTTAGTCTTAAAGTGCAGAACCTTGAAACTTGCATTAAACATGTGCTTATGGAGATCTAATGGCACTAGTCACATTATATTAAATCTACCTAATTCCAAGCCTGATAGGATCAACAATTGTGTATGTATTATTATTGCAGATTGAGTTTTATCCTACAGCAAAGAACATACCCTTTCACCACCTAGTGCTCATGGACAACCTATGTGTGTATTTGGCTAATTATATATTCATGAGACTTATTAAAATTTGGATGTAGTGTCACAGTACTACTTGTCTTCCAATGTTTAGAATATACTGAAATAAGGCAAACATTGAAAAAAATAGAGAAAACAATTTTTCAGACATGTTATACATGCATTCCCCTTTGTTTTACATGACATTTTTTGATTCACTCAACATCTTGCACTGTCATGATTATACTTTATTTTAAAAGCTTTAATTTTTATATTAACTATAATGGAGACTTAAAAAAAATATTATTGTACATAACCAAATACTTTTTTTTCCTTATAAAATCAAATATAATAATTAACCACATATGTTGTATCACTTTGATAAAAGATAAAGAATAAACATTGTTAGCTGTACAGAAGAAAAAGGGAATGTATTGTTTTGATTTGTGGATTTATTTTTTTCCTCATAAAAGGCATATGGAAAGAACAAAATGTGATTTAACTAGGATTACATCTTTGATCATTTATATGTATAGCTTCAGGGTTTGTCAAAGGAGAAATTAAGAAGCACTTCTAAAATATTATTTAATAATTTTTTCACTTATCAAAAGTATTAACAAAGACAAGTGAAAATGTTTAAAAAAAGAGCTGTCAGTGGTATGTCTTAAGCCAACTATAAGACTGTATAGCTTAATAACCACAGAATCATGATCCTTAACTCATGCCTCATGGGATGCCTCTACAGAGAACTTTTAATGAGTCACTTTGAGCAGTCTGTTCTCATTTGCATCAGAAGTTTCCAAATTCACTTGAAATATTCCCTTGTTGTTCTTCTACACTCTCTCCTATGCTACACTTGATTTAAATGAGCATATAGATATTCAACATCATCTAACACAGTTCTGAATACCCTGAAGAAAATATAATTTCTAATATCTGAGATCAGTGTCAAGTTTACATTTTTTTTAAGTCAATACTGTGACAATTTATTAAACAGATTTTCCTTTGCTTTTAAACACGGGAATAATTGTTTGGTTCTCAGAACTACACTTAGGTGTATTAGACTGTTCACATATTCTTTTGTAAGTTTTTCCTCAGTTTATTTTATTTTGTTAAACTGAATGTGGGAAAAGACACAGCAATTATTGTAAGAGTCATTTCTTCTTATATCTGTAATACTATACAGTTACGTGTTCTGTAAGATGCTATACAATAAACATGAAAAGGGAGGATCCTAATTTCAATTATTTTATGACCTTGACAGAGCCCAAGATTGTACATATTGTTTATAGTTGAGGCAAGAACAGTGAATTCCTCTCCTATTGAATGTCCCTTCTATTCCTTAAAATAAAATTTCATGCTAGTGTAGAACAAATCAGGTACAGGAAAAAGCAATGTATTTGTGCGTTCCAGCAAGCAATGCTCATGGTAACTGGATTTGAACTGATCTCTGCCTTGAGGGTTGTGAAGGTATTTTGCATTAAACTTCCATGGAGTGGAGCAGAGAAGCCACCTCTGAGGAAGCACCCAAGATACATACTTGAGGGATCATGTATTTCATTTATTCTTTCTTTTACAAGGGATGTTAATTTTTTTCCTGCAAATTGCTACAACTTCAGCAACCCCACTGTAGAACTGTCTGTATTTTACACAAGGAAACAGCCGTCTCTTTGCTTATAGGATTTGTGTGGCTAGAGTATTCCCCTAGGGAATTTTATGCCATTCTTAGTTGATTCCATACAAGAAAGATAGTGATGTCTGGTTTTCTTTCTAAGCAAACAAGTTATGATTTTTTTAACCCTTAAGATGAGTGTGATTCTGAGGTTCCATATTTAGTAGAAATCCAAAATAGTAAACTCACATGAGGCAACGAGGGAAAATTCCATTTTTGTGGTAGTTTTTAGAGAGTAATACTTTTTTATTCCTGTTAGGTAACGTAATTTACATTGGCACCAGGGAAAGTCATGGAGCAGGGCATCTTCAGTGCCATTAGAAGCAACTGAATATGAGCAAGCAGTGTGCCCAGATGGGCAAGAAAGCCAATGGCATCCTGGCTTGTTACAAAAATGCTGTGTCCAGCAGGAGTAGGAAGGTGATTGTCCCCTTGTACTCAGCTCTGGTGAGGCCACACCTTGAGTATTGTGTCCAGTTTTGGGCACCTCACTGCAAATGAGGAGGTCTGGGAGTGAGTGCAGAGGAGGGCAATGAAGCTTGTGAAGGGCCTGGGGAATAAATCTTATGAAGAGAGGCTGAATTTGCTGGGGGTTTAGTTTGGAAAAGAGGAGGCTGAGGGGAGACCTCATTGCTGTCTACAACTACCTGAGGGGATGTTGTGGAGAGGCTGGTACTGGTCTCTTTTCCCAGGTAATTAGTGATACAACAAGAGGGAATGGCCTCAGCTGCAACTGTGTAGGTTTAGACTGGACATTAGGAAAAAAATTTTACGTGGCAAGGGTGGTCAGGCATTGGAATGTGCTGCCCAGGGAGGTGGTTGAGTCATTGATCCTGGATGTGTTTAAAGGTTGTTTGGATGAGATGATAGGGTATATGATTTAGAGGTGAACTTTCCAGAGTAGGGTTATCTTGGTGGACTTGGTGATCCTGAGGGTCTTTTCCAACCTGAATGTTTCTGTGATTAATTTGAACTAATACTATGGGGTAAGAGGGAGTAATAAGTTCCAAAGAAGGGAAGAAGGTTTATCATGAAAATTACAGAAGGGAAAAAAATAAATTAAAACCCCAAGCAAGATAACAAAGCAACAGAGCCTTAAAGGTAAGATTTTCCTGTATTTAATTCAAGGCAATATGGAGAAATTGCAGGAGAAATTACAGGGTGTTTGAATTAGAAAACTCAGGAAGACTATAACAAAGTCTGAACTAGAAATATATATCCCTCTCCAAATCACCTGAATGAGAAAAAATTATTTATGCTCTTTGAATGAGGTATAGACAAAAACATGACTAGGCATGGTAAATGTGTTTGAATTAAATTTAAAATAAAATAAATAAAATAAAATAAAATAAAATAAAATAAAATAAAATAAAATAAAATAAAATAAAATAGCTTTCTGTCTTCTGCCATGAGACAAATGATGGAACTGACCTAGCTCCTGAGTGAATTTATCATAGAATTATGGAATTGTTTTGGTTGGAAAATACCTCTAAGGTCATTGAATCCAACTAACACCACCATGTCCTGAACTGCCATGTCTACATGGTATTTTTAACACCTCCAGGGAGGTGCGTTATGGAGGGAGAGGGAATCAAAATCCAATAGTAGTGTGAATAAACCTACTTACCACATCACCATAATAATACCACAATATCCTACACTGCTAGAGATAACCAAGACCCAAGATAAACTGGGGAGATGTTAGAGAACTTAGTTTTAGGCATTTTCATTAAAGACTGAGTGTCCCTACCAAGCCAACAAACTGAATAATTAGTTTGTATTTCCTTCTGCAGTATCTTATTCCAGTTTACACTTTGCCTAATATATTTTTATATTCACCTATATGTCTTTGTAAGTGATTCTCTACCAAGCTCTTACCTTAACTTTTCTCAAATTTTCACTCATTTACCCTCTTGTCCTGTCTTGGGTCCTTCACATTTTTGTAATATCTCAGCATAGTTCCTTCTTCTCTGAATAAAATAGTCAACCAAGGTTTCCACTCAAGTTCTCTAGGGATTTAAATTCACCATTGCAGTTGAAGACAAACTCAAACTTACATAAATGCATTGCTGAGAAACTCCTTAAAGGATATCTTTGTAGATCTCAATCTTCTCAAGTTTTAATTTCAAATTCTCTATTGGCTACTTATGATCACCAGTGAGATAATTTTCTTTCCTTTTTTTTGTTTTTTTTGCTATTTTCAATTGGAACAGTTAAAAAAATGCATGTACATAATAAGCAGATTCATATCTGTTTTACCAGTCAGAAAGGAAACGAGTAAGAAATGCTGATGATCTGTGAGCTCTAACAATGTTATTGATATCCATTTAAAAATGCACTCACTCAAAATTCTAAATGCATGTCCTATGAAATACTGAGGGCAAATACGCACACCAAACTTTTCCATTTAATATCACATAGATCAAATTAAAGAGTTTTATCCATTTGCTGAAAAGGAGACAGTATTTGTTCCTGAGTTGACAAATTTGATCCTTGACTGAGACTCTTCTAGCAGATAGCATGTTTGATGGTAGAGTTCCCTTCTGCAGTTAGTTTACTTAAAAGAAATCTTTCAAATAAACACGCTTCAATATAAAGAACTGACATGTGGGAAAGACAAATATTTGAATATATTGTTATTTATTTGGATTATATTAATACAGTCTTATTTATATAGACTATATATACACATTTAATCTAAACATGACCTTGTTTATATATGCTATATACACAGAAATATACACTGTAACCAAACTCTGTAGAATTAAAATTATTTTAATTATTATTTGTAACATGCTATTTTGACTTTTTAACTGAATACATAAATCAAGTTGAGGGTGTCTCTAAGAAAAAGGTAGTGTTTAGAGTTAGAGTATTCTACGTTGAAATCCATTTACAGAAACACACAAAAGTTGGTTTACTTTATTGTTATTAATGCATAATAAACAGTTTTTGTAAAAAGGTCAAGGTCCTATTCTAGCATTGGGAGACTTCTGTCTCCTATTTCTTTTTTTTCTTTTTTTTTAGCCACACACTAAGCTTTCCTTCCAGCATAACCAAGAACTTGTTTGTGGTTTAGTTCATGCTTTAAAATAAATATCTATCTTTTTCTTTATGTGTAGAAAGGAGGTTCAGCCACGAATTAATCTCTGCTTAACATAAGATAAGTGACTTAATACCTGAATATATATACACAAATTAATTAAAATGATGTTACGTGTGATCCAGAAATTCTGGTCTGCAACTTAACATCATATTAAGTATAATTTTTTCCAAGTAAATTCTAGATCACAAGAAACAAACAAAAAAAACCCTTAACCCACAAAATTTCTTGAAATCTATGGATTTATGCTATGATGGAGACTTTTTAATGGAATGATGATCACATTTTTAGTGGAATAATGAAGGAGAAATAATAACATTAAAAAATAATAAAAATATATCTACCATTTAAGTTCCATTTACCAAAATCAATCTATTACAGAGCATTATGTATAGGTTACAGTTCTGCACCATTCTCTATGTATTGTGCACATCATTCACTTTTTATTCTTTTACCTCAGAACTCTCTAGTTGTGCACATTACACAAAATTAGCATATAATGTTATATTTTTTGCAAAGTGAAATAGTAAGCAAATATAGTTGACAATTTATATCAGTTGTTGAACTCTAATTGAATGCATATTCAGAGAAACTGATAACAATAGGCACATTGACTAAAGGAGTCATAAATCAAAAAGTGAGAATATTAATGCGCTGATTTTCTTTTCCTTCTAAGGAATGAAAGGTAGTAGTTAAAACCTTTTGATTAGTTTGGATATAATATTCTTATAATTGAAAAAATGTGAAAAGATTTATGTAGCAGAACAGGTGCTGATTGTGCATAGATGAGAGATCAAAAAAATTAATAATTTATAATCCCTGGAACTCAAGGATCTCAATTTGAAATCATGTAACTCTAAATATTCTTAATGTTATTAGGTGATTCCTCTTTTTAAGTAAAAAATAAATATATAAATCAACAAACCAAAACCAAAACCCAAACCTGACATAAAAAGAAATTTACATGGTACACATGTCCAGAATAATCCCAATTCAAGAAATGAGATAGAAATTCCCCCAAATTGAAACAGCCATTTCTCAGCTTTAAAGGAAGAAACACAACCTGCTCTGGAGATGGATTGTGTTCTACCTGCAGGACATCACCAAAAGTTTTCTCCATTTATGGTTACCAGTAGAAGAAAATCATGGCACTCAGGCAGAATGAAGCAATGCTGTACTTCTGCAAGTCTGGATCACAAGAACTAGGTCTGTGTTAAGCACCATAAATTCTACTTCTCATCTGTGTTTGTTATCACCCAAAAAACTTAAAACTTGAAATATGGAATTTCTGGAAAGGAACAAGGCAGTAGTGATTTGGATCTTTTTTCACCAATTAACACCAAAGACCTCAAAACTGGCAGTTATGACTCCTTTCTTGTCAAAATGCTTCTGTCAAAATGCCTGAAATACATTTTTTTAATCAAAGAAAAAAAAAAAGTGTGTTTAGTTGAAACTACCTTGTTAGTGGAAAACAGTAAACTAAAGGAAACCAATAGTGAAATCTCTCAGATAATGTATCATCTGCATGATACCTAAACGGTAGTTATTTGTTATCTGTCTGTCTGTGAAGACAGCAATATATACAGACAATTCTGAAGAAAACCGGACTCTTAATAGATATATCTGAGGGTGGGGTTTTGGGTTTTTTTTTTGGGTTGTTGGTTTGTGGGTTTTTTGGTTGGTTGGTTGGTTTTTTTGCTTGTGGGTTGTGGGTGTTTTTTGAATTTTTTATTTGTTTTGTTTTTTTTGTTGTTGTGTTATTTTTTTGGGGGTGGTGTGTCATTTTCCCCCTTATTTGAGATAATTAAAAGTAACAATTCTTTCATAGGGATTAAAAAAAAAAAAAGGATTTATCTTATGTATTCATGTCCTAAGCTTTGGTGTTGACATTCATTTTCCATGTTTTATGTTCCAGAAGTTAGCAGTCTGTGACTGAGTGAGGCTAAGTTTTCCCCAACACTGTTCATGACTTAGAAATATTCTTCTGGGGCAGCTCCATGACAAATTGCTTGAACAAAACCAAACTCACTCCTGCATAGCCAAAAATGTGATGCCATTAAAGCATATGAAGAGTAAAACTAACAGTCAGGAATCTCCAGATCTATCATAAATCTACCTACAAACTCCCAGATACTAGAAATTAGCATATCACAAAGGAAAACTAGTTTCAGGGTATATTGTCATGTGCTTTTATTCAAGTCAAAGTGCTTACAAAAAATAGTTTTGCTCTGTGTAAAGCAGGATTAGTTGCACATTTATAATTCACTAGGGTTTTGATTTATTTTTTTCTGAAAAGCTTCAACATTAATACAATGCTTAAGGATATATTAAGCCTCAAAGTTACTGCAGTCTAGCTGTTTTCATTTATTTGTGAATTGTTCTTGATATTTATGTTTTTTGAGGGGGTGTATGATGACTCTGCAAATCTATATTTAGCATCTTTATTATCTATTCTTTGTATCAAGTGAATTTGTTAGACTGTGGAGTGTGTTGTACTTGCCATCAGCTTAAAAAAAAGCAGTTGCATATCCATTAAAAGCTTCTGTACTGTTTTCCTATTTGATTTGATTTCTGAAACTTCATTTGATAAGGAAACAAATGAGCAAGGAAATAATAATACAGTTGCCTTATCACAAAGAAATGGTCATCACTCCTGAAAGAACTCCTCCTTAAAGCAGAAAAAAAATATAAAAATGTCAGCAGTTTTTATATAATGGGTAATGTTTGTCTGTCACTCAGTTCTGAGCTAATAACTTATTTTTATTCCTGCTGGTTGAGGTCAGAATATAGGGTTTTATTTTGCTTATTTCTGATTTATTTAATATTCTATGTGCAGAATTAGTTCTCTTAAGACTAGAGAGGAATTCTCTCCTGAGTTTCAGACTGGTTTTTGCGTGGTAGGAGAAGGTTCTCTGTCTTCTCATGGAAAACTCTTGGTGTATACTAAATGAAATCAATTTATCAAGTGATAGGTGCTAATTCCAAAATGGAGCAATTTCCTAATAACAATCAGAAATGTCTTTCACAGAAGCAGTAAGTCATTTTCTTGTATGAAGAGAAAGTTGATGTGTTCTAAACACAATCTAAAGGTAATTTTTCACAAAAAAAGGAAGATGTAAACAATGAGTGAAGGTCTGCATTCCTGCATAGTTCCTAGATTAATTGGTAAGGCCACAGATTAATTGAATAACATCCCTCACTTTTTTTTTTGTGTGTCTTACAAATAGCAGGAAAACCAAAGCAGTCCTGGAACATTTGATACAGAGAAATGTTTGGTCAGGCTTGAAAACATTCCCTAAAAGAAGTAAAAAGATATTCTGAGAAGTATCATTTTCTCATCTGAAAATGATACATGTTCTCAGACTGGTAAACAAATGGCTGACATCCCAGCAGATCACTTTTGATTACTTGCCCAGAAAGCAATAGAAAGATAGGCCTGGAATTCTTTTCTTTCCACAGACTAAAGAGATGTAGTCTGTGAGGAGCTGAGTGCTTCACTTAATGTATTTCAAAATGTCTTGGGAGAAAAACTTATCCTCTAAAATTTTGGCTCTGAGGGTAAGTTGGAGGACAATAGCACTCATAAGAATGTAAGAGTCTTCGTACCGTATCCATTTGAGCGGGATTTCACATCTCATTGTTAGTCCAAATGAAAAGTAGCTGGATTTTGATCCAGTTTGCTGCATGCTTATCAATGACAGAAAGATGTGTTTTTATTAAGATGCCTTCTTTGTCTCTTTTGAGCAGTGAAACGTAATCTTACCTACTTATTCATTGAGTGAGACAGAAGTATTCCTCAGAGAATTACAGAGAGAGGGCTGGGCATTTTGCCAAAGTGTACAGGTAGATCTTCTGTTTGGGGATGTAGATTTTAGTTTTTTCTTATAATGCATGTCTACTTCTGAGCAGACCTTTGCAAGGTTGTTAAGTTTATTAATGGAATCTTCTTACTCCCATGTCTGTCCCATATGCAAACATCACAAAAAACAAGCGGATGAGCACCTATTGCTTTGGAGGAGCATTATAGGAACTTTTGCTTAAAACAACAGTGATACAAAAAATAATATGGATAAAATTTAATAACTAAGTCACTGAAAGTGTATTGTACTATTTCCAGGAAGTTTACACTATTAAACTTGCACTACACTGCTTGTTAAAGAGGCAATGATACATGACTATGAGGCACAAAATGGTGCTTCAAGCAACAGAACAAAGAAAAACAAAATTCAAACACAAATAAAGTTGCCTTAAATAATATGAGACATTTCTAATGCAAAATACTGATTCCTTATACTTTTCAAAGTTTACTTGTGGAGATTAATTATTTTCATTATTGTTCTCTACATTCAGTGCTTTTAGTTGGAAATGGGGTTGGTTTGTTTGTTTATTTGGGACTTGGTTGGTTGGTTGGTTTGGTTTGGTTTTTTGTGTTTAATTTTCATGTTTTGATCTGTGTGGCTTGTGTTTGTTTTGTGGTTTGTTTTTTTTTTCATGAAACAGAAAGGAAAAGTACTTTTCTCTAGGTAAGTGTTTTCATTTGCACTTGAAAATTGAAGTTTCACATCTATAAGAGAACAGAATGACAAATTATGATTATTATCTTGTAATTGTATTTACAGTCACCTTCAATTCTATGCATGACTTAAAATATTCAGAAATATTTGGGGTGTGTATGCACCTGGATGCATTCCTGTGTTATCTGGCATAGGTGATTGTGCTCTGACAAGGGAGTTGGACTAGATGATCTTTTGAGGTCCTTTCCACCCCTTAACATTTTGTGATTCTGTGATTAACATTTATAATTACTTTTTAAAATAATGTTTTTTCTGCTTATTTTAAAATAAGTGATTTTATGATTCTTTTAATATTTAATCTAGAGTTTAGATAATAATCACCAAAGTAAGGAGAGAAAAAATTGCTTCAGTTTTCTTTATAGTGATAAAATAAATCTCTTTGTAATCTTTTGAATTTGATCTAAAGTTTCTTCTGATGTTTGCTGCTATTTAGTATATACACAGTTTAACTCAGTTGTCTTAAAACATTGCAATAACAAAACAAATAAGAGTTTTCAAATGGCTGAAATACATATTTTATTTTCTGCAATATGAAATATTTTTATTTTGTTAACACCTGAACACTGGTTTGCAAACATGGTTGTTGTAATGTATGCTATAAACCACCCCAGTGATGTTCAAGCAAGAACTCATCATCTGGACCTGGCAGTCACAAAACAAGACCTGACCTTCAAGAGACTTGTTGCCCTTCTTGACCAGGAACTGAAAGCTATTAAATGGCCCTACATGTATCTCAGATAGCACTAGAGAGCAGTATTGCAGGCAAGTGCATCAAGACCTCCTTTTTTTTTAATTGCAAGACACATTTGGGCACAAGTAGAAACTCAGTTTCCAGAGTTTACACACTGGAAGTGATTCCATTTTATAGTCTGTTAGGGAGCATTTTGTTCTGGAAGGCCGAGTCCCTTGCCAAAGATCACTGGCTCTTCATCTGTAGGCTTAGTAGATACCTTTTAACATTTTAAAAAAATTCTTTTTTTTTTTAAATTTTTTTTTACTCTTATCAGGTTCTATGTATTTCTCAGTATTATAGAAAACACATTCAGGGCTTCTTCTCTCCAAAATTTATATATTTTTGTCCTTTTTGCATAACTAAGATGCATCCTTTGGGATGAACTGACTTTTTGGACCAAACTTTTGGCTTTGGATTTTGGTTGAGTTTAAAAATACAAACATATTGATACATCAACTATGCTTTTGTTGGGTTTTTGGTGATTGTGTGTGTGTGTGCCACGCTTAAACAACAATCAGACTTGATTTCATTTGTCTTTCCATTTTAACTATTTCTGATACTGGCTTGATGGCCGCACCCAAAGAGTGGCTGTCAACGGGTCCATGTCCCAGTGGAGGCCAGTGACAAGCGGAGTCCCTCAGGGATCAGTCCTGGGACCTGTCTTGTTCAAGATCTTTGTGGGTGACATGGACAGTGGCATCGAGTGCACCCTCAGCAAGTTTGCTGATGACACCAAGCTGTGTGGTGCAGCAGACACGCTGGAGGGAAGGGATGCCATCCAGAGGGACCTTGAGAGGCTGGAGAGGTGGGCACAAGCCAACCTCATGAGCTTCAACAAGACCAAGTGCAGGGTCCTGCATCTGGGTCGAGGCAATCCCAGGCACAAATACAGGCTGGGCAGTGACTGGCTGGAGCAGCCCTGAGGAGAGAGACTTGGGGGTGCTGGTGGATGAGAAGCTCAACAGCAGCTCTCAGTGTGCACTTGCAGCCCGGAAAGCCAATCAGATCCTGGGCTGCATCAGGAGAAGTGTGGCCAGCAGGTCAAGGGAGGTGATTCTCCCCCTCTACTCAGCACTGGTGAGACCCCACCTGGAGTACTGCTTCCAGTTCTGGAGACCCTATTCCAAGAGGGATCTGGAGGTCATGGAAGATGTCCAAAGAAGGGCCACAAGGATGATCAGAGGGCTGGAGCACCTCTCCTATGAGGACAGACTGAAAGAGTTAGGGCTGTTCAGTCTGGAGAAGAGAAGGCTCCGAGGTGACCTCATTGTGGCCTTCCAGTATCTGAAGGGGGCCTACAAGAAGGCTGGGGAGGGACTTTTCAGGCTATCAGGTTGTGATAGGACTAGGGGGAATGGACTGAAGCTGGAGGTGGGGACATTCAGGCTGGATGTGAGGAGGAAGTTCTTCACCGTGAGGGTGGTGAGGCCCTGGAATGGGTTGTCGAGGGAGGTGGTTGAGGCCCCGTCCCTGGAAGTGTTTAAGCCCAGGCTGGATGAGGCTCTGGCCACCCTGATCTAGTGTAGAGTGTCCCTGCCCATGGCAGGGGGTTTGGAACTAGATGATCCTTGTGGTCCCTTCCAACCCTAACTGAAACTATGAAACTATGAAACTATGATAACTCATTTGGATGTGTAAATAACATATTTAAATAAATCCAGACAAAAGTAGACATCAAATAGCAGTTAATCTCTAGAGTGTTTCTTTGCAGTATTGTCATTATCTTTTATTTCATTGTAAAGGAGTTCATGTTATGTCCTGCTAATTCCCTTGCAGATTCTTGCACTGCTACATCTTTTAATCTTAATGAAAACATTAGATGCCACAAGTCAAGCTATGAAATATTGCCCTTTCTTGCTCATTTATGTGGGAGTTGATGACGTGACTAAGAATGATCATGATGATATTACACATGATTAAATAGGGCTTGGGGACAAGAGTGAAGAACTCAGGAACCCAAGTAGTTCTCGTTTAAGTTTTACTAGTAAAGGGGAAAGGCTCAGACAGGAGCAGAGACATTCCATAGGTCAACATCTGAGTGAATAACAAGTGTTACAGTCAAAGCCTTGGATTTTGCGACCATTTTAGCATCTTTGAAAAATGATGCCTGATGGGGACATAAAATTCATCTACCAGGAACCAGTTTCCCAATTGTCATGCTAACTTACTGGGTGGACTTTAGACTGGGTTTATTGGAGAATAGTGACCAAAGTCTGAAGAAAATTTCAGACTCAAATCCCTGGAGGACAGTATAGATGGAGATCCTGTTATTTTTTTCTCTGTGAAAAAACAGCATCACACAGGGCCAAGTGAAAAATCCTTGTTAACAAACATTTGTAGCACAGAAAACAGTTAGACTTAGAAGTCTGTGAGCAGTCATAGGGTGATATTCTCCTTATGATTACGAAGCCATTGTAACTAAAATTCTGCAGTGGATGGATCCAAGTATTTTAGGAAAGATAGGACAGAAAAACTAGGAATCTAAGTAAAGGAGCCTCCAATACACAGTTTTCCCTTGAAAATGGTGATGATCTAGTCAAGAACTTATGGACAAATTTTATCACACTGATATCTGCTCAGAGGAAAATGTAGTTGCCACAAGGGACTAGGGAGATTTTTGATAATTACAAAGGACAACCTTTATGCTGGTGATCAACAAACCATTAAGAAATGCTCAGATCATAGAATCATAGAATGGTCTGGGCTGGAAGGGACCTCTGAAGATCACCTAGTCCACTAGTCCACCCCCCCAGCAGTAAACAGGCATATCCTCCACTAGACCTGGCTACCCAGAGCTCTGTCAAGCCTTACTGAATATCTCCAGGGATGGGGCCCCTAACACCTCCCTGGGCAACCTGTTCCAGTGTTCTACCACCTTCATAGTAAAGAATTTGTTCTTAATATCTAATCTAAATCTGCTCTTCTCTAGATTGAGGCCATTGCCCCTTGTCCTGTCACTGCAGACCTTTGTAAAGAGTCTCTCTTCATCCTTCCAGATGCTGGAAGGCTGCTATTAGGTCCCCACCAGCCTCCTCTTCTCCAGGCTGAACAACCCCAGGTTCCTCAATCTATCCTTGCAACAGAGGTGCTCCAAACCCCTGATCATTTTCATGGCCCTCCTCTGGACTTTCTCTACCAGGTCCATATCCTTCCTATATTGACCTGTACACAGTACTCCAGGTGAGGTCTCACCAGAGCAGAGAAAAGTGGCAGAATCACCTCACTCAATCTGCTGGGAACGAATCTTTTGATGCAGCCCAGGATGTGATTTGCCTTCTGGGCTGCAAACACACACTTGTCTGCTCATGTCTGGACAGTGTCTGCTTCTACAGGTGATAATGCTTAAAGTTCATAGTTACTACCAAGTATTGCTATGCAGAAAGGTTCTTGCTTATACTTGATCCTATGGTGACTAAGGCCACTGTTAAATCATATGTACCATGTTGTGGGTGCAATTAGTAAAAAGCTGCACCCACAAGGAGGAGCAGACAGGACTGAACAAGGTATTCCATTTCGTATACATCATATTCAATACACAGCTGGGGCTTCATAAAAGTCAAGCTCTTCTCTTCAATGGCAGGCATCTGAGGAGGTACCTGTCCATTCTCCTTTCAATCCAAATCCATGAATCCAGCTCTTGAATCTTGTTCCCATATGCCAATGTGTCTGGGACTTCCCCAGTAACTGCCCCACAGCATCAGTACCTGCAGTATTACACACAAAACTTCATAGTTAGGAATTTTGAACCACTATCTTTTCTGCAATTATTCAGAAATATTCTATGCAGAAGTCATTGTTTTCTCCTAAATTCCATAGACACAAACATAGATAGAAAGTGCATACATTTTTTTCAAATATTATAATTTCTAATCGTTGTCTTATAAATGCATCCTTAATATACCACAGCTATTGATTGCCACCATACTGCAGTTACCGTAGCTATTGTACCATAGTGTCAAACATGATATTAAATTGATATGATATGGTACGATATGATATTATATGAAGTGTTTGACATACTTCAGAAATTCTTTTTTTTTTTTAGTATTTAAAGTGTGCTTCAAAGTTATTATTAAGCAAAAATATTCTGGAGACTATTTTTGATTGTCACCAACTTAATAAGATAGTAAGTTCTCAAGTTCAGTTTACATTCTCAGCATCTATATAGCAGTCGTGCATCTGTTATACAGTTCTGCAGTAGGAAAATGGGGAAAATAATTGATGATATGTTATTCTAGCATTAACCATCAAAGAACGGAGAATAGCAACTTGTAGGGTTTTTTTTCTTTTTTTTTCTTTTTTAACCTGTCTTCCAGTTAATGATGTTCTCAGAATCTGTGAATTTGTTTTAGGAACATATAAGCAAACCTATGAACCTATGACCCCAAAAAAACAGAACTATAACAAGAAAGTTATAATTGCAAGAAAATGCAACTGCATTCATATGAATAAAACGATTCAATAACAAGAGCTTTCTCCCGTATCATATGAGACTAAATGTCATTCATAAAATAACCATTCAACTGTAAAATATACACAGATGAGCATTTTCTGCACTGCTGTCATAATGTCTAACATGCCCATAAATTCTTACTGTTCAGCTCTTTAATGACTTCTCCATAGTTTACCATACTCATACATACTAGCTATGTACCCTATGGTGAAAACATAAGCTAAATAGCCATGTGCCTGCAGTCTTCTTGCAAACAGAGCAGGTTTTTGATTGGCTCTAGCAGGTTTAGGGAAATGACCATTTCAGACAGGACACAGTGAAGCAGAAAATGGGCAGATGCTGTAAGTTGCATAATCAGTGCAAAGAAAACTCATCTGCCATTTATAGTATATGAGATTAACTGTTGGGATACCGACTGATTCAGGCTAATTTAATGACAACCTCTAACCATCTGGCTAGAAAGATGCATTTTACAAAGGCCTAATGCTGACCCACATAAGCTAGTCTAAAAAACATTTGGTGAGTTTAATAATGGATTATACATCAAAGCAAGAACTCATTACTGTTACAAGTAATGAAATATTTATTTTTAATCTGACAGTTCTACTACTGCTAAACAGTAAGAGATTACACTGTGAAACAGTATATATAATAAATGACTGACTACTTTTCTGCTGTGCTAGCAAATGCAAAGCTTTTCGAATCTGATGCTTTCACTTGCTGACAGTGTGAAACTGTGGGAAATAGAGCTTCCCTTTTCTTCAGCTTCCAGATCTTCTCCAGCACCAGATCTGCCTTTGCTTTTTTGATTTAACTGAGAATTTTACCGTAATATTCATCCCAAGTGATGAATTCAACTGATTTGATAGTTTCTTTACATGTTGTTTGATATCAGAAACAGTCAGTATGCTGGAGCCCAGGTTATATCCATGATGATTTTGTCCAAAAATTTTTTGTGGATTATAATTTAAGAAGGAAATTGGATTAAAAAAAAAAAAAGTAAAAATGTGAAATAGCTAAATTTTAAAAACCTGAAGGTTTCTTTTCTACCATGATTCTCTTCCTTCCTGTTTTCCTCTTAATTCACTCTCTAAAGATGAAATATTGAGCATGATTTTTGAAAACTCTCCTAGCAAATTATCTTTCATTCTGAGAGTCTGAGGCCTGAATTAGTCTACCACATTTGAAGCTATTAAGGAGTACAAAGTGAGCAATTTCATTAAAATGAAAGGTCACTGTTAACTGGATGCATTTCTGTTTGAACTACCCTAAGTGATCCTTTGGCAGGGGGCTTGGACTCAATGATCCCTTGAGGTCCCTTCCAACCTCTAATGTACAGTGATACTGTAAACTGTAAATTCCCATTGCAAAGGACAATCAATATCTTGATTATCCAAATATACAAAGTCAAACATATTACAATACTCCACAGGATACTGAGAATCTCTAAAATTATCTTCTTTAAAAATGTCTCTCTGTTCCTCCTAAGTAGATAATTTCTGCTTCCACTTTGTGTGTTTATAAACATAATATGGAATTTCTTGTCCATCCATGCTGTCCCGCAATGGATATGTGACTTTCTACACTTCAGAATGTACCTTGTATTTTGAAAAACCTGTCCTTGGACTTCAGCCCCAGCTTACAGTAATTGCTGTCCTATGTTTACAGGTTTTTCAATCAGTTCTTGCTTTCCACTTTTTATGAGTAATGGCCCATGTTAGTAGTCTTAGCTAATTATTAGTAAACTATGTGGGTTTGTTGAGGTTTTTTTGTTTGTTTTGGGGTTTTTTTTGTCAGAAATAACTTCTTTCTTCATTCCTATTTTTAAAATATAGCCCTATTCTAACCTAAATATGCTTTAAGTGAAGAGATAAAAGCCCGTTACAGATATCTCCTCCATTATATTTGGCATTGGTTTCATTGTACATCTAGAATTTAAAATTATAATTTTTTTTTCCTCTCTGACTTGTTGACATCTGTGACCACTGTGCATAAAACGAGGAAAAAATGCAAGTGAAACTACAAAAAACGCCACTATACAAACAGTTCTGTTGGCATTATGTGACACTTCACCCTTCCTTGGATTTTCTTACTTTAGCAGTTTTGCCCTCATTATTTGTTTGCCTAGAGCCATCAAAGTACTAGATTTTTACTCATTATAACTGATTGCTCCTACTGCATCCACAAAGAGTAAAGAAGAAATTTAAAGGCCTTTCTCATATCTGTAGAACAGCATCACTCTTAAGTAGATGTATGCATTTATTCATTGTGTTTGATTATACCTGCCACCATTTGAGTTTTAGAGGCACATGTTGTATAGATTTGTCCTTGCTAAGTATCTAGAATGGACTTCACATGATTAACAAAGTAAGTCCATTTGTCAGAAGGATTTATCATGTTTCAGGTTGGTTACAACTACGTGGGGAAACCACGTGAACAGCATAAATTCAAGTGCTATCTCTAAAAGGGCTGAAAAACATTTGTTTAAAATATCTTTTACTTCTGGCTTTTATCTGAAGGGTCTATTCAAGGAATTTTCCACTGGTCTTCATATATATTTCCATATCAGTGAAATTCTACTACAATTCTGATATTTCTTTGTACCACAAAAAACAAGGCTGTGCAGAAGTGCAGTTTTTGCTGCTGGTGAAAGAGATATATAAATTTATGTTGCACAATCATAGAAACTGAAAGAACCAAATTAGTTTTACAGACAGAATCATAAAAGCAGAAAATCACAGAACAGTAGATTTTGGAAGGGACATTTGAAGGTCACCTGGTCCCACCCCTGCTCAGAGGTCACCTACAGGCTGGTAGCCCAGGACTATACAAACAGCTTTTGAAATAAGGGATATAATAGTAGTAGGTAATGGAACTAAAGCAGAAAGTGTTTTTTTTTTATTTGCAAGGGATCAAGTGGTCAGAAAAAGCCTAAATCTACCAAAATAGAGCAGAAAGGGAACCCAAAAAACCCTACCTCCAAATAAAAAAAACCAGCATCAGTAAAAACACAAACAAAAAACCACCAAAAACTCCCCACAAAACAAAACAAAATTAAGCAAACAAACGACAACAACAAAAAACCCACAAAAACAACACAACAAAACAAACCCACTGTCATTATTGTACCTATCTTTTTGAACATGATCTTAAAAATTTATTGGCTGTTTTGCTCCTTTACTAACAATATTATTAACATAAAAAATTTGTAAATCATCCGATTCACCATTTTTAATACAAAGAGCATAACTCACATGTAGGCTAAACTCAGAAGCCATAAGGAAAGTTATTTGTTTGAATATCAGTATCATAAAAAATTCACAATGTTGAGAGTTTCACACAAATTGTATTTTATCAGGATATTATTACAGATAATCCATTTTACATTAAAACTATTGTTTAAATCTTTTCTCCCTAAGAAATATTTAGATGGTATTATCCTGCCAGTAGAATTTCAGGCTTTCCTGCAAACCAAAAGGTGGCCTCTAAACCATGATCTATCGTTGCTCTAAAGTAAAGGCTCTTTAATCAGAATCTAAAATCTAGAAATATTTAAGAAAAAACAAAAAATAGTTAAAGTCAGAAAAACATATTCTATGTTGCAGTAATTTCAGCACTTGAAATATTGAACTACTTTTACTAAAGCAAGCTAAAGTATGTTTTGCAGGACAAGCCACAACAATTTCAACTATCAACAGTTATTTATACATGTATAGTAAGAAAATGGAAAAGAAATATAGATTAACGTATTAGTGCACAATTTCTATTTCAAATATGGATTAATATACAAGAACAGGTGAAAGATCTGTGTACATGTATGATTATTCTTCTGTGTCATTGATTCTGTGCATTATATAACACCACAATATTATTGAGTGTTACTTACAACATACCTTTGATAAAATCATCATACTTTTCACTTCACATGCATGAAAGGGCATGTGAAGGGCAACAAGGCTGGTGAGAGGCCTTGAGCACAAGCCCTATGAGGAGAGGCTGAGGGAGTGGGATTGTTTAGCCTGAAGAAGAGGAGGCTCAGGGGTGACCTCATTGCTCTCTACAACTACCTGAAAGGTGGTTGTAGCCAGGAAGAGGTTGGTCTCTTCTCTCTAGCAACCAGCACCAGAACAAGGGGACACAGTCTCAAGCTTCACCAGGGGAAGTTTAGGCTCGAGGTGAGGAGAAAGTTCTTCACCGCAAGAGTGATTTGCCATTGGAATGGGCTGCCTGGGGAGGTGGTAGAGTCACCATCCCTGGAGGTGTTCAAGAGGGGATTGGACATGGCACTTGGTGCCATGGTCTAGTCATGGGGTCTGTGGTGACAGGTTGGACTCGATGATCTTTGAGGTCTCTTCCAACCTTTGTGATACTGTGATACTGTGAAATTGAGTCTGTGTTATGCTGTGTACAATGCTATTACTCTGTAATAAGAGCTAGCTGACCATGACCTTAATTCAACAAAGCACTTAGGGTTTTTTTATTTCAGTCTCACGTAAATTTTGTAGAGACTATGTGTATGTTCGCATGCTTTACTGAATAGAAATTTATTTATAAATCCTAAATGCTTCAGTATTTGAGTATATCTATATTCAAACCAGATTTCATATCTGGAAGTAAACACTGATAACTATTAAATGGCAATAGGTAATGCTGAATTTTATTTTTTGCTTGTTTCCCTTTTCCAGCTATAATGCACTATCATACTATTATTGTATTTAATTATTCTATTAAAACTACTTGTATTCAATATTATAAGGAAGAAAAAAAATATTTTCATAAAAAACAGTAACAGAAAAAAGTTTGGAAGTTGCTAATATTTGACCATACTCTCTCAACAGCTCAATTAACATTGTTCTATTCCGTTTAATAAATGTTCTTAATTACGTGCTTCAAGAATAATAAGATAAACAACCAAAAAAAAGTATTTGACAGAAAGGAATGATTAATTCAAATTTTGTTCTTTAAAAAAAAAAGTTTCATGATGACCAATACTGTAACATCGAATTTACAGAGACTGAGGCTATCCATCGAATATAAGAAAATGGAGTTTTTTCTTTGATACCAGATTAAAATTCTAGGACAGAAATTTGGGTCAACATATCCAGGTCTGACAGATACCCTGAGGGGTTCTACTGTCTTAACCAATCATTTATTTGTTTTTATTCCTTGATATGGGAATGTCTTGATGCATAATCCTTAAAAAAAATGAAGACACGGAGAACTACCAGAAGACCCAAAATGTAAAGTTTTTAGCTTTGACTTAATACCCTGAAGATTCTCGTCTAATATCCAGTTCATTTATTTTCAATGCCAAGTGAAGGGAAAAATAGAATGAGTTTGAACAAAGATGCCTAAGGGATCAATTCTGAATGTCTGCAGTAGGATTGTACCTAGGACACTGACTTTTCTAGTCTTAAGGTACCTACTATGATAACCTTTTCTGTGTTTCTATGTTCAGAGATAGTATGAAACAAGTGGTTTCAACAAAATATGAAGCAAGTGGGTTTAACTATACAACTAAAAGTTCCTTCTGTAAAAAAAAGAGAAATAGATTTTAAAAAAAGGTCAAATTAAACATAACAGTTAGTATAGTAATTAATTAAAAAGGCAACTTTATAAGATTGAAGAAAACCCCATACCCTTAAACTTGAAGTGCTTTTAAGCCCAGCCTCATGGAAGGCAGGTCACTATGGTTTAGATATACTGCAGCAAAAAATCTCACAAGTAAAGCCAATATTTGACAAAGAAAAATAATTGTAATTGCAGCTCCATAGGGAGATGTGTTTAGAAAAGCTGTTACGCTGTCTTTTTCAATGCCAAGTATTGATGTGGCCACATGATATGATGTTTACTAGAGCAGTTAAGTACAGAATTGGGTTTAAATGTTGGCTGTCATCTTTGATTAAGATCTATTCATAGGATACATATATCAATTTTATCTTTTAAATTGCAGGATAAATAAAATAAAATAAAATAAAAGACATTAAATCTGAAAACTGGCACATTATTAGGTAACAGCCTTTTCATTTTAACAGTTAATAGTAAAACTTCTTATCTAGAATGAAGAAAATTAACACAATTTTTTAAAAATTATTTTTAAGTGCTGTATTCCTGAAGGACAGTACATGAATAGTTAAGCTTTGTTTTTTTTCCTGTAAAGAATATGCAAACACATTCACATCAAATAAATTTATATATTATTAATAAAATCACAATATTCTTACTTCAGCTGTACATAGTCAAACCATAACCACTGCTATATTCCATTTTATCAGTAAGCACGATATTTCTGTACTTTGGAGAACTCTTCCATTGCCTGCATACAATGCAAAAATCCCACAAATACTTGTGAATGTTTCTTTTTATTATTATTTTTTAAATTCTTCTTTCTTTAAAACATTCATTTATGGTAAAGGCATTCTACTTAATGGAAAACTGGATGCCTGTTGTATATCTACCAAGACCTGCTTGGAATTGGATTCAGCAACACAGATCTTAAATTCCAGTCCAAATTCCTGTATTGTAACTGATGTTATGAATGTCCTTGTGCAGGAACTCCCACAAAAACCCAGATTTCCTAGATTAAAATTATACTATGAGACAGAGAGTATATTTGTATGAATCACTATGAGCTACATATTTGTAAACTAAATTAAAATGACAAATAGATTGCATAATTGGGGGCCAGATGTTTAGTTGATATACATTATATGGTTTGATACAGGTAGACAATATAATGTCTCTCTGTCATGGGCTGAATTCAGTCTGCTGATGTGTATTCAATATCATGTTGATGTCATACCAGATTTAAAATGAAAGTGCTGACTGGAGCAAAGTATCATGGAGCTTGATGTTCTGAGTGTAACATGAGAGGTTTTCTGCTTCCGGTTTCCAGTTTTGGGGTGTTGGTCTGTTCCATTGGTCAGTCTGATGTGTGCTTGGGTGGCTTCTGCTGCTAAGCTAATTGCCTAGTGTATGATCTCGCCATATTCCTTATCTCATCCCCCTCACCCCCTTTTTTTTTGTTTTGTTTTTTTGGTGCTACTTTCCCTCCTGTCTGTGTGGGGGAAAAGGGACTTGTCTTAACCCAGGACTCAGAATGTATGAGCTGGATATCTGAATAAGTAAGATACTCTACACTTGAAATAAGTATTAGATTTCCTGTCTAAAAAGTGTAATTGTCCAAAGATCAAGGTTTCTTTAGTTGCCTATTTATATCATATTTGAAGCCAGAAAAAAGTAAGACTGGAAATATAGTGTCAGAGTTTGATGCTCTCAAAAGGAGAGCAACTACCTTGTCTGCAATATAGTAGGTTTGCAAGATGCAAACTTTTGATATTGACTTTCTGTTACCTAGCATATTGATAAACTTTCTAAAATTGAGAGGAGAAAAGGTGAACAATTCTACAACAGTGCAGACTATATTGCCACTCAAAAATATCCACACAAGATTTTCTTCTAACTAGTAGCTGTATATTACATGGGTGCACAGTTTCTGGATTAATGAAATCATGCCCTTCAATCACAATTGCATACTGCTATTTTCTTACTCAAATTGTCTTCTAATTGTCTCAATGTGTTTTCAGCTTTTCACTGAAATGTGTCTGTTTATAGAATAAACATCACGTTTTCAGATATAAATATGTTAAATACTGAAAGGATAGATCCTTGATTTCTAACCCTTCCTGATACGAGACAAGACGTATGTGTACTTTCTCAGAATATATCAAAGCCCCAGGAAAGAAAAAGGCTGTGAGGTTGGTGCCAGGCTGCTATTGTAAAAAATTCTGTGGTTTGTAGGTCATGTTTCTGGAAGTAGTATCAAAATGGGCTGTTTTCAATTTGCTTGCTATGCCTTTGGCTCAGAATGAGTTGATTGTGAAAGGGTTATTCAATCTGTATTTTAAAAAAAAGTGTCTCTACAGAAGCACATTTAATTAAAGAAAAAAATTTACCATAGACAGCATTAAAAAATGTTTTCTATTCCTTTGAGAGCCTTAAGAAAAATGGATCATTGAAGTTAGGAGTGATGTAAATTTTTTGTTAAAAAAATTTAAATAAGTTGGATATTTCAATTGCTTGCATCACAGTCATTATCTAAGAGTCAGAAAAAAGTTTTTTATATGCAAACATATAATCCTAGTTTAATGTGGAATTGATTCATAGAGGAAGCAGAAAACTGTTATCTTCTAAAACTTGCAAGATAAAAATGTGAATAGCAAAATAAACTGAGTTTTTTTTTTTAATTAACTGATTTAATTTACTTTCCTTTAAATCAGTAATTTAAATTTAATTTAAATAGGCTATGTCTTTCAGAAGTGTGGCTGCTGTTATGTTAAGGAACTCAGACATCACAGAAGTGTGTCATTAAGCTATGTTTTGTCAAAGCTTTATGAAGCATATAAAATGTCTTCAAGTGAAGTATTTGTTCACTTTTCCAGTATATAAATAGATATGATTGTTGCCTGAAGCATTTTACATTATACTTCTATTATTTTGTTAGTACCATATACTTTTCATTCCAATGTAGTGCATACATCCATGCTTTAAAACACTAAGGAGCACAGAAGCAATATTGTAACAGCATTTCTGAGAAACTGAGTAAAAAATTAATTGCCTTAAATATAATTCTACATTATGGTTTAATATAAAAAATAAATATAAATATAAAATAAATGTAATGAAAAATATGGTAGGTTGTTTTTTTTTTTAATTTTAAAAATGCTTAGAATCATAGAATGGTCTCGGTTGGAAGGGTCATCCAAAGGTCAACCAGTCCAACCTCCTCTGTAATAAGCAGAGGCATCCTCAACTAGATCAGGTTGCCCAGAGCCCTGTTGAGCCTCAACTTGGATATCATTTAGGAACGATCTTGAGTTGTTGGAATGTGTCCAGGGAAGGGCAACAAAGCTGAGGGTTTGGAGCACAAGCCCTATGAGGAGAGGCTGAGGGAGCTGGGGTTGCTTAGCCTGGAGAAGAGGAGGATCAGGAGAGACCTTATTGCTCTCTACAGCTACCTGAAGTGAGGTTGTAGACAGACAGGAGCTGGTCTCTTCTCCCAGGCAACCAGCACCAGAACAAGAGGACACAGTCTCAAGCTGTGCCAGGGTACATTTAGGCTGGATGTTAGGAAGACATTCTTCACAGAAAGAGTGATTTGCCATTGGAATGGACTGCCCAGGGAGGTAGTGGTGTCACCGTCACTGGAGGTGTTTAGGAGGAGTCTGGATGAGGCACTTCGTGCCATGGTTTAGTTGATAAGATGGTGTTAGGTGATAGATTGGACTTGATGATCTCAAAGGTCCAGGGATGGGGCCTCAACTACTTCATTATAAAGAACTTGTTCCTAAGTAAAGAAATTGTTCTATCTAATGAGTTGTTTTACAGAAAACCTCAGCATTAATATGCATTTCCTCTATTGCATATCTTCATCAATTTTGCAATCTTTTCTAGAAAGAGATGATTTGGGTTGTTCATGGGAGTGTTTAATGATAAACTGGTTCAAGGTGTATGTTAGTAGATCAATATACAGATCACTTTGTGTACTGATCGCTCCTGCCAATAGCAGGCCATAAATAGTACACAAGAACTTTGAAAAACAAAACAAAGCAATACAAAAACAAACAAACAAACAAAAACAACCAAACAAATGAAACGACCACAACAACAAAAAAAACTTGAATCCAAACATGATTTCATTTGTATCTCCAAGACAGTTTTGTCATTCTTGTACTATGAAGGATTAACTCATGTTTTTTTTAGATTTTCTTTCCTTGTGTGTATTTATTTACACTGTTTTGAATAACATAGATTTGTTGAATTGTCAAAATCTTTACCATAATTGTAGTTTAACATGTCTTATATACTATAGTTGAGATTACAGTGTTTATTAGTTTATTGTTCTTTGCTTCCTTTTACCATCATTTTCTTTTCTCACTTCAATTAAACTTTGTCTGAACTTTTGCTCTTCCCACTTCCCTTGCCACTTTCCTCCAGCCTCTTTTTTTTTCCCTTTTCTTTTCTTTTCTTTCTGTTGACAAAGGCTTGTATTTGTTCTTAAAATCTTTCAAACACAACCTGTTAGAGTTTAATATCACTTGACAAAGAAGCAGGGTGACGAGTATAATTTCAACCCTGGACTTTAAGAGAGCTAACTGCCCTCTTCAAAACTCTACTTGGAATTATCCTGTGGGCTAGAAACTACATATAGGTCATTCTTACAAGGAAAGACTGAGATACCTGGGGCTGTTCAGTCTGGAGAAGAGAAGGCTGAGACAGGACTTTATCAATATCTGAAAGGTGGCTGCCAAGAGGAAGGAGCCAGTATCTTTTCAGTGATTCCCAATGATAAATGAGGGGCAATGACTGTAAACTCAGTTACAGGAAATTTCATTTAGCATGAGAAAAAACTTCTTTACCATGAGGATGAAGGAACACTGGAACAGACTACCCAGAGAGATTGCGGAGTCTCCTTCTCTAGAGATTTTCAAAACCCACCTGTACACATTCTTGTGTGCTCTGCCCTAAGTAGAGCTGCTTCGCAGGGGCAGTTGGACTTTATGATCTCTGGAAGTCCTTTCCAACCCTTAGCATTCTATGATTCTGTGAGTCAAGCAGCTTTGTAGATTCTGTTGACAAAAGGTTATGTTAGTTTAAAGCACTGTTGCTGGTTGAGGTGTGATGGATATTCAAGACCACAGAGCATTAATAGACAGAAAAGAGGGTTTGGACAAATCTTCTGGGCAGCAGATAGAGGTTTGATAAGATAGCTAACTGCACCTAAAATGACTGGGCAGATGAAGCTCATCATTTTTAGCTTCAAATCAATGTTACTGACACTAGTCATTCATCTATGTACAACTGAATTAAGCTCCAAATATTGAAAATAGCAGGAGCTCAGACCAATATCTTGTAGACATCACTGCCCCATGCAGATGTCTAATTTTAGGGGTGTGTGCATAGACCTGAATCCTACCCAAGACCCTACCTCTCTGTGCTTCTGCAAAAGCTGACCGGTAATTCTTGACATTTGTATTAAAATCTTTATAAAACCTTTTCTGTGTACCCACCTTCTCTACTTTGCTGGAAGAAAAAAATAACAAAAACCAATTCCTCTATTGGCAGTAGTTCTTATTTGTTTGCATTCAGTAAGTACTACTAATAGTATTCATAGTGTTGATGCTACTTTAATTGTGAAGCAATGGCTTTATTATTTGTGTGACAGATGTCATAATGACAGGGGTTTGGCTGTTGAGTTTCATATTTATTTATTTTTAGAAAGCAAAAAAGAATAAAGTGATCATTTCAGCTATTTATACATGGACAAGGAAACATGCTAAATTTTCATTCGACAGGGACAAATTATTTGATGTTTTTGTGACAACAGTTCTCTTTGGTAACTGATCATATTTTATTTAATTTTCTAAAATAAACATGTATATGTATATATATTTAAAGTGGTAGCATTCCCTTACCTATACTTAAATACAGCAACTAGTGATCTTACTTTTACTAAAAGGCAATGCATGCTTGTTAGCAGGTGCTTGAGTGAGTTGAACTATTGAAATCTTAGCAGTTATATCCTTGAGGTTCTTTTGATGTCCATGATAATGTTAATTAAAACAATAATTCATATTTTCATATCACATCAACAATCACAGTGCAATAAGACACATAAATGTTTTAAGTAATGCTACTGATTTGTTCTAAATGTACACAGACTTAGAAGTAAAAGACAGAATTTACTATGTGAAATTTTTAATGTTATGTCAGTTCATTTATCCTGGAAAGCTCATTTTGGAAAGAAAGTGCACAAAATAGCATTGTATCTTAAGCCCTTCAAGCTGCTTTAGTGCTCAATAAAGAGAGTATGAGCCAAACAGGCACAATAAAATATCTCTGAAATTGCTATTTTCTTGAGCAGATATTTTTGTGGGGCCTGATTATAAATAGTAACGAGATTTAGGAGGCTGAAACATCATTTTATTTTTTAGTGAGTAGAATTCTGAGGGATGTCTTTAGATGTTCATTTGATTACTGCAAGGCAAGGTTGTGAATGAAAACCAGAGCATAAATGGGGGGGTGGGGGAAAGGAGGGAATCATGTATAATTGAAAAAGGATAAGCAGAAAGAAATAAAATGCAATAAATACGTGATACTAAGAAGTTGTTATCTATAAGAACTCAAAAACTCTAAATGAGAACAGATGTGAATCGGCAGGGCAAAATAAAGAACAAAAGCATTAATAAAGAAAAGAGAAAACTGAGTTAAATTGGAAATATGTGTGTTGTTTAGGAATCAGTAGGAAAGATCCCATCAGAAACCATATCAATTTACTAGAGATTCCTTTGGAAGGTAATATAATTCAGATTATTTTATTTCAGTCAGATCAAGGAATTTCTAAGGGATAGCAAAGCAGTATATAATGAATTTTTAATAAAAGAAAATATCCGTATCCTCAAAAAAAGGATGTTGCTAGCAAGCAGAAACAGCAGAGAAAATTCTTTGTTCAGCTGCACCCACTTCTTTTCCATTAAAATATGGTTACTTTGTAATTAACATTGTGTGAGTTTATCATTGGATTTATTTACCTTTCCTCGTGTGTTCCATGTTAGACATTGCAACTGGGAGCAGTAGACAGTACCGAATTGTACTAAAACACACATAACAAGCTTGTTACACAAGTCAAGACTCTCCAAACTGTTCAAAATAAGGCAACAGTATGCTAAAATTAATAACCAGGTACCCAGATTTGAGGTTATAACAGGTAGAGCACCTCCTGAAACACAATATGTGTCTAACACTAAACTTGTGTCCTCCTGTCTGATCTAGGAGTTACTTGGCACTTACACACTTCTGACTCTTTGAATTCCCCAAAATACCTTGAGGTCTAGAAGTCAACTATCTTCATAATTCTCAAAGGTTACTATAAAAGACAGCCTCAGAGCAAATAATGTCTGTGGAATGTGGATAGTCAGAGACTGGTACTCAGGTGTGAACTCAATAGCAAACCTATATGACTGTACACATACACACTGTAATATACTGATTTCAAAGTCCTTCAAACTATACCGTACAGGAGAACATTGTTTGATATACTGTGTCAGGTTACACTCATCCCGGGAGGGGGTGGCCTGAAAACAACTTAGCCCCCAGGTGGACAAAGAAACCTGTGCCAAATGGGCACTCCCCCTTGAAATCCACCAAGCCTATTTAAGGGGAGTCATTGGTTAAGCTCCCTGTTTTGCTCCTGCTCTTCATTTGCCTGAGTTGCTGCTCTTGCAGTTGTGAGCACACGCTGGGGCCTGCTCTGTGCTGCATCCAAACTCCTAAGGACTGCATATAAAGAGAATCCACATTTGCATCTAGATAATCCTATGCCAGCTGGGCCTGGTTTTATTTACCCTTTTTCCTTATACCTTTGTAACTTCCCTTTTACTCAAATGCCATATATCTTTTCTTAACTTTTTACTTACAAATTTATTCTAGACTGGTTCTTTCATGATTTTACCTTTTGTTTCTCCTGCCTAACTTTGTTTTCCCCTACCAGGAAAAAAAGGGAGAGGGGAAGCAATCTAAATCTGTTCCATTCAGGCTTTTGGACTCCAGAAAAGCTTAAGCCACAATATACTGCCTTGTTATTAACAAACTGAAAGAGTCAGGGCAATAACAGAACAGTCTCTTCCAACATGGTTTATTCTTAATCTTATTCTTAGTAGTACTCCTGTACTTTTGAGTAGGGCCAAATTCAGGTGCAGAAGATACAAGCAAAGCTCTACTAGCTGATCAGACAATAGTCCCTGTCACAGTATGCATGCACAAAACTGCACTTCTAGCAGCTTAATTACTGTAAGTATGGCCTGTACATTAATGCATGTGAGGGGAAGTCTTCAACTGTCTGTTCACAAGATGTATTTATCATTTTCAGTTTTGACGTTTTAATGTATTGTTCCATTTAATTAAAACCAAAAAATGTTATACTGCTTCATCCCACAGTACTTAGTGGTACCTGGATATCCAAGCTTTGTATATGCATCTGCAACTGTGCAGATGAAAGACCTTGATTTCTCTGAACAATTTTTAAACCTTTATCCTTGTCCTTCATTTTGGCAAGTCAGCAACATTTTTTCATTAAGAAGAGTCCGAGGATGCACATTAGAATCCTGTAGTTATGCAAAACATTCACTGATAAGCATCAAGATTGCGTATCATCCTCTGACAGGCTCATACAGTCAGCAAACCATGCAGAACTTTTGAGTGAAGTATTTTAGCACAGTTCTAATTGCAGAAGCTTTTAAAGAGAGACTGTGGTAGCCTAAGAAGCTCAACTGCACACAAGAAAAGCAGAAGCAGCAGTTTGATTAACAGCCTGTTGTGCTTCTCCCAAGCCCAACATGAAATAGGTACTATCCCATCAAAGACCATTTTCCAAACACCCAGATGAGTACAGGGACACAACAGCAACAAGAATTCAAACCAGACTCCCAAGGAAATTAATGCCTTGTCCAAGCCCCTCCCAGGACTGTCCTAGCAGAGCGCTCAACCCTGTTGGCAGCACATGAAACTCATAGAGGTGAGTTATCAGAAATAGCTCTCCAAAGCACCTTTCTAAACAAGGGAGGTCATTACCTAGAGGTGAGAGAGATATTATGGGATTGTATAGAATTTATTATGGCATGCTTAAAGGAGGGTAGGAAAATGGAGATTTTAGATGATTTGGGAGAGGGATAATGGAATAAGAAGCTATAATTAGCATGCTTATTTAGCTAAATAATGTAGCAGAAGCATTCAGCCTGCTCTTTAAGCCAAGCCCTGTGCTTGGTCACTGCAGTCAGTCATATCTTCTTACTAAACTCCACCTTTGAGTATTTACTGGTAAGGGGCTCTTTACACTCTGCATGTGTGTGCATGGGGGCCTGTGCTGCCAGTAACTGGAGTGAAAGTAGCCTGAAAATGAGTCTGTGATTACTACTGGAGGGAGATCAAACTGGTATAAACTGGTGAAAAGGCCTCAGAGGTGGGGAGGAATTTAATTTTTAAGGGCCAACTCCAACAGTGAGAGAACTTTTGAGCCTCTAAGGATGAGAGCATGGGGAGGACTGAGTATTTGGATCAGGAGAGTCTTGACCAGTTGTGAGTGTATGTGTTAGTAAGACAGCCTGCACCATCAAGAGGCTCCAGACTTGGGTCATTATAAGGCTGAGTACCAGTAACTGCAGAGGCTGGGATCCAGGACTAGCTACTGCTCAGAGTGAGTGTCAGCTCAGCTGCTGGAGTGATCAGTCTTGTACATATGTGTGTATACATATACTCAGTAGTTGACCTCCATCCTGCTGAACCAGAGAGTGGAGCAGGATGAGACTGTGGCCATTGTGTTTACATGAGTTTGTCAGTCTGTTATCTCTCTGGATGGCCATGTGTATATATATATATGTGTGTGTGTATGTCTGTATATATGTGTATGTAGTGTATGTACCACAAACACTCAAAACACAGTCTTTTTAAGCAGCTGAGGAACTGAATGTATCTCTTGAGTTCCAATGATTGGTCATGCAACATGTCCTGCTGTTATAAATCTCTGTGCAGATGGAGATAGCTTCCTGTTGACAGAATTTTACTGTTCCTTCCTTTGAGTGAAAAACAGTTTAAGACACATTGTTAGCATTTCTATTTCCAACTGATTATATGAAAGGAGGAAATTGCCTCCCCTGCAAATGCCTTGGAGCACATGCCTCCTCTAACTGTGTACATGTTATATCTTCAACCCATGTGCCCTCTCAGTAAATTCATCCTTAAATTACATCAGACAGTTCCCTCAGTATATTACTATTTATGGATGTCATTATGAGGCACTTAGTCCTTAACTCAATTACAATGATCAGCTACTGACTATGGAGAACCTAGCTGCAATTTCTTTAAAACTTGTTTATGATAGGAAAATATTCCTTTTCCATGAGAGTGGGTACAATTCATTCTTTAATGTAGTTCAAACAATACTTCAAAACAAAAGGATTTAAAGTATTACTAAGAGTCTAATAAGAAACATTTAACAATTTGCTAATTAAAATCTCCTAGTACATGCACATTTATCTAATGCATCTCTATTGCTTGGTGCCATGGTTTAGTAGTCATGAGGTCTTGGGTGACAAGTTGGACTTGATGATCCTTGAGGTCTCTTCCACCCTTATTGAGTCTATGATTCTATTGCAATAGATATTTCATACAAACAAATTGTATCTGGGTTTCTTTCAAATGAATATTTTTATTTATGGATATGTTTATGATAGAGTTGAGAAGGCATCTTCTTTTTCTGGTCTGTGAATAAATCAGATGACAGCAAGCTTAAGGATAATCAAAATACAATGTCTGTTATTCCAGAGAACACATATTTATTACAGACCTTTCAGATTTCATTATTGATTTGCCATTTGTATCATGTAGTTCCTCACCATGTAGTTTCCCACCACTTTTGCTTCAACAGACTCTAATAAATGCTGGGTACCATGTGTCACCGTACAGGACACATTTTCTAATTTGAAGCATGCATCATTAGCATATGTGCTAATGCATCAACAAGGGTATAGGTGTATTAAATATCTTAAAATTCTCATACATTTTTATGTTTTAAATTAATATTTAACAAGTATTACTTAACATAGAAAATTTTAATACTAGAAGTACTTGCTAAAATAATTTAAGCTAAAGACAATAAACATTAACATCTATTACAGAAAAAAGCCTCTGCATTCCCGCATCTTGAAAATTATATTCCTTATGGTGGTATTTCAGATCTACATCTCTATTTCCAAAATGTTTCTGCTAGATAAAACCCAAGTGGTTTAAAACTTTCTAGAAGAGTTTTTAAGTCCAAAACATACTTCTATTATTTTTTTTAATATATATTACATTATGGTTTAATAAATATTAATTCTGTCAAAATAAACAGAAATGCTACCTTTTGCAAAGGAAGTTTGGTTGTCAAAGGTCAAATAATTTCACTATAGTGCTCTTAAATGTTAAGTGTGTTCAATAAGATTTTACTGATATTTAGTAGATAATCCAGTAGCTCAGACTGCTCCTTTTTAGTAATATAAAGAAAATTCAGTCAACATTTTACTATTTATATATCTTAAGACCAAAGTTTTAATCCTGAGCACATAGTTACTGATCACTTAACATTTTTGTAGTTTTGATTAAGGCAAGATGTACCATTTTATTTATTAATGAATCTTGAAAAAATTCTTATCTATCTTTGCTACCCTGAGCAGTTGATTATCTGAGTGTTTGGTTTTGAATGACTATGAAGTATATTTTTATTTTTTTAGAAACAAAATATTTGTTTCAGCCTTAGAAACAATGTTTGGATTTTCTTGTGTCATCACATCTATTTTCATGAAATTATGGGCTAAACATCCAATCAGTGGCAACCAGGATGTTGGCTTTGTTTGTTTGTTTTGATTTTATTTTCAAGCTACAATTAGCTTTTCAGATATTATTGCTCTTTTTACTGAATCATGCAAAATCATATCTATACTTTTCCCTGGAAACATAGTGTCATCCTTATAGACATTATATGTTTGATTTAAAAAAAATAATATATATATAATGGCAGCTGTCATGTTGATTAAATAATTTATATTTATACAAATAATATGTTGTGATTAATATGTTATTAATTATGATTTATGAAAGCACCAAATAAGAACATTATTTATTAATATTAAACATTATTAATAACCTTTTATCAATATTATGTGCAGAATCTAGTGGATGGCCTTGGACACACCCCATAAACTGGTAAAGTACAACAATTTTGAACCCAAATAGAAAAACACAAAATAGTTATTCAATTAAGAACCAAGATTGCAATTCCACTGCATGTCTGGCAGTTGGCTACTCGACAAGATACTTGTGGCTTGTCTAAATAGCTAGAGAGACGGACTGTCAGGGTCAGACAACCAAAGGAACCTTTCAGAGACTTAAATCAATTTATGGTCATGAATTACGGCTCTGGGCATAGCTGGGGCAGGTGCTTATAAACCAGAAGATACAACACCATGTGGGCTAAAGTGCGGGGGTTTTAAACAGAACCCAAACTGGTGTAAAACACATTGCTAACTTACAGCTTACACGTTGCTAGCTGATGAGGCT
Organism: Colaptes auratus; assembly: GCA_015227895.2. NCBI lineage: Eukaryota > Metazoa > Chordata > Aves > Piciformes > Picidae > Colaptes > Colaptes auratus. The sequence continues at coordinate 84,492,779 of CM037631.1, read as the reverse complement.
AAGGGATTCATCAGGGCTGCAGCTGCTACGGCACCTGCTTCTGAGGCTCTGCAGCTTGCAGGGATCTGATGGTGATGTAGATGGTCACTGCCAAAGTTCAGAGTCTTGAAGGGGTCTGACACTGGCTCCTGAGTGCAGTCCCTTCCAGATGTTTGGAGCAGCTTTCTCCTGCAGATGAAAGTGTGTGGTGTAAAAGCTGGGTCACCTTGACAAGCTTTCTTGAGAAACTCCCTTGATGCTGCAGATCTGTGGAGTCAGCAGGACATTGTGGGGGAACACGTCTCCATCTATATTACTGATTTAGTTGTGTATTCTAAACTAAACATTGCTTGTTTCTTTTGTTTGGGGATTTGTTTGTTTTTCACTCTCATTGCCACTTATTTATCTTTTGCTTTTGAGGAGCTGATCAGAATACAGAATTAACCAGGTTGGAAAAGATCTTTGAGATCATCAAGTTGAGATCATCCAACACTATCTAATCAATTAAACCATGGCACCAAGCCCCCCATCCACTCTCTTCTAAACACTTCCAGTGATGGTGACTCCACCACTTCCCTGGGCAGCCCATTCCAATGGCAAATCACTCTTTCTGTGAAGAACTTCTTCCTAACATCCAGCCTAAACTTCCTCTGGCATAGCTTGAGACTGTGTCCTCTTGTTCTGTTGGTGGTTGCTTGGGAGAAGAGACCAACCCGCACCTGGCTACAACCTCCCTTCAGGTAGATGTAGAGAGCAATAGGGTCTCCTCTGAGCCTCCTTTTCTCCAGACTGAGCAGCCCCATCTCACTCAGCTGCTCCTCGTAGGGCTTGTGCTCCAAAACCCTCATCAGCATTGTTGCCCTTCTCTGCATACGTTTGAGAAACACAAAATCTTAAACTGAGGGGCCCAGAACTAGACACAGTATTCAAGGTGTTGCCTAACCAGTGCTGAGTCCAGGGTCAGAATGATATCCCTGCTTCTGCTGGCCACGCTGTTCCTGATACAGGCCAGATGCCATTGGCCTTCTTGGCCACCTGGGCACACTGCTGCCTCATGTTCAGCCTACTATCAGCCAGTACTCCCAGGTCCCTCTCTGCCTGGCCACTCTCCAGCCACTCTGTCCCCAGCCTGTAGCACTGCATGGGGTTGTTGTGACCAGTGTATAGAACCCAGCACTTAGATGTGTTAAATATCATGCCATTGGACTCTGCCCATCTGTCCAGGCTGTCAAGGTCCCTCTGCAGAGCCCTCTTACCCTCTAACAGATCAACATCTGCAAATTTACTGATGATGGACTCAATCCCCTCATCCAGATCATCAATAAAGGTAATGAACAGGATGGGGCCCAGCACTGATCCCTAGGTGACACCACTAGGGACTGGCTGCCAGCTGGATGAGGCACCATTCACCACCACTCTCTGGGCTCAGCCTTCCAGCCAGTTCCTAACCAGGTAAAGAGTGATGCTGTCCAAGCCACAGGCTGACAGCTTGGCCAGGAGTTTGCTATGGCGGGCAGTGTAAAAGGCCATGCTGAAGTCCAGGTAGGCTGCATCCACAGCCTTCCCCACATCCACCAGGTGGGTCACCTGATCATAGAAGGAGATCAGGTTGGTGAGGCAGGACCTGCCCTTCCTAAATCCATGGTGGCTGGGCCTGATCCCTTGGCCATCCTGTAAGTGCTGTGTGATTGCACTCAAGATGACCTGTTCCATAATCTTGCCTGGCACTGAGGTCAGGCTCACAGGCCTGGAATTCCCTGGTTCCTCCTTTTGGCCCTTCTTGTGGATGGGCATCACTTTGGCTATTGTTGCCTTTATTTCTTTTTTTTTTTTCCTTTCACTTCCTGCTTAATCTTTATGTAATGTATAAGAATTTTAGAAGTTATGTGTACAATTTAACTATACTTGAATTTTGTGAGGGTTGCAAATGCTGAATTGATACAGAGTAAAGTGTTTATGACTACTGTTACACAATGTGTCTAAACCATGCCCCAAAATGTCTGATAATCTTAGAGCACAGTATATATTTCTTTGGAGCTACCAGCTCTACCTTGTAACTCAAAATAAAGAAACCTATTCCTGCATTCAGGTTTCTCATATGCCTGTGAGCACTGCTGCTTGGAATGTCATTCCTGGAACACTTTTCTTTCCTTGCCTGTAAGTGCAAACTGAAAGAATAACTTCTTATAACCTCTCTTGATAGAGCAAAAAAAAAAAAAAAAAAAAAAGAGAAGAGTATTCATATGCAGAGTTATTTTTTTGCCTGTGAGTAAAGTAGACAGGAATATTTGCTAAGGTATAATTTCAAGTAATACTATCCAGAATTTAAAATCTTTACAAATTTTTAATTTTTCCTACTTTGGGATTGAATATAGGAGATACTGGATTTCACACCAAAATCTCATCCCAAGGACAAGCTCTCATTCTCAGAGAATGATGTGTCCGAATTCAGTCTATAAATGCATCCCTCTGTGACCTTGTTTAAAACCCAGTCTTGCTGTCATCATGCTTGGGGGAGGAGGAAAAAAATAAATAGCATCTAATCATCCTCAGAAAACCTGAAATGTTTTCTATATTAATTATGCATTTTCTTGCTTAGGCTTTCATTACTTTTCTTCCACTCTTCTGACACCTTCTTCTGCATAACAATTTTTATTTCATATTCAGTAAAGTAAAAAAAGAAAAGGAAAAAAAAAGTGATGCTCCAAGTTGGAATGAGATTGTAGACTTCTTTCAAATAAGATCAAAAAGGGAAATATTAATTCAACAATCTGAGAAGCTGCTTCTATGAAAATATATGTTTGGTTCAGGAGAAAAATAGAAACACAAAACCAAAAAACAAACTACATTCTTGAGACAGAAATTGTAGAATTTTCTTATGCAGTCTAGATTAAAGTCCAGGTTAAAGTTTTCAGTATTTCTCTTTCCTAAGTAAGTCAATGTTCTACAAAAATGTCATGAATTTTTGATTAATGCAGAACTACATCTGTCTTTTATTAAGGAATTATTTCAGTGGTATACACTTGTAAATTTAGACCACTAGAAATGAAATATGTGTTACATAAGCACTTAAATGGTGCTTATAATTTACCTTTTAACTAAGAAGACTGTGGTAAAGAAACTTGACAAATATAATCCTGTATTTTCCGTAGCCAGACAAAGCCCATGCACACATATGTTTACATGCATGTATTATTTATGCATTTATCAGTTACCTGACTCAGCATCAAATTATAGTTAAATAACTGTCAGCTCACTGATCTAAGGCATGTTTAAGAGTTTTAGATAGGATAGGCAATAATGAGAGGGAGATTTTGAGGCATAGGTCAATGCTCTCAGGGCTCTGAGGCCACTGCTCTGCTTTACCCACTTACCCAGGGCCCAGAACCTATTTTGACTTTGTCAAGCTCCCAGAGGCAACACTGGAGATGCCTGTGCCCAGCCCAGTGTCTAATCCTGCTTCTGGGGCTATACTGACTTACTTGAATTATGTGTTTTAACCAGTATTAAGTGTCGGACAGCACAGGAGAGGAATATTTTCACAACAGATGAAAGATATTGACTGACTTTTCAGTAAAATGTAAAGTTTAAGTGTCCCTTCCATTCTCAGTCTTTGGCAAACTTTGGTGGTATGCAAATATACTATGTCCAAGTGCTCACTACTTTAATCCATACCATCATGAGGGCCATGGGACATATATCATATGTTTGAAAGTGTGGCTAGTTACAGCTACTGACATGATTTTTCTAAACATAAACCACAGACATGCCACCTAAATCTGGTTTCATAAAATGAGACAAGAATTGAGCTCATAGAGACCCTCTTGCAGAGTTACAAGAACAAACTCAGGAGTCTATCTCAGCCTTTCTGTTTTCTGTATTTTTTTGCTGTAGTATTGATAATAGCACTAAGCTTTGAGTGGTAGAAATGAGGAGGGGCCAAAGTTTCAATATATGAAAATCTTAGAGAAAAGAATACTTGGAGTCTTTTTTGATGTTTTTTATGCTCTTCACTTTGGCAGAAGAGAAGGTTAGGGAAACAGAATGATCCTGATTTTGGCTATAGAATACAATAAAAAACAAAGAAAACTTTTTCATTTAATTTGCAAAAGGCACTGCACAGAAATAAAAATATTTTTCTGAAAGCATTTGAATATATAAAATCAGTTTTCAACCAGTAATAATGCTACTGCATTCTATCATGGGAGAATGTTCTCTATGGTTCTCTTTTAAGACTTTTACATTAAAAAAATATTCACAAGCAAGGTAATGTTGAACTTAAATACAATTGCTTCTATGAGTATCATAAGCAATAAAACCATTGCAGATCTGGGATCATTCTGATCTAGCTCAAACTCCATTAACAAAAGTGTTAATTAAGTTAAGGCTATCAAAGTTCTTAATGGTTACAGTGCATTAAAAAAAGACTACATGCCTTTCACATCAAGAATCTTCTATCTGATGAAGAAACAAAAGGAAAAGAAAAACAATATTTTTTTTTTACTTACTGTACTATCAGAAGATACCAGAACTTGAATTCTGCCATGAATTTTTTTTTTAGAGAATAGGCTTACTATATCATATACTCAACTGTATGCTTAATTCATCATACAATTAAGGGATACATAATAGACTTTTTGAAATATCAGCTGTCCTTTTGCCAAATCCTGAGATCTCAATGAGTCTTGGTAACCACATTTTCTAGATATTAGAAGTTGAAGTCTGGTTGAGGTTGGACTCTGGATGGAGTCTGTTATAGACCACTCAACCAGGATGAAGAGGTTGATGAATTATTCTATAGGCAGCTAAAGGCTGTCTCCGGATCACCTGACCTTGTTCTTATGGGTGATTTTAACCTGCCTGATATCTGCTGGGAGCTTAACACAGCAGAGAGGAGGCAGTCTAGAAGGTTCTTAGAGTGCATGGAGGATAGCTTCTGCGTAAGCCTACTGGGATAAAGCTTTCCTTGACCTTCTTTTTACAAATAGAGAGGGCTGGTGGGAGATGTGGTGATTGTAGGCTGTCTGGGGTCCAGTGACCATGAGATAATTGAGTTTTCGATATGCAGCCAAGCTAGAGGAGCATCAACAAAACCTCCACCCTGGACTTCCAGGGGGTGGACTTCACGTTACTCAAGGATCTAACTCAGAAGGCACCTTGGGAAACAGCCCTTAAAAACAAAGGGGTCCAGGAGGAGTAGACCTACTTCAAGAAAGTAGGCACAGGAACAGGCTATGTCAATGTGCTGGAAGATGAGCTGCTGGGGTAGACGACGAGCCTGAATGAGCAATGAATTCTGAGCACATTAAGGGAAAAAAAAGAGGGTGTATCATCTTTAGAAGGAAGGAGAGGTTACCCATGAAATGTTTCAGGATGTTGCTAGGTCATGCAGGAAAAAAAATGGAGAGGCAAAAGCCCATTTAGAGCTTAGACTGGGCACTGCTGTGAAGGACAACAAAAAATCCTTCTATAAATATATTAATAGCAAAAGAAGGGGCATGTCCACCACTCCTTGGTGGACATGAAGGGGAATATAGTAACTAAAGATGAGGAAAAGGCAGAGGTATTTAACACCTTCTTTGCCTCAATTTCTAATAGCAGGATAGGTTGTCTTCTGGACAACTGTCCTCCTGAGCTGGCAGATGGAGTCAGGGAGCAGTATAGTTGCCCTGTGATGCAGATGGAAGTAGCAACAGAGCTGCTTATCCACTTGGATCCCCAGAAGTCCATGGGACTGTATCAGATCCATCCTAAAGTGCTGAGAGAGCTGGCAGATGAGATGCCCAAGCTGCTCTCCATCACTTTTCAACAGTCCTGGTTCACTGGAGAGGTCCCAGAAGACTGGAAGCTGGCCAATGTGGTGCTCATCCACAAGAAGGGCCGGAAGGATGAAACGGGGAATTCCAGGCCTCTCAGCCTGGCAAGATTATGGAACACGTCATCTTGAGTGCAATCACACAGCACCTACAGGATGGCCAAGAGATCAGGCCCAGTCACCATGGATTCAGGAAGGGCATGTCCTGCCTGACCAACGTGAACTCCTTCTATGATCAGGTGACCCTGCCTGGTGGATGTGGGGAAGGCTGTAGATGTAGTCTACCTGGACTTCAGCAAGGCCTTTGACACCATCCCCCACAGAAAACTCCTGGCCCAGCTGTCAGCCTGTGGCTTGGACAGCATCACTCTGCACTGGGTTAGGAGCTGGCTGGAGGGCTGAGCCCAGAGAGTGGTGGTGAATGGTGCCACATCCAGCTGGCGGCCAGTCACTAGTGGTGTCCCCCAGGGATCAGTGTTGGGCCCCATCCTGTTCAATATCTTTATTGATGATCTGGATGAGGAGATTGAGTCAGTAAATTTGCAGACAACACCAAGCTGGGGGCAGGAGTTGATCTGATGGAGGGTTGAGAGGCTTTGCAGAGGGACTCTGACAGGCTGGACAGATGGGCAGAATCCAAGGGCATGAGATTTAACATATCTAAGTGCTGGGTTCTATACACTGGTCACAACAACCCCATGCAGTGCTACAGGCTGGGGACAGAGTGGCTGGAGAGCGGCCAGGCAGAGAGGGACCTGGGAGTACTGGTTGATAGTAGGCTGAACATGAGGCAGCAGTGTGCCTAGGTGGCCAAGAAGGCCAATGGTATCCTGGTCTGTATCAGGAACAGTGTGGCCAGCAGGAGTAGTGAGGTCATTCTGCCCCTGGACTCAGCACTGGTTAGGCAACGCTTTGAGTACTATGTCCAGTTCTGGGCCCCTCAATTTAGGAGAGATGTTGACTTGCTGGAATGTGTCCAGAGAAGGGCAACAAAACTGGTGAGGGGTTTGTTGCACAAGCCCTATGAGGAGCAGCTGAAGAAGCTGGAGTTGCTTAGCGTGGAGAAGACTACGCTCAGGGCAGACCTTATAGGACAGGATAGGATAGGATAGGATAGGATAGAATAGAATAGAATAGAATAGAATAGAATAGAATAGAATAGAATAGAATAGAATAGAATAGAATAGAACAGGTTGGAAGAGACCTTCAAGATCATCGCGTCCAACCCATCAACCAATCCAACCCACCTAAACAACTAAACCATGGCACCAAGCACCCCATCAAGTCTCCTCCTGAACACCTCTGATGATGGTGACTCCATCACCTCCACGGGCAGACTATTCCAATGGGCAATCACTCTCTCGGTATAGAACTTCTTCCTAACATCCAGCCTAAACCTGCCCTGGTGCAGCCTGAGACTTGTTCTGGTGCTGGGAGCCTGGGAGAAGAGACCAACCTCTGCCTGTCTACAACCTCCCTTCAGGTAGTTGTAGAGAGCAATAAGGTCACCCCGGAGTCTCCTCTTCTCCAGGCTAAGCAACCCCAGCTCCCTCAGCCTTTCCTCATAGGGCTTGTCTTCCAAACCCCTCACCAACTTCGTTGCCCTTCTCTGGACACGTTCCATCAAGTCAACATCCCACTAAACTGAGGGGCCCAGAACTGGACACAGTACTCAAGGTATGGCCTAACCAGTGCAGCATACAGGGGGAGAATGACCTCCCTGCTGTCTACAACTATTATTGCTGTCTACATCTACCTGAAGGGAGGTTGTAGCCTGGTGGAGGTTGGTCTCTTCTCCCGGGCAACCAGCACCTGAACAAGAGGACATTGTCTCAAGCTGTACCAGGGGAGGTTTAGGCTGGATGTTAGGAAGAAATTCTTCATAGAATGAATGATTGGCCATTGGAATGGGCTGCCAGGGAGGTGGTGGAGTCACCATCTCTGGAAGTGTTTAAGAAGAGAATGGATGGGATGCTTGGTGCCATGGTTTAATTGATTAGATAGTGTTGGATGATAGGTTGGACTCGTTGATCTTGAAGATCTTTTCCAACCTGGGTTATTCTATTCTATTCTATTCTATTCTATTCTATTCTATTCTATTCTATTCTATTCTATTCTATTCTATCCTATCCTATCCTATCCTATCCTATCCTATTCTATTCTAAACACAGCAATCTCTATTGCTTCATTAGTTGCATGACTATGACATATCAATCCAGATGTAAAAAAGGAGCAAATTTTAGTATAAGGAGGATGAACTTAATACAAAATGCTTTCTCGTAACTGTCTGAGCTTAATTACATTAATAATTTTATTTAATTCTTCACATATTAAATTCTTCCTGTCACCACTTACCAGAGCAGTATCAAGCAGTACATATAAAGTTACCCTTTTCTCCTCAGTTTAAATACACCAGCTTTTACAACAAGGGATATCATCTTAACATTGACTAGCTAAAAATGTTGACTCTAGCCATTGTAGATAATATACCACAATTTTCAAGCACGTGGTTATTAGCTGAGGTATATGTATTTAAAATACCAATAACCACCATTAAAGTGAATACTGCAAATAACAGAAATTCTGCTTGGTACATATTTCTATGAACATATATTTTCCCTTCTTTTAAGAAGTAGCTACTTTTCAACTACTTGCAATATTAAAATTTTGCTATTTTGACAGCTAATTTCTTGTGAAGTACATTGGTTACTAGCTTTTTTTTTTTGAGAGAGAAAAAGTAATTGCACTTCTATTTATTTTTTTGAGAGAGAAAAAGTAATTGCACTTCTATTTATTTTTCTTTTGTTAACTGAAAAGATCTTTGGAGGTTTTCCTACTGGTTGTAGTATTATTGCTGTTAAATAATTGTTATTAACTATCAGTTGTTATTATTATTACTAGGTTTTAATAATTATTGTTATAGCAGTTAGCCAGTCTCTGAAAGGGGAAGAAGAAAATACCTGAATCTAACACACCTGATCCAGGAGTTTAAACTCAATGACAACCTCAGAATTTGGGACAGGTTGGTTCAGTATCAATGTAGGTCAGGACCTACACACCTGAAATAACACACACCTGGAATGGTTGTATGTGTGATCCTCCAGAGGACCAGCTAGATAGCTCTCTGTGTTTTGGTTTTGGTTTTTTGTGTGTGTGTGTTTTTTGTTTGTTTGTTTGTTTATTTGTTTTTCCCTAAAGTGCTATGAATGACATTCAGTCAGTGATGGAGCCAGTTTCTAAAACCTATAGAAATGTCTAATACCTGATCCACATATACAGTTCTGAAAATAAGAAAATTCTTCAATTCTGGCAGATGGTTTCACTTCACATTAGAGTGATTGTCTTTTGAATCATTTGTATGTTTGAGTTGGCCCGTTTTCTATTATAATACATATTCTTCCCTTATTTTTTAATACAAAAGGACTGTGCAATTTTCAGAATGCCAGCATTCGCTAGAAAAAAAAATAATAGTGAACTATACAGGTTTTACAAATTTGCTTTGTTCAGTGGTAACTGTGGGTGGGTTGAAGTTTCCCATCACCATTAACTTAGCAGGACTAACTCAGTTGGAAGCAAATGAAAGCTGTATTTACAAGCAAAAACTGCACTCTGCAATGGAAGGCAATGAATATGTACAAAATATACAGTATTTACAGTATTATACAGATGTTTACAATTAGCAAATAACACAGAAACCCCCCTGGCCTCCCTCTGGTTCCCCCAGAGACCAGGGAAGCTGCTCCACTGCCCCCCCCCCCCCCAACCTCCTTCCCTCTCTCCTTTGTCCCAAAGAGAAAAGATAGGAGTTGAGGGAATAACAGGTTATCTTATCTTTTTCAATGCCAGCCAGAAGCATTAGTATCTCCCCAGTGAAAGCAGAACAGCCAAGCCAGAGAAAAGAAAAGGAATGGGGATGAAAGTGAAATGAGAAAGATTGTTATGGTACAGCTGCTTCTATACCCCAGACTTTGTCCAATGTATTTTGTTTAAAATAATGTTTTGTTTTCCTTTTTATATCCAATAGTGAATTGTTTATATTTTTCTACTTTTCTTCTCGAAATCTGCAGCTAAATTTTAAAGGTATAGCCTAAAACAGCCACAGTAACCTTGTGCTGTGATTATGCACATTCACATTTCCTGCGTGGCGTATGTGAGGTTTGCATGTGCAATCAAACTCTGAAAATAACATTAATTCTACTGAGTGAAGGAAAAAATAAACCTCCATGTTTTTCTGGTGGGAAGAACTGAGCATAATCAGAGTGATTTGAAAAGGTAATTAGTGGAAAGTGCTGATCCGACTGCCAAGGATGGGTACAGCTGCCTGTGCCTACCAGAAGACACAGCCATCTGTATTGCACAACAGTTTCATTGCTGTGTGACAGCTTCCATCTGAAAGTAACGCAGCTGACTTGGGAGTAAACAGAGGGGGAAGGAGGGCAAGGGAGGAGAGGAAAGTCACTTTTCAGTTACACTGTAATACTGCTGTGACACTGCAGACTATGTTTTTCCTAATCTTTTTTGGGCATTATTCAAGTTTTGTTCGGTTTTGAAGATAAAAGGGACTAGACCTGAGGGCTTGCTGGTCTCTTCAAATTACATGACTCCATCTGTTTTGAGCCTTAATGCTTAAACAATGCTTAAATGTACAGAATTCATGTTAATAGATACAATTCCATTTAAAATGTATGGGAATAGTCTAACATAATTTCTGGAACAAAAGAGGAAGGAACTTTCATACTGGAATTCAGGACAAAAGTGATTAAGAACATGTTCAGGCATAAGCTACTCATAACTGTAGGGCTTGGGTATTTAATATAAATGTGAACAAATTTTAAATGTGTGGATTTTCATCAGAAACACTTTTAAAGTCTCCTTTTAAAAAGTCCTGTTAGAGGCCTGGATACACTGTGGTTGCTGATAACTTTAAACCAGCCACATTATTGGTAGAAACAGAATGATAACTTAAACACTGGCAGTCCATCCTCAATCAGGAACTGTCTATCTCCTTTCACAATCTTTCAACAATATGGCTTGAATTTATATCCACAATTGGGTAGAACAAACATTTCAAAAGATGAAGTCTTGTTTGGAAGATCTATGGAACTGTCTGCATTAGTGTGTCTTTGAGTCAAAACCTTCCACCACTTTTGGTAGCTCAGGGAATATTTTCCCTGCTTCAAGAATTTGTTCAAGCACACAAGAAGTTCCTTCTTAATGCAACTTTCTCAGGTAGAAATCTTTTCCCCAAAACCAACCTCCAAGCATAATCACATAATGCTGGCATGTAGTTCCTATTTGCTAAACCACCACAGTTCCTATTCCTATTGTATTAAATTGGGAGTGTATTTAGGGGAGTTATAGCCTGTGCAGGATACCTGACAATTGAATAAAGTCCTCAAAATTTAACTCTTCTGTTTTGTTCTTCTCAGCTGTTACAATGGCGGTAATTCCACTCCTGTTTGTTTGTTTATTTATTTATTTATTTATTCTTGAGGAGCTTGGTTCTCTTCTGGTATAATTTAACTCTTACAGTAGACTTTGGAGAATCCACTAATAACATATGCAGAAAAAACAGCTTAATGAATCTAACAAATCAATGAAAAGAACAAAGACGAGAAAAGAGCTATATGCTTTGTTTACTCCTTCAAGATCAACTCCTCCTGCATATCATCTATTCTCAGTTTGCAGAAGTGGTCTGCATGATTGGTTTTAGGCTTTTAAATCCTATTTTATAGGTACAACTGCTAAAAGAAAGTATTTCAAGTACTAGCAATTAAAAGTTGCATATTCTTTGCTTGTGCCTCCTTTCATTCTAAAAAAAAATGAGTACTTAAAAAATAAAGATTGAAAAAAGTGTTTAACAAAGCCAAACATTCATGCCTAGAAAAATTTCTCCTGAAGTCTGCAAAAAAATTGAGAACTCTAGAAGGACTTAATTTCTGTCTCTGATTCTTGATATATTCTTCTCTGTTCTGGTGAATTTTACCTGAAAATTAAATACAATAAAGATCTTTAGCCTCATTTAAAACAATTAACTTAAATATATAAAACTAAGCTACAAATAAGTATATTGATATAGTGATAATAACTTGCAGGGATTTTTTTTAAATTTAGACATTATTTTTATTTTATTGACTATAGCATATGTAAGAAATGGCAACCAAAATAACCCCAGCGGGGTGAGGGGGAAGAAAAGGGTTAATCCTGTGTAAAAATATGTGTCAAGCAACCCATCAATCTGTATCAATTTCATTTTAAGAGTTAGAAACAATATACATCACTAGACAAACAGAAAACACATATGTATTACATATACTGTTAATTTGGTTTTTGCTCAAGGAAAAAGACATTTCTGAAAAGAGTAATAAACAAATAACTATAATAAAGGCCAGATGACAATTTTAAAGCATTCTATGAAAGCCAAAATCAAATCCATATTATAGAAATTAAGGTTTGCAATTAAATCACATAAATTAACATTTTACAATGTGGCTATAGTAAATTGAGTTTGGCATCTAATTTGAAAATACTATTTCTACATTAATTTAGTTCCTACAACTTTGTATATGAAAAGATGACTGAAAGTCTTCAACAAAAAATTGAGTCAGTAAGAGTTTTACATATCCATCCCTGGATTATATATATATATATATATATGTATGTATGTATATATGTGTATATATATATATATATAAAGTCAGAAATTCATATATACTTCAGAAGAAAAGTATAATAAGAAAATAATCCTTTTTCATTCATAAATATATTACGTCCTCAATTCTGCCAGGATGTCTTTAATAGATGAGGAGTCTTTCCGTGATGATAATGTAGCAGAATCAAGTCTTAAAGCAGAATATATTACTTTAATTTGGTATAGCCAGCATCTACTCTACAAGAATTACAAGAAGAATTACAAGAAGAAGGCATGGTTCAAAATAAAAATAAACGTTGGGGAGAAAGCCACTCAACAGGGCAAATCATAACAGAAGATGCCAAACCTCTTCCATCTACCATTAATTGTATTACTAAATCACCCTCTATTATTAACATTAGTGTTACAAAATTAAGAAAATAGAATCACAAACATTATTTCTTTATATTTATAAAAATAAATATTTCAATATGCATATATTTACTTTTTAAAAAGAATGGGTTGCTTCATGCTTGAAAAGAAAAAGTTTTACGATGCATTCAATTCCGAGCTTAAAGACTCACTTTTAAAGTGCAACTAGCAATGTTATGGCAAGAAGTTAAGTTTTGTGATAAGACTACATCTCTTTCAAAGCACTCTCCAGTCTTCATTTTCTCAGTGAAAGGGATTGCTTCAAGCATAGTTTGATTCATTATACACTCATGATCATATTTTTAAGCAGATGCTAGCAAGGCTGCATGACATGCGATGTTCTCAATGCCAAAGAACAGTGGGAAATCTGTTCTTCCTTTTTTTGAAAATGACTAGCTGATTATTCATTTCATTCCTTAATTATTAAGGATGAAAAGAAAAGAAAAAAAATAGCGGGTTGGACAAATGAATCAATCTGGAATTTTGACAAAATTAGACAGAGACTCCAAACACTTTGAAAATCAAAGGGATATCGGAATTACAGTAACTCCACAAAGTAAATATATTGGAAGAAAATAAATTTTGACAGAATTTCTGGCCTCAAAAACACACAAACATGACAGCATTGTCATTACTCTGTTACAAAACTGATCTGCAGATCATATAAATTATGAGACTTCATCTTTTGAGATTTATCCATTACCATTGTATAATGCATCCATGTATGATCTCAGAATAGAATAGAATAGAATAGAATAGAATAGAATAGAATAGAATAGAATAGAATAGAATAGAATAGAATAGAATAGACCAGGTTGGAAGAGACCTTTGAGATCATCCAGTCCAACCTCTCACCCAGCACCATCTGATCAACTCAACCATGGCACCAAGGGCCTCATCCAGGCTCCTCCTAAACACCTCCAGGGATGGGGACTCCACCACCTCCCTGGGCAGCACATCCCAGTGGCCAATCTCTCCTGCTGGGAAGAACTTTCTCCTCACCTCCAGCCTAAACCTCCCCTGGCACAGCCTGAGACTGTGTCCTCTTGTTCTGGTGCTGGGTGCCTGGGAGAAGAGACCAACCCCCAGCTGGCTACAACCTCCCTTCAGGGAGTTGGAGAGAGCAAGAAGGTCTCCCCTGAGCCTCCTCTTCTCCAGGCTAAGCAACCCCAGCTGCCTCAGCCTCTCCTCACAGGGCTGTGCTCCAGACCCCTCCCCAGCCTTGTGCTCCAGACCCCTCTCTATCCTTGTGCTCCAGACCCCTCTCCAGCCTTGTGCTCCAGACCCCTCCTCAGCCTCGTTGCCCTTCTCCGGACACCTTCCAGCCTCTCAACATCTTTCCTAAACTGAGGGGGCCCCAGAAGTGGACAGAGTGAAGCCATGCAAGATGAAGCAGTTGAGGATCCTGTTACACACAGAGGGCTGCTGGTGTCAGAGGAGCATCTGGGTGACTCTTGCCCCGTGCTGAGCTTTAAGCCTCCTGCGCAGCCAACATCTCTTCCACAACTACAGTGAGGCCCAATTTTTATTAGTCTAACATCATAGATTAGTTATGATTTCTCAGGAATGTGTAAATTATTAAACAACATGAATTAAGTAAACATTATTATAACACTAATAATTGGAAAGGTCATTTAATCTGGTTAGTGAAAGAGCATGAAAAAAATTCATTCAATACAATACAATACAATAAATCCAGGTTGGAAGAGACCTTCAAGATCATCGTGTCCAACCTATCAACCAATCCAACCCACCTAAACAACTAAACCATGCAGCCACGCACCCCATCAAGTCTCCTCCTGAACATCTCCAATGATGGTGACTCCACCACCTTCCTGGGCAGTCCATTCCAATGGGCAATCACTCTCTCTGTATAGAATTTCTTCCTAACCTCCAGACTACACCTCCCCTGGTGCAGCTTGAGACTGTGTCCTCTTGTTATGGTACTGGCTGCCTGGGAGAAGAGACCAACCTCCGCCTGTCCACAACCTCCTTTCAGGTAGTTGTAGAGAGCAAGAAGGTCACCCCTCAGTCTCCTCTTCTCCAGGCTAAGCAACCCCACCTCCCTCAGCCTCTCCTCATAGGGCTTGTCTTCCAAACACCTCACCAACTTTGTTGCCCTTCTCTGGACACATTCCAGCAAGTCAACATCCTTCCTAAACTGAGGGGCCCAGAACTGGACACAGTACTCTAGGTGTGGCCTAACCAGTGCAGTGTACAGGGGCAGAATGACCTCCCTGCTCCTGCTGGCCACACTGTTCCTGATGCAGGCCAGGAAGTTAGTCCATTAGTTTCATTGTATGCAATGAATCAATAGTATATAATGGTTCTGTTTCTTAGTTCATTTTCTAAAATCTTAAAAACTTAATAAACCTTACAGTTCTAACATCTGCTAGTGTAGTGTTAATGCACAGAAGAAATAATTTGGATGGAAATGACATTTTAATATATCTTTCCAGGAAAGCATCATTATTCTATCAATATTTATTTTTAACTATGCCAGAAAAGTGTGATATTTGGTGGCTTTTTGCAAGTGCAGATTTTCAGATTTTTGTTTCACATGAAATAGTTTGTGTGAATTTACAATTTAAATGTAACTGCATTCATATAAATGAAATTATAGATGCTGACTAAATCTGGAATGGTATAGTATAGTATCATAGTATCAGTCAGGATTGGAACTGACCACAAGGATCATGTAGTTCCAACCCCCCTGCCATGGGCAGGGACACCCTACACTAGATCAGGCCGGCCAGAGCCTCATCCAGCCTGGGCTTAAACACCTCAAGGGACGGGGCCTCAACCACCTCCCTTGATAACCCATTCCAGGGCTTGACCACTCTTATGGTGAAGAACTTCCTCCTCACATCTAGTCTGAATCTCCCCACCTCCAGCTTCATTCCATTCCCCCTATCACTACCTAACGTCCTGAGAAGTCCCTCCCCAGCCTTCTTGTAGGCCCCCTTCAGACACTGGAAGGCCACAATTAGGACACCTCAGAGCCTTCTCTTCTCCAGACTGTACATTATACTCTGCCCCTGTACACTGCACTGGTTAGGCCGCACCTTGAGTCCTGTGTCCAGTTCTGGGCCCCTCAGTTTAGGAAAGATGTTGTCTTACTGGAGCGTGTCCAGAGAAGGGCAACAAAGTTGGTGAGGGGTTTGGAAGACAAGCCCTATGAGGAGAGGCTGAGGGAGCTGGGGTTGCTTAGCCTGGAGAAGAGGAGACTGAGGGGTGACCTTCTTGCTCTCTACAACTACCTGAAGGGAGGTTGTAGCCAGGCGGAGGTTGGTCTCTTCTCCCAGGCAGCCAGTACCAGAACAAGAGGACACAGTCTCAGGCTGCGCCAGGGCAGGTTTAGACTGGATCTTAGGAAGAA
The DNA here is from genome assembly GCA_015227895.2 of Colaptes auratus. Classification (NCBI taxonomy): domain Eukaryota; kingdom Metazoa; phylum Chordata; class Aves; order Piciformes; family Picidae; genus Colaptes; species Colaptes auratus. The sequence continues at coordinate 84,476,543 of CM037631.1, read as the reverse complement.
GTTCTATACCGAGAGAGTGATTGCCCACTGGAATCAGCTGCCTGTGGAAGTGGTGGAGTCACCTTCATTGGAGGTGTTCAAGAAGAGGCTTGATGGGGTGCTTGGTGCCAGGGTTTAGTTTTTTAGTTGTTTAGGTGGGTTGTATTGTACTGTATTGTACCTTATTGTACTGTGTTGTACTGTTTTGTACTGTATGGTACTGTATTGTATTTAGGTGGGTTGGACTGGTTGATGGGTTGGACGTGATGATCTTGAAGGTCTCTTCCAACCTGTTGTATTGATTAACCAGATTAAAAGAGGAGGGTAATTGTTATTGGTGATTCCCTCCTGAGGGGAACAGAAGGTCCCATATGTCGGCCAGACCCATCACATAGGGAAGTTATTAGCCTAGTAGGAGCACAAGTTAAGGATGTTACCAGTAGGCTGCCCAGTCTGGTACAGCCCTCTGACTACTATCCCTTATTGGTTCTGCAGTTAGGGAATGATGATGTTGCTACCAGAACTCCCAGGGCTATCAAAAATGACCTCAGGGCCCTGGGAGATCTGGTTGAGGGGTCAGGTGCACAAATAATTTTTACATCGATACCGTTAACTGCAGGAGGGAATACGATAAGGAACAGGACGGCAGCTGCAGTCAACAAGTGGCTTAGAGGCTGGTGCAGTCGAAAGAATTTTGGGTTTTTCAGTCTTGGAGAACTTTTTACTGCACCAGGTCAGCTGGTAACAGATGGACTCCATCTGACCCAGAGGAGGGGGAAGGTCATAGTATACGAGAATGGCCTGTCCCCCAAAGGGAAAAAGATTCTGGGAAGAGAATTGGCAGGTCTCATTGACAGGGCTTTAAACTAGCTTCGAAGGGGGAAGGGGCTGGAACCAGTCGCCTCAGGCAGGAGTCTGGGGGAGATAAGCTAGGGCTAGAGATGAAACCAGCAGCCCAGCTTCAGTGCATGTACACTAATGCACGAAGCATGGGTAACAAACAAGAGGAGCTAGAAGCCCTGTTGCAGCAGGAAAGTTACGATGTAGTTGCCATCACAGAGACATGGTGGGACGACTCACATGACTGGAGCGCTGCAATTGACAGCTACAGGCTGTTCAGGAGGGACAGGCAAGGAAGAAGGGGTGGAGGGGTGGCCCTGTACATCAGGGAGGCACTAGATGCCGTTGAGATGGAGATCAGGGATGACCGGGTTGAGTGCTTGTGGGTAAGAATTAGAGGGAAGTTCGGGAGGGCAGACATCCTGGTTGGAGTCTGTTATAGACCACCCAACCAGGAGGAAGATGTAGATGAGGCATTCTATAGGCAGCTTAAGGCTGTCTCAAGGTCACCTGACCTCATTCTCATGGGCGACTTCAACCTGCCTGATATCTGCTGGGATCTCAACACAGCAGAAAGAAGGCAGTCTAGAAGGTTTCTCGAGTGTATGGAGGACAGCTTCTTATCCCAGGTGCTGCGTGAACCTACCAGGGGTAAGGCCATGCTTGACCTCCTCTTCACCAACAGGGAAGGGCTGGTGGGTGATGTGGTGGTCGGAGGGTGTTTAGGCACCAGTGACCACGAGATAATTAAGTTTTCGGTATTCAGCCAAGCCAAGAGGGGCAGCAAGAAGACCTCCACTCTGGACTTCAGGAGGGCAGACTTCAGGCTACTCAAGGAACTAACTCAGAAGGTTCCCTGGGATACAGCCCTTAAAAATAAAGGGGTCCAGTAGAGCTGGAGCTGCTTCAAAGAAGAACTCTTGAAGGTTCAGGAACAGGCTGTGCCAGTGTCCCGGAAGATGAGCCGCCGGGGCAGACGGCCAGCCTGGATGGTCAATGAACTCTTAATAGAACTAAGGGAAAAAAAGAGGGTGTACCATCTCTGGAAGAAAGGGGAGGCAACCTACGGAATGTTTAGGGATGTTGCTAGGACATGCAGAAAGAAAATTAGGGAGGCAAAAGCCCATTTAGAACTTAGACTGGCCTCTGCTGTGAAGGACAACAAAAAGTCCTTCTATAAATACATCAATAGCAAGAGGAAGGGCAAGGACAACCTCCACTCCTTGGTTGACACGGAGGGGAAGGTTGTAACAAAGGATGAGGAAAAGGCAGAGGTACTTAACACCTTCTTTGCTTCAGTCTATCCTAGCATGGCAGAACATCTTCCAGACAGCTGGCCTGCAGAGCTGGCAGAAGGAGCCAGGGAGCTGCATGGTTTCCCGCTGCTCCAGGAGGTAGTTAGAGATCTTCTGAGCCGCTTGGACCCCCACAAGGCCATGGGACCAGATGGGATCCATCCTAGGGTGCTGAGAGAGCTGGCAGATGAGCTGGCCAAGCCGCTCTCCATCATTTTTCAGCAGTCCTGGCTCACTGGAGAGGTCCCAGAAGACTGGAAGCTGGCCAACGTGGTGCCCATCCACAAGAAGGGCCGGTTGGATGAGCCAGGGAATTATAGGCCTGTCAGCCTGACCTCAGTGCCAGGCAAGATTATGGAACAGGCCATCTTGAGTGCGATCATGCAGCACTTCCAGGATGGCCAAGGGATCAGGCCTAGCCAGCATGGCTTTAGGAAGGGCAGGTCCTGCTTGACCAACCTGATCTCCTTCTATGATCAGGTGACCCACCTGGTTGATGTGGGGAGGCCTGTGGATGTGGTCTACCTGGACCTCAGCAAGGCCTTTGACACCGTCCCCCACAGCAAACTCCTGGCCAAGCTGGCAGCCCATGGCTTGGACAGGAGCACACTGCGTTGGGTTAGGAACTGGCTGGAGGGCCGAGCCCAGAGAGTGGTGGTGAATGGTGCCACATCCGGCTGGCGGCCAGTCACTAGTGGTGTGCCCCAGGGATCGGTGCTGGGCCCCATGCTCTTCAACATCTTTATTGATGATCTGGATGAGGGCATCGAGTCCATCATCAGTAAATTTGCGGATGACACCAAGCTGGGGGCAGTAGTTGATCTGCTGGAGGGCAGAGAGGCTTTGCAGAGGGACCTCAACAGGCTGGACAGATGGGCAGAATCCAACGGCATGAGATTTAACACATCCAAGTGCCGGGTTCTGCACATTGGCCACAACAACCCCATGCACTGCTACAGGCTGGGGTCAGAGTGGTTGGAGAGCGGCCAGGCAGAGAGGGACCTGGGGGTGCTGGTTGATTGTAGGTTGAACATGAGCCTGCAGTGTGCCCAGGCAGCCAAGAAGGCCAATGGCATCCTGGCCTGCATCAGAAACACTGTGGCCAGCAGGAGCAGGGAGGTCATTCTGCCCCTGTACACTGCACTGGTTAGGCCGCACCTTGAGTACTGTGTCCAGTTCTGGGCCCCTCAGTTTAAGAAAGATGTTGTCTTACTAGAGCGTGTCCAGAGAAGGGCAACAAAGTTGGTGAGGGGTTTGGAAGACAAGCCCTATGAGGAGAGGCTGAGGGAGCTGGGGTTGCTTAGGCTGGAGAAGAGGAGACTCAGGGGTGACCTTCTTGCTCTCTACAACTACCTGAAGGGAGGTTGTAGCCAGGCGGAGGTTGGTCTCTTCTCCCAGGCAGCCAGTACCAGAACAAGAGGACACAGTCTCAGGCTGCGCCAGGGCAGGTTTAGACTGGAAGTTAGGAAGAAGTTCTATACTGAGAGAGTGATTGCCCACTGGAATCAGCTGCCTGTGGAAGTGGTGGAGTCACCTTCATTGGAGGTGTTCAAGAAGAGGCTTGATGGGGTGCTTGGCTGCATGGTTTAGTTTTTTGGTTGTTTAGGTGGGTTGTATTGTACTGTATTGTACTCTTTTGTACTGTATTGTACTGTATGGTACTGTGTTGTGTTTTGGGTGGGTTGGATTGGTTGATGGGTTGGGCGTGATGATCTTGAAGGTCTCTTCCAACCTGTTGTATTGTATTGTATTGTATAATAACAAAAAGATTATTGTATTATTGTATTATTACTGAACAGCCCCAACTCCTTCAGTCTGTCCTCATAGGAGAGGTGCTCCAACCCTCTGATCATCCTCGTGGCCCTTGCCTGGACATGTGACCCTTCTCTGGACATGTAAACGTATTCTAACTAAACGTATTCTAACAAAAAAAAAAAAAAAAAAGGAAAAAAACCAACCCACTACTTTTAATACAGGAAAACATACATTCATCTTGCAGATTGGCTGATTCTCAGTGTTACGATGTTTGGGCTGCACATACATCTTCTTTAGGAGGAACACAAATGGAGGCTATCCTAATTTAAATGGAAAAAGAAAAGCAACATTTCTTATAGTTATTTTTAAATACTACACATCTAAGCAGATGGTGAATAGATCACTGCAAAGAGTTAAGTTTGTTTTCCTCATGTTTGCCTCGACATTGTTTGTCCTCAAGTATTTTCACACCATTGTCCCAAGAAGATACTGTTTTTCTACAAGACCACTATATCTGTGACTATAACAGCTGCTAACCAGACAAAGCCACAGGTTCTGCTTTCAAGAGTGTTGGGATGAAAGCTGAGGCCCATTGTGACAAGTTTTTGTGGGTTTTGGTTGGTTGGGGTTTGTTGATTTTTTTTGTTTGTTAGTGGGTTTTGTGGGGGTTTTTTTTGCTTTTTTTGTTGTTGTTTCTTGTTTGGTTTTTGGGGTTTTTTTGATGGAGAGGACCCTCAAACATGACTGGCACAGTAGTTTAGAGCCATAAGAGCATGTAACTTTCCATGAGACCAGGACTGGTGTATATAACTCATGGTGGGACTAGTGCTGGCTCCATTCAAACATGCTATAACCATGGTAACTGAATGAGGAACTGTGACCATGCATGGGATTGAAAAAGGTGTATTAACCCTCAAAGGTAACAGGGATGTTTGGAGCTCCCCCACTGATTAAGACCTTCAGACCTCTTCTGAGACCTCATCTGGATCATTGTAGAAGCTCTCCCTGCTTTTGATATGTCTTGCTCTTTTCCTCCTTTTCTATATTTCTAACTTTTCCTCCTGTACTTGTAAGTAAAATAAAATTTAAGTGCTTTTCCCAAACAACTGCTCAGTTCCTTCTTGGTTTTATTCAAGGGATGAGTAAAAGAATCATCTCTTATGCAAAAGCAGATCAAGAAAGTATAGGTCTATATAAGCTATAACATCTCATAAACAGGTGTGGATCTTTGTGTTAGCATCAATGGATTTATTCTTCCTTTTTTACATCATTGGAAATAAGCCATTGTGGTGTAAGAAAATATCTTGACACTGTACAATCCTGACCATAAATTAATGAAAGAGCTTGTTCAGCATTTTTGTATGTTCTGACTACTCAATATTAGTTGCTCAAAAGCCTCAAGATTTTCCATTATTTTTTACCTCTCACAATGAAAGACATAATTGTCCATTTAAAGATGGGACTGTGTTGCAGCAATTACAACAAAACAATCCTTTGTAACTCTGATTAGCAAGATTAAAAGTTGAGTATCTCTCTGCTGAGGAGGTACTTGACTGTGGATTATTGTTAGTCTGCCTGGCTCCTGACTTTCTCACTTCTGGCAGCTCGTTCCTTTGGGAGTAGCAGCAGGATGCTCCATTCTTACTGTGTGTACAGAGCTCAGATAAGCACTTGAAAAAAAAAAAAAAAAATTGCTACTGCAATGATTCCTATCCCACCTGTTTTTCATGCAATTAATACTTCCAGTTGGGTTTCTACTTGACAAAGACCAAACAAAATTGGAAATATAATTTAATCTGATTTGACACTCATACTCAATTTATTTTCTCTACAGGAAGCACTAAACAGACCCTCCTTTGTAGATTTTCTGGGTGAATTGAGGATCAGTGGCCCTTCTCAGGTGCTGGCTTCTCTTCATATTGTAGAGTTTGCTTGCATGTGGAATGGAAGACTGACTAGCAGTACAGGTGGAGCTTGATAACAAAAGTTATTTCAAAAAGGCAATAAGCTTACAAGCTCAGGCAAAGACAGAGTGACTTTTTTACAAGTTGGGGCAACACTTGTAAGTTTTGCAAGGCTGGAGTTGGCCAATGGTCAATCTCGTCAACAAGTAGCTTTAGCCTATAGAAAGCGTGAAGCTAGAATTATGCCCTTACTTGGCAGTAGCATGAGCTTCCCATGTGATGGGTGCATCTTGCTGTTCACCCCTTAGAAGGCAGATTGGGGTTGTTTGTACTGGCTGGTTGGCACCCTGGTCTTTGTCCCACTCAGCTCTGGGCTGAGTATCCACTCTGGAAAGGAGGGTGGAAGAAACAATGTGGCAAAACATTTTGGGACAAGTTTCACAGTATTTGGGGCATAATTCTGGGCATATGGTGTCTTCACCACACCAGCAGGTTGTGGGAGGTGATTCTCCCCCTCTACAACACTATTGTGAAACCCTGACTGGAGTAGTGTGTCCAGTTCTGGAACCCCTATTACAAGAAAGATATGGACAGGCTGGAACATGTTCAAAGAAGGGCCACAAGGATGATCAGAGGTCTGGAGCACCTCTTCTATGAAGATAGGATGAGAGAGTTATAGTTGTTAAGTCTGGAGAAGAGAAGTCTCAGGGAGACCTTATTGAGGCCTTCCAGTATATGAAGGTGGCCTACAAGACAGCTGGTGAGGGACTTTTTAGGGTGTCAGATAGAGATAGGACTAGGAGGAATGGATCCAAGCCAGAGGAGGGTAGATTTAGAGTAGATATCAGGAAGAATTTTTTCACCATAAGGGTGGTGAGAGACTGGAACTGATTGCCCAGGGAGGTGGTGGAAACCCATCTCTGGATGTTTTCAAGGCCAGGCTAGATGTGGCTCTGGGTAACCTGATCTAGTGGAGGGTTTCCTGCTCTTGGCACAGGGGTTGGAACTAGATGATCCTTGGGATCCCTTCCAACCCTGACAGCTCTGTGATTCTGTGTAGAGACACACACATGATTTCTGTCACAATTATGGTCACAATTATCATTGTGATTTACTGTGAAGCTTTGTGTTAAGGAGAAAACTGAATGTATTTCTGGATCTTCAATGCTCACTGGCATGAGTAGGCTGATAATGCTTGTTCCTGCTGACTGAAGATCTGGCTGTTACTGTTTGTCCATTCAAATTTCATATAGATGGATTTTGGTTTATTTTTTTTAAATTACTATTATTTTTGTTTTAAAAATTTCCTTAAGTACACTTCATATATCTGTTAACAGTTAATTGAAAATTGAGTCCAAGATTGAATACCAGACTAACTGAAATGACTAATAAAAGAATTAAGTTTTTATTGTGCCTTTAAGGATAGTTCCATTTTACCTGATTCAAATAATTTAGAAATTAGATGGGTTATTCAGAAGAAGTCATTTAAGTCTGTCTTTAAGCAATAAAAAGACAGTTAGTGTTTCCCCAGAGCAAGACCCTTTGTAATGTGATGTATGTGTTTAATGAGGCAGATTGAATAGCTTTTGGGAGTGAATCTTCCATTGAGGAAGATGGTTTCAGCAGAGAGCCTGATAAACTAATTCAGACTGGATATCTAATTGTGTATGGGTAAAATTAAAGAAGACTCCTGCTGCAAACATATAGATGTAAAATGCATATCTTCCAGAGTTTCTCAGGAGAATATTCTCATTGTTTTTAAAAAAATATTTTTTTTTTTAATACCTCACATTGCAAATAATTTTTTGCCTATGGAAAACTAACAATCTTGACGTTTGTCAGAACATATTTTTAAAGTGTGGATTTGGTTTTATACCTTTAAGCTCATATTCTAAAGTGTAATTTATTCAGAGAAGAAAAAAAAAAAGCCCTACTAAAATAGTTATCTAATTACTAGAATTCATGGTACAATGGATTGCAATAGTATACACACCACAAAATTAGCTCCTATAATATATAGTAAAGAAAACAAGAATTCTATATGAAGAAATGCATGAAAAAAAAAGAAGAAGAAACCTGATCTTGGTCTCATTAAAGCAATGAAAGTCTTGTCTGTACTGTTACTTAGAACCATAACCTAGAAATAAATGCCTCAGGTTTTCTTGGGAAACCTGGGCTGAGCTATTGATGTAAAAGAGAATTTGCTTATAGAAGCACTGGAAATGTCAGTATTGGTGTAGTCATTTTGTACTTATTTACCTTCAGCAGAGGTCAGATTAGCTACTGAGTTACTCAACTTGTTGTGTTTCCTTTTGCTACAGTAACTTCCAACATAGACACAAACCTGCCTACTCTGTAATGTTTAGGAATCGAAAATTTAGTCATGTCAGTATAATTATACTTCACAGTGTCACAGAAGGCCCTTCCCAGTAACTTCTTGTGACATGGCTGCTTCGAAATGTTCCATTTGCTAGCCGAGCATAAGCATTCTGAAAACTTGCTTCAAAAAATGTTCTTAATACATATATTATTGCACTCTAAATATTTATTTTTGTCTCTCAGATATAAAGAACTACTGAAGTTTTCTTGCTGAGGGTACATGGAATATTGAAATGCTCTCTTCTTGCCCTCCAATCAGAAAGTATTTGGAAAGAATATATATTTAACATACTGAATCACAGAATTTACTCTCATCTCTGTGGTTAAATATTTTTTCTTGGTTCCTTTATTACTTAAATTCTATTTTGCATTGGTATTGGTTTTTTTATTATTAATGTTCTACAGAATATTTGAATCTTCAAAGGTATTTTTTTTAAGTTACTACTCTCCATTGTAGCATATGAGTTCAAACATTCTGTAACAATTAAGTGAATATTGCAGAAATCCTTTTTTCCCTCTTTCTCCTTCAATGCTCTCATGCATGTCACCCTTTCTAATCCTGTTGGTACTAAGTGCTGATACAGTTTGTAATTCCAATGAAAATCCCTTTTTTAATTCAAGCTTTTCCCCACTATTATTGTATTTCTGCTATCATCACTAAAATATGTTAAAAGAGTTCAACCATTCTTCTTACTTTTTAGTTCTTTTCTCCTAACAACTGTTATTGACAGGAATATATAAGGAGCTGTTTCTAAGTCTGAAAAAGGCACAATGCTCTGTGCCTTAAGTGGTTAGAGTGATTGTGAACTTGACTCTCTGAAAGTCACTTCTTTAATTCTTTCATATACATTCCCTTTATCCCAAAGTTATCTCTAATACTGACGAAAACAGTGGTTTTTTGGGTAGTTTTTAATTTACTGTGGCTGTACTATGTATTATTCCTGGGTGGGGTTGTTTAATTATTTTTTAAAGGTGTGAAATAAGTGACTTGTTCATCTTTTTTCTGTGTTTATATTCTGAGAAGGTAGATCGATACTGATGTAATTCAGTTAGGAGAAGAACATTATTGCAGCTGAAGTAGACCAGGCCTAAGGACAGAAAAAAAGTTGAAGTAGCATGTTAAAGGTTATGCCTAAGCTGCTGCTGAACAAGTAGCAGACACTCTTTTTAAACCTTTCTCTCATTTCAAAGGCATGGAGAAAAGGAGTAAGGGAGAGAGATTTATGGAAAACTGAAACAGCCTTTATGAAAGTAGTAAAGAAATTAAATATACATAAAAGCAATGTCGAACCAAACCTCTCTTATGGAAATTGCTTCACCATCACCACTGATTCTGTGGCAGGCACTGGTGAAGTCCCAGATTAGTCTCAGTGGCAAAGAGGAATTGGATTCAAGATCTGGCTTCTGGAATTGGATTAATATTTAAATGAAAATTTCTTAAATGGAGTAATTAAAAATGGGACTGAATTAAAGAAGTGGTGTAAGTAATTTGCTTGTTTGCCTGTAATACTGTGTGTCACTTTGCTTCAAATTCATGCAAATACTAAGGAGAAGTCTGCCTGTTTGATTTTGGCTGCTGCCCTCTAAATGGGTTTTATCTCTCTGGAGCATGGAGGAGACTCAAGAGTCCTTGATAAGGAAGAAACTTCTGAAGCAAAGATGAGGCTGGTGATGAGAAATACTGCCAGTGGGGAAAAAAAAGACATGAATAAAGATGGCATAAACTGAGACTCAGATATATGAGGTAGAAAAGAATCATTTCCAGTGAAAAAGAGGAAACTGTTTAGACCTTGCCGATATACAGAAAGCTGCTTGAAACACCTAGATAGAAAATAAATAAAGAGGCAATTATCTGTCCCATGAGGTGGCAGTGAATAAGAAAAAAATACTCTTTAAAGAATTTTATTTTAATGTTATCTTATTATGCACATCTATTAAGAAAACTGTCTACTTCTGGCTTATAATTTATTTTGTAAGCTTAGTTTACAAAATTGAAGTTTGGAATTTTAATTTATTTATTTACACAAAAAGCTACTGGCATATCCACTTTAATGTCCCAGGTAAATCAGGACTTATTGTGATAATATACACAAATGGAAAGCACTGGAGATCATCAGGACAAGATCCTGTTCAAAACAATATAGGTTGTCTCATAGTCAGGCATTGGAATAGGCTGCTCAGGAGGTGGTTGAGTCACCATCCCAGCATGTGTTTAGAGGTCGTTTAGATGTGGCGCTTGGAGATATGGTTTAGAGGTGAACTTTGCTGAGTAGGGTTAATGGTTGGACTTGATGATCCCAGGGGTCTTTTCCAACCTGAATGATTCTATGATTGTTTTAGTTTCAGCTGCAACCATACCCCACAAGGATGCTCACATAACTCCCTACGCCAGTCCTTCTCCTTCTGTAGGATGGGAAGGAGGATTTGGTAGGAATACAATAATACAATAATACAATAATACAATACACCAGGTTGGAAGAGACCTTCAAGATCATCATGTCCAACCCATCAACCAATCCAACCCACCTAAATACAATACAGTACAATACAGTACAATACAGTACAAAACAGTACAATACAGTACAATACAACCCACCTAAACAACTAAAAAACTAAACCCTGGCACCAAGCACCCCATCAAGCCTCTTCTTGAACACCTCCAATGAAGGTGACTCCACCACTTCCACAGGCAGCTGATTCCAGTGGGCAATCATTCTCTCGGTATAGAACTTCTTCCTAAGATCCAGTCTAAACCTGCCCTGGCGCAGCCTGAGACTGTGTCCTCTTGTTCTGGTACTGGCTGCCTGGGAGAAGAGACCAACCTCCGCCTGGCTACAACCTCCCTTCAGGTAGTTGTAGAGAGCAATAAGGTCACCCCTCAGTCTCCTCTTCTCCAGGCTAAGCAACCCCAGCTCCCTCAGCCTCTCCTCATAGGGCTTGTCTTCCAAACCCCTCACCAACTTTGTTGCCCTTCTATGGACACGCTCCAGTAAGACAACATCTTTCCTAAATTGAGGGGCCCAGAACTGGACACAGTACTCAAGGTGCGGCCTAACCAGTGCAGTGTACAGGGGCAGAATGACCTCCCTGCTCCTGCTGGCCACACTGTTTCTGATGCAGGCTAGGATGCCATTGGCCTTCTTGGCTGCCTGGGCACACTGCAGGCTCATGTTCAGCCTACAATCAACCAGCACCCCCAGGTCCCTCTCTGCCTGGCCGCTCTCCAGCCACTCTGACCCCAGCCTGTAGCACTGCCTGGGGTTGTTGTGGCCAATGTGCAGAACCCGGCACTTGGATGTGTTAAATCTCATGCCGTTGGATTCTGCCCATCTGTCCAGCCTGTCGAGGTCCCTCTGCAAAGCCTCTCTGCCCTCCAGCAGATCAACTACTGCCCCCAGCTTGGTGTCATCCGCAAATTTACTGATGATGGACTCGATGCCCTCATCCAGATCATCAATAAAGATTTTGAAGAGCATGGGGCCCAGCACTGATCCCTGGGGCACACCACTAGTGACAGGCCGCCAGCCGGATGTGGCACCCTTCACCACCACTCTCTGGGCTCGGCCCTCCAGCCAGTTCCTAACCCAACGCAGTGTGCTCCCATCCAAGCCATGGGCTGCCAGCTTGGCCAGGAGTTTGCTGTGGGGGACGGTGTCAAAGGCCTTCCTGAGGTCCAGGTAGACCACATCCACAGGCCTCCCCACATCAACCAGGCGGGTCACCTGATCATAGAAGGAGATCAGGTTGGTCAGGCAGGACCTGCCCTTCCTAAATCCATGTTGGCTGGGCCTGAACCCCTGGCCATCCTGTAAGTGCTGTGTGATCGCACTCAAGATGACCTGTTCCATAATCTTGCCTGGCACTGAGGTCAGGCTGACAGGCCTATAATTCCCTGGCTCATCCAACCGGCCCTTCTTGTGGATGGGCACCACGTTGGCCAGCTTCCAGTCTTCTGGGACCTCTCCAGGAAAAATGCAAAACCCCACAAACTGAGATAAGAAGAGTTTAAGAGACCAATGCAAAGAACAAATGAACTGGAATAACAATAGTTAAAAATAAAAGAATAGATAAAACAGCTGATATAAAATGCAACTTTGATGCTTCATGCCAAAAACCCACTGCTAGACAACCACCACCACTGCCCATGCCAGCCTTCACCTTTAGCCCGTTTAGTATGAACAGATCTTGCTTGATGAATCTGATTTCCTTCTCTGACAAAGTGATCCACTTTGCAAAGGAGGGAAAGGTTTTGGATGTTGCTTACATGGGACTTTGGTAAAGCTTCTGACACCATTTCCCACAGCATCCTCCTGGAGAAACTGACTGCTTATGGCTTGGATGGGGCAATGCTTCACTGGGTTAAGAACTGGTTGGATGGCTGGGCCCAAGGAGTGGTTGTGAATGGAGTTCAGTTGGTAGCCAATCACTAGGGCTCAGTTTTGGGGATGGTTATCTTTAATAGCTTTACCACTGATCTAGTTGAAGGAATTGAGTGTACCCTCAGTATGTTTGCAGATTAAACTGGGTGGGAGTGGTGATCTGCTTGAGGGTAGGAAGGCTCTACAAAGAAATCTGGACAGGCTGGATTGATGGGCTGAGGTCAGTTATATGAGGTTCAACAATGCCAAGTGTCAGATCCTGCACTTGGGTCACACCAACCCCATGCAGCTCTACAGGCTTGGGGCAGAGTGTTTGGAAAGCTGCTCATTGGAAAAGAACCTGAGGGTACTGGTTGACAGACAGCTGAGCATAAGCCAGCAGTGGACTCCGATGGCCAATAGCATCAACAGCATCCTGGCCTGTATCAGGAATAGTGTGGTGAAGCAGGAATAAGGAAGTGATTGTTCCCATATGCTCAGCATTAGTGAGACTACACTACAAATACTGTGTTCAGCTTTGGGGACTTCACTACAAGAAGGATATTGCATTGCTGGTGTGTCTAGACAAGAGCAGCAAAGATGGTGAAAGATCCAGAGAACAAGTGTTATGAGGATGAGCGAATTGGGATTGCTGATCCTGGAGTAATGGAAGCTGAGAGGAGACCCCATTGTTCTCTTCAACTACTTGAAAGGAGGTTGTTGTGAGGTGGGGGCTTTTCTGTTCTCTCTAGTATGAGATGAGAGGAAATGCCCTGAAATTGTGCCAGGGGAGGTTTAAATTGGATATTAGGGGAAAAATATTTGCATAAAGAGTGGTTAGACATTGGAATAGGTTGCCCAGGGAGGTGGCGGAGTGGAAACCCTCAACGTGTTCAAGAAACATGTAGACATGGCATTATGGGACATGGTTTAATAGCCTTAGTGGTGTGACATCGATGGCTGGACAGATGAACTTAGAGGACTTTTCCAAGCAAAACAATTCTATGAGTCTATGATTTATATAGTAGGTATATCAATACCTCACTGTCTGGTTCAAGTGACTATCCTGGATGTGCCCTCTTCTAGCTTCTTGTGCAGAAATTGAGCCCTATCCTAGCCAAAACAAGGACAATTAATACTTTCAAGCATTTCCCAGGTTAATAGAATATCATGGGCCTTTTTTTTTTTTTTTTGCCATCATCAGAATAGTGAAACTTAAAAGCTTTGGAAGCTGCTTGTACCTAAACAAAGGAGGCATATTTGTGGAATAGTGACCATAGGTTGGTGGGACTTTTTCCAGGTGGTATCTCTCCTGGTGGATCTGGAGCAGAGCAAAGATCTTCTAAATTCTGCTCAGGGGGTTTCTGTTAATCCAGTAACAGTGGTGATTCCCCTCAGCACACTTACAGTTGTTACTCTTGCTCAGTACTAATCCATCCCGCACAAGGCACTAAAGTTCCTTGATGAGAAATCTCGAAAATGACCATCATTTCTCTTGGCTGAGTACCTTTGTGTATGAGAGTTCCTCTACTGAACCTGTAATTTAGAGATAACAAGTGTTTTTAAAGGTCAATTTGCTTGGGGGGGAGTATGTTTTTAAAACTTGAAATTAATTAGGTTTCTGAAGTCATTCAAATCCACTGTGAGAAGGACTTCTTTGTGATGAGCATGAGACTTCTGATGTGGCTTGTCTGAATACATTCAAGGTTTCTGAATAAGAATTATTTTTCACAGTTTTAGTCACAGAAGACACAGTAATTTTTAGTCCCTATTTGACAGAATTGAATGATTCTCTCATAGGACTTCACAAAATCCTCTTCTAAGGTCCCAGGAGGTTGGCAGGTCTCTCCATTCAATTGTAACACTAAGCTGAAGATCCGCAGAACTATGCTAATGTTATACAGGTGACCTTGGATTTTCTTCGGTGCTAGAGCATTAGAAATTGAATCTACATACTGATTAAAGAGTCTGATTCACCCGAGAAATCAAACATTTGCTTACATCCAATTAACTCAGTTGTGTTTTTTTTTTCTTTATTGGCTAGATGTGAGTGGCAAAAAGTTAGGCACGATTTTAAAGGTTTTTTGGATCTGAGAAAAAAAAATACAACCAAACCTTTACAAGTTTTTGGGTTTGTTAGTTTGCAAATTTGCATATGTTCAGTCAGGGGAGTAATCAGAATTTTAAAGACCTGTAGAAGATGAGTGTGGGTTGCTTTTGATTAATTTTTCCCCCCAAATGAGAAGATAATAGAAAATATCATTTTCTTCTTTCATTACATGGTGCCAAAATGTAATATAGCATACTGTTTCATTTGTCCAGATAGATAATTTCTTAAGAAAAGTAGCCTTTATATTACTCAAAAAGGTATATGTGACAACAGAATTAATGAAATATGGGACAGTTTTCAAATATGCAGACTTTTCAGCATAGCCAACTTGAATTAATGGTGGATAAACAATGATTAAAATATATTTCTTTCAATACCTTTTTATCTTTCATTTGTTAGGATTTGTTCTGATTTTCCTGTTGGTTTTGTCTCTTTAATGGGATGCCCAGCTTGACTGATTTGCCGTACAGTGCTTAGTTAGCATAGGGAAGCAATTGCAAAGAAGAACAGTTATTTAGAAGTATTTTTTGTATGAATGATGCAAGCTAATGTCATCTTTCTAGCTTTCATATTACTCACTTCCTAGATAATTATCCATATGTCACAGTATTTTGAAAAACATGTTCAAAATCTCTTTGATTCATTCTGTCTATTCTGGTTTTCCCCAGCAGATCTGGACTATTTCTTGACGTGGAAATAAGAATGCTAAAAACAAAGCCAAAAACACCACAACAACACAAACAAACAAACCCCACAATCAATCAAACAAATAAACAAACAAAAAACTCCAACTTTTTTAAAGCTCATGAAATACATCTTTTTAACTTTGTTTGGACATAATACCTGTATGGACATCTGACAATATTGGTTGTATGGGCTCACTGGTTGTATTTAGCAGGTATATGCTAGCATAGCTTCATTGAGATCACAGAAAAAGAATTGCTTTTAAAACGTTTTAAGAAAAGTGAAAATCCCATGCAGCAGTGAGAAGTGAAGAATGAATGTGAACAGTGTAAACAAAAAGGTAAGAGAAGAAGGAGGGAGGTGCTCCAAGTGTAGAACTATACTTCCTTATAGCCTATGGAAGAGACCACGGAAGAGCAGATACTTTCTTCCATCTTGTGGAAGTCACGGCAGTGAAACAGGTATTTTCCTCCTCATCATGGCAAGGAACACATCGGAGCAGATATCCACACTACACATCCAATGTTTTTTATGTTCTTCTCCCAGGGGCAGAATGAAAATTGGAAAGTAACAGCTATAGCAGGGGGAATAAACAAATAAATGAGTAATTCTGAAAACAACACTGACATTGCAGGCAGCATGCACACAAATAACTTGTTTTAACTAAACACCTTCATTTGAAATTGGATGCTATAGAACGATTCAAGAGTATTCTATCTAATGAATCAATGCATTTCTATGATAAGGAACTGGTGACAAGTGATTATATTTCTCATGACCAAAATCATTACATTCATGCTTTACAGATTTCTCCCTGATGTACTTTCCGGTTTCAATACATGAACTGCACATGGCAAACAGAGGATACAGACTTTTGCTCAAACCACCCACCTTTGAATTTTAATGTTAAGATGGGCGGTGAGGGGGTAAAGATTGTGAAAGACCTTTTGTCCTCAAGTAATTTATCTCTCTTTAGTTTGACCAACTCAGATGTTGCATGCAGTTTCAAACTTCTGAAATACTTCAATACCTTATTGTTTTGCTTTTCAATATAGTTCAGTCTGTATTTTGGGTATCTATCCCATTTTATTAAACTAGACAAAGAGGCTACAAAGATCTTCTGTCAGTAACCACTTCTGTTAAAAACTATCTGCAGCCTTCAAAGGCTGAGTAAGTTGTTGATCATGGCTCGTGGGAAAGCAAGTTAATAAGCAGAAATGCACTTGCCAGGCTGTCTTATCCAAAGACTTAATACTTTTGTCATGCTTCTTTTCTTCTACCCTCATGCTCACTCAAATAAAAAAAGCAGCTGTTCACGTAGATTAACGCGTCTTTCTTTTTCTGTCTTTTTTTCATCCTGTCCTTTTCCTGAATTTCTAGAATACAACAAAGACAGAAGGCCATCATGCTCTATGTAAAGTACTTATTTTATTTATTTTTTAAAGTTTTTCGATTTTTTCAGTGTAGAGAATTTAATTTTAAGAATACTGACACTATGTTCTGCTCTGTAGAAAACTCGTCAGCTCCTTTATATTGAGTTAAATATTTAATGTCCATATCAAAATACAACAGCAATCATTACTTAGCTACAAAGAATATTAATAATTCTATTCCAAAGGAATACAGAAAACCTTAATTAATGATAGTGTTTGAAAGTGTTACACAAGATATGTGACTGACACCAGCCACTCATTTCTGGCTTGAAGTGTCCTTGCCCGTGTCTCTGGGGATCCCTGGCTGACTGCTCCTGTCGTCCTCAACCTGGGGTGGCTGGTGTTGCAGTAAAGGCCTTGCAATCCCAGGCAGGATGAGCAGGGTACCTGTGATTGGAGCAGTCCAGTTGGCCCAAGGTCTTTCTTTATATATGTTTCTCCACATATAGCTTTCTCTCACCAGCTGGTTTTCTTTTCCTTTTTCTCAGGAAGCAGCAAAAAAATTATTAGAAATACTAGAAACTTAGAATGGCTTGGAATGTGAAATTTTCTGTTTTGTTCCTGTTCCTTCTGGTAACTTTCATTTAAATCCATTTGTAGATCATACTTGTCAAGATTTAATCTGCAAGTTGTTCCCCACCATGATCACTGATGCTACTGTAGACCAGACATTTTTGTGCAATTTCATGGCTTTTGTTTAACACCATATTCATGTTTCATTCACCTTCAGATTCTTGAGAAGAAGTGATAAGCCATTTATTTTTTCTGTTGTCCTACCTGACCTCCAGAGGGTTCTTCCAAGCTAAATGATGTTCTTTGCTCCCAGGCTTCCCTTCTTCATCTGTTTTGTATGCCTGATTATTTTTTTAAGATTTCTTAGCCTGTTCTTTAATTTTTCTTCTTTCTGTCAGATTTCTGAACAGAGAGGCTGATAGGTGTGATATTAAGGGGAATGTCAGTTATTCTGTCCAAAAATAATTGTGTGTTATCTTTTACAGCATTTTACAGCATTTCATCTCAGGATTTTTTTATTTTTTTTTTATTTTCCCCTTTCTTTCGCACAGGTTTCTTTTTATTCCTTCTTCCCGGCAGGGAGTTGAAGAACATGGTAAGTCAATTTCATTTTAGAGATCCAGTGCAATCTGCCTATTTTTCACCTTTGAAGTCTGCAGATGCTAAATGTGTAGCTTTGTGTTAAATAATAGTTAAAAAGTAGAACATCATTCAGCTATTCCTATGCCACACCAGTGGATTACTAAGCAGGATTTTGAGGGATAAGTATGTCTGTGCTGGGGAAGCCAGGGGAATTGCTGGATCCAAGCTAATAATTGCATGCCCTGGTACTAAATAATCTGTTGCTTAGATATGAGAGAAAAAAAAGTAGAGAAGATAATTACTCAGCAAGGCTAAGGTAAATGTTTAATTTACCCAGAAGGAATGAAGGAATCTTCCTCAGTTGTTATACAACTGAAAAAGAAAGATTAATCTGTATTTATCATGTAGGTATCTGTATTTATAATGTAGGTTCTTGTGATAATAAAGAGAATTTGTGACTTTCAAAAATCTAAATTCTACCTTGTATCTCTGAAAATATTTGTGCAGATTACTGAAAACCATTTGTAACAACAACAAAAAAGTCTTAGGCCTTAATGTTGTCAGTTTCCATTCTCTAATGTTTCACCATTAGAAATTTCCATATACTTATGAATTTCCAGCTATGAAGTGTTCCACTCAAACTGTTATTTTATTTTTTTTACTAAAATGTGTCTAATAAAAAAGGATAAGTAAATTTTTATCACATATAACTAATAAATTGGAAAGGTAGATGCTCAGCAATATATACACATTGCTTTATGTCAGAGCACGACAGAATATCTTTTATAACATTCTTTGAAAATTATAGTTTTTAGATCCATATTGATCAAACTGTGATGAAACTCCTTCAGATTGTGCCTATTTTGACAGTGCTTTACTTATTAGCTCTAATAGGCTGGAATGCTTTCTTTGTAACTTTATTGTGTTGGAAATGAAGTGTTAAGGAAAATTTGCTGCCTTCTCTCCACAGAGAGAGGAAGTAATTTGCTGCTGTGATTGGCCCGGCAGGAGACAAATAAGAAAAAGAAAATGATAAACTGGATGATTTCCAGTTTCACTGTTCTCAAAATCTGGTTGAATGATTTAAACATGGTAGGAGTTTAGATTTTTTATTCTGAGTTTTTCTAACCTTTTCCTCATTTGACCTTGCTAAATATAGGGATGTAAACTCTTTGGATGTTCCTTTGAACAATTTTCTATATGCACTTGTTTTAATATCAAAATGTATTTTTCATTTTACAACTATACAATGACAAATGGCTTAATTTAAGCTCCCCGACAGTATTTAAGCAGGTAACTTGCAAACAGTCAGCTCAGCAGATGGGAAGGCAGGTAAACATGTCAGTTAATCTATGGAAAATGCAACCAGAATAGATGGCAACTGGAAGACTGCTAAGACAAGTGTGAAGTAGTTATTTTCCCATATAAATATTAGTCTGCACTAATTTAATTTACTGTTAACTTAATTCTCTGTGAAGTAGGCTTATAAAATCTACATTACCTGAATAGTTAATTCATATAAGAATTAGTATGTTTAAATGTAGCTCATTTCAGTCCAAATAAAGTAAACATAAGTAAAAGCCAAACCCATATTTTTAGAGAAAATTTCAGCTTCAGGTGAGTGATTTTCAAGAAAGCCACAATATTTCATTATCTGAAAATATAAACAATGTCTGTTTAACTTTGGACCATATTTTCTCTACTTGCAATCTAAAAAGCAACATGGTACTAAAAAACACATTATTGAAGTTTTGCTTATGTTGAAGAGACTGACATATTTCTCCTGAGCATACTGTGCTTTACACCCGCTATCTTCTCTGGTATCAGAGGGTTTTTACCAGCTAAAAAAAAAAAAAAGAAAAAGACAAAAGCATGTTTAATAATAGAAATGTTTCTGTATGAAATTTTCATACAAATTTCTTTTGAACTGTGCCTCTATTAATCCATTTAAACCCACAAAATATTACAGATGTAAAATTCAAGTTTATCAAAGGAAATATGGAGGAGATGTAACTGCCTATCAGTGGCGACTGTAGTAACATCAGGCAGATACAATAACGCTTAAAAACAGGAGGTGACTTACAGGGAATAATTTACAAAAGACCTGATGAACTCAGTTGAATATTTAAAAAAAAATCCACATTGTAGAATAGCTGTGCTTTCTCTTGGGAATATGTTAACATTATGGGTTTTGTTTCAGTTAGTTTGCATAACAGACTATACAGTTTACTTCATGGCAGCACACTGAACAAGATGATAAAGTGAGATTCAAATTCAAAACTTTCAGAATAGGTTGTTGCAAATAATGGCTTGAAGTAACAATGTAATGTCTACTATATTTAGTTTTCCAATGTCACACTTTCAAAAAAGTTTATTTGTCTCACAAATTTCTCATAACTGAGGGTTGGTTTGGGGGGTTGTTTGTTTTTTCTTTTTTTTTAAGATATCTCATTAGGTAACATGAGTACATCAGGACAAAACAAATAGGAACATGGAGACTAAAGTACACAAAATGCTGATTTGATTTACTGGATTGCTAGGGATTTCAAAAAGAAAAGCAAACTGTCAAAATTAGTGTTTTGCTTATTATATGCATTTCTAAAGGAAGTAAGGAAGAACTGTATATTTGGACCTTGCATTAAAAGAGGAAAAATTATTCTAGCAGTATGACATGGGAATAGCATTGGGCTCGCAAGACTGGATTATTTAATTCCAGTTCAATTTGCCCACAGCATTTCATAGCCATGAAATTGCATATATGGAAGAATAGTGCTTCCCATGTGTATTGCATCTATTCACCCACTGCCTCCCCTATTAAAAAAATATATATATAAATTGAGAAAAATATTAGAATTTCAAATTTCTTATACTGGAGACAGCAGGCACATTTTAGGTTGTATAAAAAAAGCAAAGATGAGTTTGCTCTTCTCTATTTCTTTCATTTAACCTGAGTTGTTACGCCATTGTTTTTAATTAACCCTAGCTCAATATTGACTGAAATTAATTTTGAATTGAGAGTCTGTAAAAATCAATTTAATTGACACAGTACAGTTCCCAAGAGGTTGCTATACACATATCCTAAACAATCATCAGTACTGCTGGCACCATCATCAGAGGTCATGAATTTAAATGGTGTGAGTAGAATTGAAGATACTATTGTGGTTATTTGTACATAAAAAATTAGAATATTTTTTAACTATAGAATTGACATTCAGGTCTGCCTTTGATGTTCCATTCCTCTCTGTGTGATCCACATGGCCTCCCCTTGCAGTTCTTGCCAGCTTGAAAGTCCCATATTTTGTATTTTTTTTAAGGCAAAGCAATAGGGAGGAATGTTGAGAATATATATACTTATTTTGAAGAAGAACAGCTGTTGGTAAATGAGAGATTTTTCTCCTTTACACAGTTGATTATTAGAGCCACACAATCACTTTGAATCCTTTAAAACCCCTAAAAAAGAGCTTAGTAATAGTTTATGTATCAGAACCATTGTTCATGTTTGATGCCAAAGCAAGTTCTCAAGTAACCCCACTTTATACTTAGCTAATCTGTAAATTAATTGTGCTGAGTCTCTGTTGCAAAACATTACCTGATGTTTCAGACTGCAGAGTGGCTTTCACATTCTTGTAACCTGCTCTAGACTTGGACGGACATTAGAAGCTCTGTAAACGAAGAATTGTAGAGATGGAAAGGGAAGGCTTGTGGTTTGCAGTTCATGTGGAAAATGGTCACAGGAACAGAAGCTCTGTCAGATTTTAGTTATGTATAAACAAATATCTTCAGGATATTTGTTCCATATCAGAAAATGGCAGACTTCGCTGCCCATTTCAATATTGGGCAGTTCACAGTATCACAGTATCACCAAGGTTGGAAGAGACCTCAAAGATCATCAAGTCCAATCTGTAACCATAGACCTCATGACAAGACCATGGCACCAAGTGCCATGTCTAATCCCCTCTTGAACCCTTCCAGGGACAGCTGCTCCACCACCTCCCTGGGCAGCCCATTCCAATGGCAAATGACTCTCTCAGTGAAGAACTTTCTTCTCATCTCAAGCCTAAACCTCCTCACTCATTCTGTGAAAAGACAGCAGTGCAGATGCCATTCTTAATTATTTTTTTTTTACTCAAGTTAGGTAAGAGGAACATTTGTTCTGGTAACTTCAGCCCTGAGACTCTAGTGACAAAACTCGTTATAACCAAAGGAATAAATGTCAACACCATGGACACAAACAAAAATCCCAAAACAGTTCCATAACCCATGTCACAGAAGCAAAAGCCATACCTAGATTCTGGATTTAGGAAATCAACCTCAGTTAAATTGGGAAACCTAACAATCATACCTGAGTCATTTTACTGAAAGAAAAGCACAGCTCAGGACTCCAATGTCTCTAAATAGGAAACTACAAGATTCTGAACAGGCTAGAGATGGCTAGGGTTTTTTTCTGGTATTGCTCTTTAAAAAGATAATTTTAAAAATCATTCTGCTTTTTCTTTAATAAAAATCTATTATTAAACAAAGACAAAGGGGGGAAAAAAACAGCAAAAATTTATTATTTTTCATCCTGTTGTTTGAAGTCTGATTTTGAGAAACAGAGCATTGCCAAAGATCGAGAGATGGCTTGGCATTTAACTGAGTTTAAAAGAACTGTGAGTCATTAAAATAGTTCATGTGAAGTAACCTCAAATTAAAGACCATCCAGGGACAATGTAATGTTTTTTAAATCTACTGGAAAAAAAAAAAAAAAAAGTAAAAAAAAAGCCTCAGGTCTTCCTGAACTAAAGATGAACATGAAAGCAGTGTCTGGAGCACAGATGAGAACAAGAAAAGTTATATGAGTCTGTGAATTATGCATAAGGAAAACAGAAACACAGTTAGAAGGAAAGAACAAGAAAAAATGTAATACCAAATTTCATACACTTAGAGTTCAAAATGTTTTCAAAATTATGTTAAAAAAAATCACTTTTTTGGAGAAATATAAGTGGCTGCTACTTTCACTCATGCATTTTCTTCAATCATTTCCTTTCTTAATGAAAATATAACTCATAATCTCTTTAAGGAAAACATTCAGCTACTTGGGAGTGGGAACTTAGAGAATACATGCTCTTTTATACGAAAACTATTTACATCCTGTGATTGAGCAGATGCACACTGACAATCTGGGTGCCAACTGTTGAAGTCAGAAAATATTACCCTCATTGAGTAGTGTTTTATAAATAGCAGAGATGGATGGATTTGATTTGATCACATTTTGTGCTCATTGATGTTATATTGCCTTTTGATACTATGTGCTACGTGTTGTGTTCGAGTCCTACATTAATTACAGCTGTTACAGTCATGACCAAAAACTGAAACAAACTATGGGCAAATACGTAATGCTACCTGGTAAATTATGTTTATCCATGTAGTAACTAAGGGTTAATTTCTCATGTGTGTCTGTGTGGTAAGTATGGACAAATATTAGTGTTTTACTGGTAACTCCTGCAAGTAAAGTGATAAAATTGTTGCTTAGATTTGATGAGGAAACAAACCAAAATTAAAACAAAACAAAACAAATAATAAGACAGCTACCTATTATTTTGTTAGCTTTCTACTGAGAACAGATTTCCTTATCTTTTCTCCCTGTTAAAACACCACTGAAACAAAATAGTAGAATTTATCTTTCTTTCAGATAGATACTGAATAGCTTATATGGCTGAAAGAGTGAAAATTTTTTTTAGAAAGTAGTTGATCAAGCCTGAAGCATTCTTTGAACATGTATCTCCTTGATTGAGATGCTTGAGGCAAGTACAAGTTTCATATCCTTTGATTTGAGAGGAAAATATGAGTAGATAGCTATAGTATGGTTTCTGAGAAGACAGCAGCAATAGGGGGAAGGTGTTTCTGCATTTTGTGTTTATTTTTACAGCAAAGAACTGCATAGCCTTCAGGAACTGCTGTTTATACTTTTCATTTTCATAACCACTATAATATTTCTCAAATCATTATCACAAAGTGGCGTTATCACTCAAGTGATGCAACTCTCCCTAAATGGATGAAATGTGAAGCTCGTCTAGCAGTAGTATATAACTTTTTTTCACTTAAAAAGCTGGATAGAATGTTATATAAAATGAAGAAACCTATGTTGAAATGAGGATTGCTTTTAAGTCTAAAATAAAAATAATTTTTAAAATCTCTTCTTCATACTAAAGCAATTTTATATGCAGGAAAGTTTTGATTTCAGTCATGCCTGCAGTAAAACATGAATAAATAAGAAAAAAGTCAGTAATTTTTAAGACTTTTTTGTTATTTTGATTACCTTGCACTTCATTCTCCTGTTACAAAGATGATAGGTACATATCTTCATAAATACAGTGATAAAAATGAAATGTTTGAAATACAAGATTTCTGCATAAATACACACAATCCATTGCTGGGAAGACCACAGCCTACATAAGGGATCCATGCTAGCTGGAGAATTTTGTGGAAGATCATCTCATTTTGGCACTGGAGAGGACCATGAGGAGGTTTCCCCCTGAAAAGTAAGGAACAACATGGACTAGGCTGGGACTGACCACAACTGCCACCCCTTGTCACCCTATGCCACTTGAAGGTAGACTGTAGTAGAGCTGGGCCTGAGAAGAAGGGAGGGATGAAGAGAAAGTCCAGTAGAAACCCTGTAGACAGTGGTGTTCCCTAGGGATCAATACTGGCTCCAGTCCTGTTGGGAAGCAGCTCCATGGAAAAAGCGCTTGGAGTCCTTGTAGATAGCAAGTTGTCCACGGGACACCAATGTGTCCTTGTGGGCAAGAGGCTAAACAGCGTCCTGGGGTGCATTAAGAAAAATGTGTCCAAATGTTCTCCTCACCCTGTACTCTGTCCTCAAGACACCACACCTGGAATCCTGCATCCTGTTTTAGGCTACTCAATTCAAGAGGTACAGG
Organism: Colaptes auratus; assembly: GCA_015227895.2. Classification (NCBI taxonomy): domain Eukaryota; kingdom Metazoa; phylum Chordata; class Aves; order Piciformes; family Picidae; genus Colaptes; species Colaptes auratus. The sequence continues at coordinate 84,451,788 of CM037631.1, read as the reverse complement.
GTCGTTCTGGAGAGAGTCCAATGGAGAGCTACAAGGATGACTGGGGGACTTGAACATCTCTCCTAGGAAGAAAGACTGAGAGAACTGGGACTTTTAATCTTGAGAAGAGAAGATTTAGACTGCCTAATCCAGTCTTAAACACTTCCAGGGACAGTGACTTCACTACCTCCCTAGGCAGTCCATTCCAATGGCAAATCACTCTTTCTGTGAAGAATTTCTTCCTAACATCCAGCCTAAACCTCCCTTGGCACAGCCTGAGACTGTGTCCTCTCGTTCTGTCAATGGCTATCTGGGAGAAGAAACCAACTCCAATAAGGTTTCCTCTGAGCTTCCTCTTCTCCAGGCTAAGCAACCCCAGCTGCCTCAGCATCTCCTCATAGGGCTTGTGCTCCAAACCCCGCCACCAGCTTTGTTGCCCTTCTCTGGACATGTGCAAGCAACTCAACATCTTTCTTGAATTGAGTGGCCCAGAGCTGGACACAGCACTCAAAGTGTGGCCTAACCAGTGCTGAGTACAGGGGCAGAATGACTTCCCTGCCTCTGCTGGCCACACTCTTCCTGATGTAGGCCAGGATGCCATTGGCCTTCTTGTCCACCTGGGCATACTGCTGGCTCATGTTTAGCCTACTGTTGACTAGTACTCTCAGGTCCCTTTCTGCCTGGACGCTCTCCAGCCACCCTGACCCCAGCCTGTAGCACTGCATGGGGTTGTGGCCAATGTGTAGAACCTGGCACTTAGATGTATTAAATCTCATGCCCTTGGACTCTGCTCAACTGTCCAGCCTGTCCAAGTCCCTCTGCAGAGCTCTCTTATCCTCTAACAGAGCAACACCTGCCCTCAGCTTGGTGTCATCTTCAGATTAAGTAAATATAAGAGGTTTTTAAGTGTCTTGTTGCTAAAAGAAAAAGAAATGGCTAATATTATGGCTGCCACTGAAAAGCTCCATCTTTGGACATGCTGAATTTTGCTTTCATTTCCTTTTATCATCCTCCACCATGTGGGTTTTCTGATTTCTTCTTCTTCCTTTTTATTTTTCCTTTTTTTCCCCCCAGATATCAATTTTAAATAAACCAGCATCTATAATTCATTGTCCTATATTTTAATGCTCCTAAACTGTTGTAAGACACATCTGAGAGTAAATTATAGAATTACCTAATGCACAATAACACATTTTAAGCTAAATGTTTAATGACAATCCATACTATGAGTACTGGAAAGAGAAGATTGTGTATGGTAGAAACAAGTTTCTACAGAGCAATGGTGGTGATTAAGAGTCATCTGTTCTGCTACTGTGTAAGCCTGGTATGATCATTAACCATAATAATGTATGACTTTCAAATGGGATTGGGCAATGAATGTAACTGAGCAAAATCCCACTATCACAACAAATAGTTTGTGTCATACCAGACATGCCAAGTACAATAGAAAGATTTCTTCCAGGAGTTTTATTTGCCTTTAAATTGCAACATAATTTACTTTACTCTTATGTTTTCTGTATTTCAAAATACCTAAGAAGTTCATTAAAAGGTATAGCAGCTCTAAGGATAAAAGTAATTACCTGACTGTAGCTAAATCACAGAATCATAGAATGATAGGGGGTGGAAAGCAGCTCTGGAGATCCTATAGACCAACCCCTCTGCTAAATCATAAGATTAACTTCGTTGCACTTCTATTTCTGTTACTGTAAGCACAAAGCTATATTTAATATTAAGTCCTGAACTGTCCTTTAAGCATAAGCAGGAATTTAATTTGGTTTTGTTAAAATAGTTGGTATAAAAGACAGAGAAGTTATATAGCTTCTTGAGGTGATCATAATGATAAAGTGTCAAATTTGAATCTAGAAATCATAGGGTTATGAAGTTATACAATAATTTAGGTTGGATTGAACCTTCAGAGATCATCTGATGTAACCCTCTGCTCAAAGCATGGCAAACTTCAACAAAAGTTGAACTCATCCCACTGATACCAATGTCTAGAGATGAGTTAGTCATGCTTAGCTGCTTCTACCAGCGATAGATTTTCAAAAATGTTAAAAATTTTACAGTTCTAGAGTTTCCTTCATGTAGTTGTCCAGAGTAAGCTGAAGGAATCATGGTGCAAAAACGTCTATTGTTCTCCATCAAATACAAAATGATCCCAGGTAAACAGATCAAAAGTAAATGTTTATAGTGCAGAGATCAGAAGTTCAGTAGAGTGGATCCCACTGTGAAAGAGGTGTCTCCCCTAGGCTTCTTAGCTCTAAGAGACTGTTGAAAAGTACATCATATACTACTCAGTATGCAGGTAGCTTCTATGGGAAAATTGCAGACATTTAAGTAGTGTTTTGCCAAGATAAGATACAACCTTTTGTCTTTTGTACACTTTTATGCAGCCTGCCTCAGCTGCTCACAACATTAACCAATATTTTCTTCCCTGTGTACCACTTTAGATTCAGATGAAGCCTGTTTTCTGCTCAGCTTCACTTTTAATATGTATTGCATAATTTCTGCTGAGTATTCTGTTCCTGGTTTATTACACATCTCCTTGATCATATCATGACACCTACTCCCTACAATATGTTTTACTCTGCACCTACAAAGGGAATATGTCAACACAGATGTTTCAGATGTAAGAAAAATATTAATTAAAACATATTAATTTCCTATTGTACAAAATTCTTCATGCTACAGCACAGATATTCAACATTCTAAAATCTTCATTATATGGACAGACACACTTGAAAATATCACAAGGAATAGAGGAAAATAGTTTGCAGACAAGATGATCTATCTCTGCAAATCACAAGCTATATCAGGTAGATTGACTGGTTATGCAACTAGCTCGTTGGGTGACCTGAATATGTAGACTTTCACAGTCCTTCTTAGAGTCTATGATTAGGGATTCAGATCATCTGTTTATCTGATGCAACTTCAGAAAGGGAATTGCAAGTCATCACGCCACAGTGTGTGCAATTAAAATAAATATGTAAACAAGTGTTCCATGTAAGAATCTCAACAAATCTACACATAAAATTTGTCTTTGTGAAAATTAAACAGGATTGAGAAATCAAAATCATTAGCAAGCCACCCTACTAAGTATGCAATTAATGGGAAATGCTATGCAATTTATAAATATCATTATTATTCTTTCCAATGCCTGCAATGATATCCTTGTGAATCTATTGCCTCCATTATGTAAATTATCAAGAGCTGCAGGTAAGTGCTTTGAAAGAATGTTGCTCACTAGATGCATATTTAGTATACTTTTGAGTTCTCCCCTCACCTTCTCTTCTTGTTCTTACTAGGTGAATATATTGCATCCCTTAGTGTTTTAGAAAGCCCTTTCTCATTCAAGGAAATCTCAGAAGAATGTATAAATATTGAAAACGTGATGTCCCTGTCAATTTCAAAATTATACCTGAAGTAAACACACAAAAAAAATCATTTGACATGCATCCCTTAGTCAGAATGACAGTTTTACTACTGGTAGATCTAAATCAGATCCAACATTTAACAATATGCATCAAAAATTCACTGTTTCTGAGGGGGTATAATACAAAACACCTAGAGAGATGCCTAGGGCAGCCTCCAGGCCAGAAAAATAACACTCTCACATGAATTAGCTGTGGGCATGCTTGAGGATGGCTGTAGGGACACTTATGTTGCAATTCCACTACTTGTAGCACCCTAGAAATATCCCGATGATTTTTGCTGCAAGAGTGGATGGGATTTGCAGTCAAACACAGCTCAGGCTGCATGTAAGAATTTTCATAGAATCATAGAATCAACCAGGTTGGAAAAGACCTCAGAGATCATCAAGTCCAACCTATTACCTAATACCTCACACCTCATGGCAATTAAACCATGGCTTCAAGCGCCATGTTCAATCCCATCTTGAACACCTCCAGGGACAGTGACTCCACCACCTCCCTGGGCAGCCCATTCCAATGGCAAATCACCCTTTCTGTGAAGAACTTTCTCCTCACCTTGAGCCTAAACTTCCCCTGGCACAGTTTGAGACTATGTCCTCTTGTTCTGTCACAGGTTGCCTGGGAGAAGAGACCAACCCCCCCTGGCTACAACCTCCTTTCTGGTAGTTGTAGAGAGCAGGAAGGTCTCCCCTGAGCCTCCTCTTCTCCAGGCTAAACAGCCCCAGCTCCCTTAGCCTCTCCTCGTAGGGCTTGTGCTCAAGACCTCTCACCAGCCTCATTGCTCTTCTCTGGAGACGTTCAAGTATCTCAACATCTTTCTTGAATTGAGTAGCCCAGAACTGGACACAGTACTCAAGGTGTGGCCTAACCAGTGCTGAGTACAGGGGCACAATGACTTCCCTGCTCCTGCTGGCCACACTATTTCCGATGCATGCCAGGATGCCATTTGCCTTCTTGTCCACCTGGGCACACTGCAGGCTCATGTTCAGCTGGCTGTCAACCACTACCCCAGGTCCCTTTCTGCCTGGCTTCTCTACAGCCACTTCAACCTCAGCTCAATGATTCTAGGTCCATTTTAAACTCCATTTTTAAAAACAGGGGAAAAAAAGATCCAGGGAACTACAGGTCGCTATACTCATCTGGAAGATCATAGAGCAGCACCTCTTGGAAACTATGCTAGGATACCTGGAAAGTAATGTGGTGACTAGCAACAGCCAACATGGCTTCATTAAGGGAAAATTGTGCTCAACAAATTTGGTATCCTATGACATAGATACAGCATTGGTGGATAACAGAACAACTGTAATTGTATTGGCACAGGAGGACAACAGGGCCAGCCCAGCTGAAGTGCTTCTATGCAAATGCACGCAGCTTGGGCAACAAACAGGATGAATTAATGGCCACTGTGCTGCTGGGAGGCCATAACATAGTGGGCATTACTGAAACTTGGTGGGATGATTCCCATGACTGGAATGTAGGGATAGACGGGTATAAGCTTTTTAGGAAGGATAGGCAGGGAAGGAGAGGAGGAGGTGTTGCCCTCTATGTCAAGAACCAGCTGGAATCAGCAGAACTCCACCTGGGGAGGGATGATGAGATGGTTGAGAGTGTATGGTCAATATTCAAGGACCACCTCCTCTGTGTCCAGGATCTATGTATACCAACAAAGAGAAAAGCAGGGAAGAACGCTAGGAGGCCTGCCTGGATGAACAAGGAGCTACTGGACACGCTATTACTTAAAAAAAAAAAACTCTACAGGAAGTGGAGGGAAGGACAGATAGAACAGGTGGTATATAAGGAAGCTGCCCGAGCAGCAAGAGGCCTGGATAGGAAAGCCAAAGCAGAGTTCGAATTGCATCTAGCCAGGGAGGTTAAAGGGAGCACTAAGAACTTCTACAGGTATATTAATGGTAAGAAGAAGAGTAGGGAAGGTGTGGGCCCCCTCAGAAAGGAAACTGGTGAATTGGTCACAAGTGATGTGGAAAAGGCTGAGGTACTCAATAACTTCTTTACCTCAGTCTTCACTGCAAGGGCCTCCAGCCACACTCCTGGAGTCATGGCAGACGATGCCAGGGATGGGGAGGAAGAACTGCCCATCGTAAGTGAAGCTCAGGTTCGTGATCACCTGAAGAACCTGAAAGTGTTCAAGTCCATGGGACCTGATGGGATACAGCCACAGGTGCTGAGAGAACTGGCAGATGAGGTTGCTAAGCCCCTCTCTATTATATTCCAAAAGTCATGGCAGACTGGAGAAGTCCCCACAGACTGGAAAAGGGCAAACATTGCTCCCATTTTCAAAAAGGGTAAGAAGGAGGAACCAGGGAACTACAGGCCAGTCAGTCTCACCTCTGTGCCCGGAAAGATCATGGAGCAGATTCTCCTGGAGGCACTACTGACTCAGAAGAATAGTGAAGAGGTGATTGGGAACAGTCAGCATGGCTTTGCCAAGGGCAAATCCTGCCTCACAAACCTGGTGGCCTTCTATGAACAGGTCACGACATTAATAGATGAGGGGCGAGCAACTGATGTCATTTATCTGGACCTGAGCAAAGCCTTTGACACTGTCCCACACCACATCCTGGTCTCCAAGCTGGTGACACATGGGTTTGATGGATGGACCACTAGATGGATAAAGAACTGGCTTGATGGCCGCACCCAAAGAGTGGCTGTCAACGGGTCCATGTCCCAGTGGAGGCCAGTGACAAGCGGAGTCCCTTAGGGATCAGTCCTGGGACCAGTCTTGTTCAACATCTTTGTGGGTGACATGGATAATGGCATTGAGTGCACCGTCAGCAAGTTTGCTGATGACACCAAGCTGTGTGGTGCAGCAGACATGCTGGAGGGAAGGGATGCCATCCAGAGGGACCTTGAGAGGCTGGAGAGGTGGGCACAAGCCAACCTCATGAGCTTCAACAAGACCAAGGGCAGGGTCCTGCATCTGGGTCGAGGCAATCCCAGGCACAAATACAGGCTGGGCAGTGACTGGCTGGGGAGCAGCCCTGGGGAGAGATACTTGGGGGTGCTGGTGGATGAGAAGCTCAACAGGATCTCCCAATGTGCACTTGCAGCCCAGAAAGCCAATCAGATCCTGGGCTGCATCAGGAGAAGTGTGGCCAGCAGGTCAAGGGAGGGGATTCTCCCCCTCTACTCAGCTCTGCTGAGACCCCACCTGGAGTACTGCATCCAGTTCTAGAGCCCCTATTCCAAAAGGGATCTGGAGGTGCTGGAAGGTGTCCAGAGAAGGGCCACGAGGATGAGCAGAGGGCTGGAGCACCTCTCCTATGAGGACAGACTGAAGGAGTTGGGGCTGTTCAGTTTGGAGAAGAGAAGGCTCCGAGGTGACCTCATTGTGGCCTTCCAGTATCTGAAGGGGGCCTACGAGAAGGCTGGGGAGGGACTTCTCAGGACATCAGGTAGTGATAGGACAAGGGGGAATGGAATGAAGCTGGAGATGGGGAGATTCAGGCTAGATGTGAGGAGGAGGTTCTTCACCATGAGGGTGGTGAAGACCTGGAATGGGTTATCCAGGGAGGTGGTTGAGGCCCCATCCCTGGAAGTGTTTAAGAGCAGGCTAGATGAGGCTCTGGCCAGCCTGATCTAGTGTAGGGTGTCCCTGCCTATGGCAGGGGGGTTGGAACTAGATGATCCTTGTGGTCCCTTCCAACCCTGACTGAAACTATGAAACTATGAAACTATGAAATTGTCAACCTGGACTTGTTCAAAGTGTTTCATTTGACACTGTCTCCCATAACATTCTTGTTGGTTGGACCACTCAATGGATAAGACATTGGCTGAACAATTTCAAAGGATTGATGTACAAGTGGAAACTAATGAAAAGTAGCATTTTTCAGGGGTCAGTATTGGAACTGGCACTATTTACCATCTTTGTCAGTGATACAGTGGGAATAAGTGCACTCTTAGCACATTTGCAGACAACACCAAGCTGTGTGGTGTGATTGACATGCTGGAGGAAGGGCTGGCATATAGAGGGAGCTTGACAGGCTTAATAGGTGGGCAAGTTCAATCTTTATGAAGTTCAATGAGGCCAGGGTATAATGATTTATGAATTATTATGCAGGAGTTGTTAATAAATATGTGAACTATCATTTATTAAATATCAACCGTTTCTGCCAAGCTAATTAATTGGGTATGTTTGCCCAGTTGACAGTAGATATATACACAAAGGATATTTTAAAAAACTGTGGTGGTTTTAGGCTATGCCTTTAAAATTCAGTTACAGATTCTAATCTGATAAAGTAGAAAAATATAAATAAATCACTCTTGGGTGTAAAAAGGGAAACAAAAGATTATTCTAACCAAATTCATTGGGTAAATGTCTGGTATTACAGGAGCTGTACCATAACAATTCTTCACATTTCCCATTTCCCCATTCTTTTTCTCTTCTCTTCTGATCTTGGCTGTTTTGCTCTGCTTGGCAGAGATAACGTGCTTCTGGCTGGCCTTAGATAAGACTAACCCACTGCTTTTCTCTCTCCGCTCCTCTCTCTCTGGGACAGGGGGATTTGGGGAAGCAGTGGAATGGCTTCCTGGGTCTTTTGACAAGTGGGGGGTTGTGTTGTTTGCTAATTGTAAATATCTATATAATATTGTAAATACTGTGTATTTTGTACATATTCATTGCATTCCATTGTAGAATGTAGTTTTTGCTTGTAAATACAGCTTCATTTGCTTCTAACTGAGTTGGTCTGGCTAAAAGTTAATGCTGGGGGGAAACTTAAACCTACCACAAAAACATTATAAATCAGTCTAGGAAAAATCAAAAACTTGGAAATTAAGAGGAAGAAATAGAAAAAAATCTTGTTTATGCAACAATGAAAATTCAATGCCAAACTGGGTCATGAGTTGGACCCCTCAGCTTAGAAACAGAGCCAAGTAATAGGTAAAGCCAAATTTCGGAATCTTTTACAAACAATTAGGAAAATTAGCCAAAATTACTCATGAGACAGCTGTGCTGTTACTCAGCAGAACTTTTCAAGTCTTGGCAGATAACAAGTTCATCATGAGTGAACAGTGCGCTGCAGCAGCAAACAAAGCCAACATGCTGACCGGTTGCATCAACAAGGGCATTACTGGCAGAGATAAAGTTGTTGTCACATTCTACTCATCACTTGTCAGGCCACACCTGGAGTACTGCATGCAGTTTTGATCCCCACTGTACCAAAAGGTGTGGATAAGCATCAGAGGACTGGAGGACCTGCCATATGACAAAAGGCTCAAAGAACTGGTTTTGTTCATCCTTGAGCAGGCAAGGCTTAGGGGAGACCTTATTACCGCATGCCAGTATGTAAGGGGTGGCTACCAGGACAGTGGAAGCTCCCTTTTTACAAGTAGTCACATGGAAAAGACAAGGAGTAATGGGTAAAGATTACTCCTGGGGAGAATCCAATTGGACTCCAGAAGAAAATTTTCACCATGAGAACAGTTAGACATTGATATAATCTCCCAAGAAAAAATAGTGGATTTCCTACTTTGGCCAGGCTCAAGACTCAGCTTGACAGGGTGCTGGGCTGCCTCATTTAAAGTACACTATCACCTAGAAGGCTGGGTTCAGGTGATCCTTAGAGTCCCTTCCGACCTGGCATTCTGTGATTCTGTGCATATGACTTCAGAAAAATCCTAGTATGAACTGATTGGCTCCTGATAAAATGTGTAACACTCCCTTACTTCTACAGATGGGGTATTTTACCCCTGGTGAGGATAAAGCACTTATTTTTTTACATTTGTTACTGAAAATAAGTTCTTAGTTGCATAGCTGTATTAATGACAGAACTTTGTCTAGGATCCGTAATCATTTTGAGCCTCAGACTGTGAATGGAACATTAAAGAAATATTACATAATACTCTAAATGTCCTAACTAGAACACGTATTTTAATACCCGCAGAATAGTGCCTTGAATGGTGTCTGTGTTTCCAAAGAGCAGGTGATAGCAAGTGTATTTAGTCTCATCTGAAAGTCAATTTGTTAAATAATTTTTCACATTAAAAACCTATGGATAGAAAAGAAACAGTTACTGTTAAGAGATCACAGTTACATGAATAGAAATAATTTGCTAACAGGAACCTTGTGCAAATTTTACTTTGTGAACAGCTAAGCAATTATCTTTTGCTGCAAGACCATAAACAATGAATGATGTGACAGTTAACACTGGGTACTTGTTCTGATCTCAGCTGGAAGAGTATTCTCTGTTTTCTGTTTTGAAAGGCCTGAATTCACATCTATTACCTAGTATCTATTGTTTCTGCAACATATGAGAGGCTGGAAAAGATTACCAGCTTCTGGTATGTTAATGGAATTTTGTCTCTTTCAGCCAAAGAAATCCACTGATGCAAACATACCTGATAAAAAGCCATTTTGTTTGAACTCTTGACAATGCACACTGTTTGCATTTTAGTATGTGTTTTGGTCTGTTGTATGCTTACCAATATGTGCTTAATGAAGTCATGAGGTTCAACAAGGCTGAGTGAAAGGCTCTGCACATGGGTCAGGACAATCCCTAATATCAATACAAGCTGAGGGCTAAAGGGATTGAGAACTGTCCTGCAGAGAAGGAACTGGAGGATGGATGGATGCATGGGTGGATGGATGGATGGATGAAAAGCCAAACTTGGGATGACAATGTGTGCTCACAGCCCAGATGGTTAACCATATCCCGGCCTGCATCAAACAAAATGCTGCCAAAAAGTCAAAGGAAGAAATTCTCCCCCTCTGCTTCACTCTGGTGAGACCCTACCCAGAGTCCTGTGTTCAGTTCTGGAATCTGCAGTACAAGAAAGACTGAGACCTGTTGGAGCAGGCCCAGAGGAGGGTCATAAAACTTATCAGAGGAATGGAAATCTCTATGAAGACAGGCTGAGAGAGATGGGATTGTTCAGTTTGGAGAAGAAAAGGCTTTGAGGAGAGCTTATTAGAGCCTTTCAGTACTTAGAGGGGTCTTATAGAGGGGACTTTTTTTTTAACAAGGCCTGTAGTAATAGGACAATGGGTAGTGGCTTTAAAATGAAAGATGGTAGATCCAGACTAAAGATGTAAGGAAGAAATTTTTTACAGGGAGGGTGATGAAACACTTGAACAGGTTGCCCAGATAGATGGGGAGGTGGTAGGTGCCCTATCACTAGAAATATTTGAGGTAAGGTGGGATGGGGCTTTAAGCAACCTGGTGTTGGACTGCATGACCTTTAAAATATTCCTTCCTACTCAGACTGTTCTATGATTCCCTGATACTACAATTTTATGGTCTTGATTAGCATGACTTTATACATTTTTAAGCCCATAAAATGTTTGTTATTGCTCAACTTGGAGAATTACTCCAACATAGGGCAAAATGAATTGAATCACTATCTCCTTTACTAAGGGAAAGGAAAAAAATATTTTTCTTAGATCATTTTTCTTTCATCCAACTAGAAGAATTTCTTTCTTTTCTTATTTACTATTTTTCTTCTTTTTTATTTTTAATATGTACATCATAGCACCTCCCATTAAGTCTCACATGTCTGTCTTCCTGCTAGGATGTCTGCAGGTAACTTCTTTTTCAAAACTGCCTACTTCCACCAATCTTACTCTCATCAAGATCATTAACTGTCATTATTTAACTCAGAAGTTGGATGGAAGGATGGGATGAGATTTTTTGTAAGAATTTAAGAGATTTTCTAGATTTGTTGTGGTTTTGTGATGAAAAAGAGAAGTCTAAGAGCAGGACATTATGGGATGAAATACACATCTTACTGTGTTCACCCACTGGGCTGGGGCCTTGGGACACCGGCGGTATGCCTTATGTGGCTACAGCAGGGGGCACCCAGCCCAAACTGCTACATATGGTGACCTCACCACTGCCCTGAGAAGACCAGTCCAACACCTGATAACTCCACCAGTGAAGAAATACCTCCCAATATCCTGCCTGAATCTCTCCTGACACGCCTTATAACCATGTCTGAACACGAGGCAGCAATGTTCCCAGATGGCCAAGAAGGCAAACAGCATCCTGTCCTGTAGTGAATCCCATGATCCAGCAGCCAAGTGTAATTTACAAGATTCATAATTTCTGAAGTTTTATATGTTCTTTAGAGGTCAAGAGTCTTGCAATTTTCACTGCACATCAAGTGAAAACCAGAACATTGTTGAAAAGCACAGCAGGGGAGAGAGACAGGAAACAAAGATCAAAATTCAGGGAAGCAAGTGAAAACAGCACAAAGAGCAAGGTGGGTAAAGGTACTAGTGAACAGAAGAGAGTGTAGCTCAGTACATTTAAAGTGAGCAGCCAGTCTAATCTTGTAGGTTTATTCAAAATATTTATGCACATTTTCTGTTCAGTTTTCAGAGGGTTTTTTTGTTTTTATTAGTGCCCCAAGATGTGAAAGAATGCTTTTTACAGTCTGAGAAACTTTAGGATAAACTAAGTTTTACTTTCTTTTCCTTCCTTCCTTCCTCCCTTCCTTCCTTCCTTCCTTCCTTCCTTCCTTCCTTCCTTCCTTCCTTCCTTCCTTCCTTCCTTCCTTCCTTCCTCCTTCCTTCCTTCCTTCCTTCCTTCCCTCCTTCCTTCCTTCCCTCCTTCCTTCCTTCCTTCCTTCCTTCCTTCCTCCTTCCTTCCTTCCTTCCTTCCTTCCTTCCTTCCTTCCTTCCTTCCTTCCTTCCTTCCTTCCTTCCTTCCTTCCTTCCTTTTCTTTCTTCTTTTTTTCATTCTTTCTTCTTTTCTTCCTTCCAATTCCTTCCAATTCCTTCTTCCTTCTGTCTAATTCCATCCTTCCTTCCAAATTCTGAATTCCTTCCTTCCAAATTCCTTCCTTCCTTCTGAATATTTCATTAATGAATATTCTTGATTTTTCCATTACGAATGTTCCTCATCCACCTGGTAATCTAAATTAATACAACTTTTTTCATGTATTTTAGCATGATTGATCTAGCCTGAGCCAAATACAAGACATCTTTGAACAGACAAGAAATGAATCAAAAAGACCTCCCAACTTATGTTCTTTCTTTTTAATGGAAAATAATAATGGAATTGTATTATTTTTATGCTCTGTAATGTGTTTACAAATTAACCAATCAATCTTGCCTGAGTCAAAACTGTCTTTTGATGCCATTCTAAATGTACGTGAAAGGAAATACGGTACTTTTTAGGATCAAGTTTTTGAAATATTGCATGTTGAAAGTATCAAGCAATAAAATATTTCCAGGCTTTTCTACTATTTCCCTATTTACACCTATCTTACCTTTATTCTGAGTTTTCAAAAGTGGGAAAGGAACAAAACACAATTTGTTTATTTATTTATTTATTTATTTATAGCAACAGGAAATTCAACATTTCAGTAGCATGATGTCCAAGAAAAGACATGTTTTTAAGGGTGGAGGGAAAGGCAGAAGATAAGCCTCCTTTATGTAGCACTACTACCACAACAGAAGAGTGAGCTTGTGTTGGATACTAAATGGTTGGTCTTTAGCTTTCCTAACTTAATCTCTTCATGATTATATAATCTTTTCATTCTCCTCCAAGGTTACCTGCTTCTCACCCTACCACACCTGCACCTGCATCCACCCTTTATATGCTTCTTTTTTATGTCTGAGTTTGGCCAGTAGCTATTTATTAATTGACACAGTCCTCTTGATATATTTGCTTGACATCATATTTGATAGCACAGATCCCTCCCAAGCCTGGAGAATATGATATTTGAATATCGATTAGCATAGGTGCTTCTCTACAAAGGCTCATTCTGTGGGATTTTTCCAAGCACATCGCTGAAGAATCCAGAGTCCACTTTCCTGAACTCCAGGGTCAGAGCTTGCGTTTCACCAGCCTGAAATCCACCATTTCATGGGCACTGCAGCCCCAAGTAAACTTTACTTTTTGGTGAGTATAAGGTCCAGCAGAAGACTTTTTCTCCTTTGGTTCTCTGTCACTTGGAGGAAGAGGTTATCACCATTGAATTCTATGAAGTCCTCCTGTGCTGTTCTTCCAGGAGATATGCAGGAGACTGCAAGCTGTGACACAACTGCATCAGCACCGGCTAGCTCTGTGCTGAGATCTTTAGAAGAGAAAAGAGGGCTCCCAGAGACAGGGAGAATGACAGATACAGGGGGACAGGTGACCTGACACAACCTGGCATCTCTTGCAAGGGTGCTTGAGAGGGCAATGTGGCTGGGGATGTTCCCAGAGAACCCATGGGAGATTTAAGCCTGGCAACACAAGCAGAGGCTCTCAGACTATGAACCATGAGGCAGCAGACTTCTTGCTTGTTGGAACCCAGCGAATGGGGTGCAAGAGGGAGGGGACGTGTTCAGACAGCTGGTAGCAAGTGGCCATTGAATATTGAAAACTTCACTATCTCATGATTGCTGCACCCTAGACAGCCTCCCACCATCACATCTCCCACCAGCCCTTCTCTATTTCTTTTCATTGCTTAAGCTTAGAAAAAAAAAAAAAAAAGATATTCAGTTGACTTCATACATTACATGGACAAAATATTCCTATCAGTGGACAGATTTTCAGATGGATTTTATGAAGCTGTGTGTTATGGTTTTAGTGTTCACCACCCCTTTCCCCGCTCCTGCCTCCTCCCTTCTTGCCAAAAGATAAGACAGAGAGGGGGGTAAAATGTCAGGGAGAGTTTTTCTAGTTAATTTACAAAGAATATTTACTTCTCCACTACAAAAGTATCAGATTACATCAGACAGAAAGAAAGGCAAAAGGGGGAAAAAAAACAACCTTCCAGAAATCCCCCAAACAAGCAAGAACACCAGCACTCTTGTGACCTAGAAAGCAAGAGAGGGACCCAGAAACCCCTGTCCATGTTGGTAATGCCCCAGGGTTGTAAAAATGCCATAAATTCATGATTTCTGGTAGTGGGGAATATCAGTCATATTTTCCCAAAACATTGCACAATGTTGTGAGGCCCCAGGTGTTTTGTTGGTTCAGATGGCACCTCTGAGGGTCAGGGGTGTACACAGTTTGGGGGCAGTGCCCTTGGCTCTGAATGTGTAGTGCAGGGGTTGAGGGGAAAATGGGGGAATTTCTGAGGAAGCAGGAGGGAGCAGGGGTCCAGAGGAAGCCTTTGGGCTCCACTCTGCTTCACTTTGCTCCCCACCTTTCCCTGCTGCCATTCTGCACTGCCTACTCTGCACTGCCCCACAGCTCCCTGCTCCCGCCAATGCCTGCATGTCTAGAGGACTCGATGGCAATCAGCCATGTGGTCCACAACCACGTGGTGCAGCCTTTCTCTCCTGCCACTGCCAAGAGACTTGGAACTGCTCCTGTGACAGTGTCACCATTCTCAAGCCAGGGAAATGGTGATCACATGTTTAATTCTCTTCAATTATTTGCAAGTTCACCTTATGACAAAGCCTAGTTACAAGAGGCTTGGGAGGCTCCAAACTAAATGAAAACTAGTGTTGTCGCACTTGACCTACAAATTAAGAGCATGAATGGATGGATCCTTTATTTTCATATCAACTTATTTTTTGTTTTGCCTAACTTAGCATCTCTAGTTAGTGGCACTTCATGCAATATTTTTTCCCTTTTGCAACCATGTACACCTTTTGGTCCAAGTTTCCAGCCACAGTCAATAAGAGCAACAGACTATGTTTTGTGTAAATGATTGTTTGCTTTTCATACTCTTTCTTATTTTATTTCTTTTTTTTTATTTCCCCTCACACCATATCATGTTGTGATTTACTTCCTCAAATACTTCAGCTTCTTTAGTGGATCCCTCTTGAGAGGGCTTTTTACAGTGTTTGGTCTTTCTCACAAATATTTCCACACCATTCTAGTCTGCCAAGGAAACAGGATTTATCATTAGGCATTTTATTACTGATTGTCAAGGGTTAGGGCTGGAACAGCCACTGGACAAATGACAGATGCTCTCTATGAACTCTTCTCCATTCCCAAATGGAAAGAAAAAGAGGATAAGGGAAAGAGACTTATGAACTGGAAAAGAAAATTAAAAATACTTGCTAGTCAATTCTTGAGAAAAAGGAAAACAACAATAACAAAAACATATAAAACAAACAGCATGTTTTCTCTAAGTAGAAAACATTTATTCTTTAAGATTTTGTTAAAATTAATCAAGTACATTGCTCATTTCATATAAATGTTATTTCTTAAGCAATCCTTACTATAGTAATCTGTTTGAAAAAGGGCATTTTGCTTCTCTTGTATTTTTCCCCATTAGAAATTATAGGAAAATGTCACATAGTGAAAACAGAAATTTTAGGTTACCATTTTTGGTATGGTTAGATCTCACATGGAAAGCCTTACACGCATAGAAAGCGTATTTACACTATAAAATTATATTAGCAATTGTTTCCAAGAGTCTCTAGGATTCCATTTATACTTTTTTTTTAATCCTACATGTTATCTGCGTAAGCATTACTACTCATTTCCAAAAATAACACATTTAGTTCCTTCATAAATAATTACACCCATATTGTTGTGCTGTAAGTTTGACACAAGCCAATATTTTCTAATGAAATGTCATTCTACTGATCTGGACTCCTAGTTGGCTGGAAGAACTTGCTTAACTTCTGTCAGAAAGGGAGACAGAGACAATAAATAAAAGAATAAAAGACATAAGAAGTTTACATATCACTTATAACAAAGGTGAAGAATTGAAAAACATCCAGCTCTTGCTGATGTCAAAGATTGCTAATAATTAATTAACTCCTTTGATATTTTGAAAACACTGGCAATGAATAAAAGCATTCACTAGAGTGGAAATAGTATTTGAAGAGTCTAAAAATAAACACAAGCTATGTTTATTTGCTGAAATTAGTACTTAAAAGTATGTCATAACATTTTAATAGATTTTTTTATTATTATTTTATGTTAGAAGAAAAAGAAGGGGCGGAAAACCCACAATAAATAACCAAGCAAACAAAAAAATTTACACATTTTAAATTGTTCCAAATATTTCCCCAAAGTATCAGTCTGTCCTGAAGGGACAAAAAACCTCAAAAATGCTCTGAATCAGACAATGGGGCAGGAGCCAGCAGGTCTGGCTTTACAGGAAATTGTCCACATTGCCCAGGCTTGTCTGAACATGCCCTGGAGTCCAAGTGGGCCAGGTGTGTGTGCTTTTGGCCACATTTGGAGAAAACTCATTCTATAGGTTACAATGTCAGGTATTTATCTCTTAATCTTTGTGGTCACTGCCATCATTGTCTTGGGAAATCTATAAATACCAGCCCAAAGAGCTAGTGCCTTGCCTTGCATTTGTCCAAACTCTGGGAGAAGTCACAAGCCTCGCTTGGAATTCGAGCTGTGCTTCAGTTTACCCAGACAGACTCCTCACTGTAAGCATTGTAAAACCCAGGAGCAGACAGATGTGTCCAGGGGCAGACAGATGTGTCTTGCTGGGCCAAGAGATGAATCCCAGAAGGAACCAAGAGGCCCCGTGACAGTTTCATTTTACTGGAAGAAGCAACAAGTACCACTGCAAAGATTGCATCTGAAGAACCTCTCCAAATAGGCAAAGCTACCAAGCCAACAAGCCCTGCAAGCCTTGGCAGCAATCTCTTTTCTGTAAAGCTTTCAGCTACAAAGCCTTCGGAGATAAACCCTGTATGCACTACAGCAACAAGTTGCAGATGCCAACAGAAAGTGAAACTGTGTTCCTGCAGCTTTCACGTGGTCGATGCCATTTTGGTTTTGTTTAAATCCCCCACATGTGCCATGTGGTACCACAATCGAAATTGGATTTTTACAAGCATCTGTTAAAGGTCTGTTGCCCTAGAGAATTCTAGGGTTCCCCCTCACCTTGTGGGCAATCTCTGGCATGTTGCCAATGTTCTCTTTTTTTCCGTACAGTTTAAATTGCTGTTTGTCGTTTCTAGATTTTTCCTCATATTGTTTAAATTGCTACATGTTCCTGATGGTGATGTATCTGTTCCCCACTGAATATTTTGAACCAGCAAATAGGTTTTATTAATATTTTCTGTGGGATTTTTTTTATTAATAAAGTTATTAATGTTTTTATTAATCATTCTGCCTATTAAGTATTAAAACCTCCATACAATCATAACACAGTCTTAACATCACCACAAAGCTAAACAACTTTAAATATTTAAAAAGGATCTGTCTCCCATCTGGAAAAAATTATTCACATGCACTGAGTTTATTCACTACACATGTTTGCCTACACTGTTCTTAAAGACTTCCTCTGAGAAATTTCAGTTTCCCAAGTAACCTAACAGAGTCCTTCTCTATATTTTCTGCAGGAAAATGCCTTCTCTCTCTCTCATTCACATTTATTTAATTTATTCTTTCTGCCATCTAACATAGGTTATTCTATGCATCAGGTTTTATATCTAAAGTTTTTATTGCTCTAAACTAAATATATCCACTGTCTTGGGTTGAGTTGAATCTGCTGCTATTCATACCATGCTGATATCATGCCACCTTCAAAGTAAAAGCGCTGGCTGGAGCAAAGTATTAAGGGGCTTGAAATTCAGATTGCAACATAAGAGGCTTCCTGTTGCCGTTGCTGCTTTCAGTTTCTGGGTTTGGGGTTGTCTTGATCCTAGGATCAGGAAGGAGATGCCATTCTTTTTTTGAACATTCCCATGAGTGAAATTAAGACACAAATGGGGTCATACATCATGATGAGACTATTTATTAGAGAGACAATGAGAATGGAGTAAACAAAACAGAGAAAGAAATGAAAGAGAGAGAGAATGGAGAAAGAGAGTAGAAGAAATAGTTACCATCTCATGGTCCTTCTTTGGTGGGTGATGGGAAGAGTTGTTCTTCGGCTGCTGCTTCCATCCTGAGATGTCCCCAGTGATGCTCACCCCAACAAGGTGGTATAGCTCAGGGCTTTTATACTGTTCCTGGTTCATTCATAGTAGCTCAACCTGACCCACACCCTAGTCACACTACAATGCATATGTGACTACCAGATGTGCTGTCTCAATGGATACATCAGGCAGGTCATTCACAATGATCTTATCTTTGTTGAGACACTTCTCAGTTCTAAATATAACCATCCCCTCACCAGGTGATTTAAATGTTCAAGAGAGGATTCTCTCAGGGGTGTTCATTCTTACTGCTGAGCTAGCTGTGGGTTGGGGGCTAGGTCACTCACTTCTGCTACTGCAGCTGAGTTTTGCTGTGCTTTTCTGCCAGTAGGCTAATGCAATTGTGCATTTTATCATCTTATTAAACTCTTTATCTCAACCCAGAGTTTGGTGTGTGTGTGTTACTTTCATTCCTGTTTGTGTGTAGAGAGCAGAGCTTGTAAGAGCAGGCTGTGTTAAACCAGCACATCCACTTTCTTACATTCTGTATATCAGGTTTTCTAGATCTCTGACCATTTTCTTTCTCTGCCTAGACAGGCTGGAGAGTTGGGCAGGGAGAAATTTAATGAAATTCAACAAGGGGAAGTGTAGAGTCTTGCATCTGGGAAAGAAATAATCCATGTATATATTGGGGACTGACCAATTGGAGAGCACTAAAAGGCAAAAGTACATGGGGATCCTAGTGGATGGAAGGTAGATCATGAGCCAGTAGTGTGCTCTTGTGGCCAAGAAGGCCAGTGACATTCTGGAGTGTATTAGCAGTGGTATGGTTAGTAGGTAGAGGTTCTTCTCCCCCTCTACTCTGCCTGGGTGAGGCTGTATCTTGAATATCATGTCCAGTTCTGGGCCTCTCAGTTCTAGAACAGGGTTGAAAGAGTCCAGCATAGAGCCAAAAAAAAGGTTAAGAGAGTGGAACATCTTCCTTACAAGGAGAGACTGAGGGAGCTGAGAGAATAGATAGAATAGAATAGAATAGAATAGAATAGAATAGAATAGAAGAATAGAATAGAATAGAATAGACCAGGTTGGAAGAGACCTTCAAGATCATCGCATCCAACCTATCATCTAACACCACCTAATCAATGAAACCATGCAACCAAGCACCCTATCAAGTCTCTCCTAAATACCTCCAATGATGGTGACTCCACCACCTCCCTGGGCAGTACATTCCAATGGCTAATCACTCTCTCTGTGTAGAATTTCTTCCTAACCTCCAGACCACTTCCCCATGTGCAGCTTGAGGCTGTGTCCTCTTGTTCTGGTGCTGGTTGCCTGGGAGAAGAGACCAACCCCCAGCTGGCTACAACCTCCCTTTAGGTTGTTGTAGAGATCAGGAAGGTCTCCCCTGAGCCTCCTCTTCTCCAAGCTAAGCATCCCCAGATCCCTCAGTCTCTCCTCATAGGGCTTGTGTTCCAAACCCCTCACCAACTTCGTTGCCCTTCTCTGGACACGCTCCAGCAAGTCAACATCCTTCCTAAACTGAGGGGCCCAGAACTGGACACAGGACTCAAGGTGCGGCCTAACCAGTGCAGTGTACAGGGGCAGAATGACCTCCCTGCTCCTGCTGGCCACACTGTTCCTGATGCAAGCCAGGATGCCATTGGCCCTCTTGACAGCCTGGGCACACTGCAGGCTCATGTTCAGCCTACCATCAACCAGTCCTCCCAGATCCCTCTCTGCCTGGCTGCTCTCCAGCCACTCTGACCCCAGCCTGTAGAAGGAGACTAAGGGGTGACGTCATTAATGTTTATAAGTATAAAAAAAGGTGAGTGCCAAAAGTATGGAGTCAGACTCTTCTTGGTGATGCCCAGTGACAAAACAAGGGGCAATGGGTGGAAGTGGAGGCATAGAAAGTTCCATGTAAATACGAGGAATATTTTTTCACTGTGAGTGTGACAGAACACTGGAACAGGCTTCCCAGGGGGGTTGTGGAGTCTCCCTCTCTGGAGATGTTCAAGACCCACCTGGATGTGTTTCTATGTAATCTGGTATAGGTGATCCTGCTCTGTCAGGGGAGTTGGACTAGCTGATCTCTCGAGGTCTCTTCCAGTCCCTAACATTCTGTTGTTCTGTGATTCTGTGAGTCTTTTGAGTTGGCTTATATATTCCTTGAATTGCTTGTGTCCCAAAATTAAATACATAGCTGCAGATGAAGACTTGCCACATGGAAAAAACAGCTATTTTTGACTCAGACAATACATCTATTGCACGCACTAATATATTTTCCTTTTTCACAAATGTGAAAAACATTTGTTTCATTATTCATTGTAACTTCATTGTTCCTTTGCTGACTTCTACTGCTTACCCACTAATGCTGCCTTTTCTACTTCTTCATCCCTTTATTGTGAAGTATAGAAATGTTGCATTACCAAAAGTAATTATTTTCTGAGTATCTGACTGTGGTTTTTGTTATATCTTTGACTTATACCTATCACTTTCAAATCTTCCACTGGTATCATAGAATCTTTTTACCCTTAATACTTAATATTATGACAACCCAGACAAAATAATAATCTTACATCTTGACAGTAATTAACAAATAATTATTCTCAGAATCTATATTTCCTATCAGTTATACATACAGTGGTTTGTCTTCCATGGAATAGAAATCTATTCCTTTAGTGGATAAGCCTTGATTAACAGACATCCGCCTAGCTGCATGTTCTCTTTCCCACCCACAGTCTCATTAGTTACCTATTTCTGAGCTACGGCTTTAAATGTATTGTGTCTGTAGAACTAGCTTACTGGCGAGTTAATAGAGAATCAATTTTAGACTGCAATTAAGTTGACTATGATTTCAAAGCATAATTAGGAATGATAATTTCTATGTCTGATGTCCTAGAGTATGCAAGTCCAGCAGGTATTGCAACACATGCAAAGACTTTTGGAGTGACAGTTGAAAGTCAAGAAAGATACCCTAAACTATCTGTAGAGGTTTTAGACACCTACCTGAATCAAAAATCTGCACATTATACATCTTGGGGTACAGGGAACCAGCCTTTTATTTAGACTGCTAGAATAAACTTCTTAAAATACAGGAACCTGTTTCTCAGTGGGTGTTTACATTCAAATCATGCTTGTTGAAGTCTAGAGATTTTCATCTCACACTTAAGGAAAAATTTTAGTCTAGTCACCTGAATGACTTCATTCAAATACTGTTGACTTTTCTGATTAGATTACCACATACTAAAAATATACCTCTCAATGTAACCTTACTCACAGCTATCCTGAAGTAGATGGTGCCTATACTGCCACAAACATTGGAGAAGAAATATCTCTTTAACTCATTTAACTGTATATAGAAACATATTTGAAATAAATTAGATTATAAATATCCCAAAAATGTCATTTCAGGTAGCTTAAAGGGGTTATAGAATGGCTAGTTTAGATGTGGATTGTGTCTCATCTACATCACAGATTTCCAAATTCAGGCATGATGAATCTCTCTCCTTCAAGAGAAAGGCTGGCTGCTTCCTGGTCTGACGCTAAACTATACTTCAGGATTTCTAGCTTTCAGCCTGTTACAGACTTACTGTGCTGGCTGGCATAACACTGTGCATATGTTCAAGTCTGAAAACAGTACACAAATTTTAGCATGATATTCTGACTGTAAGCACTCTGAGTCATATTTAGGCCTTGCTGTGATCTCTAGCATTATGCCACATACAATGTTCATATAGGAAGGGGATGATAAAGCTTTTAATTTCATGTTAAGATTTTCTGGTTTTGCAATAAAAAAGGGACTTCCAGAGTGTTTATAAAATTTATACTAAATGAATCTTTAGCTTCAAGCTAGTCTTTGCTATGTTCATAGTGTCAAAACAGAGGAAGATAGTTAATTATTTTTCCCCCAAATGCTTTTTGTTAACAAAGCTGTGGTGGGGTGAGAAAGTTCCACCACACACACACACAAAGAAAGAAACCACAACTAGCTCAGTCGGAAAAGCAGATGAAAGCTATATTTACAGGCATAAATGGAATGCAATGAATATGTACACAAATATACAATAGTTACAATATATACAGAAATACACAGCAATGAACGTAATGCAGAAAAGCCTTGTCCCTCCAGCTGGCCAGGGGGGTTCCCTGAACCCCCCTCTCTCCCTCCCTACCTCCCCTTTTTCCCAAAAAGGGTTAGAGAGAGAGAGAAAGGCAATTAAGGAGGAAAATTCTGTTAGCTCAAAGCAAATGCAAGAATTAGTTTTCTTATCTGGTTAGCTTCAGAAAGAGAGAAGCCGTCCAGCCCACAGGACAGAGAAGCACAGACTGCACCCAGCCTGAACCCAGACCAGACTGAACTAACAGAACCCAAACTTAAAATTGCATTCTACAATCTACCAATGAAATTAGTTTAGACTATCTTGTTTTTGTTTAAATATCAAAAACATTCAGCCAGAGTGTTCAGCAACTGTCTCTTTCTTAAAGGCATAGCCTAAACCGGTCACACAAAGCTTTCACCAAACAAAGTCATACATATACCTTTATAAAACCAAAATATAATAGCAAAACCTAAAGGAAAATGTGTCATAATTTTTAACTTTGAAGTCTAAAGCAAAGACTTGTTCTAGATATTCTGAATTACAAGGCCACACTTGAATATTGAAGCAGAGACTTCATATTGAGAAGACTGGAAAGAATACACTTAGAAGAAAAATATTTTATCAGAACTAAGAAGAAGCAAAGGTCTTCTGAAGTTTTTAGTGCAATGATTGATGTTTGACATTGTCAGTACTTTGTCACCCTCCTTTCAAAGAACTGCCTTCTCATGGTAAAGTTCATTCAGCCCAAAGAGCCTTGACGTTATGGAGGGGTAATGTACTACCTGAGTTTTCCTCAGCAAGCTGAGCTCAACACCTCTTGCTGAGGGATATATAAAGAGTCAATGGAAACAGATTACACATCCTGGCTTAAAGGTTGGACATACTTTATCCTGTTTTACAGCTTTATCTTGGGCACAAGGGGAAGGACAGCTTTAAATGGAATACTCCTGCATTAGGTATAAAACTTATGCTATGCCAGCATTTAACAAAATGCTAAACTGACTAATTTCCACATCATGACTTGTAATTATGCCCCTGGAGAATTAAATTTTAAGGATAAAGCTGCTGTAATGCAAATTCTAAAGTAATACTACACTTAATGTCATTAAAATGTAAAGCCTGGTTAGACATTTGCTAGTATTTCTGTTTCTTTCCATCTCCATACAGATCAGGCTGCAGTATCTTAGAGCTACCTTAAAGTAGTATAAAGGGACTTTGTTTTCAGATTCATCCAATCTGTAGAATGAAAAGATGAGGTCATTACTTGTTCAAAGTGGCTATTTCACTTGGCCTACCTCTGTTATGAAAGATCTGAAACTTAAACATTAAGGGGAGAGGAGAAGATGATCTGAACCTTAAGCATTAAGAGGCAGTAGGAGGAAAACAACTAATATTGATTCACTGGATTCAGTATGTTAATTTGGCAATTTCCTTTTCAGTATACTATTCGTTGTGACATTAGATTCTCAATGAAGTTATTGTTAAAATGTCCATTTTTTTTAAATCCTTTGAGCTTTACTAATATCTTTCTAAATCTTGTAAAAGGTGGAACAAATAAATTTTGATCTATTATGGGACAAATTCAGAATTGCAGTTAACCACTATTGCTTTGTGCAAAAGTCTGCAGGTTTGGGATTTGTAATTTTTTTTTTTTTCAAGAGTTTTGTGTTATGGATATTTTTTCCCCCACTTACGTGCACCTACTTCTCCATCCCCATCTCATACTTTTTTGGCTGCACGCCTGAGCAGGAGGCCGGAGGTGAAGGCAGCCATGCTCTCCTTCAGTGCCTCACTGAGAGATTGGAGGTGGACAGCCCTTTGGTTTCATCCTTCATTGGCTTTTCCCAACCCCTTCAGTAGGAAACAACATCCTTACAGATGGGAATAGAGTGGTTTGGGGAGAAATTATGACTGTGCTTATCCCAAGAAAGGTTGGACCAGATGATCCTTGAGGTCCCTTCCAATCTGTGTTCAGGGATTCAAGGATTTTAAATTTTCTGCTGACATGAGGTTGGAATGGGTATATCTTTTGAGTGGTGCTGATCATTCAGAATCCTTCTATCATGTACACAGTAAATAATACATTCTGAAATTGTTTAATAATTTATTCTATATTGTTTTGTGGTTAAATATTAGGCATAGTTTAGCCTACAAAATATTTTCATATCTTCAGGGGGAGCAGAGCAAAGGACAAACTATCAATGGATTAAAATAAATAGCTGCAGCTGTGTCCCTTATATCAATTCAACCTGGGTCTGGTCTGTGAAACCTGTAGCAGGATTTAGTTTGTCATCCAAACTGTGATCCAAATGTTCCTGCAGCTTCAAGCCTTAAGGCATCTGAAGCCTTTAAAGAAAGTTACCAGTTTATTTGATTTGGAAATGTGGAAAGCTCTTAAAGAATGATATTTGCCCTTGCTTCAGATAGCTGCAGTACAGAGGAAAAAGAACTGCACATATTTAGGGTGAGGTTGACCTATTTTACACAGATATCCCAGCATGGGATGAATCATACTGCATGAAGCAACATTTTTCTCTTTGTTAACTCTAAAGTGTGACTATGCTAGGTATCTGTAATATAAGAGTTGGCAACAGAGGTGACTGAAGTTAGTACAGAGACATCCCACATACAAAGGTCCTGCTTCTATTCATGTTAGAAACTTCCCCAGCCAAAGTAGGTGAGCATATGGCTCATCTTGATGTTTGTTTATCTTAGGTTCTTGAGAATCTTAACTGAGAATGCATTTACCTTATCTAATAAATAAGTAAAACAATAATACTTATTAAAAATAATAAATACATTAATATATAAAAATAATAATTAAAATATTTATAACAGCTCTCATAACCAATTTCTGCAATAGTTTAATAGTGATTGTATTCACTAAAAATGCAATTAGCAGAAAGCTTACTCATCATCACTACTCATGTCTAATAATATTACTTTCTAAGTATTGTAAGGAAGAAAAAGTAGAAGAAAATAAATCCTCTCTCTTCCTCCTTCCGTGCTGCACTCTAACGAAAAATCAGTACCTCTTAACTGGAAGGTGACATTATGATTAGGAGGATGTGATGACACAATCTTAGAAATTCTATTTCAAAACCAGGAGAAACTTAATTGAAAAAGTATATCATCAAGTATAGTCTACCAAATGAATAACTTAAAGAAAGTGAGCCACTAAAATTGGGGGTCAACAAGCTCCAGATGAGACCCTAGGTCAGATTAATTGTGTGTTTTGACTAAAATTTGCAAACTGTTGGAGCAAAATTATAGTTCATAAAACTCTTAAATATTAACATGTTTATTTCAGAACTTTGGGGCTACTGAGGGAAAAGTGAAAGGTCTAGAGAATTTTTTATTAATTAAATCCATTGAATTTATTAAATTAAATTTCATTTTAAAGTAAATTATTTAAATGCAAACTAAGGTAGAGTGAAACAAGTTATGCATTTGATGCAATTTTATAAAAACTTGAACTGCACAGCTTGCAACTACTACAGTAATAAAAAATGTAACACTTAAGACTGATCTGTGAGGAACCCAAAAATTCACGTTATTAATAGAGTGAAACAGAAAATATATCTAGAGAATCTGAGCACTATGACAATAATAAGTTCTGCTGGAAGACCTGACCTTGACACTAGTAAATAAAAAGTTATATAAATAAAATTAACTGTCTGTCTCAAGTTTTATCTGACATCTTTGTCTTATTTTTACTTTTCATTATGACCTTTTTTTTTTGTGTGGCTTTATTTTTCTGTATTTAATTCTTAGTGTAGCTCACATTCACTTTCTCCCTTATTTTTTGTCTATTTTTATTTCTATTTTATATCCATTCTCTGCTTTTAAATCTTTGCTTCTTTCTTTTAAAATCTCTCTTTCAGTTATCTGTCCCCAAGCTTTCTTCTTTTGTGCTATTTCTGTTGCTCTCATTTCACTGGGCTTAGATTTTTTTTTATTATTTGATTTGATTTGTTTTGTTTACTTTGCATTAACCTGCTTTTCTAAAGAAGCTTGAGTTATGTACATACTATACCTTTTTAAGCTGTCTATCTGTCTCACATCAGTAACTCCTGAAACTGATGGCTCATTAACAAAAGCTGACAGAAGAGTACAGAATCTTAGAGATAAGGCATTTCCCAATAGAAATGGGAATGTTGGCAGTTGACTGGATAGTAGAGATCAAAATCTGTGTTCCATCACATGAAAGCTAATTATTACTGAACTGCATTCTGAGAAGCAGCAACCAAAGATGCTGGTGCTGCTGTCAGCTAGCCCAGTGCACGCTGCAACTTGCCTTGCCAAGCACCTGAGGAACATGGGTGGGCGGCAGACCCAGATGTTAGCAAGTGTATAATGTGTGTCAGCAATCTATAGGAAATCAGGAAGCTTCTTTAGTTTTGTTGTTCATCAACTTTTGTTTTACTACTCTTCTTCCTACACTGCTGAAGTCAAGCTAAGCTAAGTTCTTCAACTCTGCAGAAAGCTGTTGCAGTACTCAAACTGCTGGATTTGTCCCTGGTAGACATGCTGACTGACTTTGGAATCTAGGTCAGGAGACAGACCTCTATTCCCTTGTGTACATAGTGGACTTATTTATCAATATTAGATGAGAAAAACATATAGTTAGAACAGTGATTATCAAATAAAAGTTCTTTTGAGGATTAATTTTCCTTTATTACTGCATAAAAAAAGACATCAGTAGCAATTTCTCAAATCAGGAATATTTGCATTTCTGTATGTTTATTGTATCAGAAACAAGAACTTCAAGTTGTTCAGTTTTTCAGCACTTTTTTTTTTCATTTTAAAGGTTATTTAATAATCTTATAATTTCCAATCAGTGAGAAAAGCACCCTCCCACCCCCATTTGATTTGAACTAGAAATTCAACTAGGAGGCCTATGACCAGTGTTGTTCCCCAGAGATTGGTACTGAGTCTAGTTTTGTTCAACACCTTTATCAGCAACCAGGGGGGCAATTGGCTGACACCCCGTTGGGCTGTGCAGCCATCCAACATGACCTGGACAGGCTGGAGAGCTGGATGCAGGCAAATCCTATGAAGTTTAATAAGGACAAGTGCAGGATCCTGCATCTGGGGAGGAACAACAACATAGACTAGAAAAAGTTATGGGTTGCCCTGTCCACAGAGAAAGACCTTGGAGTGCTGGTGGACAACAAGTTCTCCATGGAACAACAATGTGCCTTTGTTGCTGAGAGCCAATGGTATCCTGGGATGCATCAAGAACTGTGTGTCCAGCAGGTCTAGGGAAATTATACCTCTCTACTCAGCCCTGGTGAGACCACACCTGGAATATTGTGTCCAGTTTTGAGCCCCCCAGTTCAAGAAAGACAGAGAACTGCTGGAGAGAATCCAACGGAGAGCCACAAGGATGATTAGGGGACTTGAGCACTTCCCCATGAAGAGAGACTGAGATCCCTGGGGCTGTTTAGTCTTGAGAAGGGAAGACTGAGAGGGGATCTCATCAATGTGTATAAATATCTGAGGGGTGTTTGTCAAGTGGAGGGGGACAATCTCTTTTCAGTGGTGCACAGTAATAAGACAAGGAACATCTGAAAATTAAAGGTGTTAGAGTTTATTTACTGATGGATCCTGTCATGTGGTAAGAAACCATTGGAAGTGGAAAGCTGCTGTATGGAGTCCTACATGACAAGTTGTTGAGGCCACTGAAGGAAAAGGTGAATCAAGTCAATATGCAGAAATGAAAGCCATGCAACTGGCTCTAAAGATTGCTGAGGGAGGAAGCGGCCAGTACTTTATAGAGATTCCTAGATGGTGGCTAATGTTCTTTGGGGGTGGCTACAAGAGTAGAAGAAGATAAATTAGTGAAACAGGGGTAAGCTCATCTGGGCTGCTTCATTGTGGCAGGACATTGCTGCTACAGTGGAAAAACATGACTCTGAAGGTGTGTCATGTGAGGCTCACATACCTAAGAGCCATTCTAATGAAGAACACCAAAACAATGACCAAGTAGACAAGACTGCCATAACTGATATAGTCCGAGTGGATCTGGACTGGGAGTATAAAGGTGAACTGTTTGTAGTTCGATGGGCCCATGAAACATCAGGACACCTAGGGAGAGATGCATTGCAGAGGTGGGCTTGTGACTAAAGGGTGGACCTGACCATGGAAGCCGTCACACAGGTCAGGCACGATTGTGAAATGTTCTGCAATCAAACAAGCCACCAGAGTTAAATCTCCCTAGAACCAAAGGGCGGTGGCTGGGTTTTTGCTATGGTGAGGCCAGGGCAAGCACTGCATCTTCATCATGGGAGAGGCAACTACAGGTTGGTTGGAAACATACCCTGTAAACCATGCAACTGCCCAGAACACATCTTAAGCCTTGAGAGGCAAATCCCATGGCAACATGGTATCCCTGAATGAATCGAATCCAACAATGGGTCTAACATCAGGAATAATGCCATCAGTTCCTGGGCTAAGAAACATGGCATTGATTGGGTGTATCACATTTCCTATCACCCACAAGCCTCTGGGAAGATTGAGAAATACAATGGACTGTTAAAGACCATGTTGAGAGCATTGGATAATGGGTCATAGAAGCAATGGGATGCAAATTTAACAGAAGCCATTTGGCTGGTTAATTCCTGAGGATCTGTTACTCCCCCTGGTTCTGCCCAAACAGAACTCTCAAACACCGTGGGGAAAATAAGGTACCTGTAGCGCATATGGGAAAGTGGCTGGGAAAGGCAGTGTGGGTTGCTCCTCCTACAGGGAAAGGCAAACCCATTTGTGGGATTGTCTTTTCTCAGGGGCCTGGATGTACTTGGTGGGTAATGAGGAAGGATAGTAAAACTCAGTGTATGCCTCAAGGAGTTTTGACACTGGGGGAAAATAACTTGGAATGTAAGTTGTATGTTGCAGGAAGTGATGTAATAAGAAGGAGTCAGAATGTAGGAGTTTCAGAAGAAATGAGAGTGGCTCAGTGGCTGAAACCAAGCTGGTGTTGGTACCCAACAGTAGGGTATCCTGCTTCTCCTGTCCTGAACAGTCCCAAGTAACATCTGGAGCAGTGGAAAAACACCTTTCTGTTAAAGGATTAGGATACTCATATAAATATGTGTATGTTGTGTATTGAAATGGTTTAAGTATGCAGATTAAGTCATGAGTGTAAGCAAAAAGGGATTTAAGTATGAGAATCAAATGAGATGGTAAAATGTTTTGAAATGTGGCGCAAATGATATGGAGTAAAGGGTGGACGTTGCTTGGGTTTGGCTGAGCTGGACTTAATTCTCCTCAAAGCATCCCTCTGGTACTGTGATTTACAGTACTGTAATGTTATCAGTGTTTTGGCTCCTGCTGAAGAAGCATCCAGGCTGTGTTTTTCCAACATTTTCCCACACTGAGAGTATGTTGAAGGGTGGGAAAGATCTTGAGAGGGGACACAGATGAGCCAGCAGACCTAAACTGGCTAAAGGGGCCATTTGGCCATGCCATATGATGTCAGCTCAGTTATAAGAACAAAGTGAAAGAAGGAAGTGGTGTGGATATTCATCTATGACATTTGTTCTCCACCATCTGCTGATGGGAAGCACAGAATAACATCTCTTTGCTTTTGTTTCCATGTGTGGTAGGCTTGTGCCTATCATTATCATTAAAATGCTTCTATGTTATAATTGGCTTTTGTTATATTTCCCCCTCTCTTCTGGGCCAAACCACCACAAGTATACCTCAAATCAGTTTTCACAACAGAAGTATGCAATGTTTTATCTACTTTCTGGATGATTTTAGGGTTTAGCTGAGAGACAGACACATTCTTCTAGATAGGTATAAAAGAACTGGAGAACTTCCAGATAGGCAGAGAAAGAGCTAGTGTGTTTATAATACATCAAGGGCTTGTAGATGTTTTCACCCTTCCCTTGAGCAGGTAAGGGCAGGCAAAAAAGTGGATTATAATTTTGATTTTGAGCATAGACATTAAGAAGATATTATCTGAAGTTATCTTGTTGACTTCAGTGATCTTACCCAAGTTTCTCTAAAAAAGACATAAAATAAAATTACTGTCTTGCAAACTCAGTATCATTTGAAGAAGGACCTCTAGATCTTAAAAAATAAATTATAAAATACTTGTCAAAGAATACTGAAAACAGATTGTAAAATGAGAAAATTGGAAAGAGAAATTAATTTATAACAAACATCAGCCAGTGTCTCACAGAAATTATTTGTCAGTCAGCTCTTTATTTACACTTACATCTGTAATTCTGAGTCCTCTCTCCAAATTCCTGGTGTTTGTATTCTTCCTTCACTCTTCTGCCATAAACAACTTTGATTTTCCTTTTTTTCCATTATATTCTCTAATACTCTTACTCCTACTATATTAGAAATGCTTGCAAGAATGCACAGTTTTATTAGACTATCTTACCCCTGGTCCTGCTGTTATACCTATCATTACCTACAATTCTGAATCAAAGGAAGATTTTTTTAAAGTTTGTTCTTTAGATATTCTACCTAATTCTAGAATGATCACTGCCAAAAGGTTCTTCATACTGAGACTGCTGAGAAGGCCATGAAATAGAACTATCATTTTCCTTTCATATAATTCCTAAACTATTTCCTGTATTCACATTTAATGTATTTACTCTGGAATCCAGTAAATGTATTTCTAGTGATCATAATTGCTCTAACGTATATATTAAAACAAAACAAAATAAAACTAAAACCAATCAGGTTAAAAAAAAAGGTGGAATGTTTGTCAAGCTCTGATTCATGAAAATATTCTTAGACATGACAAATACTGTATACCATCTTTCCTAGATTAGAAATAATGAGTAGAGAGCCTTTGCAGAGGGACCTCGACAGGCTGGACAGGTGGGCAGAATCCAACGGCATGAGATTTAACACATCTGAGTGCTGGGTTCTGCACATTGGCCACAGCAACCCCATGCAGTGCTACAGGTTAGGGTCAGAGTGGCTGGTGAGTTGCCAGGCAGAGAGGGACCTGGGGGTACTGGTTAATGGTAGGCTGAACATGAGCCTGCAGTGTGCCCAGGCAGCCAAGAAGGCCAATGGCATCCTGGCCTGCATCAGGAAGAGTGTGGCCAGCAGGAGCTGGGAGGTCATTCTGCCTCTGTACACTGCACTGGTTAGGCCACACCTTGAGTCCTGTGTCCAGTTCTGGGCCCCTCAGTTTAGGATGGATGTTGACTTGCTGGAACAATGTCCAGAGAAGGGCAACAAAGTTGGTGAGGGGTTTGGAAGACAAGCCCTCTGAGGAGAGGCTGAGGGAGCTGGGGTTGCTCAGCCTGGAGAAGAGGAGACTGAGGGGTGACCTTATTGCTCTCTACAACTACCTGAAAGGAGGTTGTGGACAGGCGGAGGTTGGTCTCTTCTCCCAGGCAGCCAGTACCAGAACAAGAGGACACAGTCCCAAGCTGTGCCAGGGGAGGTTTAGACTGGATGTTAGGAAGAAGTTCTATACAGAGAGAGTGATTGCCCATTGGAATATACTGCCCAGGGAGGTGGTGGAGTCACCATCATTGGAGATGTTCAGGAGGAGACTTGATGGGGTGCTTGGTGCCATGGTCTAGTTGTTTAAGTGGGTTGGATTGGTTGATGGGTTGGACGCGATGATCTTGAAGGTCTCTTCCAACCTGGTTTATTGTATTTTTGTATTATTCTATTCCTAAAAATCATAGGAAGTGATTCAGATATAAGCCTCTGTTATCAAATTCCAAGGCAAAGAGATGTGTAGCTTTTTCAAAAGAATAATAAAATCTACTGAATTTAGATTCTTCATTTACATTTTGATCTGCATTAAAAAAACCCCAGCCAAACAGCAACAAACAAATCCAAAACCCCCCAAACCGTCAGGAGTTAACTCAAACTCCAAAATCAAAGTAAAACAACAAACAAACAAAACAAACAAGCAAACAAAATAAGAAAACAAACCCAGAGAACCTTCATCATGTCAGTTACAGTGTCTTCAGTTAAGCAAAATCTTAATTTTTCTTCCAGCATGAACAGCAGCAACTACTCCCAGTAATTTGCATGCCAACAGTGCACAGTTGTAAAATGTTAATTCCTCTGTCCTTTTAAACATTGGCTTTTTGAAGAGAGGGGTAATTTTCCTCATTTAGATCAAAAGAGCAGGAAAAAATGTATCGAATTTCAAAAAAATCTTTTTGCTGTAGCGTAATGGATGACTAAATGAGAAGCTATGGGCTAACAGCTTTATTTGATTACTGTTACTGTCGTCGCCCTGTTTACACACTGAACTGAATTACCTCTTGTACAGTATCTTCGTGTAACTCCAACAAAACAGCCCTAGCTAAGGCTTGTTTCACTATAGAATCAGAAGCTAGACAAAGTGCCTGTAAATACTCTTTGCCCACTTTTGTTGAGCACATGCTAACAGAAATAGGAAAAAGTTGCGGCAAAGTTTAGCCAGAAATACACATGCCACTGTGACAAGAACACGAGGCACTGAGAACTGAGACATTCTTCTTGTCAGTAGTGAGACAACAGGGGAATTGAGAGTAAAGATCATGGTATGATGATCTCACTGTGACCATAATTTAGATTTTTGTTTTGTGTATGCATGAAAGAGAAGACTTATGTCTGCAAAAATACTTCAGGAGAGAGTGAAAATTATGTTTGAATAATGTATCTCATGCAAGTTCTATCCTTACAACTGTAAACAGTCTTGAAGCCATGAAGTTAAACTCTAATGTAGGCTAAGTGACATGAGCATTATGTAATGACTATGGAAAGACAGAAACTCTAATTTGTCATTTGCCAGAAAACTAAAAATTATCTACACATTGATTAAAATAGGGAATTTAGCATTCACTTTTTCACTTCTTCAGTAAGTATATATTTATATTAAAATTTCCAGTATATAAAGGTGACTTCAGGTAAGCCACACCACAAATAAACTAACGGAAATAACTTTTCTCCTATTATATACAAATATCTTTTTGTTTTTTTGGGGGGTGGGGTGGGGGGAGGAACAAAACAACAAAGAAAACCCCCTGCATCACAACCCACTACTTGGTTTGCATAGGACCATTAAAGACTCTTTCTGCTGTGCTTGAATTTAGAAGACATGGAGCAGCCCCTCCATAAACCTCCAGTTAATAATGTTTACCTCAGAAAATTCTGCTCCAATTCCTTAACTAATGTGATGCCAGGGTTTGCCAGTCTTTACACACAGCTACAATGAGAAACAGTATACAATGAGAAACTGTTGAGCAGTTCCACTGGTATGACTGACTACGCTGAGTAGATCAGTTTTCTCATGCAAGTCATCAACTTCTGAATCACAGAAGATGAAAGCCTCATTAAAAGCCACATTTCAAGCAATGTTCAGAAGTTTACTGCATTTACAATGAAGAAGATAAAAGGTGCAATAACCCCCCAATTCTTCAGTCTTGCTCAGCTCATTATCTTACATTTTTTAACTCATTGTTAGGAAGTTGAATAGTGTGAGAGAAAGCTAGGTAATTCATGGCATCTGATGTATGTCCATCCTTCTTCTGGTCCTTGTTAGTGCTATAGTTCCTTGTTTTATGGAGTAATAAACAACTTAGATTCTCCCTTAATTCATTCCAAAGCATGTTAGCCTTACAGACATTTAAGGGGTTATGAGTGGAAAAAAAACCCAAGGATTTCCAAGCACAAAACCCAACCCCACCTCCTTTGTTCAATAAAATAAAGCTATAATTCTTATCTTCATGTAATCTGTCCTTTAAAATTATTTTAAAAGAAGAATATATCAAATTCATCTGGAGGCTTCAGCCAAATCAGATAACTATTATGTCATAAAATCTACTGTTAGGGTATAATTTTTAATTAAGCATTAAACTATCCATTAAAAAGCGCTGCTGAAGGGAAAAGAAAAAGTCAGATGAAACTCTTATATTGGAGTTATGATTATATCCTTGGAACATAATTATTTAGAATTTTTGCATAAGCAGATCTTCTGAACAGGCAGAATTATTAAGAATTTTAATTAATTAAGGTCAAGCTTTTAACATTTTAAATATGTAACTTTGGAGAAGAGAGAAAGGTCACTTTAAAGGCAGGTCTTGTTACCATAGCATGACCATTTCTTTTGGGCATCTGGCATGTAAGTGGTTCTGCAAATCCAAAAAGTTTCCATGTACAAGCCCTAGAGTTATTAATATGGATCTTGATGAGTAAAAGCTATTAGGAGTTTTTCACACTAGAATTTACAAGCCAAAAATTAGCATTACCATTATGCCAAACTATAACAACATACAGATTTGATGGCAAAATGTACTAACATGGAGTAGTTAAAAGACGTTAAATATTGTATATAGGCTAGCCAGTAAGAATATTACCTGTAGAATTACAAGATCATTAAAGGTAGATACCTAAATAATTAAATAATAAATAAATAAATAAATAAATAAATAACCTAATGTCATCCTAAAAGACAAATCTATAAAACTTATTGTTTAAACTTGTTTAAACCTGAAGTTCAATGTATTAATGTATGGAGATACATTTTAAAGAGCTGTTATTCTATCGTGTTCGTATTTGGAGTGCCTCTGATGTGACAAAACAACTTTGTGCATCATAACATAGAGTCACATTGTATGATTTGAGATAGGTTTCAATTAAATTTAACTTCTAATAGAGTAGAAATATGAAGACCATACTCTAAACCTGCTATTTCTCTAAATGACACATTTTAATATGATATATGATATTTAAAATAACATACATTGAATTACTTCGTAAAATAATTATGAGTCCTAAATTCTGATAATCTTTTATTCAGAAATTAACATACTCAGTTTAGGGAAAATGTAAGATATGCAACATGCACTCCTTTACAACAAAGGGACTTGCTCAAAGTTTCCGTTGGCATCTTTTTCACATTTGACATGCAACATTCATGAGGATAACATTCATATTGCTAATTTATGGATGAAAAAGGCAGAAGAAAATAGAAAGTTACCCTAGTAGTGTTGTCATAGGTATTATTTTTATTGAATATATTGAAAAATAAATTTAGCTGTCTTTCCAGAGACTGACAACAAAATATATTTTCAGTCATCTGGATTAATCTGAAACAAGCATAGTTATACTGAAAATGTTTTTGTTTATTTGTTTTTTTTCCCACTCAGTCAGTTCGGCTACTGTCTATTAACAATTATCAGAGCCCTATGAGGTTAACCATAATGAACAAAATGTACTCTTAAATTATTTCAATTAATTACACTAAGCAGAATCTTGGCTGAGAGGGTCAAGTGTCAAAATATGTACTCAAAGTGATCAATATTCTTGAATAAAATGGCTTTGATTTTTTAAAAGAAAAATAGCATAAACTGATTTTTTCCCCTAGCATAATTGTATATTATTATGATATATATAATTTCCTTATAAAGATTTTAATAGAGGTCTGAGACACCACTAAATCAATTAAGGACTACTAACAAAACAGTTACTGTCCTGTCAGCTAAACAAAATTTCACAGATCTACAAACATCTGTAAAAATAATCTGCAAAGTACAAAACATTCTTTCTAGGTAAGTCTTTTCTGTGCAACAAATTATTCACCTTATAGGCCAAACTACAAGAGTTGCCTGACATTTTTCTTTACTTCAAAAGTACAGAAGATAGAACTTCCTATTTACAGAACAGAATAAATACACTAAGTCCCCTGGAAAAGTTGGGTTTTCCTGTTTGCTGGGATTTAATTGGTATAAATATGAGAGTATGGGTTCAGGAGAAAAAAGTGCCCAGTGCATGAACAGCAAAGCAAACTAACCACCCAGGTGGCTCTGTCATTTGTATCCGTGCACATGGAAGAGGAAAAATGTTGATTATTCATTCTAACAATGAGATATATGGAAAGAAAAAAAAGAACTGCATACACTTTATATTTAACCACACCTAATTACACATTTATTTTTGTAACACAGACATCTGCTTAAAATTTTGAATGCCTTGTACAAATTATTTAGATACAAACAAATATATGTGGTTTGTTCATTTAACACTAATGAATAACTGTCAGAGATAAAATACTATTAATCTATGTGCATTTATAAAATGCCACTGCATAAAACATATTTTGCCTCTGTTTCCTTAGTTTTCTGAGATGTTATCAGCCATGCAGGGCCATATGTCACCAGAAATAATCACAGATTATCACCCTATTATTCTTTTTTTTCAGTGCTGAGGAGGGAAAAAGCCTCAAAACTCAAACCTGAAAAACCTCAGGAACCTTCAAAACAAACTGCAGTTTTCGATGCATCAAATGAATGTCTTAAGTACTCCAAATTATTTGAAGTCAAAATGTTGAGATTTGTATTTTATGCATGTCTGAGCAGTTGAATTGCTGATTTGCTGAGGAAAATATTCACTGTGAGGTGACAGAACACTGGAACAGGCTGCCCAAGGGGGTTGTGGAGTCTCCCTCTGAAGATATTCAAGACCTGCCTGGATGTGCTCCTGTGTGATCTGGTATAGGTGATCCTGCTCTGGCAGGGAGGTTGGACTAGATATCTTTAGAGGTCCCTTATAGCCCCTAATGTTCTGTGATTTTGTGATTCTGTGACTGTATGCTTCTATGCTTCTATGCTCCTTCTATGCTCCAGTTTGGATGGAAGAACTAAGCATTCAACCACTACTTTGTAAGAATGATTCCTCTTCTCCTCCTCTCAGAAACTACCCATAGATTTCTTTCCATAGACACAAAACTGTGCATCATCCCAGAAAAAAATAAAGAGCACTTACATAGTTATGTAGTTCAAAGAAATGCCCCAGTAAGCAGTTTGAACAGTGCATTCACCACACTGAAAAATGGAATTCAACTTCACATTCAGACCCCTAAATATAAATGTCTATAAAAGTGTTCTCTATGTCTGACTCAGCTACCTAAGCTTTTATTAGATCCAATGAAGGCTTGCTGAAATGCCAGGCTCCTTGCATGCTTAAGTAACTTATATCATCTCTATTCATTAGAAGACACCCACATAAGCTGGCCAAGCCACTCTCCATCATTTTTCAACAGTCCTGGCTCATTGGAGAGGTCCCAGATGACTGGAAGCTGTCCAACATGATGCCCATACACAAGAAGGGCCAGAAAGAGGAACCAGGGAATTACAGACTTGTCAGCCTGACCTCAGTGCCAGAAAAAAATTATGAGCAGATCATATTGAGTGCAATCACACAGCACTTACAGGATGGCCAAAGGATCAGGCCTAGCCAGCATGGATTTAGGAAGGGCAGGTCCTGCCTGACCAACTTGATCTCCTTCTATGCTCAGGTGACCCGCCTGGTGGATGTGGGGAAGGCTGCGGATGTACAATACAATACAATACAATACACCAGGTTGGAAGAGACCTTCAAGATCATTGTGTCCAACCCATCAACCAATCCAACCCACCTAAATACAATACAATACAATACAATACAATACATACAATACAACCCACCTAAACAACTAAACAACTAAACCATGGCACCCAAGCACCCCATCAAGCCTCTTCTTGAACACCTCCAATGAAGGTGACTCCACCACCTCCACGGGCAGCCGATTCCAATGGGCACTTTGACACCGTCCCCCACAGCAAACTCCTGGCCAAGCTGGCAGCCCGTGGCTTGGACAGCAGCACACTGTGCTGGGTTAGGAACTGGCTGGAGGGCTGAGCCCAGAGAGTGGTGGTGAATGGTGCCACATCCAGCTGGCAGCCAGTCCCCAGTGGTGTCCCCCATGGATCAGTGTTAGGCCCAATCCTGTTCAATGTCTTTATTGATGATCTGGACAAGGGAATTAAGTCCATCTTCAATAAGTTTGCATATGACACCAAGCTGGGGGCAGGTGTTGGTCTGTTAGAGGGCAGGAGACCTCTGCAGAGCTTGCCAGGCTGGACAGATGGGCAGAGTCCAACATGATGGCATTCAACACGTCCAAGTTCCGGGTGCTTCACTTTGGCCACAACAATCCCATGCAGCACTACAGGATGGGGTTGGATTGGATCGAGAGTAGCCAGGCAGAAAGGGACCTGGGGGTGCTGATTGATGGTAGGCTGCAAATGAGCCAGCAGTGTGCCCAGGTGGCCAAGAAAGCCAATGGCATCCTGACCTGCACCAAGAATAGTGTGGCCAGCAGGAGCAGGGAAGTCATTGTGCACCTGTACTCAGCAGTAGTGAGGCCGCACCTTGAGTACTGTGTCCAGTTCTGGGCTCCTCAATTTAAGAAGAACATTGAGACTCTTGAACGTGTCCAGAGAAGGGCAATGAGGCTGGTGAGAGGTCTTGAGCACAAGTCCTATGAGGAGAGGCTGAGGGAGCTGGGGTTGTTTAGCCTGGAGAAAAGGAGGCTCAGGGCAGACCTTATTGCTGTCTACAACTACCTGAAGGGAGGTTGTAGCCAGGTGGGGGTTGGTCTCTTCTCCCAGGCAACCTGTGACAGAACAACAGGGCGCAGTCTCAAGCTGCACCAGGGGACATTTAGGCATCAGGTGAGGAGAAAGTTCTTCACAGAAAGAATGATTTGCCATTGGAATGGGCTGCCTAGGGAGGTGGTGGAGTCACTGTCTGTGGAGGTATTCAAGAGGGGATTGGACGTGGCACTTGCTGCCATGGCTTAGTCATGAGGTGCTGTATGACAATTTGGACTTGATGATCTCTGAGGTCTTTTCCAACCTTATTGATTCTATGATTCTAAGAAGTTTTAGGATTTAGGAATCCTTTCAGTGGTGCCAAGTGTAATTCCAAATCATGAGTTTACCAGGGATGGCAGCTTTATTTAAAAGCATTTTATTTAAAAGTAGTTTATAGTTTCATCAATCTAGGATGTGTAGCAAACATATTCATGAATGACAGTAAGAAAAGCTAGACAGTTTTTAGGTCTTCTTTTTTACCCTCAGACAGACTAGTATGCTTTGTTTGAAGAACCTGCAGGAATGATTTCTCTGGTATGTGCATCATTTGTAGATATTTGTCTTTAAAAATGCTAATTAAAAAACCTCTAATTAAAAAAACATGTTACTAACCTTGTTTGTCATCCAAATATATAGCATGAGCAAAGCTCAGCCCTGAAGTAATATTCCAGTACATTAAATCTAAAGGAAGGAAAATGTTTCTCTATGCATGTTACAGTTTCTCTACTGAAAAGTATGTTTCTTTCCCACCCCAGAAAAAACCATTTTGCTATTTCACTAGAAGAATCTGAATTACACCAGAGAGCTTTGCATGCTCAGAGTTTCATGTTTTTGTGGGTGCGTATTTTACCCGAGTTTTTAAATTCTCGTATTAGTTATTAAAGATTTGTTGTTTGTTTAGAGTTTTTTCCCTCACTCAATTAAAAGCAAAACAAAGCAATAACAAACAAAACTGACAACAGCAGCAACAACAACAACAAAAAAAACCCACAACCTTAATGCAAACCAAAAAAACTACAACAAACAAACAAAAAAGCCAACTCAGAAAAATTCGACCCCTGCAAAAAAAACAACTGATGAAAACAATACACTTCTAGAATGTATTAGTGAAAAGGGTGTTGCCCAGAGCAGTGCTGGAGAAAAAACATGGTCTTAAACAGGAGCAGTATTGAATTAATTAGGTAGCAAGAGTTTTCTTCCATGAGTTTCTGAGACAAAGATTTATCACTTGCTTTCTGAGACTGACTGACTGTGAAAAAGAGAGGAGTAATTTCACCTCAGAGATAGCACATCTTCAAAATTTAGTGTGACACCCTGGTTTTCAAAATTTTTTAAGTCAGCTCCTCACACAAGAGACTTATGATTCTATTTGCCAGAACTGAGGCTTAGAGTTTAAATGAATGCCAGAAGTAACATTTCAAATTTTCATCTGAAACTCGACCAGATAATTTATTCAACTTGATGCTACCTTTGAATCTTATCAGGAGATTTACATTTCTGTTAGAATTTTATTATTGGCTTTGTAGGATGCACTGCTTACTCTTAATGTCACATGTTCTGCCGGTTTGTTAGCATTTACATTCATTTTCCTAAATCTGAAAAGAAGCTTCTGTGGTTCTTTGGTCAAGACAGAGGATTTTCAAGAGGGTTTTTTTTATAGAGTAGAGGGCTCTAAAACCAAGCCTGTGCTCTATGTTCTGCAGGGTCAGTGAAGTGAGATTTTAGGCAAATGAATTAAAATTAGCCTCCATGAGAATTCAGCTATTGAAGGTTGTAGTTTCTCTGGAGAATAAAAATTATGTTCCTCAATTTTTTTTTTTTTGTTGAATGTCTGATTTTATTTCCTACAGAAATTTGGGTTAATGTGAATGTTTCTCTTTTTTTATATGTTCAGAATGTGACAGACCCTGGAAGGTTGTTTCTCAATGCCTGCTAAATCCCTGTAGGGGATACTGCAGAAGCCAAAGGAAAGACAAAATCATTGAAATAAAAATAAATGTGTTTTTTCTGCATATTTTTCTGCTTCTGGAAAAAAAATATATCTTTTTAAAAATATATATATAGTTATATGTGAGGCATATATCTAATATTTCTTTT
Organism: Colaptes auratus; assembly: GCA_015227895.2. Classification (NCBI taxonomy): domain Eukaryota; kingdom Metazoa; phylum Chordata; class Aves; order Piciformes; family Picidae; genus Colaptes; species Colaptes auratus. The sequence continues at coordinate 84,411,038 of CM037631.1, read as the reverse complement.
CTTGGTGACTTTATTCCTTTCAAACAAATGGCACTTTACTTTCAAATGATTTAAACATGATTATTTCTGTGCATTTTCTTCCAATTTATGGATCCAAATCTCAGGTGTGATTCAGACCCTTTTGATAAAGTTACCCCTGAGGCTAAAGGTTTTCAGAAGTTCTGCTGTTTGTTGCTGTGACTTTGGATAGTGGCTCTGCTTTGGAGTTCCTTGCCAGGAGTAAGGATTTCACCATAGCACCTGTGTCTATACAAGAAGAAGAAAATTCTTTGCAGTATCAGGCAAGAGGAAGGAAGAATAAGTAAGAAAGCTAACTTAAAATACATCAAAAGATTGCGAACAAAGACATTTGCCTTTTGATCTTTTCTGTGAATTGTTTTGTTCTAGTGTCTGTTATTATTGAATAGGATTTTATAATGCAAAATCTACATAATACAGAATATGACAAAAATCTTGTGTCTTCAGGACAATGACTTTACTCATACTGAAGGTATGCTCTTACTGTATGATACTTCAAGTGCCAATCTAGTGTAATGGCATCCAATTATTTTCTTATGAAGATATTGAAAAAACCCCTCAGAGTTGCAAAGGTTCATGCTTGATTGTATTCAGCTTTTATACATGTAGCTGGCAGTGTGAGAGGGAGGGTAATGAAATGTACAACTCCTAAATGAGAGAACTTCAATGAAATAATCACAGATTACTCTGCATGGGATCTTTTCTCATGGTCTTTCCACTCATTAATTTTCCAGAAGTAGGCTTTAGAAGGCATAATATTTTTCTTTGGCATAGAAAGACTATTAAACTGACTTCTTAGTAGAAATAGTGATGTACCATGGGCTATTTTTACCTCCATAACCAAAATTTGAGGCATAAGTGTTGTAAAACATGCACACTAAGTTGGTTTTGGCAAATACTGACCTATAAATGTTGTATTTGTTTATTTTCAGTTCATATAAATAACTCTTTTTTTAGCATAGATTCAATACACCAATTATTTATTAGTCATTATTTATTAGTTGTTTATCATATAAATACCTGTTTTTGTGATTACATTCTTTAAATGTTATCGATCGTTTAATCCTCAAATATTGTGCTAGTAATATTTATCAGAATTTTATCTCAGAGTATTGATGCCTGAGTAAATCCAAACAAACTGAATTTATAATGATTATGAGTAAAAGCAGCATCATTGTTCCTTCAGCAGATTCACTGAATGTATGAAATATTTTAATCTCCTCCCAAAAGAGCCTTATTCCAAGCAGATTTTAGTTCCAGTGTTGACAGGTTGCCCTTCTTTGCATATTCCTGACACATTAGGAACTCATTCCATCACTGAGAATTTCAGTTAGAAAAATCAAGGCAATATGTATTCCTTTCATGGATTTCTTCCATTGTTAGTTGAAATTTTGTTTAAAACTATGGATTGAGAAGATAGACAAGTAATGGATACACTTATTTTTATTTTGAATGAATAACCGTCTGAATTTCCAGTTCACTGTTCAAGTGTGCTGAAGGCAAACATGCCAGTTGATAACCTTTGCCATCAACTAGGAAATGGTAGTGCATGGTATCAAAGTCTTGCCTGGAAAACAGGCAGTGCTGTAGATTTTAAAATAACAGTTAAAAAGTTCAAAAGAAAACCATGAAAAGACCTATTATTTTCTTGGCTACAGTTCAGAAACTGCTCCTTGGCCTGAAACAGTAACTGTCTCTCCCACTTCCATACCATTGTGAGATTTAAAATCTTCTTCCTTGTAAATTTGAGAAGAAAAAATAGTTTAGCTACCACATCAGAAAACAAATGCCACTCAGAAAAACAAAACAAAAAACAAAACAAAACAAAACAAAACAAACAACAAAACAAAACAAAACAAAACAAAACAAAACAACCTGCACTTTCTGTTATGGATGCTTTAAAGATAACAACAAAGACGACTAATAGTGATAAAGTGTATGAATTTCTTCCTATGAAACTTTAAAGTTTTGTTCTACAGTGACACCAAAATAAAACAAGCTTCAACTGATCTGTATTTGCTTGTCAGCTGTGTACTTTAGGGAGTTTAATTATTTCATAACCCAGTGGTACTGAAGATCCCATAATCCAGTGGTACTAAAGATCCTTTGTATTATACACCAAAAGATTGCTGGTATGGGTGCATTTGCATTTCAGACTAGTAAATATTGATGTTCACATTAGCTGTAGATATTATAAAGGGCTGGTAAGAACACTTTTTGATTGTAGGTATGTGTAGGTGTTTGAACAAGGTCCTTACTTTTTGTGATGTGACTGTTACTATGTGTGAGAGACTAAAGCTTGTCTCTCCTGGTGTGACTCAACAAAGATAAAACCACTTGCTGCTTGCCCAGACAATAGCTGATGTGCATTGGGCAGAGCCACTGGAAGGACTCTTGGAAGGTACAAAGATAACATTGCTCACTGGACTGCAGCTGGCCTACAACAATGGCCCAAGGGCCCAGCTATCACACCTTCAGGACAGGACCATTTCCAGCCATCAGATACCCCGGGAAGGGAGGATGATGAGGCAATGGACTCACCACCTGTTTCCTGATGTGTAATGAGTGTGTGGGTAGGTAGATGGAGAAGGAGGAGGAGGAGGCGGAGGCCTCTTCCCCCCTCCATCCAGACGGCTGCCCAAACTCACCTGAGTACACAGAAAGATTTCCTGGGGAAGGATACCTGGACACTTACCTAAGGATGATTTCCCAGAACTATATCCTGGGGAACAACACCTGGACACTTGCCTAAGGACTAAAAAACTGTATAAAAGACTGGAGCAACTACTGGCGTGAAGAAGAAAACAGAAGAAGAAAACTGGAGAAGCAAAATGCAGCACCACACGCTGGAAAGATCACGGGGCCAACACAACGGATCCTGGACTCTGAAAACCCTCTCTCCATGCCCTAAGTTCCGGCTGCTGCAACTCATGGAGCTGAAGAAGCTGCTCAGAGGACCACATCCCTTCTACAACCAAAGCCTCAGCACCCTTCCTCTACAGACCCAACATCTCCTGCAGCACCTTTCCTCCACAGACTCAAACTGTCCTGGGGGGGGGGGTGAGGGGTGTGGTAATATAATTCCTTTCCTCTTCTCTCTTCTCTCTTCTCTCTTCTCTCTCTATTCTCTCTCTCTCCCCTTCTGATCCATCCACTTTATTTATGTCAATCCACCTTATTTGTGTAATAAATAGTCTAGCTGTTGATATTTTGGCTTCATTTGTGCCTCTAATTTCACAACACGGGAATATTTATTAAAAATCTGAATCTCTTTCCCTCTCCGGGATCGAGACACTATGGTATTACCTTCTGCTTATACATATTATATTTCATTTAATTTACTATATTACTTTTTATTGAAAATATTTTGTAAACATTGAATGCAAAGCACAAATTATGGCTGAATATGATCTTGCTATGCTGTAATGTGTCAACTGATACACAATATATCTTATATAATATAATTTCTAAAATTAGATAAAATCTGTGCTATGGAAGTATAAATTCAGTAGATTTCCCAGTAATTATTTAGAAGTGTTGGACTAAATGGTGCAAAGTAAGTGGTGAAGTTGCTTTCTAACTCTTGTGTCAATACTATGCTCAGTTGTGATGCTGCCATTTTAAGAGTGTTGTCTTAAAAATTATTTCCATATGAAGATAAATTTCACCTATGATATGTAATGAAACTTTAACATTTATTCATGAAGAGTGTTTCTGTTCTGAATCACTCACTGATTCTAAATATAGCTCATAAAATCTGATGTTCTGAAAAGTGTTCAAAGAAAAGGAAATAAAACATTTTGAATACATGTGTCTTGAAATTACTTCAGAGGATTAACTAATAGAAGTAAAATTGTTCATGATATAGGTATGCATTTGCCATACAAATGAGGGCCTCAGAAAATAAAAAACACACACTGGAGAAGTCTGCAATGCAACTTTTTTATTGCCAAGTATTTCATTATGTCAACTGTGTAATCATATCTTGATCCTCTCCACAACAGTTCAGATGTGTTACTGTAGATACATTAACATGCAAGCATTAACTGCAGCAGAACTACTCTGAGTGTAATAATTAACCCCTTGGTTATATTTATGCAAGACTAGGTCCACTACAGAGAGAGGTTAGCAGGCAAAATGCAGAGAATAAAACAGAACAATTCAGGAGTCATATTCTAACTGTCAGCAAAAATTATTTAGTGTATGTGACATTAAATAAAAAGATTTCTGGAGTTTAACTGTGAACACTTTGGATACTTCTGAAGTTAATAGAGAAACAGATGCAGTAATAGCTGTAGTTCTCAAACAACCTCTCTGAAGATGCAAAAAGTAGACGTGAAATATTTACTCAGTCATTTTTAGGAATGATAAAAAGAAAAATATGATGTGGATATCTGACACTGATTCTCAAGGAAAGAGACAAAAGAAAAAATCTTAAGCACTGTGCGCAGGAAATTTTAGAGAATCATGTTTCTATGCTGCACAGACTAATATTAAATACTGGAATTAATAAAGTGCTTCTTTAAATTATTTCTTTTTCTATTTTTATAGTAAAAATCATGAGGCTATATGAATGGCATGGAAATTTCCCAGAAATCAGACATATCATGCAAGAAAACATTCTGGTAATTTCTGTAAAAATGGAAAGTGACACTAAAAAGTCATTAAAAATCAGGGGGTTTTGTGGTTTGTGGGTATTTTTTGTCGGTTGGTTTGGTTTTGTTTGGTTGGGTTTTTTTGTAATATGGTGATAGTATGTTTAGATTTCATTCCACCTTTGTTTAATTACCAACATGTATAAAAAATAATATAAGAATATAGCCCAAATGATTGAAACAGACAACTAGAGAGACAGTGTTGTATATTAAAGAGCCTTTATTACTCACATTCAAGTCTATGTGAAATATGGGAACATCTTTTAATGTGAGTAATCTACATGGGTAATTAACAAATGAATGAAATTAAAAAAATAAAAGTGGTTTATCTTTCAAAACATTGGAAATGTTGAGATTTACAGCCATTCATATAACTTAAGTTTACAGGGAGATCATATTAAAAATGTATTTTAAATGTTGATTAGTATTTTTTATTTCCATTTCAGTTAAATGAAAGCATAATTGTTTAAAACTCTTTATTATCATGACACCAATCCTGTTCGCAAACGTCTTTATTTCTTCATCCATGTCTGCATCTGGATTACATGAAGTGATTTCCTATCTTTTTGATGACAATGGTGACCGCTGCTGTCAGAAAATAAATTGAATATAAGTACAAGCCCTAGAGATCCATTTGTTTCACCTTTAAAATGCATTCTGTTTTATTTACCAAACATGCATGAATGCTTTGTGGTAATTTAGAAGTTAAAACATGTTTAATTTACTTTAAATTACATTTTAGCTAAACTTTGAATGATGCTTGAAAAATCACCTATGTAAATAACTTTGAAGTCGAGCCTAAAGAGACTCATTTTATCTCTAAAAAGCTTTAACTGTAAGTGGAAACATCTGTGTTTTGACACAGATACCAAAGTACATTTTCTTGTACTGATTGTTCAATCATCTGCGAGCAATTCTTCTACTTTAAACTGCTTTGAGATAATGAAATGAGGTACTTTTAAAGATCATAACAAGAAAATGCTTTATCCATTTCAGCAGAAGCTCTAGTAATGTGACTTTTAATCTAAGTAGAATGTGTATGTTTAATATTTTATTAACATATATAATAACTATTAAAGTTACTTGAATTTTAATTGTTAAAAAATATGACATTATCAAAACTGCATAATGAATATAGATGTGTATGTGTGTATCAAGGTATCCATGTTGAGTGTCTGTTTTTATACTCACGAGTCTTCCTTCCTTCCTTCCTTCCTTCCTTCCCCTTCCTTCCTTCCTTCCTTCCTTCCTTCCTTCCTTCCTTCCTTCCTTCCTTCCTTCCTTCCTTCCTTTCTTCCTTCCTTCCTTCCTTCCTTCCTTCCTCCCTCCCTTCCTCCCTTCCTCCCTTCCTCCCTTCCTCCCTTCCTCCCTTCCTCCCTTCCTCCCTTCCTCCCTTCCTCCCTTCCTTCCTTCCTTCCTTCCTTCCTTCCTTCCTTCCTTCCTTCCTTCCTTCCTTCCTTCCTTCCTTCCTTCCTCCAAATAAAGTACATTACAGATACTTCCCTATTCAGTTATATGTCTTCATCAGTATAATTTTTTTTCCCCTTGGAAAAGCTCTACTTCCTTACTGCATTTCATTATATGGCTTGTCCCAGAATCACAGAATGATTGAAGGTGGAAGGAACATCTAGAGATCGTCTGGCTAAACACAGTCCTTTCAGCACCTTCTTATATATGAGATACTCCAGTTCTATAATCATCTTCATCACTCTTCACTGAACAATCTCCGGCATGTTCAGGTCTTTCTTGTTTGAAGTCTGGACATGGTCAACAAAATCTGGATGTCGTCTCAGCATGGCTGAAAAGATGAGGATCACACAACTTGCTGAAAATGCCTTTTCTAAGGCAGCCTAGGAAGTAATTTTCATTGATCCCCTTTGTGATGGGGACACATAGCTTGCTCTTGTAATGTTTTCAAATTACTGCACTTCATTCTTCATTGTTTCATTTCTTGTATCTCATACACTGATGTTTCTTGGTGTGTTGTGTTTCTCCTTTTTCTTTCTATTGACTTCATACAAAATATAATTGTTAAAAAAGGTATTGTCCCAGTATTCTAAACATTCTCTTTTCTGTATTATTTGTAACATTTCATTTTTTCATTACTATATTGAAAAGAATAAGATACAGAAGCAAAACAGAATATAAAATTTAACTGAATTAAAACAGTTACTGTTTTGGAATGTCACTTCACCTATGCATTTATATTACCTTAATCTTAATAGGGTTTCTATTTTTGCCATGAGAATTCGTTTGGTTATGCCGGTTAATGCATAAATCTCATGTTTAATATGCTCTGTAGTTGTACTTGGGCTATTATGTGCCCCTGGTTTATCTAAACAAAATATCTTTATATATGTGGAATTATGGTAGATTGCATTATCTTCAAGACAGGCTTGTCTTCTTCCCTGTTTGGAGTCATAGAACCGTATAATGCTTTGGGTTGGAAGGGACCTTTAAAGGTCTTCTAGTCCAACTCCCTTGCAGTGAGCACAGATATCCTTCAGTAGATCAGGTTGCTCAGAGCCCATGCAACTTAACCTTGAATGTTTCCAGGGATGAGGCTTCTGCTACCTCTCTGGGTAACCATCACCCTCACCATATAAAATTACTTCTGTATATCTAGTCTGAATCTACCTTCTTTTAGTTTAAAAAGATAAAAAGACTGTCCTCATCTTTCTTATGCACCCCCTTTAAATAATGAAATGCCACAATTAGGTTTCCCTGAATCCTTCTCTTTTCCAAGCTGAACAACAGCAGGTCTCTCAGCCTGTATTTCATAGAAGTACTCCAAGCCTTTGGAGTCCCTTTAACAGATCGGGGAGACTACAAAGGTAATGAGTGGACCAGAACATCTGTTTGATGAAGAAGGGTTGGGGGACTTGGGGCTTTTTAGCCTAGAGAAGAGAAGACTGAGGGAGGATATTACTAACAGTTATAAATACTTAGGGGGTTGGTATCAGGAGGAGCTTCTTTGAGGGTCAAGCACTGGAACAGGCTGCTCTGAGAGGTGATGGAGTCTCCCTCTCTGGAGTCATTCAACACCAACCCAGACAGCATCTTGTGCAGCCTGCTCTAGCCTGCTCTGACAGGAGATTTGGACTAGATGATCTACAGAGGTCCCTACGAACCCCTATCATTCTGTGGTTCTCTCATTTCAGGCTTTCTTGAGCTGACTTCAAATTTAAACACAACACTGTAGGTGGCATCTCACCAGAGTGGAGTAGAGGAACAGAATCACTTCCCTTGACCTGATGGCCACATGTGGGTTTTTGTTTTGGTTTGGTTTTATTTTTAAGTTGTTTTTTGTTTGTTTGATTGATTGATTTTTGTTTTGTTTGTTTGTTTTTTTAATGCAGTACAGAATATGTTTGGCTTTCTGGGCTGTGAGCATATATTGTTGGCTCATATCCAGCTTTTCATCCACCAGCACCCACTAGCCATTCTCCACAGGGCTGCTCTCAGCACTTTTATCCTGCATGGCTACTGGGGATTGCCCCAAACTGTTGAACCTCATGAGTTCACATTGGCCCACTTCTCAAGCTTGTCCAGGTATCCTCTGGATATCATCTCATCCTTCAGGCATGCCAACCACACTCCTCAGCTGATTTTTCTTAATATGAGAAGAAAATATTAAAAAAAAAACCAACCTTCTCCTAAATTCTCGTAAATTCACAAAATTTAACCTAAGACACTAAAGACTGCCTCTTTTGGTGGCAATAGAATCTGCTTTCTTCATGAACAAATAATTGAAATCTCTGTAGCTTTCTTATTTCAAGAAGTTTTATGCTTATAGATAGTCAAATAACATTTTTTAAAACTATTTTCCTAAATGTTTGTAATAATACATGCATAGGTACTGATTCTGTTTTCCCTTATGAAAATTGCTTTCAATGAGGCTTAATTGGAATGGGCTGCCCGGGGAGGTGGTGGAGTCACCGTCCCTGGAGGTGTTCAAGAGGGGATTGGATGTGGCACTTGGTGCCATGGTCTAGTCATGGGGTCTGTGGTGACAGGTTGGACTCGATGATCCTCGAGGTCTCTTCCAACCTTAGCGATACTGTGATACTGTGATACTGTAATAAGGATAACATAATCTGAAAACAAAAGAGGGTTTGAGCCTGGAAATGAGTGGATTTTATTTTTTTTCCTTTTCAGTTGTATAATGACTTCTAAGGGGCTCTTTTTCCATTTTTAAGCAAAAAGAAAAAAAATTAATCTATGACATCTGTGGGAACCACTGTACTGTGCCATTGGAAACAAATTTTGCAGTCATAAAAACATGTGCCTCTTTTCATGACTATTTCATCTATAAAGTCTGGGAAGTTATGTATTATGTTGGTTGGTTGTTTTTTTGCTAACCACTACAGAATCTGCGCCATTGTGTTGTGATATTTACTAGAAAATGAGCAAGTTGAAAACAAAATGAACAACATTCATATAAAATTACATAAATCCTTATGCAGAGCAGATTCAGTTTAATTTCATTGCTATAGAACATGGAGTCATGCTGAAGGAGAAATAAATAAAACACAGAGAGAAAGACTCTTAGGCATCAGAGAGAATTAAATCCAGGAAACTGTCAATGTTTAAACAAAGACAGTTTTCAGAACAAGACACTTTTCAGAATGAACTACCCTATTAAATTGGATCTTACAGAAAGTACCAGAATCTGTGCCTATAGAAGTGCAGCACATAGTGCTCAGGAGCATTCTTTGGCTCTGAAATACAACTTCCTATATTCCTGCTCTGATAGAAAGGCCACAAACATGTTTTGCCTTATGGCTAATAGCTCTGTCCCTAACAGTTTCTGGGTATATCTAGGGGGTTGAATCTTCCAGATACTAGTCAACAAAGCCTCCACTCTGTTCAGCCAGCTTCAATGATTGTGAACACTCTTGGGCATATTTAATTTAAAAGTAGATGCATAGCCTAATAGTTTCCACCACAGTTCTCCAGTGCAATATCAGTGATGCTTATTAAGGTACCTCTGAGTGAAAATAGTAATGGTTTATTTTAGGAAAGATTTAATATTTGCAGCAGCAAAATAATTGCAAGCATTATGGATATAGCCAAGCTCTTAATACTGTTTAAGGGAGATTAGTTCAAATAGGTTTTTGCATGACATGTAAACCAACAGCATTGAATTACCTATGAGCTCAGAAAAAATATTCAGTAGAATGACTGCCAGCTACAACTGCCAAGTAAGTCATATTAGAACTGTCTTCAGATATTTATGGAATGACAGTTGTGAGGGGGGTGTTTTTAACCTCCTTGAAGCTGTAATAATGTTCATTGAATTAGTCTTCCACCACACAAACGAGGACCTCAATATATTTCAAAAGTTTCATATAACTCTGGTTCAAAGCATAATATTTAGGTATGTGATCAATTCTGATAATTTAAAGTAATAGATTAAAAAAGCAAGATATTTATCTCCAAAAGACAGAGACAATTAAAATTAAATACATATATAATCTGAGCTATTTCCAAAATAAACAGGACTGTGAAATACAGCCTGTAGTGGGCTAATTATGACCTGGAGCTGCCAAGCTGAATTTTAGCTGCATCACAATGGTGTGGTATGAGGGGTAGAAAGGCATGGTATCACAATATATTAGAGGTTGGAAGGGACCTCAAGAGATCATTGGGTCCACCCCCCTGCCAAAGCAGGTAGTCCACACAGGAATTCATCGAGCTGGGTTTTCAAAGTCTCCAGAGAAGGAGACGCCACAGCCTCCCTTGGCAGACTGTTCCAGTGCTCTGTCATCCTCACTGTAAAGAAGTTTCTCCTCATGTTGAGGTGAAATCTTCTGTGTTCGAGTTTGAACCCATTGTTCCTTGTCTTATTACTCTGCACCACTGAAAAGTGCTTGGCCCCCTCCACTTGACACCCACCCCTCAGATATTTATACACATTGATGAGATCTCTTCTCAGCCTTCCCTTCTCAAGACTAAACAGCCCCAGAGTTCTCAGTCTCTATTCATAGAGGAGATGCTCAAGTCCCCTAATCATCCTCGTGGCTCTCCATTGGATTCTCTCCAGCAGTTCTGTCTTTCTTGAACTGGGGAGGCCAAACCTGGATCCAATATTCCAGGTGTGGTCTCACCAGGGCAGAGTAGAGAAGGAGAAGATAACCAGAAGATAAGTGATCAAAATTAATGATTTAAATTATTTTTAATTAATACATAATATGCAAATTAATTATAATTACTATACAATTGCTCCACAATATGCACATTTTAATTTATTTGCAGGATTTACCATCAGTTTAGAAATTATTTAAAAGTATTATTGACAACTAAAGCACTTAAATATTGAATCAACCAATGTCTCTGGAGAAACCTTATTGAGGAATTTCTATACATAAAGAAGGTGGATAAGAGAGAATCTTTTCATCAGTGCCTACAGTGGTAGCACAACAGGTAATGGCTTTAAACTGATGAAGAGTAGGTTTAGAAAGAATTTCTTTATAGTAAGCGTGGTGGGACATACAAACAGGTTGCCCAGAGAGTGTGTGGATGCCCCATCCATGAAAGCATTCAAGGCCAGGTTGGACAGAGCTTTAAGCAGCCTGATCCAGTGGATGATATTGTTGCCTATGGCAGGGGGGTCAAACTAGATGATATTCGAAGATCATTTCCAGCTCAAACCATTTTGATTCTATGATACTATGAAAATCTCTACCAATATGTAACTACCACGTAATCTCTATAATGGCAATGAGACCATTTTCCAGCAGAGAAACTAATAACCTGAAGTAATTACTGTCAAAATGTTTTACCAGAAATAAATATTATTAGAATTTTAATCTATACTTAGAAAATAAAGACATTATTCAAATACCCAGAGTTTGGAGGTTTTCTGGCTTGTTGTGGGGGTTTGGTTTTGGTTGTTGGGGGTTTTTGTTTATAAATGTATGAATTTTTCTTTCTATGTGTATACTTTCAGCTTTCAAATGTGGGAAGCTGTTCTTCCTGTATTTTTAATGTACTATTTATTTTGTATACACTTTCTTACTCTGGGCACAGTAAAACTAGTCATTCAGGAAACAAGATATTACCTACTCAAAGGACATCTGCTGCAGATGGTTTGTCTTTAGCAACCATATGGCATATGTATTTTGGCAAAAAGGTATGTGACTTTTAATTTGCCAGCTATTGTGTAGTAGCCAGATATTTTTGAAGCAGACCTATAAATAATACATTTCTCCACCTCTTTCTCCCTGTCTCTGTTTTTCTCTATATTTTAAACCTATTCATGTATTCTAATGAAAGAAATACGTGCAGCAAAAATATAGAAGACAAAGCTCACATAAATTCTAGAGAGAAAAAAAAGAGAACATTTTAATCATTAAAGTTTTTTCTTACCAATTCTGTTTCACAGAACTTGGAACACTGAACACAAATACCTTCAATATAATGACATATAATTTCATGTAAACAAATAGGAAATGTTCCAATAAGGTAAAACCAGAATATTTTGTTTTGCAAGGTATCTTTTATTGTAACAGTCTGAATGCATATAACGGGATGTAAAACTCCAGTTTAAGATTTTTTAAGTTTGTTTGTTTCAGTGTTGTTTTGGTTTTGGTTGGGTTTTTGGTGGGTTTTTCTTTGTTTGTTTGTTTAGTTTGGAAGTGTCCTTAGGGATCATCTCCTCCAAACTCCCCACCATGTGCAGGGATGCCTCCCCACTAGACTTGGCTTCTCAAGGTCTTATCCACCGTGGCCTTAAACATTTCTAGGGAGGAAGCCTCCACAACCTACTCTCCCTCATCTTAAAACCATTCCATATTGTTCTATTTTAGACACCTAATGAAAAATTCCCCTCCAGCCGTCCTGTAGAATCCCTTCTAGTATTGGAAGGCATCTATAAGGTCCCCCCAGAGTCTTCTCTTCTCTAGGCTGAACAACTCTATCTCCCTCAGCCTATCCTCATAGCAGAGGTGTTCCAGCCCTTGGATTATCTTTGTGGCCTTCCTCTGGACTTGCTCTAACAGGTCTGTGTCCTTGTTATGAGTGGGACAGAAGAATTGACCCTAGCATTCAAAATGGTGTCTCACAAGAGGGGAAGATGTAAAAGGGGAAGATGTGTGTTTCAGACATGTCATACATGACTCCACACCAGGACATGACTTAGATACTGTCATTCCTTTTAACGGCTCGATCGTGAGAAAGAAAACTCCCACAATTGCAACACTTTGTAATAAGTGTTATGAGAGATGGCAAAGCATTAGAAACCAAGAGTAGCAAACACAATTCCATGACAACGAGTTGCAGCATAACCTTTCTGCTTTTTAAGATGAAGAGATTACACATAGAGATTGCAATCACTATAGCAGCACCTGAAATTGCTTGAGACAGGTATGGGCAGTGATCCCAGTTGTCTTTTCCTTTCTGTTTTAGCTGCATATAATAATCCACTTACCTGTTCAGCATCAGCTACATAAAATGCTTTTAATGTAAAAGTGTATTTCTCTGACCAAATGTAAACTTTCACAATATACAGATGAAGTAGGTAGCCCAAATTGTCATTGATGCCGATGTTGACACTTTAAGGCACTATGCCATTCCTAAAGTAGAGAGCATAAGTCAGTCAGATAATTTTATCTTTCAGTGTTTTAATTTATTTGTTTTTTTCTTCTTACCTTACCAGGTTTCTCTTCTGATTTTGTGGCTTTTCTAGTTGTTTGGATCCAGCATAATAGTAACATAGCTCATTAGTACAGGACATTTTTATCTAGGCACCATGAAAACAGCTGGCATCTTCCTGAATGTCTTTGTGTCCATATACCTGTTGTTAGAATAAATTGGTTTCCTTTCCTTTTTAGGTATGAAACAAAGTATACTTAAACAGTCAAAGCATAGAATTCAAACTTGAGAAACAACTGGCATATCATGCATCAAGTGTTGTTTCTCTTATGCCTAAAACTACCACACTCAGAGAGCAAAATACATATAATGAAATATGTATAAAATTATGTATAGTGAATGAAATAACATCCTCTGTCCTACTATCATCACAACTCTCAGTTTCACTGTCAACTAGATCAAATTCATTGTTTTCAAAGTTCTGTATGCTTAAATCCTTCTAGAGTTTACCTCAACTTACATCATCAGGAGAGCTCATTTTGACTGAAGATAGTCACCTTCATTCTCCAACCCAGGTGTCTCCAGCAGGTCACATACAATACAGAGTTTTGGACCTCAGATTTCCTTTGGCTGATATTCTGCTGTGGTTAAAGCTATTTCAAAGTTGTCCTGGACTCACACAGAAAGTCCTTAGCATTTATGAATCCACATCTTCATTGTTTATTGGATTAGATCCTTGAGTAAGTGTATTTATCACAAATACAAGTCTGAGGCAGGACACAAAACCCCCATGAATACTAAAGCTCAGGATTCTAGAGGTAAAGATTTTGAGCAAAGCAATACAGTAAAGCTGAGAGAAAAAAAAAAAAGAAAAAATAAACTACACACACAAAAACACACACACACACCCAAAACCCCACCACCAAACAACCCCCCACAACAAGAAAACAAACCAACAAATTAAAAACTCTAGCTATGTTGTTGTGGTGGTATCTGTCATAATCTTAGGCAAATATTGAGGCAAATATTGCAAGACATAATTTTGCAAGTGTCCAAAAGCACACCAGAACTGAACAAGTCTGATTTTCTACGGCTTTTTGTTATGTAGTTGGTTTCATTGGTATGTGGTGCAAGTCTGGATGAAAACTTGCTTCTCCAGTGTTGAATTAAGTGGAAAACTTCACTGAAGTCTCACTGTATAAGGCCAGTATGTAAGATATTTTCTTCTCATTTGGCTGGCTGTTTTCAGAAGCATGAAGCACATCTTGATGTCTGTGATCAAGATGACATCTGGATAACCTTGATCTGTATGACATCTTGATGTTTCTATCAATTCTGATTGAAATTGACCAGAGATTTCAAAATAAACTGAAATGGCAAGACAGTGTTTTGTGCATTCATCCAGGAACAGAATGATCACATGAGCTTAGTTTCCTCAGGCTAAAAAATTTCAGACTCAAAAGAGATGTTCACAATTCAGATATTCCACCATTGTAACTTAACTTATATAAGTATAAAACATTAAATCCAAATATTATATGTTATATTATTATAATTTTGTGTGTGGATATTTATTTTTACATGCATATAATTATTATTGGAGAACAAGCCTTGTGAAGAGCACCCAAGAGAACTGGAGCTGTTTAGTCTGGTGAGAGGAGGCTGAGGGGAGACCTCATTGTTTTCTACAAATACCTGAAAGAAGGTTGTAGTGAGGTCATGGTGGTGTTAGGTCAAAGGTTGGACTATATGATCTTAGAGGTCTTTTCTAACCAAAGTGATGCTAAGATTATATAATTCTATGTGCTGAAATCAGATCAGCTTTATAATATAACAGACAAGTAGTTAGGCTGGACAGATGGGCAGAATCCAACGGCATGAGATTTAACCCATCCAAGTGCCGGGTTCTGCACATTGGCCACAACAACCCCATGCAGTGCTACAGGCTGGGGTCAGAGTGGTTGGAGAGCGGCCAGGCAGAGAGGGACCTGGGGGTGCTGGTTGATGGTAGGCTGAACATGAGCCTGCAGTGTGCCCAGGCAGCCAAGAAGGCCAATGGCATCCTAGCCTGCATCAGAAACAGTGTGGCCAGCAGGAGCAGGGAGGTCATTCTGCCCCTGTACACTGCACTGGTTAGGCCGCACCTTGAGTACTGTGTCCAGTTCTGGGCCCTTCAGTTGTCTTACTGGAGCGTGTCCAGAGAAGGGCAACAAAGTTAGTGAGGGGGTTTGGAAGACAAGCCCTATGAGGAGAGGCTGAGGGAGCTGGGGTTGCTTAGCCTGGAGAAGAGGAGACTGAGGGGTGACCTTCTTGCTCTCTACAACTACCTGAAGGGAGGTTGTAGCCAGGCAGAGGTTGGTCTCTTCTCCCAGGCAACCAGTACCAGAACAAGAGGACACAGTCTCAGGCTGCGCCAGGGCAGGTTTAGACTGGATGTTAGGAAGAAGTTCTATACTGAGAGAGTGATTGCCCACTGGAATCAGCTGCCTGTGGAAGTGGTGGAGTCACCTTCATTGGAGGTGTTCAAGAAGAGGCTTGATGGTGTGCTTGGTGCCACAGTTTAGTTTTTTAGTTGTTTAGGTGGGTTGTATTGTACTGTATTGTACTGTATTGCACTGTGTTGTATTTAGGTGGGTTGGATTGGTTGATGGGTTGGACGTGATGATCTTGAAGGTCTCTTCCAACCTGGTGTATTGTATTGTATTATAGATACTGAAATAAGATTCCTGATGTTCAACAAAGTACTAAATTGTATGCTTACTGAAAGATAAGGGTATTTTGAAGAGAAGGTATAAAAGGCCCAGAAATGTCTGTGCATGAATTTTAAAGACTTGCTGCACAAACTGAACACACACCAAAAAAACCCACGATGGCTGAACTTTTTCTACATACTTCTTTTAAGGACAATATAGAAATTTGAAATAGAATGTGTATGATAGAATCATACTGAAAATAGTAATCATAATGAAGAATGAACAACATGGAATAAGAATCTATTGATATAGGTATAAATTGTAGACACAGCTTAATTCTCTAGATTCAATTCCTGATTAGTTTATCCCACCATGTGGTACTGGTGCAGAGTGATACACTTCCTATTTATCATACTAACAAAAGTAAAGGAATGCCTGTTTAAAAGTGTTCAATAAAACTGTGCTTCTAGGCAAGTCTGATTTTTGGATGCATTCTGGGGCAATCCATCCTAGAATCATTAAGGCTAGAAAAGACCTCTAAGGTCATCAAGTCCAAAACTTCTATGACCTCTAGATCATGTTCCAAAGTACCATACCTACTCATGGCATAGGGAAGAGAATCAGAAGAGTAAAACTGAGAAAAATGGAGCTTAAGACAAGTTAATATGTAAAGCAAAAGCTGCATGCAGAGGCAGAGCAAAACAAGGAATTAATTCACTCTTTCCCGTCAAAAGCCAAGTGTTCAGGCATGTCCAGGAAAGCAGGGCTCCTTTACTTGTAACTGTTACTTGAGAAGACAAATGCTATCACTCCAAATTTCCCTCCCTTCCTTCTTACTCCATCTTATTGTTGCTGAGCATGACCTCATATGGAATAACCCTTTGGTTAGTTGGGGTCACCCTTTCCCATCTGTAGCACTTCCAAAATTCTTGTGCCGCCCGCATCTGCTCTCTTGTAGTGTGAGTAGCAGAAGAGGCCTTGACTTTGAGTAAGCACTGCTCACCAAAAATGAAAACGTCTCTGAGTTACCAACACTGTTCTCCACACAAATCTAAAACATAGGTCCATACTAACTGCTGTAAAGAAAATGAACTCTCAGTCAAAACCAGCACAGTAACATACTCTCAAATAGTCTAAAGTGTTACTGATCTTCAAGTGTGCCAAAGAGCATCTACAATAGAAGAAAACGATGCAATCATTTAAAAAACCCTATTATTATTATTAAGTGTTTTTTTTAATTTTATTTTATTATTGTTGTTATTATTACTATTATTATTCAGACTGGACATGAGGAGGAAGTTCTTCACTGTGAGAGTGGTGAAGTCCTGGAATGGGTTGTCCAGGGAGGTGATTGAGGCCCCATCTCTGGAGGTGTTTAAGACCAGGCTGGATGAGGCTCTGGCCAGCCTGACCTAGTTTGAGGTGTCCCTGTCCATGGCAGGGGGGTTGGAACTAGATGATCCTTGTGGTCCCTTCCAAGCCTGACTGATACTATGATTCTATTATTATTATTATTATTATTATTATTATTATTACTATTATTGTTGTTGTTATTGTTGTTATTATTATTAAAAGTCTCAATGATCAGTTTTCATGAAAGACTGATCTTGTTCCATTGTTGCCAAAGGTATTTTTAAATACAAAGTTATTAATTCACATTGTCTGTCTCTTTCACTTACTGTTCTTACACAAGGACAGCCTGGAGTCAAATGACAGGAACAAAACAATGGATTCTGTCATAGCAGGGAGTGAAGGAAGAATGGAGCCTTCCAGAGGCAAGTCAGTCTGGTCTTGGTTGTCTTCTAAAACTGAGTGTGAAGAGTAGACACAAAACTTTATAAAAGTAAACAAAGGTCAAATTGTCAAGGAAAGCATCACTGCCTCTTCTGTAAGAATATGAACCACGAGCCCATTCTGTTAAGCTTTTCCTCTGTTTTCTGTTTCTTTTTTTTCTCTTGTGCTTTCAGTGAGATATTTTTTATCCCCAGCCCCTCACTTCAAGAACCTTAGGAAGGAAAGCCACTCAGAACTGAAAAATGCAGTACACACTATAATGGTTAGCACACTTTTTAAACACTTCCACACCTCCCTGGACAACACATTCCAATGGCCAATCACTCTTTCTGTGAAGAATTTCTTCCTAACATCCATCCTAAACTTTCCCTGGCACAGCTTGAGACTGTGTCTTCTCATTCTGTCACTGGCTGTCTGGGAGAAGAGACCAACCCCCACCAGGCTACACCCAGGGGTGCTTGGTGCCATGGTTTAGTTGATTAGGTAGTGTTGGATGATAGGATGGACTCAATGATCTCAAAGGTATTTTCCAACCTGGTTAATTCTATTCTAGCCTAGTCTAGTCTAGTCTTGTCTAGTCTAGTCTACTGGTGTTGGAGCTCCTTTAGGGCACTGTGTGTCTGTCTAACTGCAAAGATATGGGAGAAGCATTAGGAAGGAGAGAGAGAGGGAAAGGGGAAAAGGAAAGAGGAAAGGGGGAAGAGATAGTTTAAAAAAAGGAAAGATAAGCCCTCGAGGCAGCTTGTGCTGCCAGTTTTATGTTGGAGATGCAAGGCATTATGGGAATGAAATAATATAATTTCCTGTGTTCACACACTGGGATGGACTTTCTGGACACTCGACCTCCTGGAAGTCTCAACTCTGTGGCTTTTTTAAGCCATTCTGTCTCAAACCATGACAGTAATCAATACACTAATTCTTTAAATAATTTTTCTCATTCAGATGGTTTGAAATATCCAAGCTATGAATTTCTAATAGTCCAAGAAAACAGTTATAGTTGCTGTGAGCATGATTCCAATGGCTTATATATGATTGTTATTTTTGCTGAATAATTCATAGCAGAACTTCATTAAAGTGAATATTTCTGTGTCATTCTTTGAGTTGTTTGTGGTGTTTTTTTTTTTCCCCATGTATTTTTTTTAAATAGAAATCTGTATTTTGTTACATTTTTATTCTATCTGGTACAGAGAGGTTGCAGCTAAAAACTTGGAATACATGGTTGATGATATGAGCTAAATTATGCATACCTCTAGAACATTCTGTCCATTCTTTGTTGATAAATTCTACAATTTCTTGTTAATTAGCTACTTATACATTTTGTTTTGTTGAGCCAAACTATACATCTGGTATGTTGTAGGAAGATTTTTAAATTTTTTAATTTTTTTTTTTTTTTCATGACAACTCAGTAGACTTCAGGACACCCTGTGAGAGGCTTTGCTGCTAGTCACCTTATTGTGCCACTTCAAATTGAGGACTTCTCACAGAACATCTTCATCAGAACTATATAATGAAACTGTCAGCAGAAATACATTCACAGGGTGTCTTAAACCTGTACAGCAATGTGGCCAGATTAATCTCACTTTGTTTAAGAAATTAATTTCCTTTAGTCTCAGTGTAAGGAAAGACATTTCTTTAAAGCAATTCAACGCATCAAAGATTCGGAAAAAAGGACAACCTCATCTTTGGAAAATGAATGCTTAATTTAATTCCCATGAAAAGATACTACAGTATGCTGAGTAAAAGCTATGGCTTTTCTAAGCTCTTTAAAGTCTAACTGGATTAATTTCAGGAAGAACACATGTAGCTGGGAAATATTTCAATTATGTCTGCTCATGTATCTCCCCATACAGGGGGAATCCTGAGTTCTTTTTATGTATACCTAGCCATTTACTTCTATTAAGATGCTTATTTGCAAATGTTTCTATATTCATGTGATAACTCTCTGCTGGTGTTCAACCAAAAATAAAATCTTTTCTGCACAAATATGATCAAGTAATTACACAATATCTATGTAAGAACAGTAGTATTGGAGTAACTGTATTTTGAATTGTCAGCTGTTGTAAAACTGATGCTTAGTAAATTGTGAAAGATTATTATGGAGAAGAGTTTATGTCTTATCCAATGAATGTTTAACTGAAAAGATTATTCAGGTTTAGAACAAATATTTTGAGATTTGAATTATCTTTCTAATAAAAAGTTTAGAACTAAGAAAGCCATCTGAGACAAGAATTCAACTCTTGTTTGTGAGGCTGAAAGAATATATTAATATACAGAATGTATGAAAAAAAGTAATACAAGTGTTCTGAGAATTCCCATTACAAGACCAATGGTAGCTATTGGATTGTAAACTTTATGCTCAATAATCAGACAAAATATCCTGCAAGGTAAAATTAATTTTGAGAGTGTCTGATAGTTAATTAAACCATCTTTGCTAAAAGGGTATGTAAAATCATACAATCATAGATTTTTTTTCTTGGAAAAGATCCTTAAGGTCATCAAATTCAACCATTACCTAACTCTAGCAAGTCTCATGATGACCATGTCTTTTAGCACCAAATTTATGCATCTTTTAAACATCTCCAGGGATGGGGATTCAGCCTTTTTAGTTTTCCATGGGGAGCCTACTCCAGTGTTTGAAAACCCTTTCAGTGAAGAAGTTTCTTCTAGTACCCAAAGTAAACCTTCCTTGGTGCAACTTCAGGACATTTCTTCTCATCAGTTGTTTACTGGGGACAAGAGACCAACAACCACCCTGCTACAACCTCTTTTCAGGTAGGAACAATAAGGTTATATGCTTTCAATTGTTCAAGCTCTCAATTTGTGGTGAGGATTAACAGAAATTAAACAATATCTCTTGAAGAAGACAGCCATAGAATAATTCCAGAATCTCTCCAACTTCATGCTTTAGCAAGAGCTGCACCTTCAGTTACCTTTTAAGGAGTGCCTTAAATTAAAAAAGATTAAAATTAAGTTAATTTAATTTTAAAAAATCAAAGCTGTTTTCAATATATTTTTTATTGTACATCATTGTTTTAAAAATATCACCCTATGCCAGCTTTGCCTTCAGAGGACACTGTGTCATCAGGCTTTGTATTTGCATTACTTTTCGATGTTTGATATTTGATTTCAGTATCAGGTACAAAACTCAGGACACTACTAGATGCAACAGTTACATTGCTTCTGTTAAAAAATACAGTAGTTACATTAGTCAGAAATGTATATAAATTAATAAACAATATAAAATTACTTAGTTTATGAAACATTCATTATCGTATTTCTACAACAGCCCCATTTAAATATTGTGAAGCTTCAATATTAAAATTTCTAAGCACGTGTTTTCTGTGGTTGAGTTTACTTTTTGCAATCCCATAACATGGTTTGAGTTTCCTTTGCACTTTTAAATGCAGGAGTGTAGTATTTGACCCTTCATTGAACAACCTGTTTTCAAAATTGCTGTAGATCAATGAATTTCAAAGAAGATATATAGTAAAATAAACCCCCATAAATTCTATGAGACACTCACATACACATAACCATACATGTGTGCACATGCACACACATTATTACAACATCTGTGTCCAGTACAGGGTATGAATATATTGTGCTGGTATGCGGTCAAAGAAATTGACTTCCAGTAAAGTTAAACATTAAGAAAATGTATTTCTTTTGTAGTTTTTTGTTTGTTTGTTTGTTTTTCTGGTTTTAGTAGACAGGTTTTCCCAAATGCTAGACTAACACTGGCTTGTTTGTTTAACAATTTTAATCTTTCCAGATATTTAGATTAGTAGAATGAACTGCTTTATGAATTTCTTAGACTTTAACTAGACTCAGGGTGTTTTATCCCAGATCCTTGTATCTGAGTTAATTGATTGTTAAGGTGTGATCTGAGAAGATCATGCCTGCACTCCGCCCTGGTGGCATGCACTGGAAAGGAATCCAACCAATCACTTGCTCTTTCAATCAAACAACTGTTGTGAATATTTTCTGCTCTACTTCACCCACAAATTAATCACCCTCTTTACAAGTGGAAATTGATAATACACCAAGCAAAATCTTTCCAAGATCTTGTTAGAATGTCCCATACATTTTCACAAGTGCGCAAAGACAAATGATAAAAGTACTTGTTCCTCCTTTGGAACAAGTTTATTGTACTTTAAGATTTAAAGAAATAGAGAGTTGTTCCTCCTCTTTATTTTTTTTTTTGTATCTTCATCTTGTAAAATAATATGTTTCTTTCTTCTAACTCTTCAACTCTTTTTTCCCTCTCCTCACAAAAACTCTTCCTGCAATTACAAACATGTAAGCCACCACGAAACCTGATTAGTCTTGACCAAACTTTTACTAAGAATAAAATAACTTAATTTTCCATAAAATATGTAACTTTATTCAAAACATCACAGAATTGTTTGGGTTGGAAGAGACCTTCAAGATTATCAAGTTCAACCATTAACCAGGCACTGCCAAGTCACCACTGAACCTTGTCCCTCAGCACTACAGTTATATGTCTTTGAAAGACTTTTCATTGAAGAAATCTTTCCTAACATCTAGCCTAAACACCCCATGGCATAAATTGAAACCCCTTGTCCTGTTGCAGCACTAGTAGAGAGAGACTAGCCCCTTCTTGACACCCACCCATGCTTAGAGTATTTATAAATATTGGTCAGATCTCCTCTCAGTCTTCTCTTCTCCAAGCTAAATGGCCCCAGGTCTCTTGGCCTTTCTTCATATGAAAGATGGTCCTCATTACATCCATCTTCCTGTTGTTTAACTTCTCTTATGTCAGACAGGTGATTATAGCTGGTGATGACATGGTGAGAAATAAATAAATATTTTCAAGCACTAATTTTACCACAGTGGACTAAGGAAAATATCTAACTTTGTTGAACTCTGATTTTGATTTGCCTTTGACTTAAATACAAATAATAAGTTGCCCACATAGTCTCCCACACACACCCCCCCCCCCAAAAAAAAAAAAAAAAAGAAAAAGAAAAAGAGTGAAACTCAGTCTACTCTGCATGAAAGGACATCTCAATGCATAGACTTTATTTCTTGTGTTACCACATGGAAAACTTTTCAGTGTGTCAAGATAGCTGTTTTAGCTGCTTTTTGCAAGATCAGCCTCCCATGCTGTGTTTCAGCTTTTGGCACTACTGTAATGCAGATTTAAACAAAGAGTACATGCAGAGTCAGGTTTGCAACTGAGAAGACAAAAGATAAATTTTAAAACATATAATAAAAAGAAGATCGTCCTCTTCGAAAGTTCAGCAGAGAATTATATGGCTGGTTTTGCCCAGAAAAATTCCCTAGAATCTAATCAAATTCATTGCAGCAAGGAGGAAGAGTTTCTTATTCACAAACAATAAGAGTTCAGAAGAATATTTTTTAAGAATACTTTGCCTGTCACTTTGGATGACTTAACGGTCAAGTACTCTCTTTCTGTAATATTTGTTATTGACCAAAACTGTCTATTGTTTTAATTTGTATTATTCTCCTCAGGCTCATTACATAATAGAACACAACTTCTAAGACACACATATTAGGGAAAAACCAAACAGAATGCAATTTTACATCACTGTTGTTCTCTTAATTCACCTTGCAGAAGGCCTTATGTAGACTTTGTCTCTATTCTCCTCAGAGTAGAGACTGCAGTGTAAACAAAAGGACACAGTGATAATCATCTTCTCCCCAAACCCTCACTCTTCAACACCTGTTCGTTCTCACAGTAGTTTGCCTGGCTTTTATGTTTTCACTGGTGAAAATATCTGAAGTGAAAAATGATGCAAATAGAAGTGCTGAGAATGAATGCAGTTACCCCACAATTGTCTATAATTATGTTTGTACTGTCTCCTAGGACCTTTAAATATGAATTCATTCCTAGCCTGATTTTATTTTGGAGTATAGTACAGGCTCTTCAGGAGAGACAGGCAAAGCAGAAGGGGTGGAGGAGTGGCCCTGTACATCAGGGAGGCACTAGATGTCATGGAACTAGAGACTAGGGATGGTCAAGTTGAGTGCCTGTGGGTGAGAATTAGAGGGAAGACCAGCAGGGCAGACATCCTGGTTGGAGTCTGTTATAGACCATCCAACCAAGATGAAGAGGTTGATGAATTATTTTATAGGCAGCTAGAGGCTGTCTCAAGATTGCCAGACCTTGTTCTTATAGGTGACTTTAACCTGCTTGATACCTGCTGGGAACTTAACATGGCAGAGAGGAGGCAGTCTAGAAGGTTCTCAGAGTGTAAGAAGGACTGATTCTTATCCCAGCTGCTGTGTGACCGTACCAGGGGTAAGGCTTTGCTCGACCTCCTTGTTACAAACAGAGAAGGGCTGGTGGGAGATGTGGTGGTTGGAGGCTGTCTGGGGTCCAGTGACCATGAAATAATTGCATTTTCAATATGCAGTCAAGCTAAGTCAAACTTCCACTCTGGACTGCTGGAGGGCTGACTTCAGGTTACTCAAGGAACAAACTCAGAAGTTATCTTGGGGAACAGCCCTTAAAAACAAAGGGGTCCAGGAGAGGTGGATCTACTTGAAGAAAGGAATCTTGAAGGCACAGGAACAGGCTGTGCCAATGTGCCAGAAGATGAGCTGCCGGGGCAGATGGCCAGCCTGGTTGGGCAATGAACTTCTGAATGAATTAAGGACAAAAAAGAGGGTGTATCATCTTTGGAAGGAAGGAGAGGTAACCCATGGAATGTTAAAGGATGTTGATAGGTCATGTAGGAATAAAATCAGAGAGGCAAAAATCCATCTAGAGCTTAGACTGGCCACTGCTGTGAAGGACAACAAAAAATCCTTCTATAAAATATATTAATAGCAAAAGAAGGGGCAAGGACAACTTCCAATCCTTAGTGGACATGGAGGGTAATATAGTAACTAAAGATGAGGAAAAGGCAGAGGAACATAACACCTTCTTTGCCTCAAAATTTAATATCAGGATAGGTTGCTGTCCAGACAACTGACCTCCTGAGCTGGCAGATGGAGTCAGGGGAGCAGTATAGTTCCCCAGTAGTCCAGGAGGAACAAGTTAGAGACCTGCTTAGCCACTTGGATCCCAACAAGTCCATGGTACTAGATGGAATCCATCCTAGGGTGCTTAGGGAGCTGGCAGATGAGATGCCCAAGCTGCTCTCCATCATTTTTCAACAGTCCTGGCTCACTGGAGAGGTCCCAGAAGACTGGAAGCTGGCCAACATGGTGCCCATCCACAAGAAGGGCCGGAAGGAGGAACCAGGGAATTACAGGCCTGTGAGCCTGACCTCAGTGCCAGGCAAGATTAAGGAACAGGTCATCTTGAGTGCAATCACACAGCACTCACAGGAGGGCCAAGGGATCAGGCCCAGCCAACATGGATTTAGGAAGGGCAGGTCCTGCCTCACCAGCCTGATCTCCTTCTATGATCAGGTGACCTGCCTGGTGGATGGGGGAAGGCTGTGGATGTAGTCTACCCAGACTTCAGCAAGGCCTTTGACA
This sequence comes from Colaptes auratus, assembly GCA_015227895.2. Taxonomy (NCBI): domain Eukaryota; kingdom Metazoa; phylum Chordata; class Aves; order Piciformes; family Picidae; genus Colaptes; species Colaptes auratus. Next base: position 84,385,810 of record CM037631.1, on the reverse strand, counting down.
CCATTCCCCAAAGCAAACTCCTGGCCAAGCTGGCAGCTCGTGGCTTGGACAGCAGCACTCTGTGCTAGGTTAGGAACTGGCTGGAGGGCCGAGCCCAGAGAGTGGTGGTGAATGGTGCCACATCCAGCTGGTGGCCTGTCACTAGTGGTGTCCCCCAGGTATCAGTGCTGGGCCCCATCCTATTCAATATCTTTATTGATGACTTGGACGAGGGGATTGAGTCCATCTTAAGTAAATTTGCAGATGACACCAAGCTGGGGGCAGGTATTGATCTGTTAGAGAGTAGGAGAGTTCTGCAGAGGGACCTTAACAGGCTGAACAGATGGGCAGAGTCTAGTGGCATGAGATTTAACACATCTAAGTGCCAGGTACTACACATTGGCCACAACAACCCCAAGCAGTGCTACAGGCTGGGGTCAGAGTGGCTGGAGAGTGGCCAGGCAGAGAGGGACCTGGGGCTACTGGTTGATAGTAGGCTGAACATGAGCCAGCGGTGTGCCCAGGTGGCCAAGAAAGCCAATGGCATCTTGGCCTGTATCAGGAACAGTGTGGCCAGCAGGAGCAGGGAAGTCACTGTGCCCCTGTACTCAGCACTGGTTAGGCCACACCTTGAGTCCTATGTCCAGTTCTGAGGCCCTCAGTTTAGGAAAGATGTTGACTTGCTGAAATGTGTCCAGAGAAGGGCAACACAGCTGGTGAGGGGTTTGGAGCACAAGCCCTGTGAGGAGAGGCTGAGGGAGCTGGGGTTGCTTAGCCTGGAGAAGAGGAGGCTGAGGGGAGACTTTATTGCTCTCTAGAACTACCTGAATGGAGGTTATAGCCAGGTGGGGGTTGGTCTCTTCTCCCAGGCAACTAGCACCAGATCTAGAGGACACAGTCCCTAGCTGTGCCAGGGGAGGTTTAGGCTGGATGTTAGGAAGAAATTCTTCCCAGCAAGAGAGATTGGTCATTGGAATGTCCTGCCCAGGGAGGTGATGGAGTCACTATCACTGGAAGTGTTTTGGAAGAGACTGGATGATGCACTTGATGCCATGGTTTAGCCGATTGGATGGTGTTGGGTGATAGGTTGGACTTGATGATCTTGAGGGACTTTTCCAGCCTGTTTAATTCTATTCTATTCTGTTCTATTTTTTAGTGCATGCACAGGAATATTACCATAATTCATTTCAGGCTTAGAGTTTACATGCCAACACACACAGTTCTACATCTGTTATTGTAGTCTTTTGCATTTTGTGGACAGAACACTTCCTATTCTGGTTTTCCTATCCAGTTCTGTGTGTAAAATTGTTAGTCATTAGGTATTATCTCAGAATCTGTCATAGTTAGTCAGATCAAGTTTTATGCACTGGCTGGGTGAGTTTTGCTCAGGAATAATGCTGTCGTACAGCTGACTTGCTTACATGTTGGTACACTCCCACATCCATAGGTAAAAGCAGGAGTGCTTGCAGTATGACATCCTCCTCACATTCCAAAAATAAAATTTCCTAAATTAATCTGCATGTCAAAAACTGAATGATTAACAACTCACCTGACTATAGTAGTTTCCTAGAGATCAACCTCTGCTTTCACTTCATGCTATGTCGTACTAGTCTTATGTGCTCAGTGTTCAGTACCCAGCAGGTTGTGCCTTTATATATATTTTTTCTAAAAATCACGGATATTTTCAATACAATACCCTTAGTTCATTAACCATAATCCATTAATATTATCAGTAATCTGTGTAGTATTTTGACTCTCAGTCCCTCCTTCCTGTCCTTCGGTTTATAATGTGTAAAAATATAAATTAACAATCTGTTCTGATCCTGCAGAAATTAATATACAGAGCTATATAGATATATATAGTTTTTGTTAGTAGCTAACACCATGCGTTAAGTCAGCAGCTTAGTACATGTGAAATATGTATGGCTTTAAATTTTGTGGCAACCACACAGTTCTGAAATTCTTGGCTATTTATCAATATATTTGGCTAGCAATATGAGGAGACTCAGCAGAAATCTGCTTTTAATTATTTTTTAATTCCTGCTTGTTGGCTTGTGTTTGCAGATACGTACCAGATGTGCCAGATCTTACATCCTTTATCTAATGTACTGCAGGTAAAAATATGTTTACCTTCAAACAGTGAAATTAAATTTTGATCAAAACTGCATGAAAAACAAAAACAAACAAACAAAAAAAGACTGCTACCCCCCCCAAAGAAAAAGAAAACAACCCCCCCAAAACCAAAAAACAACCCTGTGAGAAATGAACTCACTGCTGAATTTTAAATACAAACAGTTTATTATAAAATAAAGGCAAACAGCACTGGGTGCTTAGCAGATTTGCTAGAGGTGCCCCATAACAACATGAGTTGAGCTTATATAGACATCAAACATACATATTCATAAATGCCTCCACAAATCCCTTTACATTTCCCAAGCACACTCCCCCTCCCACCCTCCACACCCCCTCACTCCCCATCCCCTCTCCTGCCTGTTGTTGGCTGCAGTCTTCAGGGTTGGGACAATGGTTTGCACTCTTGACCTGGCCAGTCTCAGACATCTCGACACCTCACCCTCCCTCCATTTCTCTCCCAATACACATTCTACACAACACAGACTACAACCAGCCAATCATCTTAAGGATTGAACTCCACAGTCCCCAGCAATGCCCAGAACCCACCTTCCCCTTGTGAAAGACAATTATAACAATTTCTCACAATCCCTCCCCTTCTCTCTACTACATTTGTCTTGAGCCACAATAACCTAAGAAACCCTCCCAAGAGGATCTCTTTTAGTCATTCCCCCCCATGAAATTCCACCATTTCACCTGTTTCAAATGTGGGTGAGGAAACAGTTGCATAACCTGGCTAACAGTTCTATAACAAGCAAAAAGACTCTAATTTCAACTTCCTGGTAAAAGGAGTAGGATAACTACTGATGTTCCTTGCCCAAGAATATTTCCTCTCTTACTTTAATAGGTACCATGCACAGTGAGTGGGTATGGTATACCAAGGTCTGGGTGACAACTTTCTCCCTCCAAGTGGTTAATCCCAGGAATTAGGAGTCTGGTTTGACTTGCAATTCCACTCAACCGTCCTATGGGGTTGCTGCTCACAGCCATGGTTCTAGATCTTCTTCAAAGCAATTACAGAGGTCTACCTGGTCTTGCCTCCTTCAATCCCCAACAATAATCTGCTCAGATTATGTCCCCCTTCCCTTGTCCAGCAAGGTTTTACCAATTTCCCTTCCTGACTTCTTTCTAGTTTGTTATGTTTTTAGGCAAGGATCATTACCGCTCCTATTTTGATACTGGAACCTGTCTCATGACCATCTTTAGGTCCTCCTTTGGTGTACCACAGTCCATTTGGTGGGTGGATCCACAGGTCTTTTAACTCTGGTTGCATGCGTCCATCCTTTCTCAGCCATCTGTACTGCAGTCTCTGTGGTAAGCAAGACCTGAAAGGGACCTGCCCTTTGAGGTGTAAGTGTTTGTTCTTTCCAAATTTTTATCATAACCCAGTCTCCTGGTTTAAATTCATGGATTTGGAAATCTAAAGGAACTGACTGAGCTAATATCCCTTGAGCCCGTAAATGTTGCAAAATTCTCCCAATTGTCATCTCATAATTTCTAATGTTTTTGTCCCCCAGCTCATAATTAGCCATTTCCCTTCCACCCTGTAAATAAGGTAACTCAAACATCACTTCACAGGGCGATACAACAATATCAGATCTCACCTGTGTCCTGATCCAGAGCAGAGCCAAAGGTAGGCACTTAACCCATGTCATCTGAGTTTCAACCATTAATTTGGTGAGCAATTGTTTCAGTGTTTGGTCCATTCTTTCTACTCTCCCTAAACTCTGTGTGTGCCAGGGGGTATGAAGTTCCCAATGTATGCCCAAACTGTACATTAATTGTTGGACCACCTTTGATGTAAAATGAGTGCCTCGATCAGAATCTATCCAGTTTACCAACCCATATCTGGGAATTATTTCTTCCAATATCACTTTAGTTACTACATTGGTTCCCCAAACAACAACCAACCAACCAACCCCCAACCCCCCAAACCAAAACAAAAACCAATTTTGACTGGCCTTGACCATTTGCATACACTTTTCTCACAAAACCATATTATTATATACCTATGTCTCAACATAATTGACAGTTCTAGGTTGCATACAAAAATAATTCTCAGCTAAATTTATGCTGCAAAACTGGTAATGATACATAAACCCAAACAAGCTGACTTTAATTCCTAGACCTCATGGTGAGTTTGCAAGGCTGGTGCTTAGTGATAAATGATTTTATTCTTACACTGAAATATAAGATGATATGTTTAGCTACTTTTCAAGAATATAACAATTGAAACAGTTTCTCTGAAAATGTAATCTTCATTCTTAGCATGTGCAGCCTCTCTTTTTGTTGTTGGGGTGGTGGTGGTGGTTTTTTGGGGTTTGGTGGTTTGGGGTTTTTTTGGTTTATTTAAACAAAGCAACTTGCCATAGCTACAGCTGTTTTCATAGTCCTCATAAGTAGTTTTCTCCCCACTTGCACTGGTGATAATTTGGTTCTCTAAAACTATTCCATTTTTCTGATTATGCTTCATTTTACAGAACAGTCTCTAATTATTTTGTCTTTAACCTTGCTTTCCTTCAAGTTATCCAAGCTACCAGTTCTGGGCCCCTCCATTTAGGAAAGATGTTGACTTGCTGGAATGTGTCCAGAGAACGGCAACAAAGCTGATAAGGGTTTTAGAGAACAAGCCCTGTGAGGGGAGGCGGAGGGAGCTGGGGTTGCTTAGCCTGGGGAAAGGAGGCTCAGGGCAGACCTTATTGCTGTCTACAACTACCTGAAGGGAGGTTGTAGCCAGGTGGGGGTTGGTCTCTTCTCCCAGGCAACCAGCACAGTCTCAAGCTGTGCCAGGGGAGGTTTAGTCTGGATGTTAGGAAGAAGTTCTTCACAGAAAGAGTGCCCATTGGAATGGGTTGCCCAGGGTGGTGGTGGAGTCACCATCACTGGAGGTGTTTAGGAAGAGACTGGATGGGGTGCTTGGTGCCTTGGTTTAGTTGATTAGATGATGTGAGATTATAGGCTGGACTTGATGACCTCTGAGGTCTTTTCCAACCTGGTTATTTCTATTCCATTCTATTCTACTTTTGTTTGTCATTTTTAGGTAGTATGTTGATCTTGGCTGAAACTATTTCTAACTTTTCTTCATTGAGGTCATGTAATTAGTCACTTCTAGAAGGCAACTTTTTAGTTAGATCCTTTTGAAGAATTATTTCTAGTTTCTGTGACAGTTGATATTGCTCAATGAGTTTGCAATGCAAAGAAGACAGAATTACAAACTGACAAATCTGGAATGATATCACTCCCAATTTTCACTAAGAAGTATTGTCCTACTAGCAGAGCTAATGTCCCTGGAAAGGTCAGTGTTTTCTCAGTATAAGGTAGCTTTTTTTCTTCTTTTTTTAAACTACAGAATAGATAGGGGTCTCTTAAATATTTATATTCTTTAAGGAATACTTTTACACAGGAGCCAGTGATGCTAATGTTCTGCCTGTATAATCTTTGGCAGTTGTTCTGTGTCTTCTAGGACAGTTTACTGCATCTAATGGAGGGTCCTTTGCCTTTTTCAGCACTGGGGAACACAGATTCTTTCCTTGTAGGCCTGCAGCATTGGACTCCTTGTTTGTTCTCTCTAATGTTGGAAGCCTTGCATTCTTTTGAAAGCTGCCCAGTTTCAACAAGGGAAATAATGAATGCATGTTTCTTCTTTTCTCTAATCAAGCCTAGTCTATAGCGTGCTAAAAAGGGCAAGCTCTGGGAGTGGGAAAAGAAAGAGGCAATACCCCGAGGGTCAGGAAAACCTTATACAAAGTACCCCGCTCTTTAAGTGCTCTAATAACTAAGGCCATTCATACTGTATCTCTTTATCACTGGTCTTGAAGTTGATGCTGAAGCCCAAATCAAGTGAGATTTCAGCCAGCTGGTCTCCTAGTGTCCCAGTCATCTTTTATGCACTGAAGTAGCTCTTCTAAAACCCCTCTTCATTGCCTCAATTGTGAAGTATAGTGGTGTTCTTAAAACCGGAGGTTTAGATTTCTGATGTTCCACTAATTTGAGTGACTATGTCTAAAGGTTTTCTTTAAGACTAAACAACACTTTCAGTGATGATGCCTAAATATTTTCTCTAAGTCTAAACTATAGTGTGTCAGCTGCAGTGAATTAACTCAATTCTTGCCTCAGATCACCAGAGAAATAAAATCTTAATCCATTTCCAGTTCCTCCACTGCACAACACTCCACAGGGCTTAGTGTAATTAAAGAAAAAAACCAAAACAAAACAACAACAACAACAACAACAACAAACAACCACAAACAAAACACACAAAACCCCCCCAATCTCTTTCAGAGGTAGCTGGTATTGGGGCACAGAATTTCTATTTATAAGTAGATGTATGCATTAGCTAAAAATAACTGAAGTCACAATCTCATGTGTTTAGCTGGTTATTGTGAGCCACTATATCAGAAATATAGTTTAGTTTCATAGTTTCATAGTTTCACAGTTTCAGTTAGGGTTGGAAGGTACTGGGAAATCACTGAGTTTTTGCATTCTGCTCTTCTGGTTACTTACTGGAAGTGACTAGGAATTAACTGGTGGTGGGTCTCCTAGAAAAGATAATGCTAACAATTGATACCTGCATGCTCTGGTACTGCTCTAAATAAAAAAAAAAAAAAGGAAGAAAAAAAAAAGTAAGTGAGAAACAAGACATAAAAAATGTGCTGATACTAGTTTCAAAGAGGCAATTCATATGTGAAAATGAATTTTCACAACAGCAATGTAACTGAGTATGTCTACTGTGACAAGGTTAAGGAGGGTGTTTCCTTGTCAGACTGAATAGCGTGTTTTGCTAGAGGGAAAAGACTGTGTATAAAAATTGCTATCAGAGCAGTCAGGGGCTAAAAAGAAAAAAAAAAGAGAGAGAACAAGCAAACAAGGACAAAGCAGCAAGCTAGTAAATACAGAAGCTTGTATTTCTCAGTAATTTCATGTTGCTGCATACATGATCTCTTCATCGATTCCATTTTGTCACCTGTCGCTGCCTCTGGCAAGTCCTGCTGGGTGTGGAGCCATATTCTAATTCTATTATTAAGTCCTCAGCAGACGTAGATTTAATTTTTTTTCTTTTCTTAAGCTAATGTTAATTTTAGTATTGTACTCTGTACTTACATTGTGATCATCACTTCTGATACTTTCGCTGAACTGATGAAAATCTGCACTTGGAAATAGCTTTATAGGTTTATAAGGCAGTGACTGACCTCAGTGAGGAAGTGTAGCTGACTGACCAATTGTTAAGGAACCAAAGAGGGAGAAAGCAAGCCCAGGAATGAACTCCTGTGGGAGGAGAGAGAAGTTGAAGGAGCACAATATTGTGATAATTTGACCATTTTATTAAAATATATCAATTTTTTGCTTCCAAAAGGCTTGGAAGGGGAAAGATTCCCTTTCATTTTGGGTGCCTGCTTGACTATGAAGTTAATTACTTTGTCCCTTTCTGGAAATATTGTCATGCACCTGTGGTAAGGTTGTGAATGACTGTGTAACTTCATACATTTTATTTTTGTCACTGATTTCTTTCACACAGAAGTGATAAATCTTTAGAAAATCATAGTTTTTTTTTTTTTTTTTTTTTTTGTAAATGTGCACTTTCTAGATCTGGTATTATGTATTTATTTGTGCATTTTATTTCTTTAGGTGTATTCTTTTGGAGGTATAAATGACTGTAACTGGATAAAATGTTATGTCTGCATGTTGCAAGCAAAATTGTTATCAGCATTTCTGTGAGAAGGGAACTGTGCTCTGTAGGAAGTCTGGATAGCTAATGCATAATCATCAGCTTAAAATAAATAAAATGCAGATTCAAGTAAAATGGAAAACAAAATTATTCCTCAAGAACTTATAAATCTCCTAAGTATTTTTAATGAGGGTTTCAGTTATCAGTCGTTCACTAACAGGCAAGGTCTTGGACATCATCTCTTTATAGCAAACCAAACCACAAAAAGAATTGTTTGTGAAATACCTGATCATCTCTGCTGCAGCTTAAGGACAGGAATGCTTTTCCAGACTAATCCTACTAATCCTGCAATGTTACTGTTAAATTAGAGTAAAACTTAATGCAGCTTGTGAATTGGACAAGCAGACTGATGAAGACATGATTAAATTTACACAACGAGTAGGGAGGGCTCATGATATGATATAAAAAATGCTAACTGAACTTATGGAAAAGCTAATATCTTGGTTAAAATAAAGATCTCTTCTAAAATAATGTAGAGAAATGGAGTGGAACAGTAGTGTTTAATGCTTTCCTTTTTCTTATGATACATGATGCAGGTAGTAAGATTGGATTCTCAGTTGGTAGAAATTAACAGATCTGCTTCAGCCAGTAGATCTTTCCAATAACTGAACCAAACAGAGAAGTAGAATCCTTTTGCAAAATTCAATTATTTCTTAATTGTAAGCAGTACCACAGGTCTGTTAAAGACACTTTCTATGGGAGATGAATTGTCAGTTTAACAGAGATTGGTGCCAAGGCCCCTTGTCGGTTCATGCTTACTCAACTAACTTAGTTCCACTTGACTGTGCTTCAGATATTATAAATAATCCTTGCTTATATGTATCAGTATCTCACAATATTTCTGAGTTGTTATGTATTTTTGACATTATCCCTTAGCTAAATTATATGTACCTGACCTATTTTAATTTTTCCTGCATTTTTTCCATTCCTATAGCTTTCTAAATATTTTTAGAATTAACATCCAGATGTTACAATTTTCTGATTATGAGGTAATAAAATGTAATACTCAAAATGTGATCAAACTAGAAATTTTTTAATAAAGTCTATATCTTTCCTGTGTTAGAAAAAACTTCTCATATGGACGCAACCCAAAAACGTCTTTGTGCTTTCCTGTCATAAAAATGCTGCTAATATTTTAAGTCTCTTTCATTGTATACGACATTCTAAGGAGGATCTATCACTGAAATTATTTGACTGCAGGAAAGATATAGCACCGTAATCATAGGTAGAAATGCTTCAATTAGCTGCATATATTGTGCTGTCACTCTACTGAATAAATGAGGAGTTGAATGACAAAAAGTGTAAGAGGTTGCATGCCTAGTAGATTTTTTTAAAAATTATCATTATTTTCAGTAATATTTCAAAGCAATGCAATTGTTTGATGGCTCTCATTGGAAACAGAGTAATACTATTCGTGTAAGGAACTATTTATATGCTACCATTAGGTATGTAATAGTAGAACTACGTTTCGGTCGGTGTAACATATATATGTAGTATCTGCAGTATGTATTTCACTTAACAACATACTTCACTATTTCTGCCCCATCTGTTACATTACTTTTTTTCTATAAATTTGCTTTTGAAAAACTCCACATGTAATAGAGGTCACCATAGCTGTGACCATTGCCCTGCACTTTCATTTTCTTCCTTCTGTGCTTCCTCTCACACCACAGGCAGTAAGTATTTTAAACAGGAAGAAGTTTTAAAGGTCAGTGTTCTGCAAGGCAGGGCAGGAAAATCCCTGATAACTGTAGGTTATCAACTTGTCATAAATTCTCAGATACCATTCTCTGCTTTAGCAGAATCTATTTGATTTATGAAAAAAAAAGAATGAAAAAAAAAAGTCCAAGAATATGATTCATGACTAAGGTTGACTTCACGAAGTCAGAGGTTTCTCTAGTTATTGATTGTGTTCTATTTGTACACTATTAAAACCAAAGCTTAGCTGCTGGCTGACATCCCTAGTACTGAATGATAAATCATGAAATGACTGCTAGTTTAATGAAAATATTAGTACCTCAAGGGTGTATGAAAGATTCTGATCCATAATGTGATTTCCTAATACTAAAAAGTGTTAACATGGAATAAATAACATTCTACATTTGTAAGTGTCCTGGAAGAGGCATCAACTAGCCAGCTAAACCTGTTTGGCCACTGCCCTTTCTCCCCCCTCCCCATTGTGGGGTCCAGGTTTAAGGTCAAGGAGCCAATAGGCAGGCGCCATTAAGGCTGCCTGGTGGGGGTGGAAGCTGAATCCTGAGCCTCACGGTTCAGACAGAAAACAGCACGTGTCAGAGGCTAGATGAGAAGACATGTGCAGTTTCACCATACAACATTTTGAGATGATTGGTGGGATTTGAATAGGTAATCTGCCACCCCGGTTCATTAATGGGATTCCAGGTGACAAACACCCACTTTGTGCTCCTGTCTTCGGGGCAATTAGCTTCTTTTGTCCTAGCAGCATAGTGTTTGAGTCATAGATCTCCACCACAGCAGAGTGCTTTCCCTCTCTCTCACTTCCTCTAATTTTGGATACTACCTTTTGGATTGTTCCTGCCTTTTGGATTACAAATACGAACTCAGAGTATCGCTTCATCCAGCAGTTTTGGTAGTTAACAGCTCACTGGTTTGTAAGTAATTTATGCTAATTTATCTGATTATTTCTGAGGTTTATAGCCTGTTTACCTGTTGCTTATCTCCATTGTGATCGATCTCGCCACCAGAGGCAGCATTGTCGTTTGTTTTCGCAAGTATAAGAGTTTTCTAGTTTGTTCCACTGTATTCCAAGTTCTGATTTTCCCAGACTGTTATTCCACTGTTTATTAGCATCCTATTGTGTGTAATCAGCCTATCATTGACCAGAAAATTGAACCTGGATCAAATTGGCTTGGAAAAATAAATTTTTACATTCATATTCATATTTCATCATATTTTCAGCCTGTCAATTTGATCAAAACTATATCAGTAAGTGAGGCTGCAGGAAGACAATTCAGTGACAACATATTGCTCTTCTTCTAACCCTTCTGGTACAGTTGCCTGAAGATATAATAAATCTAGAAACAACCTGTAGAAACCCAAATATTACTGAAAAATGGTACTGATGTGGCTTTTCAAGTACAAAATATGTGGTCACTTCTTCCCTTCACTCCTTTTGTTGAGGAATTCCTCTGTATGAATGGGTATTCATCTGACAGACACATTAGAGCTGCTACAGAATAAAACACAATTGTGTGCTTGTTAGGAAGTATAGTGGTGATAGAACAAGGATTGTCAACCTCTGCTATCTCCTCCCCAGGAAATCACAAACTGTAAGTCATAACAGAAGTTTGCCAGAGGGGCTGAGGTTGCTGTGTGAACATGAAGGGATGGGGGAGCTCTGACCAATGCTGAACTGAGCTGACTGAGGTGAAGAGGAGCTTGAATGTACCAAAATGGTCTGCCTGGGCTTGGCTGGGGCGTGTAGGTGCAGCTGCCTACTGGAGATTCACCCAGCAACCCCAGGGACTTATCTGAGCAGCCTATCAGCTGTTAATGGACAGAGGGTGGGCACTGCTGTGAGATCTGTTTTGTAGTGCACACTGAATTGAAGATGCAAAGCATCATGGGAATCAGGATTGCAATCTATGCAATGCTTTCTCCAGGCCAGCCAAGCATCTAAGAGGATGTATTAATGTTGACTGAGTATCTGTGAGTGTTTTCTACTGGCTGTGGCACAGCAGTGCTTTTTGCTTCAGACTACTCAGTAAAACAAAGTGGACACTTGCGTCTACCCCACTAGTCTCCTTAGGATGCTAAAATTTGAATGATTTTTTTGTCATGATTGTTTTCAGTTTACAGCACAGTATCACAGCATCGCCAAGGTTGGAAGAGACCTCGAAGATCATCGAGTCCAACCTGTCACCACAGACCTCATGACTAGACCATGGCACCAAGTGCCACATCCAGTCCCCTCTTGAACACCTCCAGGGACGGTGACTCCACCACCTCCCCAGGCAGACCATTCCAATGACGAATGACTCTCTCAGTGAATAACTTTCTCCTCACCTCTAGCCTAAACTTCCCCTGGCGCAGCTTGAGACGGTGTCCCCTTATTCTGGTGCTGGTTGCTAGAGAGAAGAGGCCAACCCCTTCCTGACTACAACCACCCTCAGGTAGTTGTAGAGAGCAATGAGGTCTCCCCTGAGCCTCCTCTTCTCCAGGGTAAACAATCCCAGCTCCCTCAGCCTATCCTCATAGGGCTCTCACCAGCCTTGTTGCCCTTTTCTGGACATGTTCAAGTGTCTCAATGTCCTTCTTAAACTGAGGGGCCCAGAACTGGACACAGGAATCAAGGTGTGGCCTAACCAATGCAGAGCACAGGGGCACAATGACCTCCCTGCTCCTGCTGGCCACACTATTCCTAATGCAGTCCAGGATGCCGTTGGCCTTCTTGGCCACCTGGGCACACTGCTGACTCATGTTTAGTCAGCTGTCAATCAGCACTCCCAAGCCCCTCTCTGCCTGGCCACTCTCCAGCCACTCTGACCCCAGCCTGTATCTCTGCATGGGGTTGCTCTGGACAAAGTGTAGCACCCAGCACTTGGATTTGTTGAGTGTCATCATATTGGACTCTGCCCATCTGTCCATTTGGTCGAGGTCCCTCTGCAGAGCCCTTCTGTCTTCTAACTGATCAACATCCACTCCCAACTTGGTGTCATCTGCAAATTTGCTGATGACTGTCTCAATCCCCTCATCCAGATCATCAATTAAGATATTAAAGAGGATGGGGCCCAGCACTGATCCCTGGGGGACGCCACTGGTGACTGGCCTCCAGCAGGAGGTGACACCATTCACCACCACTCTCTGGGCTCAGACCTCCAGCCAGCTCCTAACCCAGCACAGAGTGTTGCGGTCCAAGCCACGAGCTGACAGCTTAGCCAGCAGTTTGCTGTGGGGGACGGTGTCAAAGGCCTTGCTGAAGTCCAGGTAGACAACATTCAAAGGCCTCCCCACATCTACTAGGCAGGTCACCTGATCACAGAAGGAGATCAGGTTGGAGAGGCAGGACCTGCCTTTCCTAAATCCATGCTGGCTGGACCTGAGCCCTTTAAATGAATGACATCTTAAGAATTTCTTATTTTCTACTCTGATTATAAAGTAAGTCCAGAATAATAATTAAAGTACATGTACATAGGATATTGCAATAATACTATGTCCTTAAACACCACAAAAGTGCTCAGGAACTTGAATGAGAACAGTTGTCCCAGTGTATCATCTTGCAACCTAAAGCAGTGTAAAGCTTAGCTCAATTCTTCTCTTTCCTACTAAAAGGCTTCTTGAAGAACTACACATTTTATCTCTTTTATAGGAACCGGATGCCTGGAGCTATTTATTCCATAGACAGAAGAGATATATAAAGGATTTTTCACCATGACTACTGCTACCACAGAGGTCTAAGGGCTTGAAATATGACTCATAACACAAAGTTCAAAGGTCCCATGTTGCCAAAATTCCTACGATTCCTATCATAATTGCTACCAGAACTAGTCTTACCTAGATGCTATATAGCATTAACCACTAGGCTACAGATGGAATTGAAGCCAGATGAATCCTGATTAGCATCCCCCTATTGCAGTTATTAAACTGCAGCATGATTTTATATTATGGGTTTATAAGGGTTAATGTCCCTGCAAGTATTATGGTGCACCTCCATATTCCATGTTTTGTTTCTATGTGTGGTGGGGTGAGAAAGCTCCCTCCCCACACACAAGGAAAGAAACCACAGCTAGCTCAGTCGGAAAAGCAGATGAAAGCTATATTTACAGGCATAAATGGAATGCAATGAATATGTACACAAATATACAATATTTACAATATATACAGAAATACACAACAATGAGCACAATGCAGAAAAGCCTTTTCCCTCCAGCCGGCCAGGGGGGTTCCATGAACCCCCCTCTCTCCCTCCCTACCTCCCCTTTTTCCCAAAAAGGGTTAGAGAGAGAGAGAAAGGCAATTAAGGAAGAAAAATTCTGTTAGCTCAAAAGCACATGCAAAATTAGTTTTCTTATCTGGTTAGCTGTTAACTCAAGGCCGTTCCTGCTTCAGAAAAGAGAGAAGCCGTCCAGCCCACAGGACAGAAGAGCACAGACTGCACCCAGCCTGAACCCAGACCAGACTAGACTAACAGAACCCAAACTTAAAATTGCATTCTACAATCTACCAATGAAATTAGTTTAGACTATCTTGGTTTTGTTCAAATATCAAAAACATTCAGCCAGAGTGTTCAGCAACTGTCTCTTTCTTAAAGACACAGCCTCAACTGGTCACTCTATGAGAAAGCATAATGTGGAGGGATCTCAGAATACAAGAACAGAAATTAATTGGGATGAAAGTGAGCTGAAAGTTTGGGTTTGTTTTGCTTGTTTGTTTGTTTGCTTTTCCCAGGAGTGTGTTTAATAAACACACAAATGGGCATCAGCCTAACTCGTGTGAATATTTTCTTTTCTTTTTTAAAAAGAGGACAAAATATATAAGAATTACAGTTTTTATGTTGTGTCATGTAAAGTTTGTAGTATCAATAATTCATTTCTACAGATCACTAATTTTAGTCTCTAGAACATACTGACACAGGCATGGCCACAAAGTATCCTGTTTCTTCAATGTGCATCACAGCTTCTCTGCACGTGCATGATCCCCACCCCCAAAGCTTGTGTTTGAGGCAAATTACTGTTGACAATTTCTAAACCAGTATATTTAAGTAAGGTCTAAGGTACCTTTTAATATAAGGTCTGAGATCATAATGTCCTTTCAGACTTTCTTCTTGATTTTGAGGACTTTCTTCTTGATTTGAAGAGATTAGATTCTCTGGGTGGGAACAAAATTGAAGGATACTTCTAACAAACCCATTTTTCACTTGCTTGCTTGAAAATATGGGAAAAGCATTAGGGCATATATGTCTTCCTGCTACTTTAATCAAAGCCTAGATGCATTGGTTATATGTATTTCTTCTCTATCCGCCTCCCTGAACAAGACTTACTCTGGGCTAAATAATTGTTCTTTTCATAAATTCATCATATGACCCTATAGAAGGGTAACTGCATGCTTGACTGCAGATGGCCTATTTACTCTTCTTCATGGTCTGTTTGGCAAGGTTAATTACAGGAAATCAAATAAAAACTTTTTGGTTTTACCTTCTCACATGAAGACAAAATGTACACATGTCCTTGTACTACTGCCATAGGACACTTTTGACTCTTTGCCTAGTAGTTACAGTATCAAATCAAGAGGCAAGGGCATGAAAGGAAGACTCTGTTCCTGAATTTACCTGAAGAAGTAACACTTCTGTGATCTACTAAATTAAAAACCACAAGTCTTCTTACCAAGTTTTGCCACGCACATCTGAATTCCTCATCCATGTAGATTTCTAAGAGAAAAGGAAAGGTACTCATACGGAGTACCTGCGTCTATGTTAAGCAATTCAGATTCATCCTGGCAAATCTTGCATTTGTGAACATCTTTTACAGACATCACTTTAACTACTGATATTGTTGCTAAAGAAATTATTATATCAGTGATTTTAATTTAATTTTCTATTGCTATCTTTATCATAAGGACTCTTTGAAGGACTGATCCTCAGAACAAACAAATTTATTTCTGAGATTCAGTGAAATGATGTTGAGGAAGAGATATACAAGATATGTGACTTAGATGTTAGGAAAATAAATATAATACAGACTGTTCTAAACCATCTGTGTTAGCCAGGCAGGAATCACATGGCATCTGATATGACTTTGAAGACAGAGTTCTGAATATCGAAAAACATTTCTGTGTTGTAAATATGTTAATAAAAAGTAAATCTATGCATCTATTCAAGTGAAACATTGAAAATATAACTCTTACTTATTTTAATTATTTGTCATTCTTTTTCTTAATTTAAGACATTTGAAAACATGGCATTCTACGGTGTAAATCACCTGCAACCCTACATTCAAAAAGGTAAATGGTATATCATATGAAACTCGTATAAGGCATGATCCACAGCATTTTAGATTGCTTCTTATACAAACTGCCTTTTAAAAAATTTACTTGAAGCTTCTCTGCTTTAATGATTTTTCAGTTAAACAGAATTATTTACTACTTTTTCCATAAACAGAGAAGAAGCTTATGAATATTTTTGTGCCACATACTTCATAATAGAAGTACTAGATATGATAGGGTCCTAATTTCAGATCTTCTCCTTAGTTAATTCAAACAGAAACCCTGCAGCTAGTATGAGGAATCCCTAAGTCACCTCAGTGTGTACCTAGCTGGTCTGTGATAGCCATGGCTATTGGACCCACGATAATGAGTTCAAATGACAGCTAGGCTTAAAACAGATATTCAGCTATTGTATGTCTAATTTGCATGGTATTTCAATTGTAATTTTTTGTGTGTTATGATTGTGTAACCACTGACTGAAAAAGGAAATCACTATGTGGGAAGGGGGGAATTTTGTGTGATCAAACAGAGCCTCTATCTGAGACTGCTCCCCAGCTTCTCTGTATAATTGGTGGAATAAAGAGTTTTCAGTTCCCTCCACTGAATGTAAAAGGAGTTGAAAGCATCCACCAAGACATAGGTAGGCTTTGCTGTACACAAATTAAACAAGAAAGCGATTATTTCATAACTGTTTTTCACTCCTCTTTTCTGCAGCAGAGCACAACTGTAATTCTCATACTTAATGGATAAGACTTGTATATTTAAAGCTCACAGAATCTTAATCAGATGAGACCACCTGAGCATCATAGGCAAACAAATTTCATTCATAACTCTTGAACTCAGGGATTTGTTTGACTCCTGCAAGCCTTCCAGAAAGGAAAAGTAATCTTGAAGTGAAGGTTTCAAGGGGCAGAGAATTTTATTCTCAGATGACCCCAAGAAATAGCAATTTAAAAAGAAGCCAAGATGATTCAGGCTACAAATGATACATCCTTTAAATGATAGACAGCAGTTATTGGGGGGAAAGGTATTATTGCAATTAAATACTTATTTTGTTTGTTGTTGTTTGGTTTTTTTTTTTTTTCAGTATTACAACAGGTTTTGAGTACTCTAATTAAAACACAAATCATTCAAGACAAGGGTTCCTAAACTGCTGTGCATAACAGTAAAGGTGTGTAAGACATAGACCAGCAGACAGCTGCTTCTGCTGGTATCTACAAGAACATATGTGGTGGGTTGAAATTACCCCAACATAAAACTGACAGCCCAGCTCAGTTGAAAAGAAATGAAGCTATATTTACAAGCACACTACAATCCAGAAACATGGAATGCAATGAGTATGTACAAAATATACAATATTTACATATATATATATTTATATATACAACTTATAAACATCACAAGAACCCCCCCTGGACCAGGGGTTACCAATAGTTTTCCCCTCCCTACTCCCTTCCCTGCCCTGTACACAGGACAAGAGAAGAAAGGAGAAAAGCAGAGTCTCTTGTTAGTACTTTACCACAACAAAGAAATGTGGCCAAGGTCAACAAGCTAGCAGAAGCACCTGCAGAAGTATCTGCCAGAGCAAAGGAAGCGAAAAGAAAGGAGTGTACATAACTATGTTAGATATCAGACCAATGGGATTATTTCTACCTTATCATTATTTTCCCTTTCACATCCAATGGTGATTTATGTGCATTCTACTACTTTCTTTGTGGAATATTTCCTAGGCACAGCCTACAACTACCACACATACAACAAAGTAACTTTATTTTCTCCTGCTGAAAGTTACAGTGTTAACTTTGTTAAAGTTTTCTACTTTAAATGCTGACGATAACCTAAATTGACAAAAGATGTGCATGTTACTTTGGAATGCTATGGGAAATGTCAAAATTTCTTGTATGTGGAATCATTTTTACGAGGTAGCCTGTCATCTGCACAACACTCAAGTGTGCAGGTTGTGGTTGGGCAGGAACTAGGAAGAAACAGACCAGTTTCAGCGCCATTGTGAAACCTCACCCAGGACTATATTAGCTGGAATAGTCTTACTCAGTCAAACAGCTTGGAATATTTTTATTCTACCCTTCTATCAGAGACAGTCTGACATGGGAAAAGATTGAGGAACTTTTGGTTTTGATGCAAATAGTTGCAATATCAGAACTTATTAGACAGACTAACTTTACATCTGGAGTCAGGACATAAAGCTTCCTCTCCTTTCACCTGCCACTAGTGCATCTGTCTCTTGGCTGTACAGAAGTCCCTGTCTCCAGGAGTAGAAAGTTTATGCCAAATTTTCTTTGAATACTCAGCCCTAAAGACTCATTTAAAAATTAAACATGAAAGACATAGGATCTAACGAGTTGGAATGTGTGAACCTTATGATTGCAGAGCTATCTCAGAAGGACTCAGATTTAGGCCTGCTGAATAGAATAGAATAGAATAGAATAGAATAGAATAGAATAGAATAGACCAGACCAGGTTGGAAAAGACCTTCAAGATCATCAAGTCCAACCTATCACCCAACACCATCTAATCAACTAAACCATGGCACCAAGTGCCTCATCCAGTCTCTTCTTAAACAGTTCCAGTGTGCTTACTTGAGCACACCATCTCTGAAAAAGCAGCAGAAAAACTGAAGACTTCAGAATTAGTAAGCGTGTACTTTGTAACATTAAACTAGTTTGTTCAGGAAAAGAATTTTTTAAAAAGGAAAGTTAAAAAAAAAAGAGGAAAAAAAAAAAGAGGCCTGATTATGAATAGTAAAGAAGACACAGTTCTGTACACCCTCTTGCAACACATGCAATTTAATGAATGTTAAATCAAAAGCGAAAAATAATGCCTTAAGTAGGGACTCCTGACCACAGCTGCTTCAGTTAAGAGGTTGTTCTGGGTATAGTGGCCTAAATAAAGAAAAAGAAAAAAAAATCTTTCCAAGGCCTCAGTATTTTCAGTTATGCAAGACATTCACTTTCCTTTAGAAGTACTGAAGTTACGGCAGATTAACATTTTCCTGGTAATAAACCCGTAACTCTGCACAAAGGAAAATACTATTCCTCAAACTTCTAAAGTTGAAAGAGTTATGCTATTTATGAGCAATCTTCAACAGCTCCTTTTAACCATCATCTTGAATGTTGGATTCTCCAAGTCATTAGTAACTTGGACATGATTTTGAGAGACAGACTGTTTCCTTCTCCTTCATCTTTATTTTCCATTGCAGTCATTTTACAATTTTTTTCCCCAAAATGTTCATTCTCTTTTTTCCAGATGTGTCCTACGTGTTTACACAAGTGCATAAACTTTCCTGAGACAGTGTAAAAGAAGCAGAGCAGTAAATATAAACTATAACTAACTTGATGGCTTCATATCCATCAATCAAAATGAACCGCTGGAAAGTGATCAGTAGTACACACAAAGTACTGTCCTGAATGAATCAGTATTAGATTTTATTTTGCAGTGTTTACTTATGTTGACTGATATTTTATGTTCAGCCTGATTTTAGAATGCAAGTTTAAGAACTATTCAGCCTCAGTCAAGATTGTTCAAAAAAGGTTCTATATATTGATTACCATTGTGTCAACATGTATAGTACTCTCTGGATATCAAATAAAATTGATACTTAATTAAATAAGCAATCACTCAGCAAACCAAAACCCTCCTGAAACTCAGGAAATTCAGCAAAATCTACAAAAATCCCTCAAAGCAAGAATGACAAAAACATCCTATCCAATTCTAAAACTGGAAGCAAAATTATGATATAGAGCCGTTGCAAATGAACTTTAGATGTGAACTACAAACTTTTAAACATAGCTGTAGCTAATGGAATATATACATAAATGTCTTGAACAGAATTTTTTGGAAAAAGTTTGAAGTCTCCCAAAATGGGTCATGTCAAAATGGGATTCAGCAAAATGTTCATTAAGAATTGTAGCAGTTTGGGCTGGGTGCCCCCCTGCTGTAGCCAATTAAGGCACACCCCCAGTGTCCTGAGGGTCCAGCCCAGTGTGTGGACACAGGAAGCTGCGTATTTCATCCCATAGTGTCCTGCTCCCTTGTGGAGGTGAGAGAGCACCAGCAAGGCCTTACGCATCCTCTTTATTCCCTCACTGTCCCTGTGGGAGATGCTCCCGATCTGGTAATGGAGGGGGAGTTATCTCAAGGCCTCTTGGACCTGGCTAGACCTAATGCCAGGAGGTGAAGGGGGAAGGGCAATCTCAGATCTGGCCATCTGAGACTGGCCTAACGGTGGAGAGTGGGGAAGAAAGAGTCCTGGGGATTTTGGGTGTACTCTCAGATGGGGAGAAGGGGAGTGCAGGGAGGTTTCTGGGTATGCTTTGGGATCTTCTTGTGTCACTGCATTTGTGGTTCTCTATAAAACACTCACTGCTTTTCCATTTAAACTTTCCATCACTTCTGCAATCCGTTTGTCTGAGTCTCGTTTTTTTATTACCCCGGTGGGAGGCAAGGGAGGATCTGCCTCAAACTGAAAATAGCCTCAAAATTAGCTGATTGAAACTTCTATGAATTTTCAAGGAAAGGTCTCACATGTATAGATTCTCATACGTACTTCACTGCTCCCTGAATTCAGGGCTATTTCTCTACACAGTAGAGCACAGTATACTGTCACTGTTTCAGATCTGTCCAGTTTCTGTATTCTCTGTTTATGCAGTCGGGAAATTACATTGTTTACTAACAGGGAAGGAAATTACTTACTTTCTAGTTTGTTCTCTTAAATTAAGTTTACATATTGTCCATCTGTCTATTATTGAAAATAATTTAAAAATGCCAAATGCTAATCTAAATAATGACGAAAGATTACAGCATGTGAAAAGAAAAATAAGGGTTAATAGAAGGCACAACATGTTGCTGAAATTTGTGCATCATATCTGTATGTAAGCTGCAGGAATAAAAATTAATATTCAATAGTTTTACACACATGTTAGTAATGCAGGAAATGCAATACCTATTCCTTAAAGACTGACAAGTCAATAATTGTGGCTTGTCATTCAGCTAAGTGTCTCGGTCTGGAGAGGGAAAGAGACTCAGTTCTTCTGAATATTCCCCTGTTACAAAATTAGAGGCACAAACGAGGCCAAAATATCAACAGCTAGACTATTTATTACACAAATAAAGTGGATAGACCAGAAGGGGAGAGAGAGAAAATAGAGAGTGAGAGAGAAGAGGGAGAGAGAAGAGGAAAGGAGTTGTATTACCACACACCTCATCCCCCAAGACAGTTTGAGTCTGTGGAGGAAGGGTGCTTCAGCTTTGGATGTAGAGGAGATGTTTGGTCTGTAGAGGAAGGGTGCTGTAGCTTTGGCTGTAGAGGAGATACTGTTCTCTGAGCAGCCTCTTCAGCTCCAGGAGTTGTACTTAGGACACGGAGAGAGCGTTCCTCTTGGTCTGCTTCTTCCAGGCTACATGGTGATGTTTCTGTCATTTTCCCCTCCTGGGATCCTCTCCATTTTTCTTCAGAGCAGCACTGCCCAGTCTTTTCTTTCTCTTTAGTTTTCCTTCCCAGCAGCATTGTCCTGGTCTTTTCCTTCACCATGTTTTCCTTCTCCTGTGTTTTCCTTCTTTTGAGCGAGTAGTTGCTCAGATCTTTTATACAGTTTTTAGTTATGTATATTCCAGAGAGTATCGATTGGCCTCTGCCCATTTCCAGGACATCTGCAGTCTCATGAGCAATCGTTATCTATGCACCTTCCAGAGAGTCGTTCCAGTGGCTTTGCGCATCAGGTATTGTCTGGGCAAGCAGCAAAGGTGATTTTATCTTTGTTGAATCACATCAAGAGAAACAAGATTAAGTCTCTCACACTAAGTAAGCAAGTCTCTGAACAAGAACATTCCATAACACCACAATAACTTTCTGTGCTTCTAAATTTTCTGCCTCTTTCTGGTGGGTCTTTTAAAATGTATCATTCATGTATGTTTTCAAAGATATTAGGTTTCTAATAGATGAGTGAAATTAGAAATTATTGCTGATGTATCTGGCAGGAATTCTGTATTGTTCTGGACCTAACTGAGATGGAAGACTTGCAACTGAAGTGAACAAAGTTAGACTTTCATTGAGTGAGTGCCTAACATCCCTATATATTATACCTGTATCATCTAGGTCACTGAAAGCTAGAATATCTCCAAACATGACAAGGATACATAACACATCAAAACAGCTGTTGTGTATATACAGAATAAACAAAAGTCATGCACAGCATTTTTTTTTTTTTTTCCCCACAGCTTAAATTTATGGAGAAGTAATGAACATTTTCTATTCTGATCAGCCTTTTGATACAGTCACATTTGGAGATTAGGAAGGACAATAGTTTTTTTTTCGTAGTGGAAAAAAATGTCCTCTCAAAACAGCTGTACAGCGCACATCCTGCATAAAAAACACTCCAGAGAAGATATCATGATTTAATCCAGATTTTTTATTTTGTGCAAAATATGCATGACATCTTGCCATTTTGGGGAAGAAAGAAAGGCATAGGTAATAACATTGTAAGGAGTGCTCCATTTCTTCCATAAAAGTGCAGTGTATTTTCAATCTATGACATATAACCATAGACAAAAAGGGATTTATGTGCCTTCATTTACTCCTTTTCCTTCCTTTTGTAGTTGTAGTTTGCTTTTTTTCAATGAAGCCTTTTTAAGAAATCACCCTGTGAGACAAGGCTAATTTTCTCAATTACTGGTAGGCACATGACAATGCTAAAGAAATTATAGGAAAACCCAACAAGTTTGAGTTTATCTGCTAGAATTAAAATTCTTTGTGGACTATGGAGCAAACTCATAGATGAAATAGGCAACTCAGAATGCTCTCTGTGAACTGTTTTATGAAAGAAATGCTTACCCTATGATTTTGTTCAGAGGAAAAGAAACAAATTTCACCCATCTCTCAAATTAGTGTGTTGTGTTTAAATAAGCTGGACTCCACTGGATGGGAACAATGCTACAGAGTATGAAATGCTGACTGCTCTGGTCTAACAAAATGACCATTCAGCTGCTGAAGTAAAATGAAGAACTCCTGAATGGTCAGGAAGCTTATACTCAGGGAGCTGGTGGAGGTCATTGCCAGACCACTCTCCACCATCTTTGGTAAGCCATGGCGGACAGGAGAGCTGCCTGGGGCCTGGAGGAAGTAAAATGTTACTCCAGTTTTCAAAAAGGGTAAGAAAGATAATCCAGGGAACAATAGACCAGTCAGCCTCACCTCCATCCCTGGAAAGGTAATGGAACAACCTATCCTCAGTGCTGTTCTTAGGCATATAAAAGAGAAGAGGGTTGTTAGGAGCAGCTTTTACCAAAGGGAAGTCATGTTTGACCAACCTTTTATGAGGACATAACCAGGTGGATAGATGATGGTAGAGCAGTGGATGTATTTTATCTTGATTTCAGTAAAACATTTGAGAACATTGCCCATGGCATCCTTGCAGCTAAACTGAGGAAGTGTGGCCTGGATGACCAGGTAGTGAGTTGGACTGCAAACTGGTTGAAGGGAAGAAGTCAGAGGGTTGTGGTCAGTGGCACAGAGTCTAGTTGGAGGCCTGTAATTAATGGAGTCCCTTAGGGGTCAGTACTGGGACCAGCACTATTCAATATATTCATCAACAACTTGGATGAGGGCACTGAGTACACTGTCAGCAAGTTTGCTGATGACACAAAACTGGGTTTTGCTGACAGAGGGTTGTGCTGACATTCAGTGAGACATAGACATGTTGGAGAGCTGGGCGGGAAACTAGAGAACTAGGAAACTAGAGATTTAATGAAATTCAACAAGGGCAAGTATAGAGTCTTGTACCTGGTTAGAGCAGAAGCTCTGTCAAGTAGAGTACCTTATGGATTTCCAATCTGGGCAAACCCAACAGAGAAAACTGTAAACATAGATGATCCTGATGTAGAAAATATTACCTTACTTTTTTGGTTTGACTATTAAAAAAAAAGTCTCATCACATCATGCTCAAATACTTAAAGCTGACAAACATTACTTTTTTTCCCAGCAAGACAGAACCTATGGAGGTACTATCAAATGGCTAAGAAAGATAAGTGACCATGTCTTGATGTGTTATAGCTCATGCTTAGTCTGCTCCTTGATGTGCGTATTTTAGGTTAATATACTTCTTTTATAGTTGAGACTGACTCAAAATTTTTTTCACTGTCAACTGCACTTCACAGTAAATATCTTAATATATGGTAGTCATCTGCTTTCCGTCAAACTGTGCAAGAGTGAGACAGAAAAGGATCTTCATTTCCAGACAACAGTCCTCTGGTTGGGAAATTGCTTCAAGAGGATGTTATTGCTGTGGGAAACAAACAATTGCTCTAGTATCAATGATATAAACCCACTGCCTCTGATATAAGCTGAAGGAAGCATGAGGAGAATTCAGTCATGCAGGAACAAATAAGAAACAAAACATTTTAGCCTCCTTTGACTATTGCTCTGTTTTAGGTTGAAATCTTCCAGTTTGACAAAGAAAGCCTGCTATGTCTGAGACTAATTTGGGTATTTGTTTTGCCCTTCTACAATTGAATAATGTTTAGTTCTGGGAGACCTTTTCATTCTAATTTAAACATTACATTCTCCATGAATAAATATTTATTCATTGCATATGGTCTTTTCACTGCATCCAGACTGTTTAGTTTTCAGGCTGAAAAAGGTCAGTTCATAAAAGAATACAGGTACCATAATGAAACAAAGGCAACCATCTGTATAATTTTAATAGTGGCAGGCAGTCCAGGCCAACAGTATGACTAGTGACTAATTCAATTATTTTCAAAATCAGCAGCAAGAAAAATGTGAAACATCAAACATTTCTCATAAAAAGGTCTTAAACCTGTATCTTTTTAGCACCTAGAATACATACTGGAGCCTTGTTTACTCACAAAACTGGGCAAAAACCCTGAGGTTATATGTGTACTCATATACTAAACAGAATAGTTTTGGACACTGGATTGGGATTTTATATTACACTAAAGTGTTTGAACAGTTCCTGATATGCTTTTAGACTACATTAGTGATGATTGTCCCAGTATTTTCTCCATTTTGATTCTGTCACAAATTGCTATTTTGCAAAAACTTTAATATCATCTACATACTTGGGATTGCAGAACATACTAATGGTAAGAGACACAATACAATACAATACAATACAATACAATACAATAAATCCAGGTTGGAAGAGACCTTCAAGATCATCGCGTCCAACCTATCAACCAATCCAACCCACCTAAAGCAACAAAATTATCACTCTCCCTAATGAAAAGCATACAGCGAGAAGGAAACTAGAGAGAAAAGACTCTAAAAAAGTAAGTGATCATTATGAATTATGTTATTTTTCAATGATAGTCTATCTCCATTTAATGCCTGTCAAAAAAAAAAAGTTTTCTACAGAAGACTGCAATGAAAAATTCTCTGCAAGTTTTGTATGAACTTGCAAAATTTTGAAACTAATTTTCATGTAGATAAATATGCAGATGTCATATTTTAATATTTTGGCAGTACTACTTATTCAGAAAAAAAAAAGCAAGTTAAAATATTTCCTTTTCCCATTTTTAAAAAAATCTTTCCTTTTAAATTTGCATATTAATAAGCATAAATTAAGAAAATATATGGATATTAGCTCCTTATTGCCTTATCCAACAAAAAAAGAAATCATGATCTAAAATAATTTCACTTTACGTTCTAAACTACAATATATTTATTACAGAAAGAAGTAGTGCAGATATAGCCTGAGATTCATGGGTTAGAAATTGCATGACACAGCTGTACAGTCAATGTCCACCCCACAGAGCACATTTTACAAATTATCTGAAAGTTAGAAAGCTAATGCATTGTTCAAGCAACCATAACTAACCAAACCAAAGTTTTAACTTAAGTATCAAAGCCTACTCAATTATGAGATATCTTTTTGTTGCAGTTGGGGAAATAATGGAAATTTAAGTAAAGGAAATTAATTCCAACTGCATGTTATGGATATTTGCATTAGAGCTTCTGTGGAACTGAAGAAAGCCTTCAGTCATTGCAAATTAATGGTAGAACATATACAGATTATTATTAAATTTCCTTCCTTTTGTTCCAAAACCTGTATATTGTACTACAACAGACATGGAGAACTGATATGTTTTATCTTTTTGAAAGGTAACGCTATGAGAATACAAGTAATGAAATTATATATTTTCCCTTTTGCAGATATGTTTCTTAAGAAAAAAAGCAAACCCCCTCCCCAAAAACAAAAAAAAAAAAAAAAAACCAACCAGCCAACCAAAAAAATCCCACAATCCCCCTGCCCCCCCCAATCCTAAAAATTATGCTCTTGCAGTTGCTATTATCTGGGGAGAAAAAATATTGAGTTATCTTCTGAAGGGAAAGAAAAAATCACTTTCAAATCTGTCTTCCTCAGTTAATAGACTTCAGCTACTAACACTCATTATTCCATGAGAATCAGTTACATCTCTCCCTTTTTCTCTTCCCCCCACGATGTAGTTTCCTAAGACAATGTCTTTTCTTTCAAAGACAGTTTGGAGTAGCCATGTCATTTGCTCCCTTTGATCAAAGCTCACCTGCACAACAGCTTGAGCAGCAGCTGTAAAATGGGTCACTGAAATTGCTTGCACTGGAAATAAGACACCATTTTGACCTCTACAGTTTCACTGAGCTACATTTATGGAGGGGCACAAACAGGGACAAGATGGGAAACTCATAAACTGTTGCTTCTGAAAAAAATCAGCATCAGCCCCCTCC
Organism: Colaptes auratus; assembly: GCA_015227895.2. Classification (NCBI taxonomy): domain Eukaryota; kingdom Metazoa; phylum Chordata; class Aves; order Piciformes; family Picidae; genus Colaptes; species Colaptes auratus. The sequence continues at coordinate 84,359,282 of CM037631.1, read as the reverse complement.
CCTCCCCCTTTTTTTGTTGTCTTATCTACTAGCCTTATCTTTAACTTCTCTCCTTGCTAGCCTGTCAGTTAACATAATGAGCTAAATTTCATAGCAACTGTTCCCAGTATTTATATAGTATCAAGTTTAGTTCTTCCTTTTCAGACCTGCAGAACATTTGAAGAAATACCTGCTTCTTTTTTTCCCAAGTGTATCAGTGGGACCAATAAAAGACACTGGCTCCTATGAAATGGTGTCGAAATGCAGAGGTAGGAGAAAGAAGGTTTTATGCCCAAACTTAAGTTGAATAAAATTTGTTATTTTTAGGAATTACACTGGCTTTGTCCAAAATGTTGTTGTAGCTACATCACAAAATGCTCCACCTTCATTATAGTGATATCTACAAACTTTAATTGTGTTTTGATCTCACTGAAACAAGGCAAGATCATTTGATTGGCTTTTGACTCTTTGCAGTTACAGAGCTATGACCTTCTTGGGATCACACAAAACTAGGGGGATGGCTCCCATGACAGGAGTGTTAAATGAAGGGGATACAGGCTCTTTAGGAAGGACAGGATTGGAATACAAGGAAAAGCAGTTGCCTCCTGTATGTGAGATAGTAAACAGAGTACATGGAGCTCTGACCAAGTGCTGAAGAACCAAGAGAGACTTGATGGGTAGGTGTCAAGGAATTTATATTAATTTATAATTAAGATATGGTGAATATGGATATTAATACAATATTAATATCTTGTTATTAATATGAAAATTTGCCAAAACTTATTAAATAGGTTTAATGTATGGTTAGAATATATATTTACAGTGGGAATGTACAATATTTAAGCAAATATAACAATTTTAAGCAAAATGGGAAAAGGAATAACAGAAAGAGAGAATCCCCAGGACCAAAATGGTGCTTGACCACACTGGGGGAGACTCGACAAGAACTGTAAATGCAGGAGGCAATTAATTAATTACTCACAGCTGATTTCACCCATGTGGGGAGTGCTGCTGCTGTGTATTAGCCCTTGAGGCTTTTGGGACACTCTTGTGCACCAGGCGTGGCTGGTTGCTGGCAGGAATGCTACACAGTCTTGGGGCTCATCTTCCAGGTGGACTTCAACCACTCAGATGTCTGCTGGACAGACTACACATCAGAACACAAGCAATCCAGGTGATATCTTCCTTCTCTGAGTGACAGAGGAATCAAGAAGAAGAGATGCTTTCCTGTATGTCATACTAATGAACAAGGAGGGGCCTCACAAGGATGTGAAGGTCAAAGACATCTTTGGCTGCAGCGCCAAAAAGATGGTGGAGTTCAGGATCCTGAAGGCAAGGAGGAGGTTGAAAGCATCCTGGATTTCAGGAGAGCAGACTTTGACTTTTCCAAATATGTTTGTAATGGTCCCACAGAACAAGACCCTGGAGCACAGGGCAAGCCAAGAAAGTTGGTTAATATTAGAATAATAGAATCATCTAATAGTTCTGGCTGGGAAAGACCCTTAAGATCATTAGTCCAATCACCAATGTAGTGTCACCAAGGCCATTAAACCATGTCCAAAAGTGCCATGTCTACACATTTTTGAACGCCTCCAGGGATGATGACTCCATCACTTTATTGGATAACTTGTTCCAATGCCTGAACACACATTCAGTAATGAAATTTTTCCTAATATCCTTTATAAACCTCCCCTGGTGCAATTCCAGGCCATTTTCTCTCATCCTATCACTTGGAGAAGAGACCAACACCCACCTCATCGCAATCTACTTTCAGGTAGGTATGGAGATAAATATGCTCTCCCCTCAGCCACCTTTTCTCCAGACTAAAGAACCCCAGTTCCCTCAGCCACTTCTCATAAAATCTGTTGCCCAGACCCTTAACCAACTTTGTTGCCCTTCTCTGAGCATGCTCCAGTAACTCCAAGTTTTCCCATAGTGAGAGGCCAAAAACTGAACAGAGTATTCAATGTGTGTTTTCAGACTTCATGTGTCCCTGTGCAGCCTGATCTTGTTGGAGGTGTTCCTGATGACTGCAGGGAGGTTGGACAAGATGACCTAGTTTCATAGTATCATAGTTTCAGTCAGGGTTGGAAGGGACCACAAGGATCATCTAGTTCCAAACCCCCTGCCATGGGCAGGGACACCCTACACTAGATCAGCCGGCCAGAGCCTTATCCAGCCTGGGCTTAAACACTTCCAGGGATGGGGCTCCAACCACCTCCCTGGATAACCCATTCCAGGGCTTCACCACTCTCATGGTGAAGAACTTCCTCCTCACATCTAGCCTGAATCTCCCCACCTCCAGCTTCATTCCATTCCCCCTAGTCCTATCACTACCTGATAGCCTGAGAAGTCCCTCCCCAGCCTTCCTGTAGGCCCCCTTCAGATACTAGAAGGCCACAATTAGCTCACCTCGGAGCCTTCTCTTCTCCAAACTGAACAGCCCCAACTCCTTCAGTCTGTCCTCATAGGAGAGGTGCTCCAGCCCTCTGATCATCCTCGTGGCCCTTCTCTGGACACCTTCCAGCACCTCCAGATCCCTCTTGTAATAGGGGCTCCAGAACTGGATGCAGTACTCCAGGTGGAGTCTCCCCAGAGCTGAGTAGAGGGGGAGAATCACCTCCCTTGACCTGCTGGCCACACTTGTCCTGATGCAGCTCAGGATCTGATTGGCTTTCTGGGCTGCAAGTGCACATTGAGAGCTCATGTTGAGCTTCTTGTCCACCAGCACCCCCAAGTCTCTCTCCCCAGGGCTGCTCCCCAGCCAGTCACTGCCCAGCCTGTATTTGTGCCTGGGATTGCCTCGATTCAGATGCAGGACCCTGCACTTGGTCTTGTTGAAGCTCATGAGGTTGGCTTGTGCCCACCTCTCCAGCCTGTCAAGGTCCCTCTGGATGGCATCCCTTCCCTCCAGCGTGTCCGCTGCACCACGCAGCTTGGTGTCATCAGCAAACTTGCTGAGGGTGCACTTGATGCCACTGTCCATGGCACCCACAAAGATGTTGAACAAGATTGGTCCCAGGACTGATCCCTGAGGGACTCTGCTTGTCACTGGCCTGCACTGAGACATGGACCCGTTGACAGCCGCTCTTTGGGTGCGGCCATCAAGCCAGTTCTTTATCCATCTAGTGGTCCACCCATCAAACCCATGTGTCACCAGCTTGGAGACCAGGATGTTGTGTGGGACAGTGTCGATGGCTTTGCTCAGGTCCAGGTAAATGACATCAGTTGCTCGATGTTCCCTTCCAACCTGATGCAACCTGTGAATGTGTTGCCTCACCAGTGCCAAATACAGGGGCAGGATCACTTCCCTGATTCTCCTGGCCACACTATTCCTAATATAGACCAGGATGTTGTTGTCGCTCTTGGTCATTGGGTAGATGGGCATGCTGCTGACTCATATTCAGCTGGATGTAAATCATCACCCCGAGGCCCTTTTCTGCCAGGCATCTTTAAGTATGGCTATGATTGAGATCAAGTAGCTGTGCTGTTGTTATGGGATCAGCAGCCTACTGGTGTCTTGTTGTTAAAAAAGTCAAACTAACGAATGCATTTCCCAGTTTTATTTTAGCACTGTGGTCTGTTCCTCAACATAATCATATGAAATAAGTGTGTTACACTGGGGAGGAAAAGAAACTTGAGAAACGTGCTGAAGCATTTTCAAAAAGAATCTCTCTCTTTCTCTCTCTCTCTCTCTCTCTCTCTCTCTCTCTCTCTCTCTCTCCCCCTCTTGCTTCACATCTTGCTCTCCTTCTTTCTGTGAAAGCTATTAAATCCTGTACTTTGAGGAACTGATGACTTACTTTCACCATGTAACCATTCAACAAGTTTTTCCATTTTTGTTCATGTTGAAAACGGTGCTGCTGAAAGATTTGGCATCTCCATTCACATTCACAAATAATTGTTTGGATTAAAGGAGAAATGAGCCCCAAGACAGAATAAACAGTATACAAGGCTACCATTGCATTATTAAATGAACTTATAGCTAATGTATTCTAGCAATACTTGGATTTGTTTAAGTCTGCAAAAAATATAAAATAGAACATAAACTCTTAAATTGATTTTTTTTCTAGGATTACACTGCATTACAAAATGTCAGGGTTAGCTATTCCTTCACATGTTGCTGCTAGAACAATGCAGTTTAATTTCTTTTTCAGAGTAGAGTACTAAATTTTGTGCTTTACATATAAACATTCTGAAAACTGTAGCTAACAGGAGGAACCACTGCAACATAATATTTTTTTATTTGAGAGAATATTGTGAATCATGTAGGTCTACACTTTTTCTCCCTCCCCCCCTTTTTTTTCTTTTTATGCTGTGATTAACATGCAAACAAAATATCTAAAATTAGGTACATGAAAGCAATTATTGTTCCCCTGGTGATACTGGCTGACACAATATTAGGAATGAAACTGAAGATCTGACTGTATGGACTTAATTTTGGTTTCAGAAGGAAATTTTAAAAAGGCAGTAAGAAAGAACTTACTTTAAAAACTTTATTTAAGCTCACATATTTGCCTGCTTTTTCCACTACTCCTGAAAGCTCATAGTCAGAAGAAGAGTAATATATTGAGACAGACCTCTGTTTTGGTTTTTTGGGGTTTTTTTATATTTTTTTTCCCCATGATGTTTTAAGCTTCAAATACTACTTGCATCTTTAACAACTTGGGCAACGCTGTCGGAGTATTGTTTGAAAAACAACAAAACCCTTTCATCAGGCTGACAGTCTGGAAAAAGAAATAAAAAAAGAAAAAAATGACAAATAAATCCTCCATACAGATTTTTTGAAATACTGAGTTTTGATCGGTGAGATTAAATGTCGTAGATTGAGGACACTTCTTGCCTAGAGGGACAGTGTCAACCTTAACATCTTTTTGCTTAAATAACAGCTTTGTTTTGGTGCTAAAAACACCTTAGATACTCAAATGTGACTTCTTTTCACAGTGCTACCTTTTCTTTCACCAGTTTTGCAGTATGTTGCTCATTTTAACATTACTCTTGTTTTGAAAGCACAAGCAGAGGTGCTGACTTGTTTTTCTTCCTCCTATTTAAGTTCCTCAACTAATTACACATTAATAAGCATTGCCCAGAGAACATAATCTTTGAATTTGTAGAGAAATAAAAGTTGATATTCTTATAATGTCTTTCAGAAGCATGAATGTTAATCAGATAAAATATGTTTTGATTCTCCAAACAAACCAGTTTTGAAAGTCAGGACATGAAGGCTCATTAGTACCAATTTTACATGACACCTTGCTCTAGGGTCTTCCTATCAGATGGAAAAACTGTCACTCTGGGGAACAGTGACATTTTTGTATTTAAGGGGTCATCATTAGATTTTAAAGCATGTTACCATCTTAGTCTCCAGTTGTACTGAACACTCTTTTATGAGTTTTCAGGTACCTTAAGAAGAGGAAGGGTGATACTATTAACATGATAGGAGTTAGGAGAGCTAGATTCAGGTATTTGGTTTTGTCACAGATATGCAACCACCTGAAGGGGTTGGTCTTTTCTCTCTAGCAACCAGCACCAGAACAAGAGGACACAGTGAAAAGCTGCACCAGGGGAAGTTTAGGCTGGAGGTGAGGAGAAAGTTCTTCACTGAGAGAGTCATTCGTCATTGGAATGTGCTGCCCAGGGAGGTGGTGGAGTCACCATCCCTGGAGGTGTTCAAGAGGGGATTGGACATGGCACTTGGTGCCATGGTCTAGTCATGAGGTCTGTGGTGACAGGTTGGACTCAATGATCTTTGAGGTCTCTTCCAACCTTGGTGATAATGTGATGCATTGTGTGATATTACACAAGTTACTTTATTTCCATTCCACACAGTTTCATGCTAGCAATATAAGAAAACAGGATGTTGCTACTTTACTAGGTTGATATGAGGATATCAAAAGACTAATCATCGCCTAGTGGTGAAATCACTCATCCAGAAAACAAAAGTCTGGAAAGCTTGTCCACTCTGTTAAATTTGTTTTCACTGAACAGTTGTTACAGAATTTGTTAAAAGGAAGGATCATTGCTCTCCATCCAGAAGCAGGAGGACAGAGCTGAATCGGACTCTGCCCTACCCATTGGGACAAGCGTCTCCTATTCATCATTTTTGGCATTACCTACGTAATGACCTGACCAGATGATTTCTGCAGAAGAGCCATCATTAATAACTTTATTTTCTAATTTAATCCAGCCAGTCCAAGGTGACTGTTTGAGCTAAAGAAAGCCACCATTTTGAACTGCCTTCATAATTTCATAAATTAATATTGCATTGCCTACATTTTAAGGCTTCCAAATACATAAACTACCTACACAGTTTGCTTAATTGAAAAAAATATTTAATCTGAATTTTAAAATATTCCTTTCAGTTCTGTACCTGCATATGTCTGAGAACCATTTTCTCTATTTCATTTGAAAAATCTACAAAAAAGATTAAATCAAATATGTATGTGAGAACTTAAATTTCTTAGTCTTCAAATGTGTATGTGGGGTGTTTGTTTGATTGATTTTGTTTTGTTTCATTTTGGTTTTTTGGGGGTTTGGGGTTGGTGTTTTTTTTTTTTTTCATGAAGAGGAAAGTAAGATAACAAAATGAGTAGAAGATATTTAAGAAATTTTCAAGCTGAATGTAGTATTCAGCTAAATAGATACACCTCCTAGTTTCACCAGTATAAGCACATTGATTTATTTCTACACACTAAGATATACCTGAGAAAATAGTAAGAAATTCTGTGCTGCAATTTTGTGCTCTGATTACCAAGGACAGCAGTTCATTATCTTTATGTCATGATTTAAAAGTGTTTTTGCTTACAATTTAAGTATCTTTGCAATAATATTTCATATGCTGAAGATATATTGTGTGAAAAAATATCTTTTATATTAGTGGTAATTCCTCTCATATTCATATTTTCTGTCATAAATATAACTCTCTGCTTATCAGGTAAAGAGAGCTTCTCCTCCCCTTGGTGAGGCTGTATCTCAAATATAGTGTCCAGTTCTGGGCCACTCAGTTCAAGAAGGACAGGGAACTACTTGAAAGAGTCCAGCACAGAGCCACAAAAATTATTAAGCGAGTCCTTATGAGGACAGACTGAGGGAGCTGGGGCTCTACAGCTTGAAGACAAGAATAAGAGTTGACCTCATTAATGTTTACAAATACGTAAAGTGTGAATGCCAAGAGGAGGGATTCAGACTCTTCTCAGTGACGCCCAATGACAGGACAAGGGTCAATCAGTGGAAGTTCAGGCATAGGAGGTTCTGTGGAAACATGAGGAAAATTTTTTCACTGTGAGGATGACAGAACCCTGGAACAGGCTGCTCAGGGGTGTTGTGGAGTCTCCCTGTCTTGAGACATTCAAAACCCACCTGCACGCATTCCTGTGTGCTCTGCTTTAGGTGATCCTGCTCTGGCAGGGGGGTTGGACTAGATGATCCTCTGGGGTCCCTTCCAACTCCTAACATTCTGTGGTTCTGGGTGATTCTGTGATTAAAATTAAGCCCTCTGTTCAAAATACTTATGTCATGTTTTTTTTAAGGAAGCATGTCTAGAACTATCTTTTTCTGCAACTATTTTTCAAAATAGATAGCAAAGACATGCACTTTTTCCTTATGGTAATGATCATGCCGAGACCAGAATAGCTTGAAGCACTCTTCAGCTGAGCCTCAAGATTCACTATGGCTCAGTGACTTTCAACCAGAGTGAGACATAAGCATGCAGCAGTTCCTATCAAGCTCTAATTTTTATTAGAAAAAAAAAGTTGCTCCATCTGGACTGGCAAGAAGCCATGGACTACTGCTGTGTGTCTGTATGATTAGGAGAATAGGGACCTCAGGGTGCAACAGGTGTGTTTCAGCAGGAATTGCAACGATTTAGCAAATGAGATGAATGCACAGAACAGTATGTGTTTGCTTACATATCTGGAATACAAGGGCATGTGTTTGTCAGAAATTAAACTCACATTTAAATAATTATTTTAAAACTGATTTATGTTTTAGACATGCAAACTGTCTTCCATTTTGCTGTTTTGTTGTGTGTTTTTTTTTCAAGGATGCTTAAATTTGCATTTTTAGAAAAGGAACATTTTAGTGACAATTTTGAAAGGCGAACTTTTATTTTTAGCTATCAGCTCATTAATTCTGAACAATGCAGGAAATAATTCTACTCACACAAAACCCCTAGAATAAAAAAAAGGAAGAAAAAAAATTATGAGTCAGCTTACACTGCTGTTGAGGATTTCATTACATCTTGTTAAGTCTGGAAAAATAATTTGGAAGTTAAAGCAAGAAATTTTCATGTACTGTAGTGTTATACTTGGAAAATACAATATTACTAGTGCAGAAACTATAATACTAAGAATAATAGAATTGTTCTGGTTAGAAAAGACCTTTAAAATCATTTAGTCAAACCATTATCTAGCTCCAAGTCTGCGGCTTAATCATATCATATCTATACACCTTTCAAAAACCTCCAAGGATGGCTATTCTACCACCTCCCTAAGGAGCCTATTCCAGTGTTTGTTTGAGAATCAGTTCAGTGAAGTTTCCTGCTTCCCTCAGCCATAAGACCTGCTCTCCAGGCCTTTCACCATCTTCTTTCCCTTTGCTGGTGTGGTGGGGTGAGAAAGTTCCCTCCCCACACACAGGGAAAGAAACCACAGCTAGCTCAGTCGGAAAAGCAGATGAAAGCTATATTTACAGGCATCAATGGAATGCAATGAATATATACACAAATATACAATATTTACAATATATACAGGAAAATACAACAACGAACACAATGCAGAAAAACCTTTTCCCTCCAGCCGGCCAGGGGGGTTCCCTGAACCCCCCTCTCTCCCTCCCCACCTCCCCTTTTTCCCAAAAAGGGTTAGAGAGAGAGAGAAAGGCAATTAAGGAAGAAAAATTCTGTTAGCTAAGAAGCACATGCAAAATTAGTTCTCTTATCTGGTTAGCTGTTAACTCAAGGCCGTTCCTGCTTCAGAAAGAGAGAAGCACAGACTGCACCCAGCCTGAACCCAGACCAGACACAGACTGAACCAACAGAACCCAAACTCCAAACTGCACCCCACAAGCCACCAATGAAATTAGTTTAGACTATCTTGTTTTTTGTTCAAATATCAAAAACATTCAGCCAGAGTGTTCAGCAACTGTCTCTTTCTTAAAGGCATAGCATCAACCGGTCACAGCTGGACCTGCTCCAGCACCTCAAAGTCCTTCTTGTAGTGAGGGTGTTGAAATTTGGGCTTGGTGCTCCCTGCTGCTGCCATACGGGGTGCACCTCTGGTGCCCTGGGTGTCCAGCCCAGTGGGCGGACCCCGGAAGCTGCCTGTTTCATAACCATAATGTCCTGCTCCCTATAAATCCATCTGCAAAGTCTCATACTTCCTTCTTCTTCCCTCACCGCTCCCATGGGAGATGCTCCCTATCTGTTAATGGAAGGGGAGTTTATCTCAAAGCCTCTTGGGCCTGGCTAGGCCTAATGCCAAAAGAAGAAGGGGGGAGAGCAATCTCAGGCCTGGCCAGCTGAGATTAATTTAACAGAGGAGGGAGGGAAGAGCAAGACCTGGGGGTTTTGGGTATACCCTCAGGTATACCTCATTTTTCTGCCCGGGTGGGAGGCAAGGGAGGATCTGCCTCAACCTGGGACAGAGGGTCAGAAAATTAACACAGTATTTGAGGTGTGGCCTCACCAGTGCCAAGTACAGGCTTCTGCTGGTCAGAGGCCAGGACGCTTTAGGCTTTCTTGGCCACATGAGCACACTGCTGGTTCATATTCAGCTGGCTGCAACCAGCACCCTGTGGTCTTTGATTTTTGGGTTGCTTTCCAGCCACTCTGTCCCAAGCATGTATAGCTGCATGGGGTTGGTGTGACCCAAGTGCAGTACCCTGCGCTTGGCCTTACAATATAATACAATACACCAGGTTGAAAGAGACCTTCAAGATCATCGCGTCCAACCCATCAACCAATCCAATCCACCTAAACAACTAAACCATGCAGCCAAGCACCCCATCAAGTCTCCTCCTGAACACCTCCAATGAAGGTGACTCCACCACCTCCACAGGTAGCCCATTCCAATGGGCAATCACTCTCTTTGTATAGAACTTCTTCCTAACATCCAGCCTAAACCTGCTCTGGCACAGCCTGAGACTCTGTCCTCTTGTTCTGGTACTGTCTGCCTGGGAGAAGAGACCAATCTCTGCCTGGCTACAACCTCCCTTCAGGTAGTTGTAGAGAGCAATAAGGTCACCCCTCAGTCTCCACTTCTCCAGGCTAAGCAACCCCAGCTCCCTCAGCCTTTCTTCATAGAGCTTGTGTTCCAAACCCATCACCAACTTCGTTGCCCTTCTCTGGACATGTTCCAGCAAGACAACATCCTTCCTGAACTGAAAACCTCAAACCAAATGACCTTGGGTCATTGAATCAGCCTGTCCAGAACCCTCTGCAGAGCCTTCCAAACTTTGAGTGGATCAACATTCCCACCCAATTTGATGTCATTTGCAAAATTACTGAGGGTGCATTCAGTTCCCTCATCCAGATCACTGATGAAGATACTAAAGAAAATTAGCCCCAGTCTGCAGATGACACTAAGGTCATGAAATGAAGAAATTCAGAGAAAGAAGGGATGACTGGGAGACTTTTTTGTGCCTGCTTTTACTTTTTCTGTAGAACCAGAAAGGGGTGCTTTGTAATTGGAAATTGAAAAACAATCATCAAGTCATTCTAAGATAGCAAGAATCATGATAAAATAGTAAACGTTTGCAATGATGACATAAACATAATGTTTGGTTTCTGAGATAGGATATCTGCCATCTCTGACTGCCAGGGAGTCTCATTCCATCTTTATCACTGCTGAGGACTGAAAGGGAATTCTCAGTTTGGTTCTCATCAACACTACCACTGACTCACATAAAGGTCATTGCTAAATAACAACCAAACAGCATGCAACACAGAACAGCTGCCTTGACAGCTTTTCCTGTATAGGGGGTGAGAGAAAGTGAGAATTGAAATCTAGGCCTCTGGGATGCTGTGCTACTGAATTTCCAAAACCCCTTCACCCTCCTCTCCTGAATGTCCCCACCACCACCAGTCCCCCCCACCCCTGCACTTCTAAACCCATCCCCCTTTTTTTTTACCCCCCTAAAAGTTCACCGAAAGTTTGAAAGGCTTCAAGTGTGAGGTAAATAGTGCTAGGTCACTTAGCTGCTTGTCAAACACTATACAGAACATAACAAATGTGCAGAGGCCCTGCTGCATGGATGGATTTTCTAGATGGGGCCAATGTGTTTTTATCATGTGTAACATCTGAATGGGGAACTGCCTTCTACAAATATTTGATGCAAATGTGAACATGCACTCACATGAGTACTGTTGATTTTAGTGAGACATCTTGCATGCATAATCATTTGGAGCCTTGAGACTGCTCTTTGGCCAGTAAGGCTCAGCTGGAAGCTTGTCAAAGTCAGTTCTAAATTTATACAACACAGGAATCAATCAGTGCATCTTTGCATTTGGCTTGAGGTAATGTTTGTTGATGACTGTTTTGAAAGTGGTGATGATGCTCTTATTTTATCAATCTATTTAGCCAAATAATGTCATACAGTATTGTTTGCTTTAATATGCCTAGACATTTAACCCATATATGCTTTAATGATTTTTTCAAAGTTAATTTAAAATTACACATTAAAAGTTTTCATACTACAAACTGAGAGTTTAAGCAGTTCATATGTACTTAGTAGATCACCTCTGAAGTAGAAAGGCACTGAGGGAAACGTACGTACAGCAACACTAGTGCATTGTCATGTGTTGTAGCACTCTTACAGCTCTGACTCAGGCACCCACAGAGCAACATGTTGAACTATTTTTTTTTGGGGGGGGGGAAGCTGCTTTTGGAAAAAGTAAAAAAGGGATTTTAATTGAATGTGCATGTTAAGGAAGATAAGAGTACTGGATGCTTGAAATTAAGTTTGTCTGTAACCTTCAAGGCACTATGCAGATTAATGAGATGTAGAAAAATTGTCACGACATCTGTTCCCATTTGTTCCCATTTAAGATGAACATGTAAAAAACATTTCATATTATAGAACTCTGTTCATTGAAAATAATATCATTTGTGCATACACATTCATGCTGTGTATTTAGTGCTTGAGGAAAGCAACTAAGTGGGTTACTTTTCTTCCCCTTTATATTAATACTTAATTAAAAGCTTAAGAAGATCACAGTTTGACAGATACTTTTTTAGCCATAGGAAAAAGATAACTGCAGTAACACTTCTCTTGTTTGATCTCTTTTTTTGGGTCAACTTACATCCATAAACAGACACAAACACAGACACACACACGTACTGCATTCCACAGTAGGAACACAATGCTGTTAGTAATTTGTTATGCTTGAGGCCAGGGAAATTGTATCACTTGCTTTTGACTCCAGATCAAGAACTGTAGCTGTAGGATTAAAAAAAATAAAAAAGGGGGAAAAATGAAAATGAGAAAAACCTTTGAAGATGTGAAATACTGAAGTTAATAACTCTGACTTGCTAAAGTGGTTTCTTGTTCACAGTAGCTGATGTTCTTCCAGTTGGAGTAGATCCAGACAGTTTATCTACTATTAATTTAAATTCATAGAGAAGGCTGAAACTTCCCAGTAAAGTGTTTCATTAAGATTTTGTGGAAAAAATACAACCACCCCACTCCCCAAAATCCACCACCACCATCAAAAACACAGAAAAAAACCCAACCAAAACCCAACCACAAACAAAAAACAATTTTTATGTCAAAGAATATGATAAAAGTGCTGGCCAAGTTCTTCACCCATGGTACAAAATTCCCACTGAAATGAAACTCCTTTTGGATTTAACAGTCATCATTTCTCAAGTTTTACAAGTACCTATCTTCAAAACAGTATAAAGGAAGCAGAAATCCTATGTATTCCTGCCACGTAGCTGTGTAACACAGGCAAAATAGTGTCTTGTGTACTCACAATATACAGACACAATAATTTACAGACACCCAAGCAGAGAAAAACATCTGTTTTCAAATAAAGTAAATATTATATAGTAAAAATGTGCCTCAATTGATCATTCTGTTTCTGATTAATTACTACTCCAGAGACCAACTTCTTGTTAATGATTTTTCTATTTCTTGAATACAGTGGTTCCAGAGCTATGGCTTTGACACAGGAAAATGTAGACATATCTGGAAATTACATTACAATTACTGTTTATTAATATTAAATATAAATATTAATGAAAGTCTGATGTCTCCTAGTAGCAATAATAGAACAAATGCTACCTCTATTAATGTCATCTCGCCTAGCTAAATTGGAACATAGTTATGCTCTCCAACATTCTTGTCCTGATATCAATATATGTGATGCATCACTGAGGAACTGAAACCTTGGTATATCTGTACAATAAGATTAACATTTAGACTGTACATAATTATGGTTTTTAATTAGATCCAGATGCCAAGAAGCTTGGGCTATACATTTCCATTTTAATTAGTGGAGATAAAAAAGAAAAAAAAAATCAAAACAATCATATGCCTTGAAAAAGTTTTAGACATCATGGACTACCTAGAATGAAAATTATTAACTGCACAAAACAGTAGTAGCTGAACCTCTTTCTTAGATAGTATCTAGGCCTAGACAACATCCTGTGCATTTGCACAAATATTATGCACAGCTGAGTCTACTACATGCACATCATGCATGAACTCATGTGTCCCCAAAACATAAACACTGTTCTGTGTACTTTTCCTTTTACTAAATCTTTACCTGATGAATCTCATGCTGGAAGACTTTGGAAAAGAATGTGTGATTGTTTTTATTTTTAAAAGCTGAGATTTTGTGCATGCCTACTAAGTCAACATGCCTACCAAATAGTTTCTACATGCAACTCTAAGTAATTGATGACAAGAGCTAGAGCTCTTCAGTGTATTTTCTATACCGTTCTCAATTTGAATTGCAGAGATGCTATGTCACAATGAAATGTCTTTGGTGTTTATGCCTGTCTAGCTACAAAATGAGCCCACATGAAAACAGTATGTAATTCAAGGAGAAATACTATGACTGGTACTCAGACTTGTAAAAAAGACAAGTTTTATAGATTGTAACAAAGATTTATTGTGTGTAACTTCAGTCAGTTTAAACAGGTAACAAAAATGTCTGCTCTTCCTCACAAAGTAACTGAATCAAGTATTTTACTATTTTAGTGGAATTTCAATTCTGATATCTAGATGACAGAGTAGTACTACCATCCTGGTTTGAGGCTGGGCAGATCCCCTCCTGCCCCTGAGAGGGGCAAAAGAATGACACTCACACAAATGGATTGCAGAAGTGATGGAAAGTTTAAATGGAAAAGCAGTAAGTGTTTTACAGAAACTACAAGGATAGTGACAAAAGAAACCCAAAGCACACAGAGTCCCTTACAGCACACCCAAAAAGCCTCCCAACTCTTCCAATCCCCCCACCTGGGAATATACGCAAAGCCCCCCCAGGACTCTTTCTCCCCCCCATTTTGCTAGGCTAGACTCAGGCTGGCCAGGTCTGAGGCTGCTCCTCCTCCTGGCATTAGTCCTAGCCAGGGCTAAGAGGCCTTGAGACACTCCCCCACCATTACCCAATAGGGAGCAACTCCCACGGGAGCAGAGAGGGAAGAGGAAGTGAATGGCTTTGCAGATAGATTTATAGGGCGCAGGATATTATGGGTATGAAATATACTATTTCCTGTGTCCACCCATGGGCTGGACACTCGGGGCACCAGAAGTGTATCTTGTGTGGCAGCAACAGGAGGCACCCAGCCTAAATTGCCACAAGTGCTTATACTGTGATAAGTTTCATGTCAGGACAAGGATATCTAAGAGGTGTTTTTTCTTAAAACCAGACACTCAGTGCTCCATCAGACAGGTTTCAGTTTAAACACTTCACCTCTATCCTGTTTCTGTCAGGGAAACGTCATAGGTCCAGCTGCTGTGTAATTTTAACCTCATGTAAGCGTGGGATACTGCAGAACACGTCTTTTACCCATTACTATTTTTTCCTCTGCCTCAAGCTCACTGAATTGTGATGATAATGAGGCACTGGGACAGGCTGCCGAGAGAAGTGGGTGTTCAAGGCCAGGCTGAATAGACCTTTGAGCAACCTATCGTTTGGAAGGTGACCCTGCCGAAGGCAAGGGGTTTGAAAATAGATGATCTTTAGGGTCCTTTCCAGTTGAAACAGGTCTATAATTCTAAAATTCTTCTACACAGAGTACCAAAATAAAGGAATAAATTTTGGTCAAATGTTACATTTGTAATACTCAGAGAAAGGCAAGGAATTTTGTTTGGTTAGGTTTTGGTTGCATTTTTGTTTGGTTGGCTGCTTTTCAATGGTAGAAAGAAATTATTGCCTTCAGTTCTTGTGATTTATGGTTCTTTTTTGTTTAATATCACAGACGTGGGTTTTTTGTTTTATTCTGTATGCAATTAAAAATTTACCAAACAATCTGGGAACAAAAAATTAAAAGCGTTTGGTTTCAAGTAATCTGGGGAAAGATTTTCTGAAATATGAGGTGACAAAAAGCTCTAAATGTCACTGAAAATTGTCAGGAATTGTACATATGCATGCCACTTTTTTATATTTTTTTTTAAGAGAACAAACAAAATACAAACCAACCGAAACCCAAAAAGCTAATACTTAATTCTAGAGAGGAATCAAGATTGTATCAATCTAGTTTTTAACAAGCTGGGATTTCTTTTATTAAATTTTATTTTAGGGTGGTATTGAGGGTAGGTATTAATGCATTATCTTAGCGATACTATTTGAATGGAGTTTAAAATGTGATGCCATAGGTGAAAGCCAGTCTGAGCTATTTGTCTTGCTTCTATGATACCCACAAGTTTCAATTCCTTTTCCTATTTCTAGAAGCAGCCTTTGGACTGGTTTGTACCTGTCCCTACTGCTTTCCACTGCAGAAACTAATAACTCCAGATTATTCTGGAGTTCTTCTGGTAGATCCACTAGGCAGCAAAGCAAGAGGGAAGACATGCTACAACATAATTGTTAAACACACAGTAAAGCCTATTGCTAGGCCAAAGGATGAAGCAAATCAGCTGTTTCTATCTAACACAGCATTTGTATCCAGATTGTGGCTTCCATAGCTCTCTGAGAGAATACTATGCTATCCTGATGTCATGTATGTTATAATCACAGGACTGAATTGTAACTTTCTACAGTAGTGCTTTTATAGACTGAATATAAAATAATGCATCCCTTGCTCTGGGTGCAATGACAGCAGAGGGGATCTCTGAGGGACAAATTCCCCAAGGAGACCTTATTGTGGCCTTCCAGTATCTTAAGGGATACTGGAAGAAAGCAGGTGAGGGAATTTTTAGGATGTCAGGTAATGATAGGACTAGGGGGAATGGAACAAAAATAGGAATGGGTAGATTCAGATTGGATGTTAGGAGAAAATTCTTCACCATGAGGTTGGTGAGACACTGGAACAGGTTGCCCAGGGAGGTGGCAGAAGCCCCATCCCTGGAGGCTTTTAAGGCTGGGTTGGTTGGGGCTTTGAGCAGCCTGATCTAGTGTGAGTTGTCCCTACCCATGGCAGGGGGGTTGGAACTAGATGATCCTTGAGGTCCCTTCCAACCCTAATAATTCTATGATTCTATGAAACACTGTAGAGAAGAAACAGCCAAGGCTAGTGCAGTCTTGGCTTCATTTTTCTTCTCAGAGTGATCCCCACATCCTTAAATTTCAAACATGGTTTACTTTAGAGGCAGCAAGATGTTGCAATCAGAAAGAGAGCCAGGTAGAGAAGATATGTTAATGCAACAGAGACAACCAAAAAAATCAGAATTCAGATGTGAAAAGAGGACTAAATTTTTGGAAGGGGAGATGTACTCTTTAGACATCCATAACTAACAGAATTCTAGTTCTATAGTCATTGTCAATTCTATACCTCAGGTAGTCTGGTTAAACAACATTTCAGAAAGATCAATGAGCTGTTTCTGTCAGTAAGAATTTATTCCATGCATGAGGCACATAGAATCATAGAATCATTTTGATTTGAAAAGCCCTTTAATTCATCAAGTCCAACTATCATCAATTGATACCATGTCTGCTACTAAATCATACCCCTTAGCATCATATCTCTTTTAAGCATGCCTCTTTCAAACACTTTGAGGGACATATATATCTATATTGGCGATATATCTACCTGTTTATCTGTGAATTAAGGAGACTTTTTTGCCAACAGAGATATAATATGGTATGAGCATAACAAATGTAGAGTATGAACATAAAGACTTTGAGCTCTTGATAAGGTGCAAAATAAAAATAATATCATATAGAGATCCTCATATGGTATCTGAAAAGCAGTATCATAACAACTGTATGGTTTGTCTCCTGCTGAATTTTCACTCATGACTTCTTAACGGTTCTTTGAATGGCACAGGCATGTCACAACACCATGTTCTACGGCCATGAAAATCCTAAATAGAATCTTACTGTAAGATTATGTTAGTTAATAGTGATGTAATATTCTCCTAGTTCTAAGGTAAGTGCTTAAGAATTATATTTGCCTCTGGAATGATGTTTAGGGTGCTCTGGATGCATGTACAAACATGTACATGTGTTATTTATGTTCTGGAGCATGGCTCGATGTAGAGAAGATGTCGCAAAAATGAGTCCTCACTCCCTACAGCATTCCTGTGACAGAAAGAACCAAAATTTTAAGTAAAGCATGCAAAGTCTTAAACTGCAGCCTATTTCATCTTTTGTTGAAGAGGGAAGGATTTTTAATTTAAGGGTCAAAATAAATGTTTTGGCATCTCCATAAACACTCATACTTGTTGACCTACTTTTGCTTTGCAAAAATTATTCTATCTCAGTGATGCAACAGATATGATTTTAAGGAGGTCTACCTCTACTGAAGTTTTGCTATTTATACCTCAGTATAAAACAAACAAACAAAAAAATAATTAAAACAAAATCAACTGATAGTATGAGCAGAAAATCAGCAGGCATAAATTTTTTCAGTTCTCAATTTATCATTTCTGCTTCAATTAATTTATTTCTTGAAGGAAATTTCAGTAGTGACTTACTAGTCTCTGTTGAAATAAACATACATGCCCCTCCAAGTACAAAATAAGCCTCTAAACTGAAAAAGTTGAACCTACACCTCAGAAAGTTAAACATGATTATTTCCAAAAGTTACCAGAGATTAGTGGGTTTGCTTTGTTTTGGTTTCTATGGTTTTTTTCTTCCCTCCTAAGTTTCCTCACACTAACCCCCTGGTCACTGATTCTTCCAAGGTTGTTCTAAAAGATATTAAGATGCTCCAGGATACAAGTTCAGTTAGTAAATGGATCCATACCTAGATCAAACATAGAGGAAACCACAAACGGTTCTGAAAGTCTGTTTCTCATACAATTTAAAGAAAATAATGTTGCAAAATAAAACAGCACCATGTGTTTAAAAAGACAGGGAAAAAAGAAACTGTATTTGCATTCCCCTCACTGTGCCACATCTCTTTTGCTTTGTTATTAATTTCACATGACACTGAAAAGGACAATGAGTATAAAAAACTTGCAAGTTATTCAGAAAACAAAGTAACCACCACTGGCATAAACACACACTGTGATGATTATTTGCTGCATTTTGTAAACATCATCTGAGTATAAAAATTAGTACACTGATGTTTATGAAGTTGCAAAGATAAAAAATATCTTTAGAAACTTGCAATTACTTTAACAACCATACTTTAATATATGAAGGAGAGGAAAACAAAAAGTTAATTTTGCCCTCATGCATTTATCATGAACTTATTTCAGGTGCTTGATTTAGAGTTATTTTTCCTTTTTCTTAACTTTATTTTTTTCTTCCTAAAAAAAAAATCCTTCAAGCTTCTTAAATTGAGAACATAGAAGAATTTTTTTTTTTCATTTTTCTCTAGCAGAAGTATCTTATACTTTACCAGAGTACAGTTTGCTATTATGAAATATTTCTACCCTATTGAGAATTGCTTAGTATTGCCCTGAAAAAAAAAGGCAAGCATGTGAGCAGTTTGAATAGCAAAGGTGATCCATTTTGACTTACCTATTGAAAAGCAGTAATGTGTAAACAGTGCTTTACTATGGCCAGTTTGGAGATACTAGGTTAACCTAAGGATTATTTTATGAATTATTATTCTGAAACAGTTTTCAACTGACACACTGTTGGAAACTCCATTTGGTTTTATTTTCACATGCACACATAGGCTCAAGTGAAGTTAGATGAAAGCTGAAGTCAAAATTAGCAGTAGCCTAAGGGCATTACTGTAATTACTAGGCCGTTTAAAATAAATCAGTATCATGTCTAATATAATAAAGGTAGAGACATAGCTGTAGCACAATTAAGAACAAGAGCCTATGCAAAAGGTTGTCAGATTCTGTTAGCTGAAATCAGAGCTAAAACCAAAGCATTATCTATGTGATTATTGTCACTGCTTCTAAACAGAAAATCATCTACAAAAAGAGATCTTTTGATAGTCCTGGTTCACTTGCTTCTTCTTATTTTGGCTTTTAGTTTTGTTTGTGGTTGGGGTTTTTGTTTGTTTGTTTGTTTGTTTTCTAAAGAGCCATATAACCTGCTCTTTAAAACAATGTAATGACTAATAGGGACATAAGGTAAAATCAAAATGTTAGGTAAGACAGAATGAAAAGCTTTTATCTGTTAGACTACAACACAAAAATGAGCCTAATAATTCATATCAGAACTATTAATATTTTTCAGCTAAAAGGGATTTCTTTAATCTTTCTATGTATTAATAAGAAGTGATGACATTGAAAGTTAGGCAGACCTTAAAATGGAATGAGGAGAGGGTGAGTGCATCAATACTTGGCACTTAAGGTATGATTATGATTTAATTCCTAAGCATTCAGAATCTTTTCAGGGACAGATAAATAGACATAAGAAGTCTGCCACTGTGGTTAGGAACAGGATGCAAAAGCCTAAACAAGCTGTATATAGGGCCTATACGGATGGCCAAAAACAAAGCTGGGATGGCAAAAGTGACAGTCTGAAGGATGCAGATATTCTGTAGGCAGGAAAAGTGAGTGGGATGCATAAAAGCTGTTAAGCATTGACAGCCATCCTGTCAAAAGCCAGAAGCAGCAAGTCGATTTGCCTCTGTTATTCAGTATTGCAGTCCAATCCTCTGCATCCTGGACAGCTGAGTGTAACCAGGTGGCTGTTTCCAGGCTTTTGTTGCTTGACAGCATGTGTGGGATCATTGATGAGCCCTTTTTAAGTTTATTTTGGTCTTCTGAGATTGAAATGCCCTAAACCACAGCATATTTTAAGCTTTTATCCTGATGATTTTATGACTGGGGGTGGATGGAGGTGTGTTCTGAGCTGTGTCCTTTTTTGGTTTTGTTTTTAATACAGAAAAACCTAAATAAGCTGCCTTTGCAACACACATGTAAAGGGCACTGAAAGGTATCAACATAGAAGTAAAACATTTTCTTCCACTCAATTATTGCACAAGGGACACATTTAGTTCAGTGTTCAACAACTCCAAAGAGAAAAGACATCTGGGTTCAATTCACATGAGCCTAGAGCAACTAAAAATCCCTTTTAAAGTCACATTGAAGCAGGAGGAGGAAGAGCTGATTGTTTCTGAGACAAAGAACACTCAGCCATAATGCAGAGAATTAAAAAAGAGATATAGCTACTTAAAAGACTGAAGTAATTATGGAATATTTAAGGCAGGGGAAAGGAATGAAGAAAGTTGCTTTTGTGAAAATGGTGTGAATGTCTCTAGTCCTCTTTGTGTTTATGCAGACTGATTTATTAAAGATTAGCTTCATGATAATGATTTCCCAACTATCTAGGCATACCACCCAGGTATTTATATCACCCAGGTATTAATACCACCCACCATTAATATCTTCACAATGTAGGAAAATATCTGTTAGTCTATTATTCTCTTTCTTATACTGACTTCTGGGAAAACACCTTCATATTTCCAACTATTCAATGACGTATATTGGGATACTGTTTTTTGACTGAAGTGGTCAACATTTTTGTGGTACCAGCAAAAATTTCTTTCGTTGTGCCTTACTCATGTAAGTGAAGACTTCTTTCTTCCTTGTTATTAACTCCCAAGTATTTTTTTTCATTTAAAAAATGTATATAGATCCATTTTGTTAAGCACTGTCCTGTGACATATTATCAGCAAGCTAAAATAATTTCAAAGTCGTCGTCCTTTCATCTCTACGATTTTTATTGTTACACATTTTTTTTTTAATGACAAATTATTTATGAACACAAAAGATATCTCCTGTATATCAATAATTACTATTTCCCCCCTACTTTATTCATTTAGTCATCTGGTTTCCAATCAAATATTGCCTTTTAAAAAAACTTTATTTATATTATTATTATTATTACTACTTCCAGGCCACCTTAATTCAGGAGGAAAAAAAACAAATCTAAAAAAAAGGTAAACCAACAACAACAAAAACAATCTCCTATTTCTCAGTTTATACTTGCATGCAACTGTCAAATACACTACCAAAATCAAACATTTTAAAAATAATTTATATGACTTAGTAATAAAGTCTTTGTCCTGATGGGAAGAATTTATGGAAATACATATCTATTAAAAAGAGCTGTTCAGAATTCACTCCCTCATCTTCTGCATTATGTGTCATCATTTGAATGGGTAATATAGAACAGTAGGGTCAATTCCAGTGAAGCACTATAGATGAAACATGAACATCTTAGTAGAAAGCATGAAGGAAGATTAGAACACTGTGGTATAATGCTCTCCAAAGGAATGAGTTAGAGCTTTCATCCAGTCTCCTTATTTTGCACTGGGGTGAAATATTTGAAGATTAGGAAGCTGTAATTTACAGTTATTCTCTTTGACCTACCCTGTTCAAGCTGAGTGAAAAATGAGCCAATATAACATTTCTAAACCATACTGTTGTGGCTGGCAGGCACTAAAACTGAATTATCTAGTACAAAACAGATATTCTATCTCCTTAAGTATTTAGCATATACATTCATAAACAATAAAAAAAATCTAAGAAAAAATAGGAAGATAAAACAAAAAATATTCAGGAAAAAAAAAGTTATAATTGTAAGCAAAACTGAATAAAAGAGAATGTGAATCACTAAGTAGCTCAACAAAAATACTAAGAAGTATTGGTTAATATTTAACAAAGTAGAATATATGTTAGATATTTACTGCTATATTTATGATGAAAATAAACCTACAAAGGGCACAGGAATGTTTCTCTCATTCTCTCTCTCTCTGTATATATACATTATATATATATTCAGAATATATCTATAGATATATATATAAATATTCAGAAGACCTGTGAGATTATGGTCAAACCCAAAACATCTAAAGGATATAAAGACAGTTCTAATCCCGGACTCCATAAAGACTTTAGGGTTCTGGGTTGATTACACTAAGGAAATTTAGGTTCAGCAAAATGAGGATTTCTACAATGCTTAGAATGAAGGGAGTTTCAGTTCAGAATGTTTTTGATGCTGAATTAAGATGTTGAGGATTGCTGACTGAGTATTGATGACTGATGAATGTCTACTTACATTATGAGAAGAGCTATGGAGTGTATAAATCTTATTGGTGATTGTTGTAAAACTGAATCTGTTACACCGAGTTGACTCCTCACTCCTAGATCCCCTGAAGCAATGCTACTGCTTTTCTCTGTCCCAATAGGCACATGGATACAAATGCAGTGCAAACACTCATATGCAACTGGCTACATGAAAACTGGAACTCTTATCTCCATATTCTCATTTCTCAATTTCTATGTCTTTATCTCCTAAAAAAAACCAAACCAAATCCAAACCACCAACAACAAAAAACCAAAAAACCCAAACAAAATCAACCAAAGAGAAAACTCCAACAAAACAAAAGAAATTAAAACAAACAAAACAAAACAAAACAAAACAAAACAAAACACCCCAAACCAAACAAAAAATCCCCACACCCCAACCAACCAAACAAAAATATCCTCTATTTTTTTTCCAATTTGTCTTTGGGAGATAATTACTGTTTCCTATGATATATAAAATTTTCATAAGCAGTGATGCTACCAAGGCATTGGTAGTACAGCAAGATTCCTTTCTCCAAAAGGAACCTGTGCTCCCCTGGAAGCTCAGCAATCTCTTGCATGCCTTCATCGGAACTATCTGTGATCCAGTAAAGTCTCACAGTACTATTTATAAATTCTGCCAGCTTCTTGCTCTGTTATTTACCATCTTCAGTGTTCTCTCATGCCATTAATTTGTCATCATCTTTTCTGTCAGGCATGCCTTAGGACATCTCTTAGGCAACCTTAAGCAACCTTAGCAACAATACTATTAAAATACTATGGAAAAATCATTACCTACTTACTTTTGTACAATAGCTTAAGGTTTTGCATCACTCCTCTGTACTCAGCAAATCAGAGATGAAAATTCATTTCCCAAAGAAAATAGCAGGGGGTAGAAACTGAATTCTCCTGTCTTTCCAGAGATCATCTTAACTGAGAGGCTATTCTGGCTACAGGACAAAGGAAAAGTGGAAAAGTTATTAATTGTTCTATTCTGGGAGTTTTTCATGCTCTGTAGCTAAGTTTTTCAGGTCCACTAGTTCAGACAGGGAACAAGGAAAAGTATTACTCTCTAACTTCTGTGCCTGAGAACTCAGTCTAAAATGTAATATTAATTCTATATTTTGGAGGGTAAAATGCAGAATTAGGAAACAGAAAACATCCTCATTCCGTTATCCTCCCCCAGCCTGGTTAGTGATACTTGAAAACCAAAGATTTTGTTTCCCACATAGTTTAGTAGTCATTGGATTTGTGTTCTTCTTACATAGCTCTCATTACTCTAAGACCTATAAGTCTTTACTGCACTGTAAGCATCTTCAGTAGAGTAGGCAACCCCCTTTTTTCACCCTGATTCTCAAGCTTAACTCATGTGTAGTTACCAAAGAATTTGTTGGAAATTAGAGTTTAGAATATATGAATGCCCTTGGTCATGAAAAGCAGCAATTTGCCTGGCAAATATTTCATCCATTAGTCAGTAATAAAAGAGGAGACTAAGCCCAGCTGTGTATGAAAGAAAACAACTACACTGTATTTTGATGGAGCCCAACTGTTTGGCAAATGCTGGGAATGCTTTGACAGTTGTTACAATAATTAGTTTCTTGGATGGGATCACAAGGTTGTAGAGCCCACTTATGTTTATGCCAAGATAATGATGACAGTATACTTATCTCAGGACTCAGAGCATGACTTAAGTGTAACTACAGGAATGATAGTGTTATATGAATAAATTTTGTGATAATGGACAGAAGCTGAATCAGGGATTTAGGTCATGATGATAGATATAGTCATATACATTTCACCTAAGCCTTACTTCACACTTCTAAGAGCTTATCTGGAGCTTGTGATAAGGCTCATTGTAAATGCCTAACCCTCTTGGATTTGTAAGTTTCCCTCTTTGAAATTACTGACTTTTGAAACATAAATCCCAGATCTAAACTACTCTATGAAATACACTTTCCAGATATGTTTAATTTTTAATTTAATTTGTGGAAAAAGTAATACAAAAGTCTGGGATTTTATTTCCAAATAAAACAGTTTCCTGAACCAATGCATGAATTAGTAAGAAATTAAAATGTGTAGAGGATGTGCAGAGGGACAGAGACAGGTGCTGTGAATTTGCATTGACATAAATTTTTCATAAAGTCAATAACACACAGTAAGTTTTTCATTTAGACTTTCTCAATAGTGAATAGATAGAACTAAAATCAATCTGGAAGTTGACACAAAACTTTCAGGAACCAGAACTTTTCACAGCCGTTTGGTAGAGATATGTGATCATATTTCAGGTATCTTAACTGGACCTTTAGAGTACAAGAATTGCTATTCTAAAAATACCTAACTCCATAGAAACAGAGGCCAGAAACAGAAAAGGCACAGAAAGAGCTAAGAATGAAAAACTGATCTGAGGCACTCTGATGATAATTCTGCGTACTACTTTCCTGAGACCAGGTTTTTTTCATCATTGTTTTGTCCAATATCAGTAGGAAAATACTGTAATTTCATTTTCAGAAGTCTGAGGAAAATCAATGTTTTTAAGCTTGTCCAACATTTTTTGTGTCAAGAGTCACCCTTTTCCCAATGTATTGCCCTATCCTAAATGATTTTTCATTAATATGAACAGCATATAATAATATAATTTAGAAAAATAATTCTAGTATCTAAAACATTTGATCTACAATATATGACACAATGTTTTGCCTTAATTATACAAGGGTAACTTAGAATGTTCTGGTTTTCAAATTTTTAATTCTAGCTTGATAGGGACTGGATAGACAATTGAGGTCAACTCACCACACAGATCTAAGATCTACTAGGATTTTAATTTACAAGTCTGCTTGAAATTTCTTTTTAGACATAATTAAATTGATCCAGGGGAAAAGAAAACAAACAAACAAGCAAAAAACTGCACAAGACCCCAAAACCCACAAAAAACCATGCACTTTTAAGAGAGGAATAACTTTGTTCATAAAATATTAAGTTGAAGAAAAAGAAAACAAGAGCAAGCAAGAAAGAAATAATCCTGAGAAACCTCATTCAAAAGCTAAAAGAAGTGACTAAGTTTTTCTAAAGGGAAGGAAAAATTTCATGTGGTTGACAGTCAGAATGAATTGTATCTTCAAAACAACTAAACCAAAGGAAGAAAATATTGCAGACAAACATCTGTGTGCTGCATTTCTGAGGCCTGTTACAGAGTTTTATAGCCTGTCAAAATCAGCTTTAGAGGACAATAGCATCAAGGCCAGGACAAATGAGTAACTTTTTCCATTAGTTTTTATTCGACATTTATAGGGTAGTACAGAGAGCCTATGACTCGAGAAAAACAAGTATTTGCTCAAAACCTTCCTCATAGGAAACAATGTTTTCAGCTGAACAAAAAGGTACTTTAAGCCAAATTAAACATTAGCATTCTCTTAAAATATGTATTTTTAAAATACAAACTCCTATTTGTTTGACTTCAAATTTCCTTCTTCAAAGAGAACAGATCTAGAAATTGCCTGTGTATATCATTAATTTACCTAAAATTCTGAGCCTCAAGAAGTGTACTTTGTATATAAGACTTCCAGCACAGGGCTTTACTTAATTCCTTTTCTTAGTGTCTTCTAGAAATTATAGCAGTAGTTATTTCTGCAATTGTCTATACTGAAATGTCAGTCCTAGAAATTTCTTCATATTTAAATTTGTGGTGTCCCATGTCTTCAATAATGATTGCAAAGTTAAATAAACTAGAGAAAATAAATAGAGAGAAAATTCTGCAAATATTTGATGTAAGTTTAAATTAATTCTTCTTTGTTTTCCTTTCATTAATATTTCAGTTACTTTGTGTCCTGGGTTTGTCTGGGACAGCTAAACTGAACTAGCCGACACTGACACCATGAAAAGGGAAAAGTGGTATCACAGCTCATGAACGGGCTCAACATTCAGCTCTGAGTAGTGAGCAACTGCATTGTACATCACTCACTTTGTATATTCTTTCATTAGTATTATTGTTTATTTTTCCTTGTGTTGTCCTGTTAAAGTGTTCTTATCTCAACCCATGGGGTTTTAGTTTTTATTTGTCCATTTATTTTTATTTTTTTCCAACATGGGAGGTATGACCAAGGGGTGGCATGGTGCTTTGTTCCTGTCTGGATTTAAACTGTTCCACTCTGCTTAGAGGAGCACCTGTTTTTAAAGAGCAAATCTCTCAGTATTTGTACTAGAAATGTTTGTGTAGTTTTTGAGAAAGGCTTTACTTCACATGGCTCATAATAGCAGCAACAGCTAAGCTATAGTTGCAGTCAAAATACAGCTCAAAACTTTTTAAAAACCATTCATTTAAGGGTCTTTTATTTTAGAATATTACACTAAATTTTATTCATTTCATTATGGGTGTTAATTTTATCTATGGAGTCATTTCATTCAGCTTATGTTCTGGGTTTATCTAGGATAGGGTTAAACTTCAGAAGAAGCTGGGAGGGGCCACTGCCTGATAGCCAACTAAACCAGTCAATGAAATTTTCAATACCATACTGACATCACGCCTGCTGTATAAGAGGGAGTGCTGGCTGGGGCAAGCGTTTGAGGGTTGCAGTGTATGACTCACTTTAGTTTATTAATTAATTTAATTAAGTTATTTGATTAGTATTATGCTATTACTGTTGTTTCTTCTCTGTTCCTCTGTCAAACTACCCTTATGTCATGGTTTTGTATTCTCTGACTCTCCTTCCCATTCCACTGGGGACTGGGCCAGGGGAGGTGTGAGAAAGTAGCTGTGTGGTGCTTCATTGCCAGCTGGGCCCAAACCATGACAATGTAAAATATGTTAGATTTTTTATGTTTAAACAACTGCATAACTTTCCTTTGACATTCTTTTCAAAAGAACAGGGAATTCTCTAGATGACTTTTCATTTAGACAAGCAAGAATAACAGTCATCTCTCATGAGGCAGTAGAAATGGTGCCAGTGAAATCAGATGGGTTAATGATATGCTTGAAAACATAAATGTTTGGAAGAGAAATTGTGTTGTACTTAATGCCATTTGACTGTGAAAGAATGTTTAGAGCTTAAACTGATCACCTGGCATTTTGCTTTGGATTATATTAACGAGGCAGGTACTGATTGACAGCCAGCTGAACATGAGACAACAGTGTGCCCAGGTGGCCAAGGCCAATGGCAACCTGGCCTGCATTAGGAATAGTGTGGCCAGCAGGAGCAGGGAATTAATTCTGCCCCTGTACTCAGCCCTGGTTAGGCCACACCTTGAGTCCTGTGTCCAGCTCTGGGCCCCTCAATTCAAGAAGGACATTGAGACACTTGAACATATCCAGAGAAGGGCAACAAAGCTGGTGAGAAGCCTCGAGCACAAGCCCTAGGAGGAGAGCCTGAGGGAGCTGGAATTGTTTAGCCTGGAGAAGAGGAGGCTCAGGGGAGACCTTATTGCTGTCTACAACTACCTGAAGGGTGGTTGTAGCCAGGAGAGAGTTGGTCTCTTCTTCCAGGCAACCAGCACCAGAACAAGAGGACACAGTCTCAAGCTGCCCCAGGGGAAGTTTAGGCTCAAGGTGAGGAGAAAGTTCTTCACCGAGAGAGTCGTTAGCCATTGGAATGGGCTGCCCAGGGAGATGGTGGAGTCACCATCCCTGGAGGTGTTCAAGAGGGCATTGGACTTGGCACTTGGTGCCATGGTTTAGTAGTCATGAGGTCTGTAGTGACAGGTTGGACTTAATGATCTTTGAGGTCTCTTCCAACCTTATTGATTCTATGATTTTATGATTTTCCTAAAAAACTCTCCCCAAAATTATGTGCAAAAACTAGATACATTTTATTTACAGGTTCTATTTAGATGCAAATTCTACAAGGATGTTTATGGGCAATTTTAGTACAATTTAGAGAATTCAGAAAATGGAAATGTCTAAGCCACAAATAGCTTTACCCCCCACTTATAAAATCAGAGACAAGCCAGTATCCTAGGGAAAGATGAGAGTCAGATTTTACTCACGAGAGTGAAGGAAGAATTTAGAGATGGTCCCGGGATTTCTCCACTGCGGCTGCCTTCAGAACTGCAAGCTTTATAATCAAATTTGTGGGTCACACGGCATAAATCCAAAGGAAAAAGGAACCCGCCAAATTTAAAGTTTCCTTAGACACAGCTCCCATGCGGCAAATCTCTTGGAACAGCATTTTGTGAGCAGCACAAGAGAAGCCGCACTGCTGGTGTGTTTTCAGCCAACAGCGACAGTTTACAGCAGGGTTGCTCCAGCACGGGGCAGGGAGCAGGGCCCCAAGTGTAGGCAGGCCTGTGGGGAAGCCAGGTCTGGATGCTGATCTCTCCAATTTCACCACGAATGTGGTGAGTCTCAGCACAAATCCCAGGTAACTGAGTCCAGTGAGAGTCCAAAAATGAGCCCCAGGCTACTTTCCGGTCACTCTATTTAAGATTTCACTAGACAATGTGTCCAGTGCTGATATATACTGGGCGCGAAGAACCCAGCCAATCACAATTCCAAATCTCAGCGTGGGTGAATACATGTGAGGGACTTAAGCAGCAGGAAGAATGGGTGCCTTTTTTAACTTTTCCCTCTCAAGCCACCATTGGGGAGGGGAAGGCAATTTCATGCCTTTGTCTTCCCCCATTCAAACCTCCACTGATGGAGGTGGGAGATGAAGTGTTTGGAGCACCCCACAACACCTGGGTATTAGTTTATACTCTGTGTACTAATTCTTTGTTTCCATTTTAATTTGATACTATTAATTACAGAATTACAGAATGTTAGAGGTTGGAAGGGACCTTGAAAGATCATTCAGTCCATCCCCCCTGCCAGAGCATAGAGCAGATCACATTGGAATGCATCCCGGCTGGTTTTGAATATCTCCTGAGAGAGAGACTCCACAACCCCCCTGGACAGCCTGATCCAGTGTTCCATCACCCTCACAGCAAAAAAAGTTTTCCTCATGTTTTCCTGGAAATTTCTATGCCTCAACTTCCACTCACTGCCCCTTGTCCTGTCACTGGGTGTCACTGAGAAGAGTCTGGCTTCATTGTCTTGGCACTCACCCTTTCAGTTTACTTTTAAAAAGGATCAGTAACAAAAGTGATACAGGAAAAAGAACTGCAAATGTTCTGGCAGTCATACCCCACTGGGATCATAGAATCACAGAATGTTAGGGGTTGGATGGAACCTCAGGGGTCATTCAGTTCCCAGCCCCCTGCCATGGGCAGGGACACCTCACACTAGATCAGGTTGCTCAGTGCCACATTCAGCCTGGCCTCAAAAGATCCATAAAAGATGTTCCAGAGCAGCACCTGCTCAGGAAGTTACCTGACTCCTTCCAATACAAACCAATGATGCCACTTTCTAAAATCTTGTGGCATTCATGGTTGTGACTGTAACCTGTGCTAAACTATGTTTAAAACCTCACTAAGTTTAGCAAAGGGAGAATGAGTTGAAGAAACAATGGTAAAGTAGCATTGTGACTAGCTTCTAGCACTGTAAATTCTGGTGGCGCAAAGACCACTTCTCATTCCTCCATTGACAGAAATAGTACTAAGGATTTGTTCCAGCTGTATAATGGTAGGAATAATTGTGACTTGACTGAAGTGGGTCTGATATTAATTGGGATAAGAGCAGTTTGCAGGGTGAGTGTCCAGAAATATATAATCAATTACTGTCACTGTACCTTGTGAAGTTCAAGCTTATAATTTGTTCCTTGATTTGGAAAGCTTTCATAACATTGTTTCAACTCCACCTCTGGTATAAGCTTCAGGCTTATTAATATCTCAGATTTGAGAATGTAAATGGATATTTCTCCAACATATCATTGCTAATTACAATGAGATAAACACAAATGGGAAGGAATGGGTAGATTCACACTAGATGTTAGGAAGAATAGAATAGAGAATAGAATAGAATAGAATAGAATAGAATAGAATAGAATAGAATAGAATAGAATAGAATAGAATAGAGAGACTTTTGAGATCATTGAGTCCAACCTATCATCCAACACCATCTAATCAACTAAACCATGGCACCAAGCACCCCATCAAGGCTCTTCCTAAACACCTCCAGTGATGGTGACTCCACCACCTCCCTGGGTGGCCCATTCCAATGCCCAATTATTCTTTCTATGAAGAACTCCTTCCTAACATCCAGCCTAAACCTCCCCTGGTGCAGCTTGAGACTGTGTCCTCTTGTTCTGGTGCTGGGTGCCTGGGAGAAGAGACCAACCCCACCTGGCTACAACCTCCTTTCAGGGAGTTGTAGACAGCAATAAGGTCTCCCCTGAGCCTCCTCTTCTCCAGGCTAAGCAACCCCAGCTCCCTCAGCCTCTCCTCATAGGGCTTGTGCTCCAAACCTTTCACCAGCTTTGTTGTCCTTCTCTGGACACATTCCAGCAACTCAACATCTTTCCTAAACTGAGGGGCCCAAAACTGGACACAGTACTTAAGGTGTGGCCTAACCAGTGCTGAGTCCAGGGGCAGAATGACTTCCCTGTTCCTGCTGGCCACACTACTCCTGATACAGGCAAGGAAGCCATTTGCTTTCTTGGCCACACGGCCACCTTAGTCTGCTTCAGTCAAAATTAGTAGAAAAAGATTTGTTTGATTCCAAAATTCAATGTGCATGTGGTATAATCGTGTTTTCCATTGGTATAAGGGCAGGAAAAAGGTAAAATAAAATGAATGATCTTTTTGTAAAGACATTTTTTCAGAAGTCTACATTTATACATAGTAACAAAAGCATTCACTTTCTATCTTTGATTGTAGGATCAGCTTTACTACCATCGCACCCTGTCTATTTATCCTTTGTTAGGGATATGAAAAGCACTGATGAAAGCGGACATTAGTGAAGGAACACATATTTGAAAATGCTGTTGAACACCAGCATATAGGGAATAAATCCCTAAAGAACTAAGACTGCCATCTCAGTTTAATGTTTTCCTTTTCTTGACCCTGTGCCTTCACAAGCTTTCATAGGATCACATTCTTACATGAAAAAATATGACAACACAGAACTCCAGCTGTCTGGCTATGAAATATATTTGTGGGTTTGTTTACTAAACAGAGTGGCTAAAATAATCTCAAGATTTTTAAACTT
Organism: Colaptes auratus; assembly: GCA_015227895.2. Taxonomy (NCBI): domain Eukaryota; kingdom Metazoa; phylum Chordata; class Aves; order Piciformes; family Picidae; genus Colaptes; species Colaptes auratus. The sequence continues at coordinate 84,327,640 of CM037631.1, read as the reverse complement.
AAAAATTTCACTGACATACAACCGGGCTGTGTTCTGCCATGAACTAGCAAAAACTGCTCAGATATCACATATATGGATGGATGCCACAACACTGCAGAATGGTTACCTAAAGCTGTTGTAAGAAAGGGCCACAAAACTTCTGTTATAACCTTTCTCTCCTTGTGGTTAACTAGAGGGAGAAGATATTTGTGATTACAGTGTATGAGTAAAAAACCCAAAATTTGGGCCCAAGCCAAATGTGAACTGTCATTTAAATAGAATCTAGCAGCCTTCATTCAGAAGAGTTTTTCTAACCTACTTTTAGTATATGAGAAGCCCCATTTACTTAAAATTACATGCAAAAATCCCTTCTGAGGACATAAACTCTATCTTCTCGTATCAAACACGACTTCTTTCCTGTTTTGATTATAAAAATGCAGGGAAATCAACAAAAAGGAATCTTTGCTCTTAAACTTGCTGAAAAATATATTAGTGCAAGACTCCCAATAAAGAAAATTTTCTTGTAAGAGAGGAATTTAAGTGCCTTTTTCCTCAGTATCATCCTTCTGGTGATATCCTCTCAGGAGACTACCCTAATCATCATTGTACCACCAGCACAGAGCTGCTGAAATCAGCCTCTCACACAGCTCATGCTGTAGCCACATTCCTGTCAAGTTATTAATGAAAAAAAAAAAACAACAAGTGAGTACCCCAAAAATAGGATCAAGGGAAGTTTTCTAGAGCTAGTGTTCAGTATTAAGGGCAACATTCAGAACTCTGAACTAATTTGAAGGTCAGAGAGGTGATTTGTTTTCCAGTAATGTTACTCTATAATAAATAAATAGTTAAATAATAGTTAAAGCAGGATTGGTCTGGAGTAAAAGGAGGAATAACTACTGAATAATCTGGGAGATGTTTCAGACTTTTAATCTGTTTCTCAGGTATGTGCTGAAATCCAGAATATACACAGTTTCAGGCAGATACACAGCCCTCTTAGACTTCTTAAATTTAGAGATACTTGAACTTCCTCTAAAGTTAACACGATTGTTATCCTTCTTCTCCTTCCTAGGTACCTCACTCAATTCTTTCTCTGTATGAGGAAATGCAGCTGATGACATTTTTAGAAAATGTTTGGGCCATCTGTTTTTGTGCCTAGATGAATAGAGGTGGTAAAGGAGATTGTAACTGTACAAATCACCTTAGAATAATGAGACAGGAACTGCAAATTCTAAAGAAACCATCATTTTCAAGTGCTGCATACACTGACACAACTCTGCATGTATTCCATGTAAATCTGCAAAATGTAGGGAAAACATCAGGTATCTGAAAGATATGGATTAATGTATAACTACATAACTGAAACATATTACTCTCATTGTACAGAATTTGACTTGCATTATGGCAGATCTGAATACATATGTAGAAGACGTGAACGTTGTTTTATTTTGCATCAGGCAAACACTCTTTCTTTGCTAAATCTTCTCAGTTGTTTGGAGACTTGCTGACAACGACAAAGATTCTGAAGCATTTATATGGACATTGTATGAAGTGTTTATACACAAAGTCGTGCTGCATTCTGATATTGGTGACAATGCTGGATAGTACCTTTAGTCAGAAGGGACAGAATATAGGGTGTCATAAAAACCATTGCTAAAATTTAGTTTTCAAAAAAGTATTTTTGAAGGTAGTGACCATAGTCCTGTACATTTGTGCATGCATAAAAAATTGTGGACATTTTTTAACCTATGTCCTTCTTCCTGGTGTCTCATTATGCCTGTGAACCAATCAAATCTTGTGCAGAAACCATTTCTGTCCATATGTTTGCATACGGCTGAACTCATTGTCGACATTCAATAATTACAATGAGTTGTCAGAAACTGTAAATAGGAAACATATGACTGATTTTCCTCCTTTGCATCCCCTTATTACAGGCTGCTGGTGAGGAAGGGCAATTTGACTGTTTGCTTGGCTGTCCAAGTGATTTGCTCTAGGATACACTGAGAAACAGCTGAAAGCTTCCTAGTAGTGACGGTAAAATTTAATTTTGAGGTCACAGCAAAAGGAATTAAAGAAGAAACTGTGGTCTGTTAGTATTTTTGGATGCTTGATGATATCAGGAAAGGATTTGCCAAGGTCTACAGCTTGTTTTAAGTGGATCACAAATGAGGGAGTGTGAAACAAAAGAAGTTTCCAGAGACTGTAGGAGAAAAATAGATAGTTACAAATGAACAATATAGCTTCCAAAAAATCTCTTATACTCCCCTTCTTTAGTCTTCTCCACATGTTTTTACTCCCCTGTATTCTCTCTTCTTGGGAATAGGAGGCTCAGGTACTAGCTTTTCCATTTGCTTTTTAGGCAAATGATTCCCATCCATATCACAGACCAACCTTTCTCTCAGAATTCCTATCTGGTTTCCCCCATGAGCTCATTTCCTCCCCCATTTCTTTGTGATCTACCTTCACTCATTAGACCTGCTTCCTCTGAAGCACCTCCAGCACATCATCCTCTGTGGCTTCACAGCAAGGAAAAAGAACATAGCATGTCACTACAGTAGAGGTGGGGGAAAAAGAGCAGAGCATTTGCTAAGGCCTGCATTGATGAAAGAAATGTAATAAACTGTGCCACATGCTCTTAGTTTTCAATTAAAGTGAAAAAGAAGGTAAAACTCTAAGAAAGGATATTACACAACATGCTGATCACATAATTTATATTTCATAGTTAACACAAAATATTTACTGTCCTGCGTGACTATAGCTCTCCATCTTTTAGAATTAAACTTTTTACAAATGCTTTTATGACATGCAATATTGAGCTTTTCCATTAGACATACATGAAGTCATGGTGTGATACAAGCAAATTATTAAATCTGTTTTGAATATATTACAATTTGCTATGCTTGTTCCATTTAATTTCTACAAGGCTTTGGAGTACTTGGGAAGAAGGTGGGGTTTGAAAGCAGTGCCTTTTACATAACATTACATAGCAGTAAGTGAAATGAGAATTGTACAATAGAAATATCAGGTTACTTAATCTGTACTACAGAAGTTTTGTCACTTGAGGACTACCAAAGTAAAAAACATGTGGCTCAGTGTCGTTATTAACCTACAGGTCGCTCCTTTCTCACTACATACAGGTTCTTGTGCTGTGTCTGCATTGAGAACACATAATTTCGCTCACATTATACTTAGTTTTAAATAGAGTTCTGGCTAATAACAATTATCTGTAAAATGAATGCTTATAATGAAGCATTTCTAATATTTTTTCATCATTAAAGATGCTTACTACTAAATACCATAGGCAATAGAAGGTTAATGGATGAGTTTATCAAAAGGAAATCCATGAAGGAGTATTCATTAAAAAGTCATCACCTCTGTGAACTGCAATTTTTTGAAGGGCAGTTATGTATTCAAATAAAATACTGCTGTGTTCCTTACTCTGTTGAATTTTCCTTAGACCTGCCTGGGCCACTGCAAGATAATAGTTTTGATAGACCTTCCTTCTAACTCAGTTAGGTCATTGCATTTTTAAGATACCTTTACTTTAGGAATATTTTCCTGGTGTGTGCTTGCTTTTGCAGCAGATACGGACAGAGTCAAATCTGTTGAGTTTACAGCAGGGATAAAGAAATACTTTTTCTTTGTCACCTCTGAGTATAATGAGGCTCAGCTGCCTAAGATTATATATATATATATATATATATATGTGTGTGTGTGTATATATATATGCATATATATATGAAAATGTATTTTTTTCATTATTGCTTATATCAATGTTTTGGTTTTATTTTTATAAAATAGTAGTCCAAATCCATGAACAGCTAGGACATTCCAGAATTGCAATAATTTGTGTAACCTTAATTAGACTGCATTGTATTTTTCATTATATTTTTCTTTAGTTATATGATAACACATAATTTCTTTGTCATATTCTTTTTTTGTCATTCAACACAATGACTCATTTCCCAGTCATTTGCAGACGTGACATTCATAGTGCCTTAGTAACTAAGTAGCTATGTATAAAAAGATCATTTCTGTGACCTGCAATATTGTAGGCAAAAGGCTATCTGTTGGAAGCTTCCCTTAGTGAACAGTAGAGAGTCAGGATCCTCCCCAGGTTGCCTTACTAGGTCAGAGCCTGGCACACTTGCTAGAGGTAACCTGATAAGACTTAATTTACACATAGGACCAGGACACTTAAGAAATTATCATGACTTCCTTAGTACCCTTTGCACCCAGAGAATATAAAAAAGTAAAGTCTTCTCATTAATGACTCTAGAATTAGGTAAGATGTGTCTGAATTTGCACTTTCCCTTGAACATATACTGCTTCTTCCCATCATTTACTTGTGTGGATACTGAACACAAAGCCTATCATCCCCTGTTGTTTTTCTGTCCATGGGATCTGCACAAATATTACACATCAAAATAATTCCGGAGGTTTATAACAGTAAAAATAAAAGGTCTGGTATGATATCTCAGAAATACATGAAGATTTAGAGACATGAATAAGAAACTACGAGTAACACAATCAATCACTCTCCCTCTGGAAATTAGTTGTCATTGATAATGACAGGAAAACTTAACTGCTAGTTAGAGCAATCTTTTCTCAGAAAGTGTGTGGTTTCCTTAATACTTGTACAATATGTATACTTATAAGTACAGAGGGTTGGGTGGGGTTTTGGGGGCATTTATTTATTTATTTGAGCCAACCAGTGTCAGGTACATAATTTAGTGTCTGGAAAACAAAAATAAGAGTCAGTCAGAATTCAGATTCTTACTTACATTTAATGGAGATGAAGGAGCCATTAGACCTTTTCATGATTTTCATCAGGAAGGGCAAGCTTTATTATAGCTATGTCACTTTCCCATCCCCCTGCACATTTATTAGCATTTGCAAACATGTTCCGTGCACAATGGTACTATAAACAGAGTGATGACTCATGCATCCCTTTGTGTCCCTGAGATTTTCTCCTCTTTGCTGATCTTTTTAGCCACAGTAATCTCCTACATGACAAACTGGGACAGATGAGGTGGTGGTATTGTTCTCCAGTTTAGTTTCTCTCAGCTAACATCCTTTGAAAAGGATGTTCTTAGTAAGAAACTCATAGTTTCTAAATATACTTTATCTAGATATGCATTGGCTTTAAGTACTAGTTTTTATTTCAGGAAAATAGTGTGGAATTATACTGTGTGACAGTATATTCAAAAGTAATTAATTTTTTAAAAGCAGAGACTTCAGAATGAGTGCTGTAGTGGAAGTAGCATAAGAGACCATTGGATTTTAGTTCACTGACTCACAGAAGAGCTGAGATTAGAAAGGACTTCTGGAGGTCATTTGGTCAAACCCTCTGCTCAAGCAGAGTCATCCACAGCCAGCTGTTCAAGACCTGTTCAGAGAGACAGATTTTGGATATCTCCAGGGTTGGCAATTACACAGCCTTCTTGCACAATCTGTTTCAGTGCTCTGTCGCCATCATAGAGAAAAATCTTCCTAATTTTCAGAGGGAGCAGCCCAGAATGAGACACAGGACTCCAGTTGTGGCCTCATCAGTGCTGGGCAGAGAGGAAAGATCACTTCTCTTGACCTGCTGGTGAGATTCCACCTGATGCAGTAAAGATGCCACTAGCCTTCTTTTCCAGAAGATCACATTGCTGGCTTATAGTCATCTTTCCAGTCAGCCCCCAGCATGTATTGCTTGCCTTTTTAGTTCTTTTTTTTCCCCCCAAGAATTTGTTCAGTGCTATTACATGTTAACTTTTAAAATCCTTTTGAAGCTTTAAAAGTTGTCAAGTGCAGGAGACTGATGTGACTACTGCAATTCAACGTGTTTAGATCATAGAAACATAGAATCATAGAATAGTTTTGATTGGAAAAGGCCTACAAGATTGAGTCCAACCATTGACCTAACATTGCCATAGCCATTAAAGTATGTCCTAAAGTGCCATATCTACACACTTTGTTTTAATACCTCCAGGGACAGTGACTCCAACACCTCCCTGGGAAAATTATTTCAATGTCTGACCAATCTAAATGTGCCCTTCTCTAGTTTGAAGCCATTGCCCTTGTCCTGTCACTGCACGCCTTTGTAAACCGTCTCTCTCCATGCTGCCTGTAGGCTCCCTTCAGGTATTGGAAGGCTGCTATTAGGTCTCCCTGGAGCCTCCTCTTCTCTAGTCTGAACAAAAAAATGCTAAGCAGTGTGAATTATACTCTATACAAAATCAGGAATTTATTCTAATTTCTTCCATCGGAGAACATTAGACTCAATCTTCAATAGCACAATCATATAATTAAATTGTGCATTTGTGGGACTCCACAAACATACCTGGACTTCTAATCTCACCATGTGTCTATATTGGTGAAAAATTCTCAATAAATTAAGCTTGGTCAATCTACAGTTGGCAGAAAGTCAGAGAAAAGATTATATGAAATGTAGTGCTAAGAAATTGTTAAAATATTGCTAAATAACATAATGGAGATGGAAGGGGAATAAAAGAAATAATTATTTGTTTAATTAAGAGAGTCTACTTATGCAACGTAAAAGTTTTCCTGCTCAAGTAGGATTAGGCTTTCTTCATCTTCTCTTGCATTTGGATACTGTATTTTCAGATACTGTGATTAGACTACTTACACTGCGGCTGAAAGCCTCCCTCATTCCTCAGTTCTAGGCTTGTTGCTGCTCCCACTAGCTGTGCAGCAAAGAATATAGATTAAAATGTAGAAAGTGCTCATAATAGCAGTGAACAAGCTGTTCTCCCCTCCAGGAGCAGCTTGTCTGTGGAGATGAATGTATTTTTCTAGAAGAAAGAATGGTATGCTATGCCAGTCTGCCCTTTTCCTTGAACAGGAGCCAGTAACTATAGTCTTAAAAGCTTTGTGTAAGGATCACAACCACATATCACAACCTCTGTAGAGCAGTCAGTTAATGAGACTACTTTAGCCTAAGTGGGAGCCAGTGTGTCTGGACTAGGGTGAGCTTGACTGCTTCATAATTATTTACATGACTGTCCAGACAGCCAATAAATAGTACTGTCTATGAATAAAACATGGGTATAAGTAGGTAGAGTTCTGGCCTCCAACTCTCAATGCCTTTTCTTCACTGAGATCTCACAAAGCAAAATGAGATCTCACAGAGCAGATAGAGTTTTTCACAACAAGCAGTGATGGCAGCATGGTATTGATAGGGATCTGATCAGGAAAGACCCATAGTACATTCTGGGCAACCCTGAGAGAAAGAATATGCATGGTGAACACATTTTCTCCCTAATCCACTCAGTAAATTTAGTGCAAACTTAGTTGGGCTGAAAACCTAGAATCTTCTAATGTCTCTCTCCTGAATGACAGTAATGCTGTTGTTTTCCTCAGGCAAATTATTTTTCTATGTTTAAACTGCAACATCACAATCTATTGCGAAAATGCAAGTTAGGTTGTTTTTCTGTTGTAGTTTTTTTTGTTGTTGTTGGTGGTGGTTGTTTGGTTTTTTTCCTGGTTGTTTTATTTCTGTTAAACAACAAAGTAAAACCAGAACAATTATGAATGGGTTGACATAACAATGATTTTTTCTTCAAACAAAATACCTAGAGTTATCTTCCAAAGATAGTATTGTGCAAAATAACATTTTTATATGCTTGGTAATAGAGTCTTACACATTCTGATTCTGTTAAACATGCTTGGTCCCTGAGGAATGTTCATGTGACAGCATAATTGTGCAAATATTTTTCTGCTCAGGGCTTCACAGTTTTAGCAGCAGTTTACTTCTTTTAAAGACTTCCTTCCTAAACTTCAGAATATCCAAGTGTCATACCTAAACTTTCCAAAATCACAAATGTTTTAATTTAGTAGAAGCTGTTTCTAGATATGCATATAATTTGAAAATTAACTTACTTCATAAATACATACACATACATGTTGAAACAGACATTCCTTATTTTATCCCTATGCTTGCAATTTTGTTCTTTACATGGAACTTTGATGGGTTTTGCCCTGGCCTGCTGTTGTAGATTACTCATAGTCCTATTTCAATGTGAGTCACTGGAGACTCATTTAATGCTGGACAGAATATTTCCATGTTCAAGTGAAATCTACTGGGGATGTACCTATTCTTGAGGCAAGCATCTCAAGCCACAAAATAGAGATGATTTTCAACTTGGTAATGATTCCCTCCTTTTCTTACTTCAATATGCTCTAAGAAAGAATTTTTTAAAGTTTTGTTTGTTTGTTCATGCAATCATTTAGGTTGGAAAAGACCTTTAAGTTAATCAAATCCAATTGTCAACTGAGTACTGCTGAGTCCACCACTAAACCACACTCCTAAGCATGGTATCTACACCTCCTTTAAACACCTCCAAGGATAGTTACTCATCCAATCCCCTAGGAAGCCTTTCTGAATGATTGCTACATTCTCAGTGGAGGAATTTTTCCTAATATCCAATCTTCCACAACCTGAGGCATTTCCTCTTGTCCTAATACTTGTTACCAGGGATAAGGTGCCAACACTCACTTCATTATGACCTCCTTTCAGGTACTTGTAGAGAGTGAGAACGACTCCCCTGAATCTTTTTTGTCCAGACCAAACAACCCATGCTCATAGAACTTCATGCTTCATAGAACTTCACCGTCTTCTTCGCCCATCTTTGGGCATGCTTCAGCACCTTGATGTCTTTCTTGTAGTAAGTAATCTAAAAGAGAGCACAGTATTCGAGGTGCAGCCTCAACAGTGCTGAGTACAGAGCTACAGTCACTTCCCATATTCTAATGCCACACTATTTCTGATAGATGCCAGGATGCTATTGATCTTCTTGGCCACCTAGGAACACAGTTGGCCCATATTTGGCTGGCTGATGACCAACACACAGAAGTTCTTTTCCACTGGACAGCTTTCCAGCTACTTTCCCCAGGGCTGTAGCTTTGCATGAGGTTGTTGTGAGCCAGTTGGTACTTGGCCTTACAGAACCTCTTAAAACTGGACTAAGCACATCAATCCAGCTTATCCAGATCCCACTATAGAGCTTTCCTACCTTCAAGCAGATCAACACACCAGACTAATTTGGTGTCATCTGCAAATTTACTGAGGGGACACTCAATCTTCTCATCCACATCATTGATAAAGATTTTAAAGATAATAGGCCCCACTACTCAATCCTTTAACTCCATTCAAACTACTTTTTGGAGTGTTAAAAATTAAAGGGGTGAGGCAGGGAATTAATAAATATATATTATTTATTAATTTAGCTTCACCACCAATGTAATGATATACAAAAGTTATGAAATATATATATACATATATACAGGCTCTTATGTTCAGTTGAAGAATATCTTCAGAATATAAGAATTATTAGAAATAGTTTGAGAAGACATTATTTGGAAAAGATAAATCCAAAAGCAGTATGTTACCCCTGCTAACAAAAGGCCTGTATTTCTCAGAGACTAAGGAATATTCAAATTTTGTCATTTATGGGAATTTTTCTGCTGTCTCTTTTAATCATAAAATTCTCCTGTAATTGCAGCTGCTTAATCCACATATGTGGAGGAATACCCAGGAATGAGAGAATGAGTGCTCTGCAGCTTACCCATTTAAACACCCATCTTAATTGTTGTCATAAACTCTACCAGAGAGCATATTCCAAAAGCCAAAAAGGGCAGAAACTGATTGTCATCAGTTCTCTGTTTAAACACATCCAGGTTTGCCCTGGCATAGGGATCTGTACCTCATATGTGGCTTGGGGGGAAGGGCCCATTGCATCTACCAACCACAGCCTTGGGGAAGGGCCTTCCCTATTGCTCCCTTTTCCTGCACTTCTCTGTTTTCCCCCATCCCAGCTCCATTCAGTGTGGAACAGAGACAAGTGGGGGGACTATTTTTGGATGTACTGCCACATGGAGCAAATGATCTAGCCAAAGAGTACACCCATCCAAACCAAGAGCAAGACAGTTTCTCCAGGGAACTTACAGGAAACAGTGTCAAAGGCTCTACTAAAGTCCAGGTAAACAACATCCATGGCCTTTCCCTCACCTGTTATCCAGGTCACCACATCATAGAGGAAACTCATATTGCCTGGGCATGATCACCTGGTTTTCCTGGAAGTTCCAAAGTAGAAACTACATATGAAACAAGTGGGAAAAAATAATGAAAAGGGAATTGCTTGATGGATCTTTCCATAGTGTGACTTGCCAGTGTATTAACGACATGAATCTTATCTCTGTTTAGCCTCAGGTTTACTGCTCACTGGCATAACATAAACAGGAAGCATTGCAAGGTGACCTTTTTAGTCTCTTAGAGTTTGCATCATTCTTGAGCAATTTACTGAAGAAATAACACTAGCACTGGCCTCAGGAGAGAAACAGTTCTGCTTATCCTAGGTGAAGAGAACATGGCTCTTTTTATGCCTAATATGGTATGATGGAATGAAATCAATAGCCTGATGTATGAGATACTATTTCCTAACTACCTTATGCATTTTATGTTCCTCATAGATCAGAAATCTTGAAAGGAATCTGTCTGTGCTGTGAAGTGTGTGATGGTTTCTCCTGAATGCTTTAACCTAACTCACCACTGATTAGTTTTCTAACAGTAGCTGCAGGACTCCCAGAAGCAGTAAAGGAAACTTTCAGATGCTCATGTAGGAGGCTAACACAGGTTCCAATTTTATTTGACAAAAATCTGTCAATGACAGTTAATTAATATAATCTTTGGACAGTTTTTGCATGAAAGTAAGCAGGTAAGTTACCTGTCAGTATAGTGTAAATAGACGAGCAGAATGGTGACATGAATTAATGATATACAAAGAAGTGCTAAGCACTGACATTATCATTTCCTCCCAGCATGTCTTAACCAGCAGCAGCTGCTGCTGAAACAGCTTGTAATGGGGCTCTTTTTAAGAGTTTAGCAGAAATTGCACAGGATTTTACAATAAGCTGACAGTTTGCAAATTCTGCCTCAATTCCTGCATTATACAATATACACACTTCATTTCACTATTTGACAGTACACGCTCACTGAACTAAATCACACAGGATAAATCACCCTCTGTGTTTGAGGCCGTGTTGAATGAATAGACAGTACCTGTATGAAAACTATCTGCACACCAAAATAAGCCCAGAGTTCCCAGAGATTCTAGACTGATATAGCTTCATTTATGTGCAAATGATGGGGGATGAATTCCTGCTGATAACGTGTGATGAATTACATGGCGGGGAACCCAACAAAAACCAAAAAACACAACAAAGCAATACTGAAAAAAGGAAAATATTAAATATCAGATTGTTACACTGTGTCATAGAAACAAGTATTCATTCTCTTCAATCAACTACTGAATATGATTTCAAATGAAAAGAAAAATCAATTCTGTATTCCTACCCACTCTACTGTGTAGGAATATCTGGTTATTATTTTCCAATTACTTGATACTTACGTAGTATTAATACACTTTTTACATGTATAGAAGCAATTTAAATTAAAAACAAACCCAAAAGTAAAAAATATTAATCATTGTTAAGCTCTAAGAGTAATACAAAGTAATTTAAAAGTACATAGCTGAAATGGAGATAATATCATCCTCTACAAGCATTTACAAACATCTGAACAACTTAATTAGGTAATGGTTAACATGATTAGTCCAAAATAGCATGGGAAAATGAAGATATGGAATAATAGACCTAATAGAGAATTATGCATGTACAAAAACAAAGGACTTGCCCTTTATCTTAGGTAAAAGAGTTCAGAGTAGATCCTTCCCCATTTCTGTAACCTTCTTTCCAATTTTCACAATGATAGCAACACAAGGGCTACAAGCCGACAAATCTGAATAAAGATGCTGATCTACCAAAACCATGTTTTCTTTCTTTACATTTGAAGTCTTATGCTTCAACGCAATCCAATAAATTATTCATTCTTAACAGTTTTTAACTGTACAGTCAAAGACACTGAAGATAACCAGATAAAAAGCTATCAGGAGGTTTCTAAAATATGTATTGTGGTTCATATTATACTTGCAGGGCATGTTTACATGCCATTAAAATTACTCCCTTATTTCTACTTCAAAGTAAAACCCAAATGCTGTAAGTATGAATTAAAACATGCATTTTTTGGGTACAATTTTAGTACACAGTAGTAAATAGTTCCTAACAAAGCATTTACAATGAAAATTAATTACTAAATAAATAGTAATTGCTTTTTTTGCACATACACAAATAAGCTTCTTGTAAATAATTATTTTGATGAAAAGTTTTTATTCATATGTAAGAACATGCACTTGTGTAGAAAGGAGAAACTTTCAGGTTTTGGTATTTTGATCTCTTCAGACTTGCATTTAATTGATATGAAATAGTGGTACATGGAAATATCTGTGCTGATGATACCGATCTTTATGCAGAAGAGTTTTCACCAGAGTACAAATCTATAAGTAACACTATCTCAGCTTTAGGTTTATGTACCTTATTGAATTGTAGAAATAGTGTGGTGGCTGACTAATGTAATAAATTAACATAATCTTACTTAGGATGCTCTTGAGATCCCATTTGGTACATAGAGATATTTCAATGTGTCTAAGTAATGCTGTAAATCTCAAGCAGATTTCTGTTAAAAAGTCCTTAGGTAGTGTCACTTTCTGGTGTGTGAAAAATCTCTGCACAGAAGTCATGACACAGAACTTTGTATTTCTGTGGTCAAGGTTCTTAGATTAAGTATCTAATGGAAAGTTCGGTCAGCAGCAATATTTTGTTTTATCTCAGGCTTTTAGATGCTTTATGCTGTTAGGTGCACAGGTGAAAGAAATATGTAGATACCCAGATTGCAGTCATTTGTAATCCACCTTGTTGCAATTTTCTCCCTTGTTTTTATATATATTTATTTACTATCTAGATTTTAAAAACTGGTTTTAATAGGTCTATAAACAGTAAAGTAGTCTGGTAGCTTTGAAATTGTGTGTCCTTTTTCATCATATGAGTAAAACAGCCTTTATGTATTTTGAAGGATTGTTTTTCAGGTGGTAAATGCAGGTCCAATACAGATTATCTTTCCCCACAGTTCAATACAAAGGTGGTATATATTCCCCAGAACAATTATGCTGAAATTCCAATACAACCACAGTACTGTCAAAAGATCACTGGCAAAAAGGGCTCTCCATTCTTCATTTCATTCCTGTCATTCATTCCTTTCTATGATAACGGTACTGTTTCTATCCTTTGTATAGCCTTGAGAACCCGTGAAAGACTGGAAGTACTTATTTATTCATAATTACATTTCTCTTATAACAGACTATCTAGATTAAATTAAGAAGATGAGAAGACTGCTGATGACTCTCATTTTTCTATTCTGCACTGTTTATTGTAGCCAGATGGATACTGTAGTTCAGTATATATTCTTTCAACATGATGAGTCACCTCCTAAGCTTTCAAGACTGTAAGGCAGGTTCATCATTTCCTCAGTCAGGATTAAAGCAAAAGGAGACCAGAGATCACAATACACAACTTTAATTGATGACTTAGTTTGTTGACAAGGTGAGTGTAACACAGAGATAACGTGAGTTGCTCACATTATTCTCTACTGACAATTACTTACACTGTTGTCTTCCCATTGCTGACAACAGTGTCAGTGTGATGCCACAACCACTTGAGGCAGGAGAAGAAAAGCAGAGGGGCATCATCTGGGGCTTAGATTCATGCCCTTTTTATGGGCATGTCCCTTCCCTGGGTGGGCATATGTTAACTGCCATGTGCAGTCTATGTTTCAAGAACCTTTGTGGAAATAAGTTGATGGGCTCAGGCATGTGCACTCTGGGTTTCTAGAATCTTCCCAGAAATGAATTGTAGGGCTTGGGGATGGTTATTCTCCTGACACTGTCTTACTTTCCTTCCTAGGACATGTGCTGTGAAGGTAGTCTTCTCTTCTCATGTTTGGTTCATATTGTGGAAACGATTCGCATCCTTCCCTCCCAACAGAGTTGTTTGAGATAAGGAGGTGTGACTTTAGAAAAATATTGTCTTACCTTCATGGGTCTACCTTTTCTTACCACATCTTTCTATTTTCATATAAAATCATCCCCAGGTATTGATTTTCATTAACAAATGTTTGAGATGTTAACTTTGGGTCCACTGGACCAACACAGAATATCATTTGAGTATGTAAGTACATCCCAGAAATATGATTGGCATCTGTCTTACATGTTTTCATACTTTGTAGTGAGAGGGGAGCGTGTGATAAGAGTTCTTTGTGTCGCTAGGAGTCTTTTTTTGATATTTATTTGGAGTTTCTTTATTCATGAGTGTTTAATGCTCATTGCTGTGTAGTAACATCACAGGCTGGAAAGCCTTTAGAAATGTGCTGTGTAATTAAAGGGGAAGGTTATAGTAGTTCTATGAATACTTTTCACAAGCTTAGATCACTATGTGAAAGCAACTGCCCTTTTCTCACAGAGAAACATTGTTCTGACAAACATTGCCCTTGTGTTAAAGGGACCAGTTTAGGTTCTGTGCTCCTGAAAGAGTGTAGCAAGAAAGAAGATTCTTCAGCCTGATTTCCTCAAGCAGAATTCTATCTGCAGCATTATAACTCCATACTTCATATATGTGTCAAGCCTGGGCTTGCTGTTCAAACCAGCTCTTCCTGCCAGTCCTTCTGATCTGTGCAGAGCCTCTGTATGTGCTCATGAACTTCAATTATTTTCCTCCAGAAAATGGAATTTCAAAAAGCAGAAGATGGAGAGACCTTGGTAAGTTTCACAGTGAGATTGATAGTCCTCTGGTCAGTGCTCAAGTGTCTCTTCTGGTGGACTAGACATGTTCTTGTCCAAAATATATGTAATAGATTAACAAAAAGGAGGGGAAAACCCATTTTCATTTTCTCATTTAAATTCAGGTGAAGTTTTATTTTACAGTCTTTTGTTTTCTTTTTTTTTTTTTTAACTTGAAATCAAAATCTTCTAAAATAATTTTTTTCTAAGGCTTCAACATTCAGTTTACCTGGAATTCCTATTTTAAAACTACTTCTTAACTCTCTTTTTTTTTTTTTTCCAACCTGTGGTGGGTTGAAAATTCCCCACAACATAAATTGCCAGACCAGGTCAGTTGGAAGCAAAGGAAGCTGTATTTACAAGCAAAACTGCAATCTAGATGAAATGCAATGAATATGTACAATATACAATGCTAATAGGTATTTACAGTTTATAAACATCACAAGAACCCCCCTGGACAAACCAGGGAGGGCTATTAATAGCTTCCCCTTCCCCGCTCTGTTCCCTACCCCCTGTACATGACAGAGGAGAGAGAAGAGCAGAGAGTTGTTTGTTAGATACTCAGCCACCACAAAGCTATGCAGCCAAAGTCAGCAAAGCCAGCAGAAGCCAGAGTTAGTATCTGCTAGAGCAAAGAAGCTGGAAAGAGAAAGTTAGTGTACACAACTAGCTCATGTTTTTTATCTGTCCAATGGGATTATTTAGAGCTTATTATTCTTGTCCTTTTCACATCCAATGATAATTCATTTACATTCTACTACTTGCTGTTCAAGATCTATGGAAAATTTTCCAGGCACAGGCTGAAACTACCTCATTACCTTATTTAACAACTGATTTTATCAGTTAAAAAAACCACAAGAATAATTAATTAAAAAAAAAAAAAAAAGTAAAACTGAAGCATTTTCCATCACTTTGTACTTACAAATTTCTTGGAGCCGGTTTGAACTTCTGTGAAATGCTGATGCTTTCTGCAGTCACTAAAATTCAGAACTAGCCTGGAAATCTCCTAACTCAGTTAAATTCTCAGGAAAAAAATGTTGTGGACTGAAATATCAGTATTCAGAATATACAAGGGAAGGAACACAAAGGCCAGTATGGATTATATGTATATTTAATTTTCCTTCTTCTTTGTGAAATATTTTCCTTTGACTGTAATTTCAGATAACTGATGCAACTGCAGGTTGAAATACAAACAAAAAAAAAAAGAAGACTTTGAATAAAAATTATTTAACTCTAGAGAATAAGACAAAGTGCTTAGTGGGTTTTATGCATTTTATACTTGCAAGATATTTTGCATTATTTTGAGAATCACATACAAAATGTTGAGAATATGTTGAAGAATTATTAATTGCATTCTATTTTAATATTAAACTTTATATTAAATTTATCATTTTATGAAGACTCAAGAAAATACAACTAGGCTGATGAATTCTTGCATGGACTCACATCCATACTTCCAAGCCTCTTTTAATTATAAAGCTATTGTCCTACCCGGTGTAGCCTATTATTTCATATTGTGAAGGATTTTGCAGATGACAGGAGGGGAAAGGTAATCAACCATTCATGTCAGCTAAGCACATCAGTTGACACTGTTGTACATGGTTGTATTTATTGTGCAGCTGAACAATATTGTTTATCTTTAAAGTTTATCTTTTATTTCATAGAATCATAGAATCATAGAATCATAGAATCAGTCAGGGTGGGAAGGGACCACAAGGATCATCTAGTTCCAACCCCTCTGCCACGGGCAGGGACACCTCACACTAGATCAGGCTGGCCAGAGCCTCATCCAGCCTGGTCTTAAACACCTCCAGAGATGAGGCTTCAACCACCTCCCTGGACAACCCACTCCAGGGCTTCACCACTCTCAAGGTGAAGAACTTCGTCCTCATGTCCAGTCTGAATCTCCCCACCTCCAGCTGCATTCCATTCCCCCTAGTCCTATCACTACCTGATATCCTAAGAAGTCCCTCCTGAACCTTCTTGTAGGCCCCCTTCAGATACTGGAAGGCCATTTATCTCTACTGAAGTGTACATACATTAAAAAATCAGTTTGTTGAATTAGTGATTCAGTGACTCAGTATCTTTGTACTGAGTTTTATCTTGTTCAAAATATTTCTTGTGCATATAGGTATGGCAAATGTGTTTCATGTTCCCTTTGACAAATGTCTATTTGTTTTTGGTTAAGATACACAGGGTCCATAACTAGCATTTTAAAACTCATATGATCCCAAATACTTTCAAAGGTGAGAAGTCCAAAGAGAGAAAAATGTCTTCTACAAAAAGAGTACCCATTAAAAAGTTCAAACCAAAGATAATCTATTTTTGAAATATGGAATCAGAATTTATGAATAATTGTGACAAGGATTCTACTAGAATGTCCCATAAACATTTTTCCTATGAACATAGAAAAATAAATCTTTTACTTTAAATTACTTTAAATAATTACTTTAAATAATTTCCAGTCCTTTCCAAACATGACAGGAAGTAAATTAAGAGACTTTTACATACTCCCTCTTAAGAGTGCTGATGTCTTGGTATGCTTCTGTGGTGGTTTTAGGCTGTGCCTTGAAATTCTAGTTACAGATTTTGAGCAGAAAAGTAGAAAAATATAAATAAATCACTATTGGGTGTGAAAAGGAAAACTAAAGATTGTTCTGAACAAATTCATTGGATAAATATCTAGTATAGGATGGGTTGTACCAAAACAATTCTTTCTTGGTTCTGATCTCTCTGCTTGCTTCGCTCAGGACAGATTGTAAAAGCCAACCTGCTTGTTGGCTGACCTTGGCTGTGTTGTTTAGTTAAGTCTAACCCACTGCTTTCCTTCCGCGACTTTCTCTCTTGGTGGGGGGGAGGGGACACAGTGGAATGGCTTCCCTGGTCTCTGAACAGGGGGATGTCTGGAAAGAGTTGGGGCTGTTCAGTCTGGAGAAGAGAAGGCTCCGAGGTGACCTCATTGTGTCCTTCCAGTATCTGAAGGGGGCCTACAGGAAGGCTGGGGAGGGACTTTTCAGGCTATCAGGGAGTGATAGGACTAGGGGGAATGGGATGAAGCTGGAGGTGGGGAGATTCAGGCTGAACATGAGGAGGAGGTTCTTTACCATGAGAGTGGTGAAGCCCTGGAATGGGTTGTCCAGGGAGGTGGTTGAGGCCCTGTCCCTTGAGGTGTTTAAGACCAGGCTGGATGAGGCTCTGGCCAGCCTGATCTAGTGTAGGGTGTCCCTGCCCATGGCAGGGGGGGTTGGAACTAGATGATCCTTGTGGTCCCTTCCAACCCTGACTGATACTATACTAAGAATATTAAACACGTTCTTGCTAGAAAAAATCCCAAAACTTATTTTTGCACAAGTTATCAGAATGTGGAGAAGCCTTCTCACCTCATCTATCATCTTTTGTTTATATCTGATGTGAAAAGAATTGATATTTCTGTGTCCCTATGCTATTACAATTTTGACAATTCCAGTCACTAAATGGTATGTTTGGTATATTTTTAAAAACAAAATACTTTTTCCTTTTTTTCTTTTTCTTTTTATGGAGTGCAGTGTGAGCAGAATTAAGTCAGTGTTTTTGTACATTTTACAGAATATTTTGCCTGTAACGGTGTCTAGTTGTGGATGTTACTGGCTACAAGGGAAATGAATGAACTGTTCAATCCTTCAAGGCTTTCCTGAGCTGGCCTTTTTCTTCTTTCTTTCATTTTTTTCTTGTTTCTTCTTCTTCCTCTTCATCTTCCCTTTTGTCTTCCTCCTCTTCTTCTTCTTTTTTTTTTTGTTTTGTTTTACTTTTGGTTGGTTGGTTGGGTTTTGGGGGGATTTTTTTGTGGTTTTGTGTTGTTTTTTTGTTTGTTTGGTGGGTTGGTTTTTTTTACTGATTTCAGAATCATACAACAACTTCTGTGGGTTATGACATGCATCATCATTACATGACAAACTATGATATGCAGAGTGGCTGCATACACAGACCTTCTCCTTTTTTCCAGCACCTGAATTCACACCTCCTATGCTGTTGATTTAGCATTTTGCACTAGGGAATAGGAAAGAAAAGAGCTATTGTGAGATATCTAAACCTGTAGTTTGTTTGGAGGTTCCCTCCTGTTCACAGACATTAACTTTTTAAATTGTACAAGAAACAAGCATTGAACAATTGACTTCAAAGTCCCCAGGTGCAATAGCAACTATTCTTGCTACAGCAGTTCTTAGATTTTCTTCCTCGTTTCCACGGTGAGCAACACAGCAGGTATCTTGATTTTTGTTCTCTGAAACACACATGAATGTCTTCCTGCTGGCAGACAAAAGGAACTAAAGTCAAAGCTAACACATTTATGTTCATTTTAAAGAAAGTGAAATGATCAGTCCCAGATTTTTTTGTAGAAACCTGGGAAAATAAAAGCTCATAGAGGCAATTCAGATGAAATGCTGGGCATGTTTTAGCATGAAAAAAAATATAGTGTACCTTAATGAAATCTATCCAGAATAAGATCAGATCATGACAAACATAAAATTTTGTCTAACTTTCTATGCATGGAGCACACAGAATTTTCTGGAGAACTTGAACCTGTGACTGCTACTGCCAGTCAGACGGTATTTGGAAGTCACCAAAAAATGGCTTTAATTATGCTTCCCAGTAAGACTGTGAATGGCTTTATATCGTACTCCTGAAAGGTTCTGTCTAGCCACATGTTTTACATTACCCATTTGTGAAACTTTCTTTGGATGCTTTCTTCTCATGCTATAAGAATGCCAATGTATTGTTAATCCATGCTTCATAACAACTATGGCTCTTCTACCAGACCCAAAAGTGCTTCTGAGATTCTCAGTCTGATTGTAGGATTTCTGTATTCTTATCCAGTATTCTGTTGAAGCATATTTTCGGAAAATGTTTTTTCTCCCTAGCTGCAATACATTTCACACATTTCCTCTTCTTAGTGCTGGCACTTTCTATTTATCAATTCATTCTCTCCAATAAAATAAACCTGTCCAACACTTGATTATCTTTTACTCTATATTTAACAAAGATCATTCGTGCTTATAATCAAAGTAAATTGTAATGAATGTTTTGCAAGGCATTTAGATTTGAATTCTGATGTTTTCAAGCACACAAAAAAGTGAGTTGTCAAGTACTTAAGCCACTTGTTTAACACAATGAGCACTTCTAGTTATTTCATAGAAAATAAATCTTTGAAGTTATTAGAGGTCAGACCTTAAAAATTCCAGGACTTCTTTTGAAGCTCCTACTTTACCAAGTTATTTCTAAAGTGCTAATTGTGGCCATGCATCGGTATATATATGTATATTAGTGTATGTTAGTATGTCAGTTACCATTATATGCATTCATGGGAATTGTCTTCTGAACATGAAAATCACCTTGTGAACACGGAGATTACATCAAGAACATGTAAAGTGTCAGAACAAAGATAAGATCATAGTAAATGACCAGCCTGATGTGTCAGCTCTGCTTAATGAGATAGTAATTGACCAAGTGTGGTGGTCAACTATGACAGGCAGAGGTCACTCAGCATCAACCCCTGTAAGCCCAATGGGAAGCACCTTTAAGTCACGTATGAATTGTAATGTGAAAAGGGTGTGGGGCACGTGGAGTTCAAAGAATAAACCAGGAACAGTACAAAAATCCTGAGTTACATGATCTTAGAGGAGGAACGTCAGCTGGGTTGTCTCAAGCTGGGGAAACGTGTAATGTTCTCACATATTTTACATTCAGTCTCTGGTTTGCATTCATCACTCCTTAACTAACTGTGTGAAAACCCACTTTTTACAGAATTGGTAGCTACAGAGATCCTGGAGACAATTTTGTTACTGAAGCAGACTCAGGTGCCCTTCAGTGAGAAGCAGATAGAAGATCCATGCTGGAATACAGAAAGGAAATGAAATATTTCTGGTTTCACTGGCTACTTCCTTTGCATGCTTGATGTTTTCTAATGACAAATGCGTATTACACAGAACCTTGTTGTTAGAGCAGGACTCCAGGTATTTGCACAAGCAATGTTTTATCTTAGAAATGTGATCATGAATACTGTGGCCAGAACTTCTACTGGGGAAAAATCTTGGAGCTTGCTTTCAGTCATGGACTACCAAAATTACAGAGGACAACCAATATCTAGAAACATGTTCTTACTTATTTTTAAAAACTCATAATTCCAAACTGCAACACATTTTTTAATCACTTAGTTTGAGGTTGCAAATCTATTGTTGCAGGTGTAGTTGCTCAGATTTTCAAAAGAACTTACATGGCATTATGTTTTTCTAGATATATTGAAACAATGAATATTAAAAATATAATTACAGAGTGTGGCAGTTTTAGGCTGAGTAGAAAAATGGTAGAATGTAAATAATTACCACTGGATGCAAAGGGAAAATAATGATAAGGTCTAAATAATCCCATTAATCTGATCACTAGCATAACATTATTTGTATAAACTAACTTTTTCTCTTTTTGGCTTCTTCGCTCTGGCAGATACTAGCTGGTGCTTTTGCTTGGCTCTTCCTGACCTTGGCTGCATTCATGTAGTGGCTAAGTACTAAGAAGCTGCCATCTGCTCTTTTCTTTCTCTTGTCCTGTGTACAGAGGGGAAGGAGGGTGAAAAGGAGGAAGCTGTTGGTAAGCCCCTGGTTTTATCTGGTGGGGTACTTGTGTTGCTTATTAATTGTAAATATGAGTAAATATTGTATATTTTGCACACATTTATTGCATTTCGTATTTCAGATTGCAGTGTGCTTGTAAATGCAGCTTCATTTTCTTTCCACTGAGCTGGTCTGGCAAATTTTTTTGGGGGGTAATTTCAACCCACCACACAGTTTATGAATTTATGACCCTGCCAAATTACTGTAACACATCAATTTGCCACAGTCATCCTCTTTCCTATGAGTAGTTTGGGAGGTAATAACTTTCTTTTCACATAAATAAGTTGGTATGTCCACAGAAATGAACGTGTTATCAATGGGGAAAAAGGAGATTGAGCATGATGTGAATGATTCTTGTAAGGACTAGATACTAAGCAATTATTCCCACTTTCTCTGCATAGGAGATAAATTCCCAATAATTTTGATGTCTCTGAATCTCTGATCTTCAAGTTCATTTACAGAGCAAGCTTCCCCATTTATCTCAAAAAGAAGAGGGAGAAAAATATCCTTTGGCATAATTGTAGATAATATTTTATTGAGCAGATTTCATAAATGAAAAATCTCTCTGTATCTATAGTTACATTGAATGGACTAGCAAGGGACATCTTGAGCTGAAAATCCCAGTTAACTATGTAAACATAAGGACCCTTTAGTGGAAATTAGTACTAAGTCACACTGACTTCATTTTTATTCAAGTAACAAACAGACAGTACATTTTAGTATTAAATACTTTAATACAAACCACAAAAGGTACATCAATGAGGTTCATTACAGCTGAACTGAATTAAGAAACCTTCCTGAACAGTGTATTTATCATGTCTGTATTTAACAAAGGCATTTGCAGACAAATACACTAAACAGAAAACTGCTTAAAGTTTTTTGAAGCCGTTTTAAAGGCTAAATGAAAATTCCATCTTGTTTGTATGTGAGACTTAATACTATCATTATATTAATTACTTTCTTTAATCAATACTAGCCTCAATATATCCACAAAATTTGCCATGCATCTGGTGAAATGGTCTGTTTCTGCTTCTTACAGCTCCTTGAGCTGTAAGGTTTGTGAGAAAGATTTAATAGCATACATAAATACTGTGTTTCAAATATCTATGGCCAAATACCTGTGGATAATTTTGTTCTTGTGATGAGCAAGGGAAGGAGTATGAGGTAATTGTTCAAATTTGTTGGTGTTGTGGTGATGTTATTTTGACTTTGGTGTGGGGAATGTAAGTGAATGATGCGTGCCGTGAAGGATGTTCCTACCACTACAGTATAAAATGTTTTAATTTCCAGGTGTGCAAGCCAAGGCTGAATTTGACTCATTTGCAGTGTAAGTTCTCATAGTAGAATCCTGTGCTGGCAAATGGCCTTCTTAATCCTTTAGTCATGTTAGGGTTTTGGAGGTAGATGACACACTAAATGACAAATCAGTTGCAATATGGTCTGTACAAGCACTGTCTGTGTGTGATAATATATTTAGGGATGTTTTCTCCAATCTCAGAGAAGCTGGACCATTCCTAACTTTGACACAGTTGAAGAAGAATTTTCAGGTAACTGAAGCTTTTACTTGTTTTCCTGTCTCTCCCCAGCTCCCAAATCTGTACATTACTCCTAATCCATCTGTATGTTTATAAGAGGACAGGCAGTTCACTATAGCAAACATGGAAGTAATACTGTTGTCTTATTCACTGTTTCATGTTTCCTTTCCATACTGAAGAACTTACACTATTGAAACTGAGTTAATTCAGTTCAGAGATTTTATTATCTGTATTATCTGTATCTTTCCAGATATTGCCATGTACTGCAGTCAATAGGATTTTTTTAGATTAAAGTTTCTTTCAATTGTGACCTGCTCAAAGCACATGCAGTTGATATCTGCTCACTGAGAAACTGTTTAAAAGAAGAAAGATCAGTGTCTGTGCCAAAGCTTTAATCCTGTAGGAGACATGAATGTAGCCTCGAGAAAATTCAGAAACAGAAAAGAAAAGGAGGGGGAGAGAAAAGATAAAAGAGTATTTTACAAATCTAGTCATTGTTGTTGGTTTTGTGTTCTTTCTCCCTGGCCAGAGGATCTCCCTAGTAATGATTACCCTGCACCCCACTGCATTCCTATTTTCAGTGCTTGTGAAACTTTGCAAGCAAGTACTTGAAATAGCAACAGCTTCCTGTGTAGTTTCTTGCTGCCAATCTTGCATTCCTTTTTTTATTTACAGGCTTCAAAATTTCTTTAGTATTTAAGCTAGTATGCTTGACATCTTCACACATTTTGGTAATTCCTCTTTAGATTCCTACTTTTATTCAGAATGCAGTTGGTTTAGAGTGTTTTTAGCATTAAAACAAACAAACACAACAACACAAAAAAAAACACAAAAAACAACAACAGATGACTTTGAGAATTCAGTTCTGAGGTATTTATTCCAAGTAAAAGAAAGCCCTTAGGGTTTTATTTTGTTTTTTTTTTTTTTTCACTAAACTATAAGATTCCATAAGTATTCTAGACTAAATCAGAATTTTCAGCTGTTATCCTGTCACTGTTGAAGCTGTTACTTTTGGAACTGCTCCTATTGTCACTATTGAAATCCCTATACGCAACTATTACTTCCATAACTAACCTCTTCTTCTGTGCATACAAAATGCTCTCTTTTATCTTACATTGGATTGGATTTTCTTACATAAGATTATAGTTGTATAATGCATTGAAAACTTTCTGGGTCCTCTGCTTAAGCAGAGGTTTTATCATAGTATCACAATATCACAGTATATTAGAGGTTAGAAGGGACCTCAAGAGATCATCGGGTCCAACCCTCCTGCCAAAGCAGGATGACATAAGGTAATCTGCACAGGAATGCACCCAGGTAGGTTTTGATAGTCTACAGAGAAGGAGACTCCACAACCTGTCTGGGCAGCCTGCTCCAGTGCTCCATCACCTTCTCTTCATAGGGGAGATGCTCAAGTTCCCTAATCATCTTCATGGCTTTCTGTCGGATTCTCTCTAGTAGTTCTCTGTGAATTAGCAATTCAGTAAAAATATCTTTTACATACATCCTAGTCATTACAGATGAAGCCATTCTTGCCACCAATTATTGATTTTTATCTCTGAGCATTTTTTATTTGCTCCATGGTTTTTGTTAGTCTTGTTTCCTTTTTTCTTTTTGGTTTCCTTTTTTTTTTTTTAGTAATTTTTTTCTACATTCTTACAGTAAACATACAAAAACTGAGAGGAAATCTGAGTCTGCAGACACTTATTCATATAAGTGAAGGTAACATTATAAAGAGAACATATTTTTTATTGACTGAAGAGGAGCAGAGTGTCAAGATTTCAGGTTTTAAAGCCTTTAGGTAGAAATAAATTAACCTTCAGATTAAGTACAAATTAATGTATAATAATTATTCTATGGTTATCTCATGTTAGGCATTTTTTTGTTTTGTTTTGTTTTTAATGAGGGAAAAGCCTTTACTGAAAGAGAAAGGTTTGTTTTACAGATGTAAGTGGCAATCTTTTCTGGATTAAAAATACAAGTCCTCTGCAATCGGAAGGGTTTTGTATTTTTCAGTTCTGAAAAGATTATTTGATACACAAATGCAGTATATGATATATTCCCTGGGCAGTGCAGTGTGGAAAAAAAGAAACAGATTATTCTCTCCTGATACCAACATTATTATGTGACTGCTGGATCACATGAGTACGAAGGAGAAAGAGGAAGAGCTGCTAGTGAGAACTTCAAATTCTTTAATACATACAGTATACACCAGTCATAAATAAAATTATGTGATTCCATGGCATGTGAAAAGCAGATAATTCTCAAATGCTTATTTTGGTAGGACTGTGATTTTCTGCATTCTTCAGGAACAAACTTGCTCTTCCCATTGATGTCAACTTTAAATGAAACTGTCTAGACTAATGCTTCATTGTGCATTTCTTAAGTGGCAAATGGTTGCCAGTGGCAAAGTAACAAATGATTGCATAATACAATTCCAAAACGAAGATGTCAAAGTCTACTGCTCATCTCTGAAAAATGTGACAATATTTATGTCACTTGTAACACTGAAGTTTTTCTCAAATGAAATTTATTATTGAAAATAAAAGACACTGCAGCACTTTCAATTACTTAGGACATTGTTAAATGAACTCCCATGTCTTATCTTTCAGTCTTCAAAGGTCAGAATAGCAGTGTTATGCAGTGTGGCATTAATTAAGTAGTGTTCTGCTTGTTCATTCTGTTATATTGGGCAAGCATTTCTTGTGCTGCACATTAAGCTGGGATTCCTTTCACAAAGTAGGCAAATACTGGAATCTGTAGGTGTAAGTCCTATGGACCCTGCATGATAGGGTGTTTGTATTGATGTATAACCCATCAATTTCATGGATGCAAAAAATAAAAGGGGGAGATAGTATCTCTGTCTTGGTAGAATTAAAAGGTTGACATTTGTCAGGTTCATCTATGATAAGTGACTGTACTATTCAGCTGTGAAATTGACTGGAGTTGCAGTACAGTATTGGCATGAAAATTCTTATGTTCATTCAATCTTGAAGAGAATATTTACATGGACTGTTGGTCTCAATATGCCCAGGGTATTGAGAGCAGGGGCATCCTCAAGTAGACCAGGATGCCCAGAGCCCTGTCAAGCCTCACTTGTGTATCTCTGGTGATGGGGCCACAACCACCTCCCCAGACAAAGTATTCCAACGTATTACCCTCATGGTAAAGAACTTGTTCCTAACATCCAATCTAAATCTGCTCTTCTCTAGTCTGAAGCCATCGCCCTTTGTCTTATCACTACAGGCCTTTGTAGCCTCTCTCCATCTTTCTTTTAGGACCCCTTAAGCTACTGGAAGGCCACTATTAGGTCTCATCAAAGCCTCCTCTTTTCAGGATGGACAACCCCAGCGCCCTCAGCCTGTCCTTGTAGCAGAGATGCTCCAACCCCCTGATTATTCTCATGGCCCTCCTCTGGACCTGCTCCATCAGGTCAATGTCTGTCCTACATTGAGGGCTCCAGACCTGGATGCCTTATTCCAGTTGAGGTCTCACGAGAGCAAAGTGGCAGAATCACTTCTGGCTCTGCTGGTAATGTGTCTTTTGATGCAGCCCAGGATGTGATTTGCCTTCTGGGCTGCAAGCGCACACTGTCCACTCATATCCAGCTTCTCATCCATTAGCATCCCTGAGTCCTTTTCCACAGGGCTCCTTTCTAACACCTCATCTCCCAGTCTGAAGATAGTTCCAGCCCAGGTACAGAACCCTACAGTTACCTTTAGTGCACCTCATGAGGTTCACCTGGGCCTACACCTGTCCCCTCCTCCCTTGCAAAAGAAACCTCTTCTTTTTAAAGTCTTTCAATAATGGCTGGACTTCATCACCCTTTAAGGTAAAGATTTTTTTTTCCTGATGAGTAATCTTATTTCATTCAAATGAAATATGGTCAAATTGTGGACAATATAATGGTATCAGAGACCAGCTTACCATTTCTTTTTTATATATATAAAATTATTATTTTATTCTTGCACTAAACTGCTTTAACTAACTTAAAAGAAGTGGAAAAAAAATTGAATGGCTAAGTGGAAACATTACTGAACCTTTCCCTAAGGGCTTAGCAAACTGAACCCCTCCATACATTACCTTCTGGTCCTATTACTTTCTAACTCTTGCTGTTGCTGCTCACTACTGAGGTAGTTTGTGATTTGTGATTTATGATTCATGCCTTCATTATTTTATTTTGCAATCACTCATAAGTAAAAACCACTTTACTTGACAAATTAGACTGGCTTATAACATTTTATATTTGTCTAAATCTGTTACCTTCAACAGCAGAGAACATGTAGGAGATGCAGAGACTTTTTCTTCATGTTTTCAATAGCAAAAATACTGCTTTTTGAGAGGTACATGGGAATTTCCCTTCTGATTTTTTTGTCATCATGAAAGTAGAGGAAATTCTGGTTTACATTATGTGCTGATTTCCCTGGTGATTTTGTCTTAATTATGTATGCATAATTATCTTCCCCATCCACCGGTGACAGTAGTTTTTTACATTGCAAGATACAACTAGGAAAAAAAACCCGCAAAACTGCATTGAAATGATTTACCCTATTTTTAAGCCATAGTACTTTATTACTTTAGCAAACTTTCTAATCAATTCAAGTAAGAATTCTTGAGCTATTTCAGTTATCTACTCTGATATGAGAAAGACACCTATTTTTCTCATTAACAGAGGAGGTAGCGTAAGTTAGTTTATACATAGATATGTATTTCATTATTGAGGCTTCCCCTAGAATTATTAGTGTGATGTTCAAGATTCTTCTGAACATGCTGGGAACACTCTTTTGGCTGGGGAGCACAGGATCTCCTGTCCTTTTCTGAAATTTATGTGCGAATCGTTGATGCCTCACCAGGTTACTTGATACTGGGTTGCCCAGCAGGATTTACTACCTAACTCATGCTTTCCCCGTTTGTCAGCTTTCCAAGAGGGTAAGCTACCCATTGACTTTCAGTAAGTCTCTGGAAAGAATCAAGTGTTTTACAGTTCACAGATCTGTCCTCTTGACTACAGGTCTTTAAATGTCTATTTGTTGTGGGTTGAAATTCCCCCCCCCCATCTAATTGGAGTTTACCCTTAGAGTAAATTACCAAAAAAACCCAAAACAAACAAACAAACAAACAAACAAACAAACAAATCAACAAACTCAGAAAGCAAGATTGAAGTTATATTTACAAAAGAGAAACTAAAATTTAGAATTATAAAATGCAATGAATATATACAAAATTTATTTACAAATCAGAAAAAATACAAATACAAGGATCCCCTTGTACAGAATTAACCCCCCCTGGATGGTCCCAGGGAAACTGCTTGCAGCCTTCTCCCCCTTCCTTTCTCTGGTACCTCACAGACACCATATTGAGCCAGCAGAAAGTCAGGAAAGAGAAGAGAAGAGAAAGAGAGAAGAGAAGAGAAGAGAAGAGAAGAGAAGAGAAGAGAAGAGAAGAGAAGAGAAGATAAGAGAAGAGAAGAGAAGAGAAGAGAAGAGACGAGACGAGACGAGACGAGACCAGACCAGGATGGAAAAGACCTTCAATATCATTGCATCCAACCTATCAACCAATCCAAACCACCTAATCAAATAAACCATGGCATAAAGCACCCCATCAAGTCTCTTCCTGAACACTTCCAATGATGGTGACTCCACCACCTCCACAGGCAGACCATTCCAATGTGCAATCACTCTCTCTGTATAGAACTTCTTCCTAACATCCAGCATAAATCTGCCCTGGTGCAGCCTGAGACTGTGTCCTCTAGTTTCGGTGCTGGCTGCCTGGGAGAAGAGACCAACCTCTGCCTGGCTACAACCTCCCTTCAGGTAGTTGTAGAGAGCAAGAAGGTCACCCCTCAGTCTCCTCTTCTCCAGGCTAAGCAACCCCAGCTCCCTCAGCCTTTCCTCATAGGGCTTGTGTTCCAAACCCCTCACCAACTTCATTGCCCTTCTCTGGACATGTTCCAGCAAGACAACATCCTTCCTAAACTGAGGGGCCCAGAACTGGACACAGTCCTCCAGGTGTGGCCTAACCAGTGCTGGGTACAGGGGGAGGATGACCTCCCTGCTCCTGCTGGCCGCACTGTTCCTGATGCAGACCAGGATGCCATTGGCCCTCTTGGCTGCCTGGGCACACTGCAGGCTCATGTTCAGCCTCCCATCGACCAGCACCCCCAGGTCCCTCTCTGCCTGGCCACTCTCCAGCCACTCTGACCCCAGCCTGTAGCACTGCATGGAGTCATTGTGGCCAATGTGCAGAACCCAGCACTTGGATGTGTTAAATCTCATGCCGTTGGATTCTGCCCATCTGTCCAGCCTGTTGAGGTCCCTCTGCAAAGCCTCTCTACCCTCCAGCAGATCAACTCCTGTCCCTAGCTTGGTGTCGTCCGCAAATTTACTGATGATGGACTCAATGCCCTCATCCAGATCATCAATAAAGATGTTGAAGAGCATGGGGCCCAGCACTGATCCTTGGGGCACACCACTAGTGACTGGCCGCCAGCTGGATGTGGCACCATTCACCACCACTCTCTGGGCTCGGCCCTCCAGCCAGTTCCTAACCCAGCACAGTGTGCTCCCTTCCAAGCCACGGGCTGATAGGTTGGCCAGGAGTTTTCTGTGGGGGACAGTGTCAAAGGCCTTGCTGAGGTCCAGGTAGACTACATCCACATCCACCAGGCGGGTCACCTGATCATAGAAGGAGATCAGGTTGGTCAGGCAGGACCTGCCCTTCCTAAATCCATGGTGGCTGGGCCTGATCCCTTGGCCATCCTGTAAGTGCTGTGTTGTGAGACTGTACAGATTTACACTTACTTCTATGTTATTGATTTAAATGCGTTAACTTAAGTTGTTTAATTCTGAAAGTAACTGATGTAATAGAACACTATCCTTGGGGAGAAATAGAGAGTACTACTTCTGTCGACCATGATAGCTCTCATATTAATGGGTTTGAAGTGTTCCCATAGTGTCTTGCATTGAGGGAAAAGAGCCCAAAAAGCTTATGGAGGAAACTATTATAAGCAAACAGATGTAATTCCTCACTTTTCTCACAGATACTTAAAAATAACAGATTTCAAAGACAATTTTAATGGATTAAGTACAAATAAAATCTCAAGTTTTTGCCGAGTATCCTGAATGTACTTTTAATAAATACATTAAATTGTAGTGTTACATGGACAATTAGATAATAAACATTTTTAAAAATTGTAGGATTAAGACTGGGTAATTTTTAATCCCACTGTGGTGTGACATCATACCAGTGACTGTGCTCAAAAGGTTATGCATAATTATCATATTTGTTATAAGTAAATATTCAACCCTCTTTATTTTAAAGTATTTCAGGCATGTCAATCTAACCATGATGGTATAAATAGCTGAAGAAATAGAACCACGTTTTGAGAAAAAGTAGTTAGAGAGGCAGTGACTATGTTTATTTCATGAAGCCTTTGATATTTGCTGAAATCTCCGGATTTATATGGTACTTAATCACAGATTGAAATTAAACTCCTAATTTTATTACTGAAATGAGATCCACAACATAAACATGTAATATATAACTAATAAAAAAGCATAACATCACTGAAACGGGGAGCATGACAGAATCATTTAGATTAGACAACAGTTATGGCTTTGGAGAAAGAAGCTACAGGGGATATAATAACTGAACAAAACTAGTATTAGGACTTCAGGAATACTATTAATTATGATAAGCTTGTTTCAAATCATGCCTGACATACATCTGGGACACATTAACTTTGGCTATTGTCTGTGATATTATGAATCCTACATTCTTCCTCAGCATAATTCATTAAAAAAACCTTAATTTTAGATTAACTTTTCCTTTAATATCCAATAAATGGTTCCTACTGCTTCACTTCCTCTAAAATATTATTTTTTTGTTTTGTCCCTGCTAATGAAGGAAAATAATGTATTACCACTTTTATAGTTCTCCTATATGGATTTTTGGCAAGATTGAATATCTCCATTCCTCAGAATTTGTAGAACATTTGTTCATTACCATTATTCTTAGAGTGTATCTTTCCTCAAGCCTTTATATTAATTTTCTTTCTTTAACTTCCTGTAGGTTTTCCTTCTTTGTTTGGTTTTGGTTTTGTTTGGGGCATTTTAGGTTTTTTTTTCATTTGCTTGATTATTTGGGTTTGGGTTGGTTGGGTTTGGGTTGGTTAGGTTTTGGTGGGTTGGTTAGGTTTTGGCTTTCTTTTTCCTCTTTATCAGATGTACATCACTTTATTTTCCATTCTTCTTTACTGAAACACATTACCAATTGTTTAATTTCCTATTCAATATACATCTCTCTTTGATTGTCCTCCGATTATTTTATAAATCAGAAGAGAATGACCTAATGTCATGACTAGCTTTGGCAATACCCAGATAAGCAGGTAGTGTATTAAAGACTGAGCAGTCACTATACATTTCCCATTATTATATCTCATTGACAAATCCTCTCTCCCAACTCATTCTCTTTGCTTCTGCAGCCCACCTGTTTGAGGACAAAATTATCATTTAGCTGTTGGTGTGGCATTTTATTTCACTAGGTTTTCCTTCTCTTGCAATTCATTGAGAAAACAATAATAAAGAAGCAGATAGCTACAACTTTATTAAGTGCTCCTCTGTTAAGTACTTTATTAAGTACTGGGACATGTCCAGAGAAGGGCCACGAGGGTGATCAGAGGGCTGGAGCACCTCTCCTATGAGGACAGACTGAAAGAGTTGGGGCTGTTCAGTCTGGAGAAGAGAAGGCTCTGAGGTGACCTCATTGTGGCCTTCCAGTATCTGAAGGGGGCCTACAGGAAGGCTAGGGAGGGACTTCTCAGGCTATCAGGTAGTGGTAGGACTAGGGGGAATGGAATGAAGCTGGAGGTAGGGAGATTCAGGCTGGACGTGAGGAGGAGGTTCTTCCCCATGAGAGTGGTGAAGCCCTGGAATGGGTTATCCAGGGAGGTGGTTGAGGCCCCGTCCTTGGAGGTGTTTAAGAGCAGGCTGGATGAGGCTTTGGCCAGCCTGATCTAGTGCAGTGTGTCTCTGCCCATAGCAGGGGGTTTGGAACTAGATGATCCTTGTGGTCCCTTCCAACCCTGAATGATGCTATGATACTATGCTATACCATCTTTAATAACAACATGAACTCTCAGAACAGAGCATGAGAAATATAACACTCTTTTAAACACAGAAGGAAAACTGCTTGGAAACACATGGAAAGATCTAAGGATATTCAATGTGCTGTAGAAGCTAAGTTGAAGCTTAAATTAGCAATACTGATATAAAGCTAGGTTTCAGACTTTAATGTTATCTAAATTACTTCTACTTTATTGATTTGTTACAGTATAAACATCAAGAAATATTTTAGCAGGCTATTACTTAGTAATTATTAGGACAATGTTCAGCCCACAAGTTTTTTATTCATGAATTTCATCTCAGTCAAGTTAGTCATCCAATGTTTAGTGAAAGCAGGAAGCATCTCCATGTATATACTTCTAATTCTAATAGATCACCCTATAGCAATTCCCAGTTTTCTGCACTGATAATATAAAAGGTCTAAAAGGGTTAGAATACTATGAGAAGCCTTCACAAAACACTGAAAGCTACGATTTTTAAGATAAAGAATGGGCCTGTTTGTTCTAAAGACAAACATCTCTTCTCGACTTTGTCAGACCTTTGAAGTGGTGATAGTTGCACATAATCTAAACTTTAAAAAGAAGTGTCACATTCCTTTAAAATTACACAAGTCCATCTGCAATTTCTTTTGTAATTTAGTTTCATTAATTAGAGGCAAAATTGTTTATGAAAGAGGTATGAAAAACAGATGAAAACAAATCTGAAATAATTTTCCTATTTTATCTAATTTTAGCTTTTAGGGAAGTGATTATGCAGTGATCTGATCCAGAACCACACCTGGGATTGATTTGGGAAGGAGCTACAGTGGAACAAGAGAGTCCAGGAGAGACAAATAAATATCAGGAATATTATCATGTGACAGGATTTTTTGGTCACCTTTTGTTTAGCAAAATAATCACATTTTTTTACATATAGATATAAATATAATTGTAGATAATGCAATGTAGATATTATATTAAGAATTGCATTATTTCTAAGAAATAATATTTCCACTAGAGAAATTTTACCAGTTTGATAAAGTGATCTTGGGACACACTTACTAAGAAGTAAAAATTCCCTGAAACTTTCAGCTAACTTAGTCAAATCTTGGAAGAGCCTCTTGAAATAGTAATTTTCTGAGTAGGTCAAGGTAACAACAACAGCAAAAAAATTCCTTTGTGTTGCATATGATAACTGGAATTTAAAGAAAATGTGAAGCATTCATGGAGGAGCAGAATTGTCTCCAAGAAACCTAACATTTTTGTGCTTTGAAAGTTTAAACTATATTAGAAAAACAAACAAACAAAACCCCAAAACAAACAAAAAACCCAACCCACAAAACCACAAACAAAAATAAAAACCCAAAACATCAAACTGGAGAAGAGCATAAGAAAACCTTTTGAGGGGAACAATCAAGTAGAAATATTTTTTTTTTCATTAAATTATGTTTGAAAGAAAATATTTTACAAGTTCTGGTAAATCTGGAAGATTATTATAATCCAACCATCTGTTCTACTTTGGTAGAGATTAGTTTCATAGTTTCATAGTTTCATAGTTTCAGTTAGGGTTGGAAGGGACCACAAGGATCATCTAGTTCCAACCCCCCTGCCATGGGCAGGGACACTCTACACTAGATCAGGCTGGCCAGAGCCTCATCCAGCCTGGTCTTAAACACCTCAAGGGACGGGGCCTCAACCACCTCCCTCAACAACCCATTCCAGGGCCTTACCACCCTCACGGTGAAGAACTTCCTCTTCACATCTAGCCTGAATCTCCCCACCTCCAGCTTCATTCCATTCCCCCTAGTCCTACCACTACCTGATAGCCTGAGAAGTCCCTCCCCAGCCTTCCTATAGGCCCCCTTCAGATACTGGAAAGGCCACAATGAGGTCACCTCGGAGCCTTCTCTTCTCCAGACTGAACAGCCCCAACTCCTTCAGTCTGTCCTCATAGGAGAGGTGCTCCAGCCCTCTGATCATCCTCGTGGCCCTTCTCTGGACACCTTCCAGCACCTCCAGATCCCTTTTGTAATAGGGGCTCCAAAACTGGATGCAGTACTCCAGGTGGGGTCTCCCCAGAGCTGAGTAGAGGGGGAGAATCACCTCCCTTGACCTGCTGGCCACACTTCTCCTGATGCAGCCCAGGCTCTGATTGGCTTTCCGGGCTGCAAGTACACATTGAGAGCTCATGTTGAGCTTCTCATCCACCAGCACCCCCAAGTCTTTCTCCTCTGGGCTGCTCCCCAGCCAGTCACTGCCCAGCCTGGATTTGTGCCTGGGATTGCCTCGACCCAGATGCAGGACCCTGCCCTTGGTCTTGTTGAAGCTCATGAGGTTGGCTTGTGCCCACCTCTCCAGCCTGTCAAGGTCCCTCTGGATGGCATCCCTTCCCTCCAGCGTGTCTGCTGCACCACACAGCTTGGTGTCATCAGCAAACTCGCTGAGGGTGCACTCAATGCCACTGTCCATGTCACCCACAAAGATGTTGAACAAGACTGGTCCCAGGACTGATTGTAAGACACACTTCTGCCAAACAAAGATTCTAGGTTTCTGGTCTGTAGCAGATGTAACTCTTAAATTTTTGACAGAAGAAAAATATTTTTTTTAAGGAACAGCTGAAAATTCCCAGTATATATACAGCTTTGCCATCTCTAGTCTAATATGGAAATAAAGCTATTAAATGTCTGTAAAACTGTTTGACACATTTCTGTGTTAATCTATGAAACAGTCCAGAAGCACAGATTAATTTAGTGTTGTTCAATTCACTTTACAGAGTTCAGTGCAACATTGTGAAAGTGACACAATATGCATTTAAAATAAAGAAAAAATTGTTGAATTTCAAACACTGTCCAATAATAATAACTTTAATAACTTTAGAGGAACTAGAACCATGTCTTTGTATTACTTATATCTAGCTGTGCTTTATATATCTGAATGATTCTACATTTATAGAAACTTCTTGCAGGAATATCCATTCTTTCTCTTTCTTCTTATTATTTATCTGGAGCAAACCAGACTTTCTGCAAAATGTCTTTGCCACTGTCTGGAAACATGAATGAGGAGACAATGAGGCACTGCCTCATAGGTATTTATATAGTGAGAACTCTGAAATCCATCTAATTATGGTAGAACTAGGTTAGATCTTGGATCATCTTCAAGGATTTTGTGTTCCTTTTATTACAGAGTAATAACAAAAGGAACTATATCTGTCATCATTGTTGTTGCATAGCTGAATGCTATCAAATTGGCTGAAAGTCTTTAGTGAGAAACACTGTTTATATTATCATCAAATAATGAGGAGGGGATGAACTCAATACAGAAGAGTAGGTTGTGGTGAAATATGCTGAGACTGATGTAGTTCTTCATTGTAGTGATAATAAAGTCATCACTGGAATTATTACAAGACACTAATATGAGATATTCAGCTTATTCATATCTTTTTTATTACCAAGATTAATATTTATCAAGGTTTTTTATTAAATATAGAGCTTTCTCCTAGTGCTTTACATGAATGGTAAATTTCTAGTTACTTTTGGACACCGTGGACCAAATTAATCCTTTTTTTAATGCATTTGTTAACAGTCAAATTTTTTACTACTTTATTTCACTTATTTTTTATTTTACTACCTGAAAACTTCTTTTATCTAAATAACAGTTCCAAAATTGTTGTATGTGGTAGGGTGAGAAAAATTGTCCCCCCCACATATTATTTATTTATTGCTGTTGTTGCTGTTGTTATTATTGTTGTTGTTGTTATTACTATTTCTGTTTCAGCTTCAATACTTTTGGTTTTGAGAAAATAAATCTATATTGGTTAACTTAAGCATACTATATCCTAATTTGTGCAATAAGCATTACACTAGGAGAACAGAGTTATTGATTTTGCATTTCTTATGTTGTAAGAGAACACATTAAATTAACCTATGTTAGAAATGCTAAATCAATTTTAGTTTTAGAAGCTCATACCTAAAACCAGATTATAGAATACTGTGCAGAATGTGCAGAATGCCCAGTCGTAGCCAAGAAGGCCAATGGCATCCTGGCCTGCATCAAGAACAGTGTGGCCAGCAGGAGCAGGGAAGTCATTGTGCCCCTGTACTCTAAACTGGTTAGGCCACACGTTGAGTCCTGTGTCCAGTTCGGGGCCCCTCAGTTTAAGAAGGACATCGAGACACTTGAACGTGTCCAGAGAAGGGCAACGAGACTGGGGAGAGGCCTTGAGCACAAGCCCTATGAGGAGAGGCTGAGGGAGCTGGAAGTTTTTAGCCTGGAGAAGAGGGGGCTCAGGGGAGACCTCATTGTTGTCTACAACTATCTGACGGGTGGTTGTAGCCAGGAGGGAGTTGGCCTCTTCTTCCAGGCAACCAGCACCAGAACAAGAGGACACAGTCTGAAGCTGCCCCAGGGGAAGTTTAGGCTCAAGGTGAGGAGAAAGTTCTTCACTGAGAGAGTCGTTCACCATTGGAATGGGCTGCCAGGGGAGGTGGTGGAGTCACTGTCCCTGGATGTGTTCAAGAGGGGATTTGACATGGCACTTGGTGCCATGGTCTAGTCATGAGGTCTGTGGTGATGGGTTGGACCTGATGATCTTTGAGGTCTCTTCCAACCTTAGTGATGCTGTGATACTGGGTAATATGCTGGTGTGCAAGGGAGTATATTGTTACATTCACATTGTTATTTAAATGTGTTAAAAATATGCTTGGTATTGAATCCTCTGAACAACTGAGTTCTTGAGAAATGTAAGTTCTGAACTGGTGGATAATTTATCCTCACTCTCACAAAAAAGGATGAAAGGATGACAGTTGAAACAAAAGAAGCAAACAAAAGTCCTTAAATGTTGCAAATGGAAAATTGGTTCATTGTGTTTTCTCAAATGTTTACAAGCTCCATGTTAAAAAACTCATATTCATAAGGCTTCTGTAACAACCAGAGCAGTGATAAATGTTCCTTAGCTGCCTTCCAAAATGAGAACTAGAAGGCAAATTACCTAAAGGGTGTGCTCCAGAAAACTGGCATGCTCAATTACCTCTCTGAAATGTCCATATACAAGTGGATGCAGCATGAGGAAAAATATAGAGGTCTGAGAACAGTCTTAGGGCCATGATCTCACTGCAATTACAGCAACATGGTAGGATAGCTAGAGTGTTGTCAAGACCAGCCAGGTAAGCATGGTGGTGGAGTTGCTCTTTATATGAGAGAGCCACTGGAAACTATCAAGCTTTGCTTGAGAGTAGATGAGTATGAATTAAGGGAGAGGATAATACTGGTAGCACTATTGTTTTTATTCAGGAAGAGGAAATCAATGAGGCCTTCTACAGGCAATTGCATGCCCTGGTTCTCATAGGTAACATCAATCACTGATATTTGCTGAGAAGGCAACGCAGCTAGGCACATGCAGGGGTCCTTCAGGGCATTGATGATAACTTTTTGATACAGGTGGTGGAGGTGTCAAAAAGGAGGACAGGTGTGCTGCTGAACCTTGTAGCACCAAACAAAGAAGGTCTGGTTAGGGATGTGAAGGTTGGGGGCAGTCTTGGGTTTAGTGACCATGACATGGCAGAGTTCGGGATCCTGTACAGTAAAAGCAGAGCAATAAGTAGCATTAAAACTCTGGACTTCAGGAGAGCTATCTGGACTTCAGGAGAGCTAACTTTGGGCTCTTCAGAGACCCTTCAAGCCTTCAGTATTTCTGAACTTAGTTCTGCATTCATGCTCTCCAGAGCTCTGTTTCACTCTCCTCTCCTTTTGCAAATCACGTTCTGTTCCACTGCTATCCATAGCTTACTTGTTCAGAGGATTCAATACCAAGCATATTTTTAAAACTTACATTTAAATAACAATGTGAAGGTGACAATATGCTCCTTTACACATCAGCAAATTCTGCATGGTATTCTATAATGCTGGTGGACAAGAAGCTCAACATGAGCTCTCAATGTGCACTTGCAGCTCAGAAAGCCAATCAGATCCTGGGCTGCATCAAGAGAAGTGTGGCCAGCAGGTCAAGGGAGGTGATTCTCCCCCTCTACTCAGTCCTGGTGAGACCCCACCTGGAGTACTGCATCCAGTTCTAGAGCCCCTATTACAAGAGGGATCTGGAGGTGCTGGAAGGTGTCCAGAGAAGGGCCACAAGGATGATCAGAGGGCTGGAGCATCTCTCCTATGAGGACAGACTGAAGGAGTTGGGGCTGTTCAGTCTGGAGAAGAGAAGGCTCCGAGGTGACCTCATTGTGGCCTTCCAGTATCTGAAGGGGGCCTACAGGAAGGCTGGGGAGGGACTTCTCGGGACATTAGGTAGTGGTAGGACTAGGGGGAATGGAATGAAGCTGGAGGTAGGGAGATTCAGGCTGGACGTGAGGAGGAGGTTCTTCCCCATGAGAGTGGTGAAGCCCTGGAATGGGTTGTTGAGGGAAGTGGTTGAGGCCCCATCCCTGGAAGTGTTGAAGACCAGGCTGGATGAGGCTCTGGCCAGCCTGATCTAGTGCAGGGTGACCCTGCCCATGGCAGGGGAGTTGGAACTAGATGATCCTTGTGGTTCCTTCCAACCCTGACTGGTACTATGATAATCTGAAAAAAAGCCAACAGAACAACAGCTACAACAACAAAACCCATAAAGCAACTGCAAGGCTTTTTCTCAAAGAGAAAGAACCTAGGTCAATGGAAGATGCTTCCCATTAAATTGCAGAAGGGAATTTATAATTCAAAGTACCATTCCTCAGCTAATAGCCTCTGAAGACTTTTTCTTATATATGTCTACATTTAAAAAGTCCTTTCTTGTGTGTGCTGATTCTCATCTACCAAATGTAAATCTCAGTTACCACATAACTTCACTGGGGTGATTGGAGAACTGAGCAGAAACAGTGCAAAGGATCGATTTTATTTTGTTTTTTGTCTGTTTGTTTGTTCGCTTTCAGTCTTAGGCAATTTACATTCATTCACACAAGCAAGTATAACACTCCAGTGCTGTAAATTCAAGAATTCTTTAGTTCAAAAATGCCCAAGGAAATGTTTCCAGGGTATTTTGTAATTTTATTGCTTAAATTTATTGAAATGAGTATTTTTATTTTTTTTTCTAGTTCTCTGTAATGTGGTTTCAGTCATCTGCAAACTATTTATGAATTTTAATTAGATCAAAAGAAAATGGTTTCTTATGCTTTTTAGAAGAGTGGTTTTGTTTTGGCATACATTTTTTTCTCTCTTTTGGAAGAAATAATCAGTTTAATTGCTGTATAATTCAGAAGACCTCCATTACATAAATTAATAAGGATTGTGACAGTATGTTTTCCACACAGTAGCTTAATGGATAAATTTGACATCCAAGCTGTGGAAAAAGAAGTGTAAAACACACACGCACACACATACACATATGCATGTTTATAAATGTACTTGGTGAGCTGAAACCCCAAGTATTTTTAATTTTATAGGCTACTTGATTTGGCAAACTCACTTCAAACATTTACTCAAATATTCCAAATATTTACTATAGTGAGATATATTATTTTGTAGTCTCAACAACTTTATAGCTGAAAAAACACCTTTATATAAATTAAAAATGTAACTTTGTGTAAGGGAACCACTAGTAACTTGCCCTGTATTTGTAAAGTATGTGCCATGAAATGAGTCTGTAGCACTGTTGCACACCTCCAAGCTATGGGAAACTGTGGAATAGAATGTGAGAAAGGAGAGGAGAGTATTGATTTTAATTTTTAAAAGTTGCAAAAGGAGCAAGACAGAAGTTTTCATATTGGAGAAAATTATAGACAGTTTTACTGCTTTGTATTTGAAATTCCCAGTAGAATTGGTAATGCTGTAAGCACCCTGTACTACCCAAATACTTGACACATATTCACTCTCTCCTTCCTCCTCTTTT
Organism: Colaptes auratus; assembly: GCA_015227895.2. Taxonomy (NCBI): domain Eukaryota; kingdom Metazoa; phylum Chordata; class Aves; order Piciformes; family Picidae; genus Colaptes; species Colaptes auratus. Next base: position 84,287,786 of record CM037631.1, on the reverse strand, counting down.
TGCCTTCCCTAAAATCTGGAAACTGTCTTCTAAATTTGTTCATTCATTGCCAAAGGCAAACACAATCTAATGTTCTCTCCAATACTCCCATCACATTCAGTCTTTGCGTTTTAAAATGAAGATAGCATATGAAATAGGAGCGAACAAATGAAATACGTCATATTTATTCACAAAGCCTAAAATTTACCTTTTTCCAAAAGGCAATGTTCAACAGAGAGATTTATATCATCACTCTAGGTAGATCAAAGGAAAGCTGTGAAGAAATGAAACATAAGATAAAATTGATAGAGTTGGCATTACATAAAATCAGAGAAATTTAAACTGGAACAGAGCTCTGGAGAACATGAGTGCAGAACTAAGTTCAGAAGTACTGAAGGCCTAAAGGGTATGACCTTTAATGTTTTCCAAGGATGAAAATTTTATTACCACTCTGGGCCCATCCTCTCTTATTACAAATTTATCTTTTCCTTATAATTAATCAGAATTTATTCTGCATCTATTTTTTCTTGCACTTTTGTGTGTACCTGTGAGAAAAGTCTGGTTCTATCTTAATTGCAACATCACTTTGTATTTTGGAACATAACAATACATTCCCTTTCTGTGTCATCTCCAGGCTAAACAGCTCCATCTCCCATAGCCTCTCCTTGTGTGTCTGGTGCTCCAGGCTGTCGAAGTGGCACTCTCATAGAGCCTTTCCAATTTGTTGCCACTGCTCTAGTCTCAGGGTCCCAAATCTGGGCATACATGGCCTCTAACAGCTCCTAGGGAGGATAACCATTCTCACCAGTCTGCTTCTGCTGAAGCCACCCTTCACATTTGGATGTACACTTTTATCAAATTCAGCTTGTGATTTAAATGCCCCCACTATCCCTCAGTCCTTTCCTGCAGAGCTAGAAAACCTTCCTTGGAAGCTAAAGTTAAGCCCTGTACATATGTAGTTCTCTTATGACCAGATCACCCAGTCAACATAGATTTAGAATTTATTCCCCCTACTCAGGGTAAAGCATGAGTGTGTGTTCAGTAAATTCTACTAGAAAACATGGGTTAATAGCTTGCACAAATGAAAAAGGAGTAACATGTGCCTTTCATTCCAATCTATAAATTTAACAAAACACAAATACAATCAAAGTACTGAAAATCAAGTTCCATGATTTTATTTTGAGATTTTTTATGTTTGTTTTTTTAATAATACAGATGGGTAAGTACACAATCATTTTCTACTCAGTGTCTAGTTGTGCCAGCACAGAATCTAATTGATCCTTTTTGTCTCAATGACAGATAGGTGTAGGAAGGCAAAGATAATTTTCTAGTTTCCTGGCTTCAGCTGAAATTAATCTGTGACAAAACATATAAATTTGAAGGAAATCTATGTACAATTCAGAAAATTGCGCATTGAGGTATATAACACATGGCAAGTTTTGGGGAATATTTACTGAAATGTTGCCTTTCTGCTAAATAACTGATATCCTGTAACTGGACATTAAAGGAAAGACTTTCAACCTGTATTTCATGGTTGAAAAATTTAGGTTTCTATTTTAAGAATCAAAAGGATCAAAAAAAATATTATCAATCAAAATAATATTTAAGAAACATGTACAATGATGACATGCTAAAACTACTAAGAAATCTCTCTATTGCATTATATTAGACCAGTAAGGAAGTCTGTTTAGTCATTGCACTAATGCTGTCAATTAGTTAGAAAATCTGAGAAAGTCTATCACCTTCTGCTTTAAAACTTTTCCTATGAAAGATTGTAGGTAGTAGCAGATGAGGGCCCTCTTGAGAAAGGACACACGTCATCAACAGAAGGCAAACTCTTTGTTAAAACACCAACTTTGGAAATGATTCAGCCTTTTTGTTTTTTTTACTACCATGTGCTACACAAGTAGCACTGTTGAAATAAATTAACTTACTTTTAGAGAAAGTCCTAAGTGAAAAGACTGATTGTGGTGGTTTTAGGCTGTGCCTTTAAAATTTTGTTACAGATTTTGAGTAGAAAAGTAGAAAAATGTAAATAAATCACTATTGGGTGCAAAAAGGAAAACCAGAGATAATTCTAAACAATTTCATTGGAGAAATATCTGCCATAAGACTGCTTGCACCAAAATATTCTGGGGGCTTCTCTTCTCTGCTCACTTTGCGCTTTCAAGAGATATTAATCTACTTCTGCTTGACCTTGGCTGCATTGTTTTGGTGAAGTCTAACCACTACTTACTTTTTCTCTGCTCCTTTCTCCCTTTTGGATAGGGGGTGGGGGGACAGAGGGACAGCTTTCCTGGTCTTCTTAACCGGGGGGGAGGGTGGGTTTGTGTTGTTCGTTAATTGCAAATATCTGTAAATATTGCTAAAAAAAGTATATTTTGTACATATTTATTGCACTCCATTGTACATTGTAGTTTTGCTTGTAAATACAGCTTTCATTTACTTCCAAATGAGCCGGTCTGGCATAGCTAATGTTGGGGGGAAATCTCAACCCACTGCACTGTTGTACAGTAGCTTTTCTGAATATATGTGTCCACTGAAACATAAACCAGGAAAGTAAATACACTGGATTATAATATATAAATAGATTATAAATAGAAATTAATAGTTTAACATTGCAAAATGTAAGTACATCCTGAATACTGCCTTAAAATTATGTCATTGATTTTCTATTGATTTGAAAATAAAATGAATTAAAAGTAATCTAAAAAAAATAAATAAGAAGATGACTAATGTTATGAGGAGCTGAGCTTTTTCTATTAGTATTGTGGCATGAGCATACTGGAACAAGGGACAATGTCTCACAACAGCTATGCAAGTGAAGAGATTGCAGTCAGTCATTTCACAGTGCTACATGTGAAAGGAAAGGCTGGGATTGCCTATCCTGAAGAAGAGAAATCTCATGACATCTTACAGTTGTATACACATACCTGAGGGAAAAGTGTAAAGAGGATAAAGCCAGGTTCCTTCCAATGATATCCAGTGACAAGATCAGAGGCAATAAGCATGAACTAAACCAGAAGTGTCCATCCTAACACCAGGAAATACTTTTTTACTATCAGGATGACCGAATACTGGTAAAAGTTGACCAGGGAACTTGTGGAGTATATATATCCTTGGAGATACTCAAAATATGTTTGAACGTCACCATGGGCAACTAGCTCTAGATGGCCCTGCTTGAGCAGGCCCTTTCAACCTCAACCATACTGTGATTCTGTGAATCTCTGTCAATTAGAGAGCTTGAAATAAAAAATTTTCTTAATTTCATACATTAAGTTTCAAAATATATGTGAGTTACTCTTTTCTGAATGACAGTTGTAAAGATTACTTTTCCTAGGAAATATTTTCTTCTAAATCATATAGCAGAATGCTAAAAGAGGAATGACTCTCAGGAAAAGTGTTCAGGGAGCAATTTACAGGCTAGCATAAAACAAAAGCTAGCAACACAGTGATATCACTAAAAACTGAGATTATGGGACCACAGCCATCCTAATTTTCTTTTACTTTAATGCTGTGTTCTTCCAGTTTTATGTATCTTTAACTAATAGTTACACTCAATGTTTTGCTGTTACTGAGTGTTGCTTTTTACAACACTAATCTCATTTTTACAGTGTATGAATTCATCATAGTTTTTCTATAGCTTTCAATGTCTTGGTCTGGCTTCATACTTCTAACTATGTATGATAAAAATATCAAAATTAACAGCAAATGGAAACATAGGCCCAGTGTCCCTAGTAAACACTCAACCCAGAAATTTGTTTATTTTCCAGTGATTTTATTATTTTCTAAAAAACCTCCAGATCTCATTGAGACATACTGCACTATGAAGAATCTTCAGTGAAAGTAAGATGCATTTGCTCAAAGACAGTTTTAATAACTGGGGTAAAAAAAGGTTCCACTTATGACAACACATTCCTTTGTTTCCACTACAATTAATGACATATTTCCACTTCAAAATGTGGAGTTCATCAACCCTGCCTCCTAAAAAGTGGTGCTACAGCAGACAGCCTTTAGGGAAGACCTTCAAGAGTTGTTTGGATGAATCTTCTTCAAGAACTTAACCTTGGCACCCAGAGAAAATGATAAACCTGGCTTAAAAGGAAGTCGTTGCTCAGAGATGTCATGCCTCTGGGAATTAGTCAGTGAAAGCAGGGCATGACCAGGTCAGGCTTTTTTTTTTATGTTTTGCCAAGTGTCACCACAAAACAGAACATATATCTTAGCTCAGAGAGAACTTGAATAGCCACAAGCCAAATTCCACATCATGAAATTTGGGTGATTATAGATTGTGCTTCTTTTCTTTTTTTTTCCCCTTCTGAACAAAGGAAAGAAAGGAAGAAAAATGGTAAGAAACTAAGAATACTTAGAAATATACATGGTATCAGGCATGATTTTACACCACACATTTATGCCCAGGGATACTTGGAAAAAAAAAAACAACACCACCACTTGAATTTATATATTGTAAATAAGAAAAAAAGCTGGAACATGTGAAAAGCATTGCAAAATATGTTACATTTTATAATTCCCTTCATGAATAGCCAAAAAATATTATTGGGACCCTAGCCCGAGAGAATTTGTTTGCATGTGTAGCATTTAGGCTTTCAAAGTAAAATGAAAGACTTCCAAAGTGTAAAATTATGAATGGAGTCTACTGTTGAGTTTACTATGAACTGTAAAATTCAGTGGAGTGCCAGAAACTTCCTTCTGGAAAGAAGACAAGGGAATATCAACAGGCTGCATTCAGAAGGAATCCTGATGTGTTGATGTAATAGTCAGATAATTAAATTATTTGCCTGCCTTAATATTCCATTTACAAAGAACTCATTTAGCCTTTGAAGCAGAACACTTTGGAGATCATAAAAACATATCTTAGGTTGAAAACAGTCTCTTAAAGAGCATTATATGTGGCTTTGAAAATATTCATTCTTATACATCAGTAGCTAAGCTTGATGATTTCAATCAAGATTGAAATGTATTTGATACCTTGCTCGCTAAATTTAAAACAAAATTATACTTTTCAGTGAGAAGTGGAAAAATTAACTTTATCTGCCTAGACAGTGCCAAGTATATTTCAATCATATGACCAGTGTAACAGAGGAACAGAAAAGCTCACAGACACACTGCAGGAAACAGCACTCAGTTTTCAAACAGTACTAAGGAGAGATGACTCATAAACAGTAACTTCAGCCAAAACCCACTTAAATTAAAGTTTATTCTCCCAAACTCCTCATACTATGTTTAACTGTTAAAGTTTAAGCTGGTAATGCTTAGGGGGAAAAAAAAAATCTCCTGATGCTTCTCATCATCTCATTGAAACAACTGTAATAATTACAGTTCAATCAAGACAGTCTTATGTGATTGAAACCATGTTTTTCGCCATCTCATAAAATCCAAGCAAGCTTTTTTACTCATAAGACTGCACTCATTTTAAAAATACATTTAGTATCCCATGAATTTTTCATTACATTTTTTTAAAACTCCTTAGATTAGTGCATACTAATTCTCCATAGTCTAATGCATACTGATTACATAGTTAGTAATAAACAATTCTACAACTGAAAAATCCATTTCAGTGTCTAGGCTTCTGGGTTTTGTCATAAAATCTCGAGAAGAATCACACTACTTTTTGAATGTGCTCTTGAATTTTTTTCTATAAACATTCTTTTCAGATTGTTTCAAATTTTTCATCCCCTCTATTTTAAAATAAGTATTCTTCTTTACATCTTCTTATGTGATAGATTTTTTTTCTGAGTCTTTGAAAGACAAATTAAACATGAGTGATCTCTAACTTGGAAGAAAAAGGATAAGGGAAAAAAGAAAGAAGCAAAAAAAGCCTGACCAAACAAGCCCATAATTATTTTCTCACTAGAATTATTCTTTTATCACAGAAAAAAAAGTAATCTATGTTAATGGAAGAAATTAGATGTGATTTAATAACAATGGAACTGGTTCATCCTTTCATAAACAAATCTTGATTTATACCCAAAATTTATTTTGGTTCAAAGTAATGTCTTCTAGTAACTTATGGAGAATAACGGCTGTCCTTCGTATCAATTTTTAACAGAGTTTGTTGTTGTTGTATTTCTTGCTGTTGTTGTATTTCTTGCTGTCATTGTTTTAGGTGCCTATCACCATCATGTTAAAGTCTGTATCAGAGAGAGGATGAGCACTGTGATTTTTTTTTCCCCCAACATTTATTTGGTAAAGCATAAGCAAACATGCATGATGATGGTAATTCCTTTGATGTCAGTGGAGTGGTGGAAGAAAATGTCACACAAAGTGTACATAACAATTTAGCACGAGGGCTAAACTGCCTGCTCCCCCAACACAAAAGTGAGGGGAAGAGTAACACACACAAGTCAGGGCTGAGGTAAGAGTTTAATGGAACATAAGATATCATAAGCACAATGTGTAATTAATCTAATAATATATGATTACCTTAGCTTAGCCTATTTGCAGAAGCAGCACAGTGAAATGCACAGGGAATAAAAACAAAAACTAATTTAAAGAATCATAAAACAAAGAGCCAAACCAGCAGCTGCCTGTCTCCCACTCTTTCCACTGCCATGCCTGCAGAAAAGAGCCAACACCCAAGAACTCAGAACCCAGAAACAGCAACCAGAACAGGAAGCCTCCCATGCTGCAATCTGAACTTCAAGCCCCATAATACTTTGCTCCAGTTAGCATTTTCATTTTCTTGAAGCTGGCATGACTGCAGCATGGTGTGAATAACAGCAGCAGGTTCAATTCAATCCATGACAGTGTATAATACTACAAGGTCTCCCTCTTTTTATATTTCCTATACATTTTTACTTGACTCATGTTATTGCTTGCAATAATAGTACCACTTAATAGCATAATGTTTTTAACAAGACTAGTCTATGTTATCATAACAAAGTGGTTAAATTAGAGCAAACAGTCACAGTTTGGAGAAGGACGACTGGAAAATAAAAAAAAAAAACCACAATAAAACCCCTCAAGCCAAACAAAATCAAAACCATCAAGGCTCAGATTATATTTCATAGTGTAGAATTAATTTGTGTGTTTCTAAATGTATGCATCTTTATGGTAGCTGAATTTCTAAGGTTCACTAAGCTTAACTAAGTTCTAGCTGATATTTTGCAAAGGAATTTGGCAAGTTTGCCCAAAGCAGATATCCATCTTGGTTAAATGAAGAGTTCCTATACGTATATATATATATGTCCAAATTCAAGTACATAAACACATATAGGTCCTAAAACCTAGAGTGCAGTCTAACACTTCAGTCACAGATACCACATTTAGAATGTAACCTTGCAAAATATTTAATACAGTAAGAAAATGTTAGGAAATTTATATGAGACTAAACAAGAGACAAAGTTGTTTCTTCTGATTAGCATCAAAGGAACATTTCACTGTGATCTCACTTTTGAAATAAAATGTTGATGTCAAAGTATATCATTCTTGTCACAAATCAGTAAAACGTGAGTGTGTTCTCTTGAAGACTTTTGTAATAGATTTCACTCCCAGAGCAAAATCAAGCCTGAGGAGGACCACAACCTTGAAAAAGAATCAGAATAAAGTAAAATAGTGGTACAAAGTGAAGTCACTCTTTGTCTTTAAACTAGAGGTGGAATCCAGGTACAGAATGGATCACAAAGAGGTGATCTTTCTTTGAAATATATATTTTGTATTTGCATTTTGTATAGATTAACAATTTTATTTAACCTGTTGTAAGAAAATCAGAATTGTTTTTAATAAAGGAGCAGGGTTTTTTTTTTAAACTAAATATTACTAAGATTTGAAAACTGTGACCATTTTAGGCTGTGCCTTTAAGAAAGGGACAGTTGCTGGAAGACTCTGGCTGAGCTGCATTTTTTTTGTGTGTGGGGGGAGAACTTTCTCACCCTGCCACAAAACCAAAGAAAAATGATGAAATAAAAATCTTTGTTTCCCTTCTGTGAAAAGAAAAAGAAACAATCTCTGTGTTATTTCCAAATTAAATGAAGGAGAACACCTGAGAAAGAAAATTCCCAATAAAGTTTGTGATTTCACAGAATCACACAATAAACCAGGTTGGAAAAGACCTCAGAGATCATCAAGTCCAATCTATTACCCAATATCTAACACCTCCTGATGACTAAACCATGGCTCCAAGTGCCACATCAAATCTTACTTTTTGAACACTTCCAGGGATGGTGACTCCACCAGATCCCTGGGGACCCCATTCCACTGGCCAATTACTCTTTCAGTGAAGAACTTTCTCTTCACCTAACTTTCCTCTTCACCTCGAACCTCAACTTCCCCTGGCACGGCCTGAGACTGTGTCCTCTCATTCTGCCACTGGTTGCCTGGGAGAAGAGAACAACCCCAACGTGGCTACAACCTCCCTTCAGGTACTTGTAGACAGCAATAAGGTCTCCCCTGAGCCTCCTCTTCTCCAGGCTAAACAACTCCATCTCCCTCAACCTCTCCTCACAGGGCTTGTGCTCAAGATGTCCCACCAGCCTCATTGCCCTTCTCTGGACATGTTCAGATATCTCAATGTCCTTCTTAAATTGAGGAGCCCAGAATGACACACTAACCACTGTTGAGTATAGGGGATGAATGACTTCCCTGCTCCTGCTGGCCACAGTATTTCTGATGCCATTGGCCAGGATGCCATTGGCCTTCTTGGCCACCTGGGCACACTGCTGGCTCGTGTTCATGTCTGTCAACCAGGTCCCTTTCTGCCTGGCTGCTCTCTATCCACTCTGACCCCAGCCTGTAGTGCTGCATGAGGTATTTGAGGAAGAATAAAAAAGCAAGCTGATACAGAAGAGGATGGTTGAATTTCAGTTGCATCAGAACTAGTTTAGTCATCATAAAAAAAGACCGATAAGCTGTATGAATTTGTGCCATGGGAGAACTCAGGTTGGGGTAGCTTCAAAAAACAGAATCACAGAAGTCAGTGGAATAAAAAATATTTATTTGAGAAGACGGCTATATCAGATAAATAGGCAACTCTTTCCTAAGGTTCTATTCTACATCACCCCGGGGATCCATATTTTTGTAATGCACACACGCACACACATATATACACATATCTGTCTATCTATCTATCTACCTACCTACCTACCTACCTACCTACCTACCTATATATATATATATCTATGTTCATATCAGTTAAGCCCCTGCATGGTTGTGATGGATACTCTGACCTTGGATGAACAACCAATGTGTCCTAGTCCTGGCAGTCAGCCTTGTGCTAGACATCTTGGGCTCCCCCTTTGGCATGACACTGAACATCCCTGGATGCATTTCCCCCATCTCAGAAACAGTTTCCATTATTTACTGCTTTCTCATTTAAATAATTGCCATACACTGCCAATTGTCTCCTTAAAGGATCCTGACTCCCTAACACCATCTCTTTCACTTTCTCCATGTCTAAAGTCAATTAGCATTTGCTATATGATTTGCTATGACTTTATGTCCTCTGTCCCAAGTATCTTGAAAGGATATCCTAAAGGGCTCGACTAGGCCCTGGGCAGCCTGGTCTAGTTGGGGATGTCCCTGCTGGCTATGCAGAGGTCAGACTAGATGACCTTTGGAGGTCCCTTCTGGCCCAGACCATTCTATGACATAAAGCTATTACTATTTTTCTGTCCTTTTTTTCTTTCCTGTGCATGCCTTACTTGCAAACAGGGCAGAGGCAGTTTAGGTTTCATGTAGCAGTGCTTACAAATAGCACCCTCATGGTAATTATTTGCTCTGTTTTTTTGTTTGTTGGGTTTTGCTGGGTTTTGGTTGATTGGTTGTTTTTTTTGGTTGGTTGTTGGTGGTTGTTTTTTGTTTTCCAAGTACATATCAAAATCATCTTCTTAGCTGAAGCTCTACAGGTATAGTCCAGGACTTTGTCTAAATGAGTAAATTTCACCCTGTGATAGTACTGTTTCACAAAAGAAGTAATATCATACTTATCAAATTTGTGCAGAATACAGAGCTGTACATAAAAATAAGTTAATATTCGATATATATGTATAAAGATATATTGATAACTATAGACATATATAACCTCTCACTTTTTCTTTTTCTCATATATCTAACTATATACATAAAGTTGTCTATTCATATATATATATATGGAAATAGTCATATATATTGTAAAATGTTATTTTGCAACAAGAAATAAATAGATTCCTGTGACACTGTTACTGCTTCAGAAATCATGCTGCACTGACAGCTTAATTACCAAGTATGGATACTAGAAGGTAAGTCCCTTGAGCTTTCTGGTGCCCTTAAACTCCTGAGAAAGGAAAACAGATGCATAAAGAATAATACAGAAACTAATAAGTGGAGGGGAAAAATAAACAAACAAATAAATAAATAAATAAAAACACCTCTACTTTGGATGGGTTCAGGAGTATGGTCGTCTTCTGTCAGGTGGAAACCATCATGCATTGAGCTCTTTTTTTTTTTTTCCCTTTTTTTTTCTTTTTTTTCTTTTTTTTCCCCCTTTTTTTTTTTTCTTTTTTTTTTTTTTTTTTTTTTTTTCTTTTTTTTTTTTTTTTTCTTTTTTTTTAATTTTTTTTTCTTTTTTTAAATTTCTGTTTGTACCCCACAAGCACTGCCCCCTGCGCTACTTCAAGAAAGCTTTGCCCAGCTAGAGCCTGAGTTGCAACTTTGCCCCACAATCCAGATGATGGGTCCTCTGTGCCCAGCCATTGAGCTAATTTTCAGTGTACCTGTCTGCTCATCCAGCCTTACATGAACAGCTTGCTGTGAAGATCATGAAGGAGACAATATCAAAGGTTTTGCTGAAGTCTACATAGGCGATGTTCATTGACCTTACCTCATCTACCAGGTCAACGATTTCATCATAGAAGTTTATCAAGCTGCTCAAGCATGACTTCTCCTTTGATGAAACCATACAGATTACTGTTGATGATTTTCTTGTCATTCACATGCCTGAAAGACGATCTTTCATGATCTGGGTAATCTGCTTCTCTTCCTTTATCCCTGTTCTGTCAATGAGGGCTGAGCGCTCTCCCTGTTATGCTAATATAAGATGATAGTAAGAAATATTTAAAAAACCCCCACACCCATCCAGTTATGAGTCATTCACATAACTCTATAAAGCCCTGCTATGTTGGGAAATAATGTAAAATTCAAAATGGTGTAGACATACCTGAGAATAAGTCCTAAGTAAACTAACATAAGAACCTTGGGATGTGTAGCTGTATTGATTTGGTCATTTGAGTTAATTGTCCCTAGCATAGCTAATAGAGTTGCGTATTTTGCTGCTTCTGGAATTATGGGGGGGGGGGTGTTCAGCGTTATATTGTGATGCATGGATGTGTATTTTTATGTAGATTTGATGGTGCCCATTTAATCTCACAATTTTGCAATTTTTATAGCTTATATTTGCTATGCATTTGCTTATGTATTTGTGTATCTGTCAAGGGTATATGTATGGGATATCAGTGAGTGGTAACAAGAAAAACTTCTGTAAATACATAGGTGACAAAAGGAATCCTAGTGGATATATAGACCACTTGGTCAATGAGACAAGGAAACTGATTACAAAGACCATGGAAAAGAAGAAGGTATTGAATGCCTTCTTTGCCTCACCCTTTACTAACAAGTATTTGTAAATACTACTAAACAAATATGGGAATGTTGCTCCAGTTTCAGTTTCTTATAAAGTGTATCTAGATAACCAGACCTTTGCTTATTTTGATGTTTTGTTTTTGATCAGTAGATGATTACTCCGTTTAAAAATTTTAGTTTGCTTTTGGGTTTGATTTACATGTAAGCCTCCACCATAAATACCTGTTTTATATACTCACAGGTTACAGTGACCTAAATACAGGGATCAATATGGGCCCAGTTTTGTTCAATATCTTTATCAATGACCTGGATGAGGGGATTGAGAGTACTCTCAGCAAGTTCTCTGGTGATACAAAACTGGGGGAAGGGGGGGGGTGTGTGTGACACCCCATCAAGCTGTGCATCTATCCGACAAGATCTGGACAGGCTGGAGAGCTGAGTACAGGCAAACCTCTTGAGGTTCACTGAGGATAAGTGCAGGGTCCTGCATCTGGGGAGGAATAACAACATACACCAGTACAGTTTAGGGGCTGCCCTGCTGAAAAGCAGCTCATGGAGAAAGACCTTGGAGTGCTGGTGGACAGCATATTCTCCATGGAAAAACAATGTGCCCTTGTGGCCAACAAAGCCAATGGTATCCTGGGGTGCATGAAGAAAGGTGTGTCCAGCAGGTCTAAGGAAGTTCTTCTACCCCTCTACTCTGCACTGGTGAGACCCCACCTGGAATACTGTGTCCAGTTTTGGGTTCCCCAGTGCAAGAGAGACTGAGAACTGCTAGAGAGAATCCAACAGAGAGCCACAAGGATGATTAGGGGACTTGAGCATCTCCCATATGAAGAGAGACTGAGATCCCTGGGGCTGTTTAGTCTTGAGAAGACTGAGAGGGGATCTCATCAATGTATATAAATATCTGACGGTGAGTGTGAAGTGGAGGGGGCCAAGCTCTTTTCATTGGTGCACATTAATAAGACAAGAAATAACATATTCAAACACAGAAGATTTCACCTCAACATGAGGAGGAACTTCTTTGCAGTGAGGGTGACAGAGCACTGGAACAGGCTGCCCAGGGAGATTGTAAAGTCTCACCTGGAGACTTCCAAAACCCACCTGTATGCGTTCCTGTGTGGACTACCCTATGTGATCCTGCTTTAGCAGGGAGATTGGAGCAAATATCTTGAGGTCACTTCCAACCTCTAATATACTGTGATACTGTGATTTTGTTAATTATTTGCAAAAGGAAGCAAATTCACTAATGCACTATTTTTTGTTCTGCCATTTCTACAAGTCTAAAGAATTTTCTAATATTATTAAACTGCAACATTTTCTGCTGTGTTAAGAACAAAAAGACTATCATAGCAAGCAGCACAGATCAAAAGAAGCAGACCTAAAGCCCAAAATTTTTGTTTTTGAGGACCTGATATTTATTTACCTCAGAGAAACTATAGCACAGCCCTATGGACTTTTTCAGCTGGAGTGCATTAGTTGTTCACCTGACTGTATCTTCCAGTTCAATAACATATGGAAATAAAATGGTTCATGCACACCATAATGGGAAATAAAGCATATTAACTGGAGGCAATCAGATTTAAAAATACACCCCAATCTGAATTAAAATGCTTGTGTGAACAGTATCCAAGAAGTCCCAAAACAAAAGATACACATAAGTCACATATGGAAATAACAATTTTTACCCCCACATGCACTGAAGAATTCCAAGATCATTCTTTCACATCACCCCAAAATACGTCTTTATCCTAGTATGTTGTTTCAGAGGACTGCAACTGGCTTACTTTTCCTTGTATATATGGATCCTACAGACTAGAGTGAAATGTTAAGATTGTGAACTTCAGAATTATAGTGCATGCAAATGAATAGTTAGGGGAAAACAGTCGACCTAAAATGTTGTATAGAAAAATCCAGAAAGCAAATTCATCATCTGTAACCATACTGCATTACCAATGAAGGCCAGCTCTTAAAGCAGTATCACCTACACAGACTCCTGGATTGTCAGGACAGACCAAAAAAACATAGAAAAAAAAAATTACTGTCTTGATCAGACAGAGTTACTGCAAAGCTATGTGCAACAGCTGGCTGAAATTCTTTTAATGTGCTTCAAATGTGATACTTGGTCTTAAACTTGTTAGTTGGAAACATAATTCATACAACCTCATAAATCAGGCTGTTAGACATTGCTCTGATTTACACTTTCTCATTGTGATCAGTCAGCAATAGCCAAATAAAAGCCAGTGTCCTTGAAGAAAGAACATCAGAGATCTGAAAGGTGGTTCAATGTCAGCTAAAATTTGCTTTTAATTTCTCTGTTTCTTGTGGTTTCATTAATTTTCATTATTGATATTGCTGATGCTGACAAAATAGCACAGAGCTATACAACTTGTTCTTTTCTCTCACACATGCAAACATTAAAAACACAGTGAGAGGAAGTGGTGGTATGTATACATGCATCTGCGTGACAGAAAAATGTTGATGGCAATGTTCACTGGCTTGCAAACTGTCACAGTTTATTTGTTATACAGCAGAAATGTCAAGAAACCTTCTTTATGAAAGGTACTGTTCTTGCAATAACATTTAATGACTCTATTTTAAACACGCATTGTGTACAAAGAATTTTCAAGGAACGGTATTATCAGCAGTTTTAAACATTGGTGGATGATGATGATTCATCTTTCAAAAAATGAAAAAAAAAAAATCAATGCTTATAATTTTTGCCTCAATCTCATAGCTAAATGAAAAGCATCACCTTTAAAAAGAAAAAAAAAATCAAAGAGCTTTACAGAGCTGATAAAAAATACAACTAATCTGTGACGTATTGTGCTTTATAAACAAATGGAAAGATCACTTACATATTAGATCACAATTCCTAATGCCTTTTTGATGTTAATTGAAAATAATGCTTTTATTATCATTATGCTTTTCTGTTCTATAATTAATCATATTTCCCAAATATAAAGAAGATTCTTCTAAGGGAAGTTCATGGCTTAGAGACAGAATCTGAAAAAAAAATTATCTCAGCTAGAGGTCCATTTTAAATCTAAGGTCACATTTTAATGAGGGCTTTTCACAGACCTTTTCTTTTTTTTGTGTGGCTAGTCTCTTCACAGAAAAGGACTAGAGAAGATCAAATGCATTTTTCCTCTAGCAAAGAGTTGGTCTGCTAGTTTGAGAGATATTTTTTCTCTAGTCGACAAATCCTATTCGTTGATGAGCAAACAAAAATATATCCTAACTTTCAAAATGTGGATTCTAAGAACAGAAAACAGGAGGGAAAAAACCAAAAATACAAATAAAACAATACTTGATGATAAAAACTAAATATTTGTGCAAGTATAGTGATTAAAACATACCAATAACTCATTTTCTCATGTTATAAAGCACTCAGACATAAGGAACCGTCAGAAGATTACAAATTAGGAAACTAAAGTTTAATCAACAAATAAGAAAGAATGTTGTTGCAATTATTCAATACTTTTCTGCATAAATACTTCCCCACAAAAATAGTTTTGGCTTGTTTTCTCACACAGCCTTAAAAAGGATATCATTCAACAAAATAATAGCATGATATATAGAATCCAAAATTCTCACTACTCCCTAACCTTGCAATATTCTCTTTTGTACAATTATTCTTATTCAAACCCCATACCACAGATTATTTTTTCACTGCTTGTCTTACCTGTGGCATTATCTATCTTCTTTCCAGCATAAACCTCAAATAACCCATGATCGAATAATATAGATCAATACAATTATTTTCAATAATCTGTGACTGTTAGAAGCCCTAACATGCATTTATTTCAAGGTTATTTTTATTTTCTGTTGTATTTCTCCTCCTTTTCTGGACAGTTATTATTAACAGTTCTGTGTATTCCTTCATCTTCATTACTTGCTCATTTTATTGATTTCACTAAGAAGCCACTTACCTATAGCAAGATAAAATGATACATACAGATTGTATCTGTGTCTAAACTATAGCATTTACCCTATCACCTGATGACCCATTCCCATCTGTGAAGGGGAATCAGGAAAGGAAGACCCACAAGTTGAAGCAGAAACATATCTAAGAGAATAACCAAACTAGTGAGAGTCAATATGAGAAATATCAACTTATACTTATCCCAGTGGTGGTGGGTTGAAATTACCCCCCAAAATAAAATTGCACAGCAATCAGAATAATCAGGAAAGAAAAACATAGAAAAGCCCAAGATGAATGTTCCCCTATCCACACTAAACTCTCCTTTATACTGAATGTTATGCCCATGCTATAGGATGCAACTGTGAGCCAGTTCAAGTCACCTGTCTTGACTGACGCTGAACTGCTAATGGCCTGTAGCCCATAGCTGTTCTGCAATTCTGTCCCATTAAAACCATGACAATATTTTGCTCTTCCTCTATGAAATCATGATAGGGGCTGATGTGTTTTGCACTTGTAAAACTCACTGATTACTGGAAATTCAAACAACTGACAGGAAAATCAATTTATTTTCTCTTTATTCCAACATTAGAGCAGGTAGATATACTTTAATTTTAGAATACTGCCTGATACTATAAATTGTCAACTCCTTCTAAATAAACAAGAGAGAAGTGGTAAATATGAAATGAATTTGCTGAGATGAACTTTTCTTACATTCTAACCTAGATATTGGGGTAGATGTTTAATATTTTATTCTATTAGAACAATTAGACAAAACTCAGATATTACTCAACTATTTTCTTCAAATGCTTGATATTTGAAAACAGTGTGATAACAGAAATATAGTCTGGGCAATGAATGGATTGAGAACAATCTTGAGGAGGAGGATTTGGGGTTGCTGGTTGACCCTAATCTTAACATGACATAGCAATGTGAATTTGACAATTGCATCATGGGATGCATCAAAAGAAGTGTGACCAGCAGATCAAGGGAGGTGATTCTGTCCCTCTACTCTGCTTGTCAGACCCCAGCTGAAGTATTGCACTCAGGTATGGAGAACCCCAAGATAAGAAGGACGTGGATCTATTGGACCAAGTCTAGAGGAGGGCCCTAAGACGATCACAGGTCTGGAGGACTTTTCCAACAGAAAGCAGGCTCAGTAAATTGGGGTTGTTCAACCTGGAGAAGATAAAGCTCTGAAGATGCTTTATAGCAACCTCTCAGTACCTAAAATGGTTCACAAGAGAACTAGGTAGGGACTTTTTAAATGGCCATGCAAGTGATAAGATGAGGGGTAATGTTTTTAAACTGAAAGAGGATAGATTTTGATTAGATATAAGGAAGAAGTTCTTCACTGTGAGTGTGGTGAGGCACTGGTGCTGGTTACCCTGGGAGATTGTTCAGGTTGTGGACTGTCAGTCATATTGATGCATGTGAGGAAGAAATGTGGCTGCAATCTTGACAAGGCTGGGAAGGAAAACGAGCATGTCATATGAGATACAGTTATGTCCTTATCTCATGTGTGACAATGAGAGTGTGACCCATCATATCCTTTCAAGTCTCTTAAGGCTACACCTTAGAAGAACTGTACAGCTCTCTACTCTGTTTATCCACAACTCTGTTGTAAAGACAATCTTGATGGTCCTTTTATTTGATTCTGAATAAAATTTAGGTAGCATAACCAAGCACTGATGCACAAGGGAGGAAGTAAGGAAGTCCCAATCTACAGTGATGTAATAAAATAATATAGGAATTAAGCAGCATTTTATCTGAGACTGATGGACTCACTCTGCAGTCACTCTAAAGTAGTTGAAAAAGCAGGTATACAACCTTTATAATTTCAGTCATCATGAGGGTACAGGGAGTCAGAGTCCAAGTCCTAGCTATCAGAACTGACCACTGATCTCTAAGATGTTGAGATCACTTAGATAACTTCCACGGATGCATTGGTTAAATACATCCCATAACAATGTCTTTACTTTATGATTTCAACAATGACTTACTTTCAAAGGCCTTTTTATCATAAGATCTCCTTATGTATTGTTTTTCCTTCATGACTAGGAGTCAAGCATCCCCTTTCTACGGGTCCTGCCTCCACTTCTCACTAGTTTTTCAAATAATTGTGCTATTTCTTTTTGCTGCACATTCCAAACCCTATCAGTGACAAAGTTGTATAGTGATGAAAGTGAAACAAAAAGAATATGAAACAAAATTACTATATTGTTAGTGAGGTACCAATACACCATCTTTTGGGACTCTAGCTTTTGGATGACAAACCTGAACTAAATGTCCAAGTTCTCTAGGTTTCAATGTACTAGAAATCCAGCAATTTGTATACAATTAAGATTCCTCCAAATGGAAAACCAGTAATGTAGGTACCTATCTTATCCTCTTCACTACATATAAATTTGCACATCAGATAGAAGACCCTAAACTTCACAATATTTGTAGTACTTGCTTAATTAAATTCCTAGCAGAATTCAAGACTATTTTGAGAATCAGCTTTGCTGGCTATCCTCCCTTCCTTCACTACTGACTGTAAAGTAGTGCAGCTGCAAAAAGGGAATTAGAGGTCAGCTTTTTTCAGCTTTGAAATGGTCAGTGTATTCTACCTGACTAACATTCTTAATATTTTAAGTTTGGGGTTTTAATTTTATTTTGTTTTGTTATTTTTAATAATATATAAAATGTAGCAGTGTGTAGCTGATACAGCAATTAGTTGAGGTGAATGAGGATGCATTAGTACATATCACATACTGAACATCTACAAACTTGTCTTTGAGTTTCTGATTCCACAACACAAATACAGTAACATATTTGTGGATATGTTTTCATTTATTTAGATTCTGAATTTATTTGTGTTTTCTATAGAAAGAATTGTTATTACGAGGAGTAATTTAGTTCTTGCATATAAACTAGTATTCTAAATATCCCATTGGAGAAATCTGTTTGTCTGTATTGATTTGGAACATAGGAACTTAAGTTCCACATTAGAATTCATTCCTTAACCCACAAGACACACAAGCAATACCTTTCACCCCTTCCATTTCACAAAGCACTTCTGTGCTCCTGATTTGATTAATCATGGGTACATGGAAACTTGGATGTGAGCATCCAGGTCCTATGCTTCTGGGAGGCCCCTGGGCAAATCTGTGGCTAAGACTACATTTTGCTTCCTACAATGAATGACAGAAATTACATTCATCCTTCTGGGAACTTTAGAGAAGCTGATTCTTCTGTCTTTCATTCTTTATACACTATGTATTTCATGCATATACCTATATTTTATGGAATGTTTCTTTCTGTGAATGATATTTTCATTCTATTTTGAAACTAATGTAGACTAAAATATATAATTGTCACTAAAATCACTTTTTCTAAAGCAGGAATCCTTCTCCATTTCTCCCTGTCTGCAGTAATAGAGGGGTCATGTATGTCTGAACCGCTGCTTTTAAGGGCACTACATGACTAAACATTTTGTTTGTTTGTTGTTTCCCTTCCGATGGAAATGAAGTTATTTCACACAAGGCCCCAAAATTCATATTCATACAAAGAAGGCAAACTGAAGGGCTTCTTTGGTATTTCATCTTGTTAAAAAAAAAAAGAGCTATTGTTTTCATCTTTCAGCAGCTTTGTTGGGATCAATGACTTCATAAATTTTTTTTTATAGCTTGATGAAGTAGAAGGAATGACTGTGCTCAACAGTCCATGATCTGCAATGATTTATCCACCCTACCATGTCTGAGTTCAAGATATGCAAGTAGTGCAAATCAGCACTGATTTTGCCCAGAACTTTCTTATCTAAATTGTTTAAAATTATATTTTTACATGATTTTTCAAGTAAAGTTCTAAAAACTTATGAGGGGAAAAAAAAAGGAAAAGTTACTCTGAAAGAATTATGGTTGCACATACTGTGTCTTTGACCTGACTATTTAGGCTAATGACATAAAAAATATATTCCCTAAAACAGTAATAAAACCCAGAACAAAACTGATCAAAACTTGAGAGTCTTTGCAAGCTCCCTGGATTATAATGAATCTTTCAGGCTAGTGAAAATATAGCGACTGTATTTTCATGAGAAGACACAACTCTTTTGCTAGGCTTATGTATATGCTAAATGGAACAAAAATCAAGAAGAAACTCACATCTGATAGGCCAGCTATGCTCAGGAAACTAACTAAGATAAGTTTACAAGACACACAAATTTTTTGAGGCAGTTGAATTTATTACTTAGATATATTTAAATATCCACAATAACCCCAGGCAGTGCTAGAGGCTGGGATCAGAGTGGCTGGCGAGTAGCCAGGCAGAAAGGGACCTGGGGCGACTGGTTGATAGTAAGCTGAACATGAGCCAGTAGTGTGCCCAGGTGGCCGAGAAAGCTAACTGCATCCTGGCCTGCATCAGGAACAGTGTGGCCAGCAGGAGCAGGGAAGTCATTGTGTCCCTGTACTCAGCACTGGTTAGGCCACACCTTGAATACTGTGTCCAGTTCTGGGCCCCTCAGTTCAGGAAAGATGATGAGATGATGGAACGTGTCCAGAGAAGGGTAACAAAGCTGGTGAGGGGTTTGAAGCATAAGCCCTATGAGGAGAGGCTGAGGGAGCTGGAGTTGCTTAGCCTGGAGAAGAGGAGGCTTAGAGGAGACCTTATTGCTGTCTACAACTCCCTGAAGGAAGGTTGTAGCCAGGTGGAGGTAGGTCTCTTCTCCCAGGCAAGCAGCACCAGCACAAGAGCATGTAGTCTCAAGCTGTGCTAGGGGAGGTTTAGGCTGAATGTTATCAAGCAATTCTTCATAGAAAGAGCAATTGGCCATTGGAATGGGCTGCCCAGGGAGGTGGGGGTGTCATCATCACTGGAGGTGTTTAGGAAGAGACTTGATGGAGTGCTTGGTGCCATGGTTTAGTTGATTAGATAGTGTTGGATGATGGGTTGGACACGATGATCTTGAAGGTCTCTTCCAACCTCTTCCAACCTTCTATTCTATTCTAAACTGCTTATTTCAGTGTCTTCTTATTTTGTTTTGAAGAAAATCTCTGAGATATATTTTAAAATTAAAGTATTCAATTTTCCCATTCCCATAAATAAAAAATAACTTCTATTTCATTTAAAAAAAAAACAAATAAACAAAATAATTCTTAACTGAAAGCTTCCAATAAGGCTTATGCTTTTGTTCAATAATGGATTCTATTTAAATGCAATTTTGTTAATGTCCTCAGCTATCTCAAGTATTCACCCATTTTTAGAAATAAAAAGGGGTCAGCTGTCTGGTTACTTCTGGCTGACCCAAATAAGGTAAGTTGGAGTCTGCAGTTAATGAAGCATCTTAGTGGCCATGTGAGGAAAGGCTTGAAAGGCTTCTACTGTAGAACTATTTGAATTAAAATTCAATTTTGCAGTTATAATCGGATTAGTTAACGAGCACGTCATCTCCTACTACAAAGCTAGGTAAAATAAAGAAGTTCCTTTAAAAGAACGTCTGAAATCAAAACCTTCTACCATTTTAAAATTCAAAAAGAAAAAGAAGTAAAAGTATGATTTGAGGAGAAACTATGCCAAGCAATCTTTGGTTTGAAACAGACAACTTGACATTGTCCACCAAAGTATAGAAGTAAATCCCTTTATTAGAAAGAAGCAATGCGAGGCTAGGAGCAATGGACACAAACTGGAACACAGGAGGTTCCAGGGATGTTGAAGAAGATGATCTTCAGAGATCCCTACCAACTCCTACCATTCTATGATACTGTGTGATTCTGTGACTGCCTTCATTCCATTTCACTTTATGCCTTTCTATTAATAGCTGAAAATATTTTACTGAGGAAAGACAAAACTCAATGAAGTGAACCATTTGTTTTATTCAGAACATGATGATGTCTGAGGACATTCTCATCAGACTAGTGAATTCCTTAAGATTGTTTCTATCGATCTTGGATCTTACTCCTCTTTTATAAGAAGTCTGATAAGGTGTAGTGTGGGAAGCCAGGGATTAGCTAACAGGATACTTACATGGCCTTCACGTCTGTGTGGGGCCCTGGAGTGTGATAAGAGATGTTGTACCTTGATCTGTGTGAGAAAGGATGGGAGTGAAAGATAACAAAGTTCTGCTTCATTGTAGCAGATGGGAAAGGCAACTGGGGAGAACAGCAGCTGTTAAAATAAAAATATAACAGTGGTCTTAATGGGGGTAGACTGTGGGAAAGTGGAACTATACCATTCACATACACCTTAATAAACAGCCATCCAGCTCCACAGATTGTGGCTATTTTGCCCACCCTGTGACCAAGGTCACCTCCTCACAACCTGGTCTATCAGTCTATATTTCAGCTCTCCATGTTGAGACAGGTAGGTCTGGAATCCATATATAGCCTGATTCACTCAGGAAAACCCAGACTAGCTGTCATGAGGGCTGAAGACTGGAAAGAAAGAAAGCTAAAACAAACAAAGCAAATAAACAAACAAAAAAACCCAGTTAATTTATCAGTCACACAAAGTGCTCTGAAGCATAGACCGAAATATTGAATAGAACTAACAATTTAATGCAAAAGCAATAGAAAATGATTAAGGCCCTGGAGATGTATTTCTGAAAACAGGCTTCTAAGTTGTGCAGCTTTGCATGGGAGTTTTTGATGTTTTGCTTTTCTAGTACATCTTTTTTAAAATTATTTTTAGAGAAGAGTAAGATAAACCTGGAAATCACAGGTGAATAATCACAGCTCACACTGAGTCATAACAGGTGGACAAATCTTCCAGTCCCTCATAGATCATATGAGACTGCTAAAGTTTTGTGCCCTCCTCATCACTTGACCTTCAATGACTGCAGGGGAATATTTTAGCTGAAGTGCTCCCCCTTCTCCAGTATTCTCACCTTTGTTGGGGAAAGTAGTTTTCTTGTCATGTGTCAACAGGAGCCCACTTGCAGCCCAGAAAGCCAATCAGATCCTGAGCTGCATCAAGAGAAGTGTGGCCAGCAGGTCAAGGGAGGTGATTCTCCCCCTCTACTCAGCCCCTGGTGAGACCCCACCTGGAGTACTGTGTCCAGTTCTGGAGCCCCTATTACAAGAGGGATCTGGAGGTGCTGGAATGTGTCCAGAGAAGGGCCACGAGGATGATCAGAGGGCTGGAGCACCTCTCCTATGAGGACAGACTGAAGGAGTTGGGGCTGTTCAGTCTGGAGAAGAGAAGGCTCTAAGGTGACCTCATTGTGGCCTTCCAGTATCTGAAGGGGGCCTACAAAAAGACTTCTCAGGATATCAGGTAGTGATAGGACTAGGGGGAATAGAATGAAGCTGGAGGTGGGGAGATTCAGACTGGACGTGAGGAGGAAGTTCTTCACCACGAGAGTGGTGAAACCCTGGAATGGGTTGTCCAGGGAAGTGGTTGAGGCCCCATCCCTGGAGGTGTTTAAGACCAGGCTGGATGAGGCTCTGGCCAGCCTGATCTAGTGTAGGGTGTCCCTGCCCATGGCAGGGGAGTTGGAACTAGATGATCCTTGTGGTCCCTTCCAACCCTGACTGATACTATGATACTATGATATACAGGAGTGGATTTAATGTATACTGCCATAAATAAGCATAACAGAACTGCAATAAATTTCCTAGAGATTTTCTCCTGACTTGTTAAAGGATTGCAGTTGCTGTAAGTAATAAAATTGGTATAAGTATAACCTGCATGAATATAAAGCTGGGAAGTAATAAATTTAAATTAATTACATTTCAATTATCTGTAAAATCTGTGAAAGTGAGAAATATCAATGGCCAAGGAATTACCATTTTCATTGGGTTTAAAAATGGTTTAAACAGTCTGGATTTTGATACATAGGATTTTTGTTAAGACAAAGTATGAATTGTAGTTATAACACGGGCTTTCTTGTTTAAAAAATGTTTTTCTTTATTGCTATATCCAAAAGTGCATTGTTTTAAACTGAAGCAGATGTTACTCTGTATTGTCACAGAGACAGGCTTGTTTCTCTAGATGTCTATATTTGAATAGTCTAAGTAACTTTTCTAGACCTTTTGAAAAAGAATATTCCCCATGTAGCCTTTGATCTATTCCTCCTCCATTTTTTTAATATTAAAGAAAAATGTATCATTATAGGAACTTTTCTAAGAGCTTGGAAATCTCTGTGTGAGCAAAAGGCCCAGTACAAGTGTCATGTGCTTTTAAAAACAGCTATTTTCATTTCACCCTGCTTTTTTTTCATTGAGGCTCAGAATACTTATGTGAGACATTTGTTTGTCATTTTGATATTTTAATAATAATTCCATCTTTATTTATATTTCTGCTTAACTCCAGATTTCTGCCTAATGTATCAGTTAGAAGACAGAACTACAGTTTCTAGAAATGTTCTTTTTTGTTGTTGTTGTTGTTGTTGCTTGTTTGTTATCCAACAATACTTACATGCAGCTGGTATCTAATAGATGAGTATGGGTCTAACCATATTCTGCTTTATAAGGAGTGCATCATCCTTAGGAGACAAGCTTGATTGTGAGTGGTTGCAAATTATGAAAAGATATGTGGGAGTTATAACTAGCTGTTTTCTGAAATAATTAGTGTGCAGTGGCAGACAGAAAAGCTAATAAGATGATCACCATTATCAGGAATTACATTAAGACAAAGACAGAGATCATTATTTTGCTACCAGATTAGAAATGAACAAGTAAACAAACAAAGCAAAACAAAACAAAACAAACAAAACAGCAAAAAACACCAACCAACCAAAACAACAAACAAAACCTGAGAACAGTGCTATGTTCGACACTCTCAATCTCAAGAATTTTGTGTGGAGGTAGAGGAGGTACTAAGACAGACAGCTATATAATGATGATTAGGATGAAGGATGAAGTGCACCAGTTTTTTATATATACATAAAGGAAGTAATTTTTTAAGCAACAGTTAGGGAACATCAGGAATACACTGCAGAGAAAAGTGTGGAGATAGAAAATATCTACAGGACGGATGCATCCAAAAAATTGTTGGACATCATCTTGGAGGATAGCTCCAAAGACAGGTTCCAAGCAGGTTGCATTGATCTCATATGGCAAGATATTGGTAGCAGTTGGGCTGCAGGGATGGTGTTTGTGAAACAAAGATCAACATTTGTCTTTATGGAAAGATGGTTCCAGACATCTCTAAGATGGATACACTGCTGGCCAAAGCTGAACCAATTAGCAACTGTGGCAACAGATCTGTGATAACATATTTAAGAAAGGGATGGCAGCTGTGTATGGAGTGAGAAAAATGTGAGAAGTAAAATGCTGCAGGTACTAAGATCAGTGAAGAAAGAGGAGGAAGAGGTGCTCCAGAGATTAGAGGAAAGATTCCTCTGGAGTCCATTGAGAAGACCATAGCAAAGAAAGTTGTTTCCCTATAGCCCATGGAAAGGACTACACCAAAGCAGACACCCAGTCTGCAGTCCATGGAGGTCCTCATGCTGCAGAAGATGAATGTGACCTGAAGGGAGCTGTAGTGTAGTCTCCTTTAAAGCATATTAACTTTGCATAGTATTAAAGAAAAAGTTATGTAGTAAATACACAGCTTTAAATAAAGTATAGAAGAATCCTGCATTTATTTTTTTCATTTTTCCTTATTTTGTAAAGTTTACTGTGACTATATGATCTCAGATCACAGCATAAAGAAAAGAAAAAGCATCTGCTTCATAGCCTAATTTTCATAGTACATTGCATAATGGATATTTTAGAACGAAAATTTCTCAGGTGAGCTTCACATGACAACTTCACAGCAGCCATGTAATACTGAAAATAATATAAAACAAATTTTGAATAAAATCAGCAAAGGATTAAAGTAGTTTGTAAGTATGGTCCAAATATGCATAGAAAACTGAGTATGTTTTTTGAAATGTTTCAAAATATAATAACTTTCTTAATTTATGAATTGAGCTATGAATTATGGGGGGGGGAAAGTCTCTCATAAGACTTGCATTTCAAACAGTAGCTTCAGTCCATTTTGAGCCCATTTGAAGGTCTACCTGTACTTTCTTTCCCTATATGTCACTGTTTCTGTTCTGAGTCGTGAACAAATCCAGAAAATGCAAACACATGCTATGGGTGTGGAAGGAAGTGGTGGGGAGGAAGTTTAAAAAACCCCTACAATAAACAGCAACAAACATTCACAAAACAAATAAATATTTACATAACAACAAATCCATTTACATAACAACATCAAAACATTTACAAAACAACAAATAAATATTTACTGAGCTAATCAAATTTCATAAACAGATCACCAGAAGATTAAAGAGACCTTTCATTTCCCCTCAAGTAGAGAAACATTCAAACATTTAAAATTATGAGATTGCCAAACTGACCTAAATAGAGTACAAAGAAGTAAGAAGATAGTAGGTACTTTTAAGTGCTTTGGTATGAAAGATTTTACAAGGTGTTACATAAATCCCAAAGAAAGCCCTAAGGGGTGAAATCAGAGAAAATACACATAATAAGACCTTTGCTTTGTCCTCCCTTTTACTTTCTAGATTCAGAACAAGTGCAAGAACTTTCTTTGTTCATGTTAGTAGAAAACACTTCCTTTTCATGAAAGTGTCACTGATGGTCCCATTGCCAATGAATTGGAAGATTTTAACTGGTTTGGGGATTGTCCCATTAGTCATTTTGCACCTTCCAACTAAACTTACTGGAGTGTAACAGAAGCCCAAGTGCCAAATTTTGTATGCCATGGACACAGTTAATATGCTTCTCAGGGTAATAGTATATATACAAAAGCAGTCTGTATCATTTGACCTGTGGCTAAGAAACTCTCTACAGCCAAGTTTTCTATCACTAAAGATTTATGCTTAATAATCTGTGATTTATTTTCTTTCTGTTTGTTTATCTAAGCTTTTCTTGAATCTACAATGCCAGTGCAAGGTCCTTTGACTAGAAATTTCATAGCTTAGTTACAGATTGTAGGAAGATGATTCCCTTCCTTCCTCCCTCCCTCCCTCCCTCCCTCCCTCCCTTCCTTCCTTCCTTCCTTCCTTCCTTCCTTCCTTCCTTCCTTCCTTCCTTCCTTCCTTCCTAATTAATTCTGAATTCCTTTCTTCTGAATTCCACCCTTTCTCCTGATTTTTTTCCACATTCTTTCCTTCAAACTAATTAAATGTTATTCTAATCTGGATAATATACATTTATTTAATGTCTTATAATTATTGTAAATAATCAAGAAGTGAAATAGCCTTGTGTACATAGCTATTGTATTGTACACTATATTCTATTCTGACTAGACCTTCTAAAACTCTGATTTTGATACCAAATCAAATAATAATAAAAATTTCAATACTTTGGATGAAGAAAACTTTCTGGGATAAAAAGTTGAGAGAAGTTATTCACAAATATCAAGGCATTGGGTTTTTTTGTGTGGTTTTTTTTTATTATAATTTATTTCACACATCTGTATCATTTGGATATTTCACACTTCTATTTCATTTGGAAATGGGGCTTTTAAATTTTTTTTCTGTTATCTTTAATAGTGACAAGATTTATAATCCTCCTAAATTAGGGAATTAAAAACTCTGAAAGTTCATATTTACTAAGTAAATTTTCTTGAAATGACACAAAGAGTGACATTTATCTACTCATATGTAGGCATCTGCAGCGAACAGTTCATGTCAACCTCCTTTTAATGACAATTAAAAAGTAAATTTATGTTCCATCATCATTAGGTGGAATTCTGTATTTTATCAAATTAATTGCATTCTAAAATGATCATTCCTCCTTCGTTCTCTGTAAAATGAGACTAGATTGCATACCTCAACCAAATGTCTATACCACAGACATTTAAGAAGGATGATTTCTAACATCAATTCCTCCCTTGACTTACTAGTTATGTTAACATTATTTTAATGTATCCCATGTATGTAAATTAATCTCATACTTCTATGGCTTTTGGTAAACCCCAGTGAGCTAGCAAATATTCAGCTTTACTCTAAATGGCACTTCATTAATAATAAAAAAACCCAAACTGCAGTATCACTACCCGTACGTATAAGTCGAGCTTCCAATCACTAATTTATTTGGTATGTTTGCATACATGCAGACAGCCAGAAAAAATCAATCTGAACAGAGGTATTAACGGCTGAAAAGTGTAACAGATATTGCATGTTTAATGTCTTATAAATGTAGGGAAAGCATATTCAAGCATTTCTGTTTGAATTGTCATCATCTACCTGTGATTGCAACATTGTGTTGCATGCAAAATTTTTGCATACAAAATTGTGTACAAAATATTTATTGATATATATTTCTTCCCCCCCCCAAAAAAAAAACCCAAACCAAACAAAACAAAACTAAACCAACCCAACCTAACCAACCAACCAAAAAACCCAACCAAACACTCACCCACCTAAAAAACCCAAACAACCACAGCAAATTGCTACATCTTCACTTTAAATTATTTCCCTGCCTCCCCACCCCCCTCTGGAATCGTCTATTTTGTCAGAGATTTGCGATGTACATTTCTTCATAAAGCCAAGCCAAATACATAAATTCATTATCTTGACCTTTTCCATCAGTAAATGGCTTTCATAGTAATTCACACTGATCTCTGACATTAACCAGGTCCGCACCTGATACCGTTAGAACATCAGTAGATGATCTTGGACATTTTTTTTTAATGGAGGAGTTAAAAAAAGTATGTATCAAACTTCTGAAGGCGTGCATTCCAACATCATCAGTATCAGTTGTGCTATATGACAAGACACAAGAAGATTCAATGCAAGCAAACTGTAAAAAAAATGTTTCCTGATGAATTGGAAGTTCTTTCTCTAATTTCTCAGTCAGCACTTTCAGAATAAAGCATAAAGGCATGAAGATTTTGAAATATTTAATTTAATCTATTTCAATAAATGGTTGAAGAAATACTTGCATATAAATTGCTTTTAAGAAGATTTATTTTACTTTTCTGTCCTTTAGGAAAAAAGCTTTTAAGTATAATAGATAAACAACTTGAGCTTGATTGCGCCTCCCAGGAGTGCATTTCTACAAGAGCTGTGCAGGCAAGGCATAGTGCCTTACTGTTAAAATCTCAAAATTATGCTAGAAACTGCGATGTCCACTGTATCATGTTTATGACGCAGTTCTCTGTACTAAAGCTTAAGTATCTGTGAACATCCGTGCTATAATGAGAAATACAGCTCAGGTTCATTAAAGTCTCTTAAAAGTCATATACATCTAAAAACCTTCATTAATAAACTAAATCCATGACTTCTAGGATGAAATTTTGCTAAACAGCATCTTCCTCTCTGTATCCTTTGTTGCAAACTATAAAATCCTCACACGGGATATATCAGTCTTCTGGGAAAAGGCGAAACCGATAACACAGCAGGCTGTGCTGATGACCTAATTCAACACGGCTTTCAAGGAATTACTTCTTCAGTACCATTGTTACCAGCCTTCTGTAAAAGTGCTATTCCCTCCAGAATTATCTTTTGAACAGGAAAAGAACCAATGACCTCTCTGCCACTAATATGCATAACATACGGAATTATCTCTGTGAAGATAATTCTCAGCCCCTCATTATATTGAATCTGAAAGAGTTAATTCACACTGAATGATCTGCTGTTCTTTGTTTTGTTTGTTTTGGTTTGATTTGTTTCTTTTGTAGTTGGTTTGCTTTTTTATTTTTTTTTCCTCTCTCTCTGCATTCATACAATATACCCAGGTACTTTTAAGTGCTTTTGTAGTCTTAGGTAACAATAATATTTCTGGAAGACATCCCATATATATGAGAAACAAATGAAAGTGCATTTCTTTCTTTTACTGATGATACAACTGAGAAATAACTGATTTTATGCAAAAAACATTGTTTCTTAATAGGCAGTTTTGCATTTTTTGATTATTTCATTAATCCCTGCCTTTATATACTCAAAGCAACAGTTAATTTGCAGAAAAGTTTTTCTTCTATTGGCAGATCATTAGAGGTTATATAAGGAACAGGGGAGAGGAGCATGGGAAAGAAGTTGTAAAAAAGTATTATCTGTACATAGTTCTATTCTCACTGTTCTTATAGATTCGTAAGTTTTGAGTACTGTCATGAAGAACTAGAGATGCTAGTGTTCCAAAAATAAGTTGAGTGTTTAAATATGGAGAGGAATTATAGAAATTAATTTATGCTCAACTCTTAAGTAATGGACAAATGGATTGACAATGAATTGTTTTTGTATAACTAAAATAACTTATCAACCTATAGAATATCCATATTGCCATTTGCTCTATTATTAGATGTACTATGAGTAAATTTACAAACCACCACCTTGGCATAACAAAAAAACACATATCCATAATCTTTTTACTTATTCAGCAACTATAATGAAAAGGATTTCCACAATGCTTGCCAAAAAAACCCCAGCCCGCCAACCAACCAAAACAAAAAAAAAAACAACAAACAACTAACCAACCAAACAATCAACCAATCAACCAACCACCAACCAACCAACCAACCAACCAACCAACAACCAACCAACCAAACCCCAGTATGTCCAGAGTATTTCTAACTTGATTTCAGAGGGTGGGCAATAAAAAATACTAGACAAAGGATAAACAGCATAAAGAGCTGAATCGTAACAAGCAAATCTGACTACGAATAGTGACAACATAAGGATTACAAAGCAGAAATTATGCACTAATTAATAACTTCTGCAAGTGATTAGAATAACTAACTTTTTTATTATAATGCACTTACTTAGAGGCTCAAACTGAAAGTCTAGACGGAACATGAGCAATAGAAGGAAGTGTTCAGAAGTTCAAGGCTACAACTTGAATTTCAGAAGAATTTAATTGAAGATATGATTTATCTGCTGCAAGACACATTAGAATATGTGTGTCCCTACAGCATACCCCTAAGCATAATTGCTTCTTTTGGTCTCTTCTCTGGCATCCGGATGATTCTCCACAGTCATTTGAACTCAACCAACACAAGACTGAGTTTTCTTGTGGTATGAAACTTCTCAGCCTTTGTTGTGGGTATCTGAGTTTTTTCCTCAAATTCTGCACCAATGTTCATCCAACTCATGGGTCAGTCATAAGTTTACTGAATATCCATTTCAGTGTGAGTGAGAGAATGAACACTTTCTGTGGCACACTGAAGCATTGAATGGAATGTAAGGACTTCAGATGCTTTGGTTTGTTGTTTGGTTGGTTTTGTTGGTTGTGTATGCTTTTGTTGCTGTTTGCTTTGCTTTGTTTTTACATTTCAGATAACATTGAGTAGGAATTAGATGGCTAATTATCAGAATGAAGCAAGGAAATCTAACTCTTTATATACTTTGTTCAACTTCTTTGCCTCAAAAAAAATTTCAGCAATTAATTTTACTGGATTCTATTTTATTTTTCACAGAACAAGTATTGTTAGCTAAACTTGTAAAGG
The DNA here is from genome assembly GCA_015227895.2 of Colaptes auratus. Lineage (NCBI taxonomy): Eukaryota > Metazoa > Chordata > Aves > Piciformes > Picidae > Colaptes > Colaptes auratus. The sequence continues at coordinate 84,256,933 of CM037631.1, read as the reverse complement.
TCCATTTCAAGAAGGTTAAATTAAGTAACATTTTTAAGCTGAAGAATTAATGTAAAACTTAGGGGGGAAAAAAACAAAACTAAAAATAACTGATAGTGGAAATCAGCTGTCACGTCTTAAGTCTTATATAAAGCTTTAGCCTTGGTTATCTGGCATAATGTTTCTTGAGATGGTAATCTGATAGTCTTCCTTTGGGATACAGGTATTTTCTAAACTGGGAATTACAGACCAATTTGGCAGCTTAGTCGGATCTGATACTCTTCTACATTATTGAAGAGAATAAAGAAAGTAGGTCATCCATAATAGTTTACAGTAACAAAGCACAGGAAAGAAAGGGCTGATTGTCCAAGTGTCTCATCAGGAACACTTCATCCTCTTACTTTGCAGGAGGGCCAGATTTGAGTGTTCCCTCTATTGGCTGACAAACAAAATGACATTATAATCAAGCTCAACTATCAACAGATCCACTTACACTGAAGCAGGAGAGCAAGATGCGAAAACAGGAAAGAAAAACATGTTTTTCCAAATACAAAGTAATTTTCTATGATATTTCAGGGGAAAAAAGAAACCTTAATGGTTCTAAAATTTGTCATATTTTAATGCCACAGTTTTCACAGTAAATAAACCACTTTGTTTTAAACTAGACATTTTTCATCATTCAAAACATATCACAACATATTTTCAGTGCCATGTTGTACAATTATGCCATATTTAGATTTATCCATTTAACACAACAATAAATATATTTCTTCTTGTAGCATGTATTACAACATGGAAGACATCTGAGAACAGATGGCAATGTAACACCCTACTACTTGATCAGTCTAGCCTGTAATACAGAAGAATTTGGTAGCAATGCATCTGACAAACACTATTTGCTTTGCAAAAAGAATTTTGAAGATTGGTGAAAATTTAGCATGTCACTCAAACACAGTCCAAAGGAAGAAATGTTGCAGAACTTCACAGGCTTGGGTCAGTATTCAGCAGATCTCTTTTGGAAAGACAGAATTATTTTCCAAAGTCACAAAATTTAGAGCTGGTTGGTAAACAGACAGGTCAGAATCAGTAGTGCTTTTCTTTCTTCTTATGTCTATTTGAATTCAGAAGTAGGGTGTACAGTATAATAAGGAGGTATATAGCTACTTGGAATTGAATTCAGCTCCCTAAATATAGGCACCTGTAAACATTTCAGGTACTCTTGGATATTGTACCCTACTCACAGCTGTTTTCCATAAAGAGATGGGATACTTGTAAATCTTGTATCATATATGGCCATCCCATACAGAAGTGTCAGTGATCTCAGTCATAACAATGCTTCCATTCAGGCTACTCAGTGTAGTTCTAGGTGTCTTGAAAGTGAGCTGAATGATTCTCTAGGCTCCTTGAACTGTCCTAGAGAGATTGTCACTGGGTATACACGTAGCTTTGGCACTTCACTGACATCCATCCATCCATCCATCCATCCATCCATCCATCCATCCATCCATCCATCTATATGTATCTAATCATCTTTATATTTTCTGGGATTGAATAACTGCCCTTCTCCCCGCCATACACCTGAGTGTCTCAATCCCATCCAATGACAGAGGATTTTTTTGTTTACATATTCCTTCAAATGCGGTCTTTGTACTGTAGATTCGATCCAGACATCCACAATATCTATTGTCACTTAAGATGGTTTAAGATGTTCCATATGGTCTGCACGTGAACTTGAATGGAGTAGAGATCCTGTATCATATCTGTAATGTGTTTCAAATGGTTTTATACACTTCAATTTGGGCAACTGACTTGTGCTCATATGACTATTAAAAAAAATGCTTAGAATTTGTCTAATCTACAACATCCTGTGATATGAAGAGAAACTACCTTTTAATCTAAAGACTGTAGCAAATAAAGAGGAAGGGCTTTGTCTTTTTGATGTATGGAACAAATTCCCTTGAAATGTTACATAATTCATGCACAGCTATGTTTTTATTAAGAGATGCACACAATTTTACATAAAAAGGCATAGAGATTTTGTAATTAATATGTAGAATGCAAATTACACCTGAACAGAAACATGTATAATACATATCTTTTAAAAAAGATTTTTTTCCCTAATTTAAAAAAAAAATCACATGCAACCACATGTTTGCTTCTTTTGATTCCAACTTTTTTTTAAAAATTATTTATTTTTAATTCATAATATTTTTTAGGTTCTCTCCGATAAAATTGAGGTGTTGTGAATTCTTCAATTTAATTCCTCTTCAGATACCGGATTTGCACTTCAGAAGCTTAAAAAATCAGGGAGTTCTTTCTGACTCACTAGTAGCAGCCACTAGAAAAAAACTTATAGAATTAAGTTTAGCAACAGGAACATATTATACCTGAATCATAGAATATTCAGAAAACATACTTGCATAAGACTCATCTCTGTTTCTTTTTGGTTTTGTTTTTTTGTTCATTTTACCTTTTCAGAGCATGATGGGGAATGGCAAAACTGATTTCAAACACTGTTATTCATGAAGTAGGAAAAGGGACTGTCCCATACTGAAGGCAGATCTTCCCTTGCTTCCCACCAGGGTAGAATAAACAAGACTCAAACAAATGGATTGCAGAAATGATGGAAAGTTCAAATGGAAAAGCAGTGATTTTTTTACAGAGAACTACAAACACAGTGACAAAAGGAACCCAAAGCATACTCAGAAAAGCCTCCCAAGATTTCCCTTCACCCTACCTGAGGGTATACCCAAAACCCTCCACCATTAGGCCAATCTCAGCTGGCCAGATCTGAGATTGCCCTTCCCCCTTCTTCTTCTGGCATCTTAGGCCTAGCCAGGTTCCCCTTCCATTACCAGATAGGGAGCATCTCCCACAGGAGTAGCGAGGGAAGAAAAAGGAAGTGTGAGACCTTGCAGATGGATTTATAGGAAGCAGGACATTATGGGAATGAAATATGCAGCTTCCTACACAGCCATTGGGCTGGACTTCTGGGGCACCAGAGGTGCACCCTGTATGGCAGCAGCAGGAGGCACGCAGCCCAAACTACCAGAGGGACAAAAAAGTTAATTCTAGGTGAGCAGAAGACCTTAATTGATAAGTGCAGCCTAAGTTACATAATTTTCAGTTCAGCAAGGGGTGGGGTGGGGAAAGGCTGTGGAGGGTGGGGAACAAATCTTTGCTGGAATCCAGAGATCTCCTCTGCAAATACCTGGGAAAATATATGCCAGTGGAAAAAATAATAATAAAAGAAGGGCTTCTTTCAGCTATTATAATATGGTCTCCCAATGTCTTCGGAGGTATTCTGTGTTAATCAGTCCCTTTCTATAGGGCTGATATAATATTCAATTAATAAGGTATTCTATATCTTACACAGAATTTAGAGAGATCTATCCTTGTTTGTATTGACAGCTGATGGCCAAGCAGGATTTCAAGTTCAAATCCAACTAATTAATACTTTGGTTTTGTGACACTCTGTAGAATAGAAAGTGTAAATGGGTAGTAAATGAAAAAAAGGTACCCACAAAATTAACCACATGCAATTTCAATATTGCATATACCCAGGGGATATAGAATAGAATAGAATAGAATAGAATAGAATAGAATAGAATAGACCATGTTGGAAGAGACCTCATCAAGTCCAACCCATCACCCAACACCATCTAATCAACTAAACCACGGTACCAAGCGCCCCATCCAGTCTCTTCTTAAACACCTCCAGCAATGGAGACAGCACCACCTCTCTGGGCAGCACATTCCAATGGCCAATCACTTTCTGTGAAGAACTTCTTCCTAACATCCAGCCTGAACCTCCCCTGGTGCAGCTTGAGACTGTGTCCTCTTTTTCTGCTGCTCTTCACCTGGGAGAAGAGACAACCCCCACCTGCCTACAACTTCCCTTCAGGTAGTTGTAGAGAGCCATAAGGTCTCCTCTGTGCCTCCTCTTCTCCAGGCTAAGCAACCCCAGCTCCCTCAGCCTCTCCTCACAGGGCTTGTGCTAGAGACCACTCACCAGCTTTGTTGGACATGTTCTAGCAAGTCAACATCTTTCCTAAACTGAGGGATCCAGAACTGAACACAGTACTCAAGGTATGGCCTAACCAGTGCTGAGCACAGGGGGAAAATAACTTCCCTGCTCCTGCTAGCCACCCTGTTCCTGATGCAGGCCAGGATGCCATCGGCCTTCTTGGCCACCTGGGCAGACTGCTGGCTCATGTTCAGCCTGCTATCGACCAGTACCCCCAGGTCCCTCTCTGCCTGGCCACTCTCCACCCACTCTGACCCCAGTCTGTAGCACTGCATGGGGTTGCTGTGGCCAATGTGTAGAACCCAGCACTTAGATGTGTCAAATCTCATGCCGTTGGATTCTGCCCATCTGTCCAGCCTGTTAAGGTCCCTCTGCAAAGCCTCTCTACCCTCCAGCAGATCAACTACTGCTCCCAGCTTGGAGTCGTCCGCAAATTTACTGATGATGGACTCAATGCCCTCATCCAGATCATCAATAAAGATATTAAAGAGCATGGGGACCAGCACTGATCCTTGGGGCACACCACTAGTGACTAGCTGCCAGCTGGATGTGGCACCATTCACCACCACTCTCTGGGCTCAGCCCTCCAGCCAGTTCCTAACCAAGTGCAGTGTGCACTGTCCAGGCCATGGGCTGACAGCTTGGCCAGAAGTTTGCTGTGAGGGATGGTGTCAAAGGCCTTGCTGAAGTCCAGATAGATTACATCCACAGCCTTCCCCACATCCACTAGGTGGGTCACCTGATCATAGAAGGAGATCAGGTTGTTCAGACAGGACCTGCCCTTCCTAAATCCATGCTGGCAGGGCCTGATCCCTTGGCCATCCTGTAAGTGCTGTGTGATTGCACTCAAGATGACCTGTTCCATAATCTTGCCTGGCACTGAGGTCAGGCTGACAGGCATGTAATTCCCTGGCTCATCCAGCTGGCCCTTCTTGTGGATGGGCATCATATTGGCCAGCTTCCAGTCATCTGGGACCTCTCCAGTGAGCCAGGACTGCTGAAAAATGATGGAGAGCAGCTTGGCCAGCTCATCTACCAGCTCTCTCAGTACTCTCAGTAGTCTAGGATGGATCCCGTCTGGTCTGACTTGTGGGGATCCAAGTGGCTGAGCAGGTGTCTAACTACTTTCTCCTGGATTACAGGGGAACTATACTGCTCCCTGACTCCATCTGCCAGCTCAGGAGGCCAGTTGTCCAGAAGACAACCTACCTTGCTATTAAAATTTGAGGCAAAGAAGGTGTTAAGTACCTCTGCCTTTTCCTCATCTTTCATGACAATATTCCCCTCCATGTCCACTAAGGAGTGGAAGTTGACCCTGTCCCTCTTGCCATTAATATATTTGTAGAAGGATTTTTTGTTGTCTTTCACAGCAGTGGCCAGTCTAAGCTCTAAAAGGGCTTTTGCCTCTCTAATGTTTTTTCTACATGATCTAGTAACATCCTTAAAAATTTAATGGGTAACTTCTCCTTCCTTCCAAATATGATACACCATCTTTTTACCCCTTAATTCGCTCAGAAGTTCATTGCCCATCCAGGCCAGCCATCCACCCTGACAGCTCACCTTCTGGCACAATTACAGTGCTCCAGTCATGTGAGTGATCCCACTATGTTTCTGTGATGGCACCTACATCAGGACTTTCCTGCTGTAATAGGGCTTCCAGCTCCTCTTGTTTGTTACCCATACTGCATGCGTTAGTGTACATGCACTTCAGCTGGGCTGCTGGTTTCATCCCTGACTCCAGCTTACCACCCTCAGACTCCTGTCTTGGGGGAGTGGTTTCAGCCCCTAACCCCTTCAAATCTAGTTTAAAGCCCTGTCAATGAAACCTGCTGAAACTCAGCAAAATGCTATCAGTTTATTATTCTGTAAACTGTTAGATAACCCTAGGTGACATGAAATAGTTTTCATTTCAATACAGGATTTAATACATGTGAATCTGAACACAACAAAAAACCTTCAAGCTCTTGCTTCTAATGCAATAGTTAGAGGAATGTAGGTTTTGTGTATGTGTCCCCGCAAAACAGATAGTGATATGAGTCATTCTGTTAGTTAATAATCTAGCAACCATATAATATGTGCACACAAAAACAGTTTGAGTGATTAAAAATATTTGACACTTTGGTTGAAGTCCTAGCTCCATTCCCAGGGAAAGGAATTTGTCATCATTGGCATCAATGGCATATCTAAGTTCATTGGATAAAACTTCCTCCATACAGTTTGTATGTTAGCCAACACTAACATTTTTTACCCTTTAAACTATAGCAGAACAAAGACAAAGAAAGGAGCAAAAATTTCTGAGAACAGGAAACTAAACTAATTGTAACAGTTTTAATGCAGCATTATAACTTTGTGTAGTTACTTTAAAGACACTGTAAAAGAAGAGGTTGTTCCTAGATCAAAACATAGCAATCATTCTGAAAGTGTAAATAAGATTGTCTTAGATGTGTGAAACAAACAAAGCAGTTTAAGTGCAAACGCAAGGGGACAAATAGATCAGGACAGGAGGTGAAACAGACAATATTTTATTGATGAATAAAAGAGGATCAAAGGCACCAATAATTCTTAATAATCATTCTTCCTTGATTTGTCTTTGACCTACTCTGTTCTCACTGCTCTAGAAGGAAGTAAACATAAACTATGTGAAGTCAAAAGTTCCAATATGTCTTGCTGAGTTTTAACACTTATTTTTGCAAATATTTTATAGTATTTAGTCCTCATATACTCTATCCCATAAAGCCCATCAAAAGAGGAAATGTAATTTATGTAAATGCATGCATTGTGTGAGAACAAAGTTTCACTTGTGAAAGTGATACTCTTGAAGCTTAAGACGTCTTTTTGAACACAGAACAAAACATTTGCCACTTTGAAATCCACCTGAATCAGACACCTAAAACTTACATTTCTTGGGAAAGATTGCATTTAAATGTAAACAACATGTAAATCTTTACTGATAAACAACTTAACCAATAAATTCAACTAATGTAAATGTGATTTTATGATTCTTGACTGTGATTTCAACTTTCTTATACCAATAACCACTCATGATAACTTGTTATGCCATGAGTTCCAATCTATACCCCTCAGGATGAACCTAAGTATAATAAAACAACTTCTCTGTCACCCTGATTTGATCAATCTTGTACAACAATCACAAGAAACTGGACAAAACCCCCTCATCCATAGTCCATTATGATGTTGAAGAAGTAAGTCAAATATTAGGAAGAGCAAAGAAGGATGTAAAACACCAATGGCAGGAAGCCCTGTTTGGATGGTTTCAGATAGAAACTGAAATGATGCCCCAGGTGTTGCACCCCATTGTAATCCTAGAGATTGTTGGTATAATGTGCTTCTTGTTAATCATTGTCCTATGTATTAACATGTGGAGAGTCACTGAGCATGGTACACCACTGCCAAAATTTCCTCAAATTGTAAGTGTACTACAGTATTCTCTATTTATAGACATAGAGGTAAGAGATGACCACACTGTCACTCTATGAAAAGATAAACAGACTTTAGTCACATGGTGGATTTTTGCCTATTTATGGTGCAGCTTCCCTCCCTGGGACACATGGCAACCCACTGGAAAGGTACAGTTTGCAAAAGGCAGTGTACCAACATGTTAAGGCAATCCCCTTATTATACCTAGCTCCTGCTTCCTGGAGGACAATAAGGACAATTGTCTGCTGCAGTGGACCAGAATTCTGAGGCACACCCTTGGCACACCTGGCTACTAATCTTTGCTAATGAAAGAACTAGTATCTAACAAAATACTTAGAGAAATGTACAACTGTAATATCTCCTAGTGACCTGTTCTTTGAGAGATCATACTGGCATTATGTGTAATAATTCATTATGCTTAACTGTCTCGGTTTATGTCTTTGAAATTCTGGATAATACATGCATGATCCCTCTCTTAGGAACTCCTATCTCATGACCCTTTAAAGGAAGAAAAATTAATCTACATGATCTTCTATACTTACTCACTGGTTATGTAAGAACATAAGTATTGTACTCACAGAAACCAATAGGGTTTTCCACTGGGCTGTCATATAGGGGTGGCAAAAGTATGCTTTTATTCCTAATTTGTAGTTACATCAAAAAGAGTAAAAGTCATCAGTATCAAAATCCTTTCTCCACTGTTTAGTTTTTCATTATAACTGTTGAGAGTAATAAGATATAAATATAAAATAACCTCACTTTAGACTACCCTTTCTTTTGATTCTCTATGATAATCTTAGGAGTTTTCTGTTCTTACTGCAGTGGGTTGTTTATTATTATTATTATTATTATTATTATTATTATTATTATTATTATTATTATTTTGGCTGAGGGAACACAGTGTCTGTTACTGAAACACATAATTTTATCACTGATATTAAGTGGAAAAGCATGAAGTAGTGTTAACATGTTTTCTCAGTGACTAAGACTCTGTCTTGGAGGAAATTACGTTTCTCATATCATTCATATCTGTCACATTCTTATTATTTCAGCCTCAGCTTTTTTAGTTGAGGCATCCCCATTCAGTTCAGCTGTAATATCACAGTATCACAGTATTGCTAAGGTTGGAAGAGACCTCGAAGATCATCGAGTCCAACCTGTCACCACAGACCCCATGACTAGACCATGGCACCAAGTGCCACGTCCAATCCCTTCTTGAGCACGTCCAGGGACGGTGACTCCACCACCTCCCCGGGCAGCCCATTCCAACGGCAAATGACTCTCTTGGTGAAGAACTTTCTCCTCACCTCGAGCCTGAACTTCCCCTGGTGCAGCTTGAGACTGTGTCCCCTTGTTCTGGTGCTGGTTGCTAGAGAGAAGAGGCCAACCACTTCCTGGCTACAACCACCCTTCAGGAAGTTGTAGAGAGCAATGAGGTCTCACCTGAGCCTCCTCTTCTCCAGGCTAAACAATCCCAGCTCCCTCCACCTTTCCTCATAATGAACATCAGCCTCTTCATTCTGATTGGGTAGTCTATATCAGACTCCAACCAGGATGTCTGCCTTGTTGGCCTTCCCTCTTGTGGTAGGGTGAGAAAGTTCTCACCCACACACAAAGAAACCACAGCTAACTCAGTTGGAGAAGCAAATTAAATAAGCTGTTTTTACAGACATAAATGGAATGCAATGAATATGTACACAAATATACAATATTTACAATATATACAAAAATAAACAGCAATGAACGTAATAAGGAAGAGCTTTTTCCCTCCAGCCAGCCAGGGGGATTCCCCCCTGTACCCCAATCTCCCTCCCTACCTCCCCTTTTTCCCAAAAAGGGTTAGAGAGAGAGAGAAAGGCAATTAAGGAGAAAAAATACTGTTAGCTCAAAGCATGTGCAAGAATTAGTTTTCTTATCTGGTTAGCTTTGTTAATTCAAGGTCGCTCCTGTCCGGCAAGCTGTTGCTTCAGAGAGAGAAACAGACCCACAGGAACAGAGAGAACAGACTGAACCAAGACTGAACTGACAGAACTTAAAAATTGCATTCTACCCATCTACCAATGAAATTCATTTAGACCTTATCTTGTTTTCGTTATTATCCCCAAAACATTCAGCCATAGTGTTCTAGCAATTGTCCCTTTCTTAAAGGCACAGCCTAAACCGGTCACACCTCTAATTCTCACCCACAGGCACTCAACTTCTTCATCCTTAATCTCTAGTTCCATGACATCTAGAGCCTCTATAGTGTACAGGGCCACCCTTTCTCCCTCACCTGTCTCTCCTGAAGAGCCTGCAGCCATTGGTTACAGTGCTCTGGTCATGTGATGGCAACTACATCATAAATTTCCTGCCGTAACAAGGCTTCCAGCTCCTCTTGTTTGTTACCCATGCTGCATGCATTAGTGTACATGCACTTCAGCTGGGCTGCTGGTTTCACCCCTGACTCCAGGTTACCACCCCCAGACTTCTGTCTTGGGGGACTGGTTTCAGCCCCTTCCCCCTTCCAATTTAGTTTAAAGTGCTGTTAATGAGACCTGCCAACTCCCTTCCTAGAACTCTTTTCCCTCTGGGGCATAGGCCATTCTCATGTACTAAGATTTTTCTCCCCCTCTTGGATGGATGTACTCCATCTGTTGCTAGCGGACCTGATGTCATAGAATGTTCCCCAAGACTGAACAAAACAAAATTCTGTTGGTGGCACCAGCCTCTGAGCCACTTGTTAATTACAGATGCTGTTCCGTTCCTTTCAGTATTTCTTCCTGCAACTATCGATGAAAAAATTACCTGTGCCCCTGACCCCTCAACCAGTTCTCCCAGAGCCTCAAAGTCCTTTTTGATTGCCTTGGCACCTCAGGTTTCAACATCATTGCTCCCTATCTGCATAACTATCAAGGAATGGTAACCAGAGGACTGTACCAGACTAGGCATCCTTCTGGCAACAACTCTGACCCAGGCCCTAGGGAGACAGCAGACTTCCCTGTGGGAAGGATCCGACTGACATATGCATCCCTCTGCTCCCCTCAGGAGGGAATCACCAATAACAATTACCCTCCTCTGTTTTTTTGAGGGAACAAGTTCTGATGCGGGATGGGGGGGCAGGCTGTTTAGCTTTAGGCAACACTTGGGATGGTGTCCCTTCTATCATCAGAATCAACTCACCCTCATCTTCCAGTTTACTTGTGAAAGCTGTCTAGCAATATAATCCATCAATAACATTTTGTTCAGTATTTTTTTGTCTTCAGTAGCAGTACTGATAATATCATATTTATGATGTCTGTTAGTTGTTACAGTAGCAGAGAGGGATTTATACATGTCTTTTATTGATTATAAACTCAGATATTGTTTTTCATAAGCACAAACATAGCTAGTCTGCTTTCTGGAACATGATTTCTGATTAAAGTACTCCTTTTAATCCTATACTTTTACAATCCTTTGTAAATACAGACAGAAGCACTACAATGCATGTTTATGCTAATATTTATCTCAGGTATTTGCCCATTGCTGAAAACTATAAATAAAATTACAATACATCTGGTATAGGGAGAAGAACCTTAAGTGGGTATATTGGTAGGAATGATACATCATCTGAAGACCAGAGAGATAGACTGAGAGAACTGATGAGATTCACCCATGAGTGCTGAAGGAGATGGATAAGATATTCTCTATTATTTTTGAATAGTCATGGAGAGCAGGGGAGTGCCTGAGAATTGGAGGAAAGCCAGCGTGTCTGCTGCACCACACAGCTTGGTGTCATCAGCAAACTTGCTGAGGGTGCACTCAATGCCACTGTCCATGGCACCCACAAAGATGTTGAACAAGCCTGGTCCCAGGACTGATCCCTGAGGGACTCCACTTGTCACTGGCCTCCACTGGGACATGGACCCGTTGACAGCCACTCTTTGGGTGCGGCCATCAAGCCAGTTCTTTATCCATCTAGTGGTCCACCCATCAAACCCATGTGTCACCAGCTTGGAGACCAGGATGTGGTGTGGGACAGTGTCAAAGGCTTTGCTCAAGTCCAGGTAAATGACATCAGTTGCTCGCCCCTCATCTATTAATGTTGTGACCTGTTCATAGAAGGCCACCAGGTTTGTCAGGCAGGATTTGCCCTTGGCAAAGCCATGCTGACTGGTTCTTCACTATTCTTCCTTCTCAGCTGTGCCTCCACGAGGATCTGCTCCATGATCTTTCCAGGCACAGAGGTGAGACTGACTGGCCTGTAGTTACCTGGTTCCTCCTTCTTACCCTTTTTGCAAATGGGAGCAATGTTTGCCCTTTTCCAGTCTGTGGGGACTTTCCCAGTCTGCCATGACTTTTGGAATAGAATAGAGAGGGGTTTAGCAACCTCATCTGCCAGTTCTCTCAGTACCCGTGGGTGTATCCCACCCTGCTGTGTCCAAGCTTCTCTAAAGGACTGAAATCCACATACACTGATATAAGGCCATCCAAACTTGGTTTAGTATATTTTCCTTTTCATCCTTATTCGTTACCCTTGTAAACCCTTCCTGTTACTGCTATATATATATTTTGTTAAAAAATTTACTTCTACTTTCAAACCAACTCTAGGTTATTTTTTGGTAGATTTACCTCCTTCTCTTTCCCCCTACCCCTTTCTTTTCTTTCTCTCCTTTTTCTTTATCAGGGAAAGGCAGGGGGTGGGGGGAGGAATTCTCAGTTTGCTATCTGAGCTCTTAAACTCCAGTTAAGGCTCAAACCACTACAACAGTGTTGATAAAAAGGGGATGTTTCAGTTATTGCTGAGCAGTACTGGGGGAGCACAAGAAGTTGGGAGGGGACACAGAACAGCTGACTAAAGAGATATCCCATAACTTAACACGTCACAATCAGCATTTTAACATCACACACACACGTTAGCCTTGAATTGGTATCCTTAATAAAAACAAACCAACCAACTCCAAACTCAAACCCAAACAACCAAAAAACACCACCGCTCCGCTCAACCCCCTAAAAGAAGAACCCAACAAACAAACAAAGCAACAATGAAACACCAGAACTAAAAACCACATTTAGAGCTAATTCGGTTATCATTTGGTCTCTCTTTAGTTATCCTTGATAATAACAGAATGTACTGTGAGATAGAAACACTGGAAATGTCTCAGGATTCAAACAACTTCATACACAGCAAGGGCACAAATTCTTCATGAGAACTAAGCTCTTTTAGTCACTTTCTCATTTTCTTCATGATTACATCTGAGAACTTCAAACATGATATTATTGTGTTCAGATTGAAGTTTGGAAGAAATTGTGATGTACAAAGAATCAGCAGATTCCTTCTCCTTTCTTCATATTATACATATCTTTTGTACAGTGCACCTAGTTTTGTAAATTAGTAGCCACTGAGGAATCCAAATAATTTTTGTTAAGTAAATGTTTGCTGAGTGTGTATGAATTAAATAATAGAATGGTTTGCATTGGAAGGGACCTTAACAATCACTTGGTTCCACCCTCCTTGCTCTGAGCAGGAACAACTTCCACTAGGTCAGGTTGCTCAAAGCTGCATCCAACCTGACCTTGAACACTTTCCAGAAGGGGACATCCACAACTTCTCTAGGCAGCCTGTTCCAGTGTGTTGCCACCTTTTCAGCAAATAATTTCTTCCTTACATCTATTCTAAAACTACTTTCTTTCAGTTTAAAACCATTACCCCTTGTCCTGACACTACATGTCCTCATAATCAGTTCCTCTCTAACAGCATGCTTTTAGACTCCCTTTAGGAACTGGAAGGTTGGTACAAAATACCCCAAAGCCGCCTTTTCTTTCAGACTTTAACAATGCCATCCCACCCTGTCCTCACAGGAGAGGTGATCCAGCCTCCTGATCATCTTCAGGCACTTCTCTGGACGTGCTCAAACAGGTCAATGTCTTTATTACGCTACAGTCCCCAGAGCTGTAAACAGTACTCCAGGTCAGGTCTCTGGAGAGTGGAGCAAAGGAGGAGAATTACCACTCTCCACACTTATTTTGATGCAGCTGTCATAGTTTGGTGTCCCAACCTGTCTCCAGGCTGCAGGAAGGGGTCCAAAATTTCCCTTGGAGTAAATTAAGGTGAATTGACACCAAACACCTGATCAGTTAGGTTTTTTATATGCAATGTAATTCTTGGTCACTTGCACCTTAAGGAATCTTGATTGGACCAAAATAGAGGTAAAATGGGGAAAAAATGAGATGGAAAAAATGAGAGGAAAAGTGAGTTGACAAGCAAGAGAAAAAGAAAGATATCACTACCCTTTGTTCCCTTGGTATTTCATGGGCATAGTCCAAGTTCTTGTTTGTGGGTGTGCATTCCAGCAGGGTCTTTTGTAGAACAGGCAACACGTGGACCCCAGAATTATTGTCTTTTTATACTCTTTTCACCGGGCGGGGGGGGAGGAGGAGAAGAGAGAGGGAGGAGAGAGGGGAGGAGATGTGGTCTCTCCAAATTACAGAGAGGTGTGCATAAGTGAGATGTGCACTCTAGTGCAATGTCTGCCATTGGCCTTTCCGTGGCGCTGTTGTGTTGGTTTTAAAGGGAATTCCCACCTCCACAGCTTTGCCCAAGAGCTGTTTAGGGCCATCAGCCGTTATCCTGTCTGTCCAACACTTTGTTTAAGACAATAGAGTCATTAAGTGCTATCAGCCTGGCCCCATAGATGTGTGCTGATTGCCCTTAATGACTCTGGACTTCGAGTCATTCGAGTCATCACAGTTGGTGGCTCACATTCAGTTTTTCATCCACCAATACCTGAAATTTTTCTCTGCAGGGCTGTCCTCAATCTACTCACCACACAGCTTGTATTTGTGCTTGGAATTGCCTCAATTCATTTGCAGAATCTTGCACTTGGCTTTATTGAACTTCATGAGGATTGCATGAGTCCACCTCTCCAGCCTATCAAGGTCCCTTTAAGTGGCACCCTTTCCTCCAGCATGTTGACTGCGCCCACACAACCTGGCATTGCTGGCAAACTTTCTGAGGACTAGGAACAATGGGTACAAACTAGAACACAGAAGGTTTACCTCAACATCAGGAGACACTTGTTTGTAGTGAGGGTGGTGGAGCGCTGGAACAGGCTGCCCAGAGTTTGTGGAGCATCCTCCTCTGAGGACTTTCAAAACCTACCTGAGTGCTTTCCTGTGCAGCCTGCCCTAGGTGATCCTGCTTTGGCAGGGGAATTAGACTCAATTTTTTGGAGGTGCCTTCTAACCCCTAATATTCTGTGATTCTGCGAATTCACCTGACAAAACCAGTACCTTATAAAATACACACTTACTGAGATTGTATTTGCTAAATTACTCCTTTTCAGTTGGGGCCAGGAAAAACTTTTTTATGTGGAGAACAGAATTTGAAAGTGAAGAAGGGAATCAAATTCTATTCCCAGGTTCTTTACTTGTATTGATCATGGAAACTGTTACGTGCTTCAAAAAGCACATAAACTGAAGAACCAGTGAAACAGTCACTAGAACAGGCCATTTTATATTTAAAATAGAGAATATGAAAGACTAGAGTTATGTGATATGATACAGCTCAAATCAATCCCATTCCATTCTTAATTTCCCAAAACAGAATATCCTACCAGCTGCTGAGAGGAATACTTGGCCTATTTTATATCCCAAACACTATAATTTCATCTGAGAGAGTGCATAGTGTCCAAGACTATACAAAAGAGTATGTAAAATTTAAGCAGTGTCAAAGACTTATTTCATGCTGATATTCAAGCCTAGCTGACCAGCTCTTACTTTTTAACTTAGACAGCTTGGGAAGCTGGAATCAATTTCCAGAGATTGTGTAAATGTTCACATTTATCTCATACTATCTGAAATACCTTGGGGTACAGCGGCTGTCATCCTGAGGCCACACCATTGAGTTCTCCAACAGGTATGTAAGATTTGCAATAGTCATACCTGTTAGATGTTGCAACTATCTCCATGTTTAAGTGGATTAGTAAAGCTTCTGATCCCCATTGACTATGGTAGGAATTTAAATATCTGACTCATGTATACACAGTGATGTAGGCATTTACTTACAGTTAGATGGCTAACCACAAACTGCATTCCAACCATAGTTCTAATTTCTTTTTAGCCAACTCTTTCAAACCCATGTCTTGTGAAACTTCTTTTATAACATGATAATCTCACAGTTGTTATAGTTTATTGATCATTTAGAATCTACAGCCTTGACAGAACTGCGTGTACATGTGCATTGTAAGACAGACTTTAATGACCTGTTTATACTTTTCTATTGCTGTATATCTGGAGATCATATGGCAATTCAATGACTATCTTTGAATATAAATTGTTACTCTACTCATTGTTCAGTTTGAAATCTCATAATTTAATCAGGTCACATTATGTGAATATTGCTGTGAAGAGAGAATTGACTGACTAGTGAACTGCCAAACACTGCATTTACAATCACTAACTAGCTTCGTATTAATAACACTGTCATAAAAAAGCAAACGAACTTGAACATATGAATTTCCATCTAAACATGAGCAGGAATTTCTTTAACTTTGAGTGTGGTAGAGCACTGAAACAGGCTGCCTAGAGGAGGGGTAGAGTCTTTCATCTCTGGAGTCATTCAAAAACTACCTGGACTCTGTCCTGTGCTACCTATTCTAGGTGAACCTACTTTGGCAGGGCATCTGGAATAGATGATCTCCAGAGGTCACTTCCAACCCCTATCATTCTGTGATTTTGTGAGGCATCATTTACTTCTTGTCTTTAATGGTTTTGGTATAAGGGACTCCTTAACTACAGAAATATTGGTTAATTTCTATGTCAGTAATAGGATGAGTCGGAAAAGGAAGGTCTTGGAAACAAAAATATAAATAAGCAAATTGTTCCTGTCTACGTAGTCTCACCAAGTCCTCTTTCTGCAACAGATACATATGATATGCCTTCCTAAATGAACAACAGAAGTGAATGTGCATTGTTAAACATTATGCAATTGTTCCAGAAGTAAGACATACCTTTATCTGTTATAAGACATTATTTTTTGTGTATTTAAGGTGTAGAATTGTCTTTCTTCCACTTGCTCAATAAAGCAAACTAAAGGGTGGTAATAAGGCAGATTTTTAAACTGCCGAAGGCTATTTTTCTTCCTTGTGGGATTAAAATGTGAGCTCCTTTGCAGCAAGGTCTTAAACTACATAATATTTATTTATACATAAAGACCTGTAAGTGCTTTTAAAATAATTTTATTGTTGTTCATGTGGGTTTACATGTGTTATAATTTAAATAGTGAAAAACAGTGTTTGTTTATTTTACAGGTAACATAGATAAACATATATAAATTTGGAACTGAAGTTAATTAGGTCTTTTAGAGACATCAGTATCTTTATATTTTGAAACATTAAAAATATTATTTCTGGATGATAAAATTGTAAAGTTATAAAGTATTACCAAAAAGAATAATGGTTTTATTTATATCCCTAAGGTCTTAAAAGACAATATTATCACTTTTACTTCAGATAGTCACTGAGATTTGCCCGTGTATTGCATATATATAATTTTTTAAGCAGAAAATCAAATTTCTGGAGAATGAGAAAGTGAGCACTAGAAAACATTACTCTAGGCAAGAAGACTTCATATTGTGTCTTAACATCATAAATTTACATAAGGCTTAGTGTGAAATCCTTTGCCAACATAATCAACTGGACGGAGTGTTGAGTCCTTTAATAATTATTCCATTTTTTCCCTATTCATCCCATGACTGCATTCAGAAATTCAGTTGTTAATGTTTATAACTCATTCTAAGGATGAAAAAAAACAACTAATGAATAATCTTATCATCTATAAGCTGTACCTGCATACATATGCAGTTTTTCAGCTGGTCTCAACTAAGCTTTATCGCATAGGTCTATGATCTCCTAACTTAAATGTTCGCATTAACACATCATACCAATATAAGGAAAGCAGCAAATTAATACATTTTGAATAGCCTATTTATCAAGCTCCTTTTATAAAAACAAACAAATTATATATGCATATATTAAATTAAAATATCTCCATTATTATTTTGATAATTGCTATTTCATTAAAATATTATAAAACAAGCAACTCTTTTTGTTCATTCTTTCTTTATTGTCTTGTTTATAAGACATTGCTGGGGTTACTGAGTATACTAGGATCCAAATATACTCACTGTGTTACCTCTGTATACTATTTATATGACTAACTACACACCTGCATATCTAATTTTAACTTCTTTTGATTTATTTAGTAACTTCTTATAAACATATTTTTAGTCTGGTTTTTTTTTTTCAATTCCTCAAATGTATGCTACAATTAGTATTAATTAAACAAATAATAGACATTATTCTGACTCATTTCTGAGGCACTAGTTGAGGAGTTTGCCCATTCAGAGAAAGGAGAGGCAAAAAGAAACAAAGGAGGACTGTGAAGAGTAAGCACTGACAGTTTGCATGTCTTTATATAGTGTGTTGTGGTTTTTGTTTTTATTATTTGGCAAATATAAAACAAAAACATTGGTGTAGAACAAAATACAGAACAAAAACTCCATGAAGAAAATGAAAGGACAGGTTTTCTTTCTGCAACTCATGGGAGCATGACATTATTTGAAATAGAAGGAACAGATCCTATGGCTCAGGAAAGCAGAAACTTTTTGTTACAGTTGACCTAAATTTCACTACAGATACTCTGATGAAGAGAGAAAGGATATGTTAGAGTCACATTGATATGTCAATTGGACAAAAGACACATAAGGTACTTCAAGTGCTAAGATGAATTTTGAATAGCCTAATAATAGGTTTCATGAAACATTTATTTTATCAACATTTAAATGGAAAAAAAAACCCAAAACAATAAATGTTTAGAAAAGAAATAGTTTTAGGTTTACCACTCAACACCAAAACACAACAAAACAAAACAACAAAGAATGCAAAACCCCCGTGAACTTTAAAAGAAAACAAACCAATATTTTAACACATCCAACCAAATTCTGCCTAATTTCTCTTCTTCAGTTACAAGATGTTTACATTCCTTTCTGAATCAAAGACTAAACATAGCCTTCTCTAATTCAAGCAAAGGCAAATCTTCTTCATAGCCTTCCAAACCTATCCGAAAACAATCCTTCTCCTACATCAACCAAAACAAACAAACAAAAAACCCAAACTAAAACAAACAAAAAAACAACCCCCCAAACAAACAACCCCCCAAACAAACCACTAAAGAAGTAGCAACGCATTGTAAATTTGTTTAACTTGGAATTGTTACATTTCTGGGATTTCCATGACACTGGCATCTGGGGACTGTTGTTCACAAATAAAACTGAAGATTCTTATGGTAGTGTACAAACAGATTTCACTTGATTTCTATTTACTTTAACTGATATTACTATAAAATGTTTACTTCCACTTATGCTTCAGATGAGAAAGAGCTTACTATTTTTATTCAGTGCTCTGGGAGTCAGCAGGGTTTTGTTTGTTTGGTTTGGGTTTTGGTCTTGTGGTTTTTTGTTGTTTTTTTTTTTTTTTTCATTTTTCCTCATAAATTTTGGATTGCATACATCATGTGGAATTTTTCATTAATATGCTATTTTTTTACAAACTTGACAATTACATCACAGATGAAAGGTACTAGTAAGTTAGGAGAGTCCTCCCCTTTTTATAGGTGGGGAAATCTGTGAAGAAAACAATGAGATGAACCAAGAACAAGGTGGTAAAAAAGTTGCATATACCTATTCTCAAATCAAAGCTTAAAGGAGGATTGTACTTGCCTGAAACATAATTCTTTTTTTCAGAGCTGCTGCAGGCAGGTTCTGTGTCCTCCATAACTGAGAATATACTTAAATAGAACTACTTGCCAATTATCATTTTCACGGAATTTTCCTACCCTAGGAGTTTTGTGTTATTTTCTTAAACTTAAGTTGTTTCACACCTCCAAGATTAGTCCTTAAGTTAAACCACCCTGCTGTGGTATGGGTTTTGTTGTTTGGTTAGTTGGAGGTTTTTTTGCAAGGTGATATTACTCTGAATTTCAGTTTTTACTTAGTAAAAGGAAACACTGTTATCTAAACTGTCTAAACCATAGAAATGTATGGTTATTTCTGCCCCTGTACACTGCACTGGTTAGGCCGCACCTGAAGTACTGTGTCCAGTTCTGGGCCCCTCAGTTCAGGAAGGATGTTGTCTTGCTGGAAGGTGTCCAGAGAAGGGCAACGAACTTGGTGAGGGGTTTGGAACACAAGCCCTATGAGGAAAGGCTGAGGGAGCTGGGGTTGCTTAGCCTGGAGAAGAGGAGACTCAGGGGTGACCTTCTTGCTCTCTACAAATCCCTGAAGGGAGGTTGTAGCCAGGCAGAGGTTGGCCTCTTCTCCCAGGCAGCCAGTACCAGAACAAGAGGACACAGTCTCAGGCTGTGCCAGGGGAGGTTTAGGCTGGATGTTAGGAAGAAGTTCTATACAAAGAGAGTGATTTCCCATTGGAATGGGCTACCTGTGGAGGTGGTGGAGTCACCATCATTGGAGGTGTTCAGAAGGAGACTTGATGGGGTGCTTGGCTGCATGGTTTAGTTGTTTAGGTGGGTTGGATTGGTTGATGGGCTGGACGCGATGATCTTGAAGGTCTCTTTCAACCTGGTGTATTGTATTATTGTATTGTATTAATAGTAACTATGTCTACCTTTGGCTGAAACAATTGTTAGCATTAAATGTAAATAACAACCAACCAAACAAAAGCCAACCAAACAAACACAAAAACAAAAAAAACAATTAAAACAAAACCCCCTAAACCAACCAAACAAGTCTGAGCCTTTAAGATGTAAAATATTCATGTCAAAGAACAAAAAAAACAAAAAACCAAACAAACAAACAAACAAAAAAAACCAAACAAACAAACCCAAAAAAACCAAAAAAACCAACACCATCTTAAACTCATACACTACAAAATAGATAATTTTTACATGGGTACATTAACATAGTCCAGGATGGAGAATTGTTTCACTGACATACAGTTCTTGGAAGTTATATCTTGTACAGCAACTCTAATACCAAAGATCCATGGTATATTGCTTTTATGGGATAGCTTATAGGTATGGTTAGAAATTAGAATAGGATAGGATAGGATAGGATAGGATAGGATAGGATAGGATAGGATAGGATGGAATGGAATGGAATGGAATGGAATGGAATGGAATGGAATGGAATGGAATGGAATGGAATGGAATGGAATTAACCAGTTTGGAAAAGACCTTTGAGATCATTGAGTCCAATGCATTACCCAAACCCATCTAATCAAATAAACCATGGCACCAAGTGCCCCATCCAGTCTCTTCTTAAACACCTCCAGTGATGGTGACTCCACCACCTCCCCGGGCAGCCCATTCCAATGGCCAATAACTCTTTTAGTGAAGAACTTCTTCCTAACATCCAGCCTCCCCTGGTTCAGTTTGAGACTGTGTCCTCTTGATCTGTTGGTGGTTGCTTGGGAGAAGAGACCAACCCCCACCTGGCTTCAACCTCCCTTCAGGTAGTTGTAGAGAGCAATAAGGTCTCCTCTGAGCCTCCTCCTCTCCAAACTAAGCAACCCCAGCTCCCTCAGCCTCTCCCCATAAAGCTTGTACTCCAAACCCCTCACCAGCTTTGTTGCCCTTCTCTGGACACATTCCAGCAAGTCAACATCTTTCCTAAACTGAAGGACCCAGAACTGAACACAGCACTCAAGGTGTGGCCCAACCAGTGCTGAGTACGGGGGCACAATGACTTCCCTGCTCCTGCTGGCCATGCTATTCCTGATGCAGGCCAGGATGCCATTGGCCCTCTTGGCCACCTGGGCACAATACTGGCTCATGTTCAGCCTACTATTGACCAGTAGCCCCATGTCCCTCTCTGCTAGGCCACTCTCCAGCCACTCTGACCCCAGCCTGCAGCACTGCATGGGGTTGCTGTGGCCAGTGTGTAGTATTAGAGATTCTCCAGCTTGAATCAAAGACAATGAAAGATGGGAGAAGACGAAAGAGAGTGAAGAAAAAAACAAGAATTTTTTTAAATTCATTTACAATGTGGGGAGATGAAACTTAGTCTAGGTGACTGGCAAACATCCAGAGGAATGTGTTGATGCCTAGAAATAAACTGTCTTCTGAATGTCAGTTCAGTACCTCTCAACATGATCATTAAGTATGAAAAGTATGAAAGCAATCCAAAGAAAGACAAGTGGCCAAAGGCTATAAAAAAAGGCACAATGGGGAAATAATTGGGATGATATATCATAACAGCAACCCTGTTGCTGAATGTTCAAAGAAAGCACATTATACCACTGAAAATGCAATTCATTCCTTTCCAAGTGAGGGGAAGAGTAGCATCAAGGTAAGGAGTGGAATAATGACCTCTCATTATAAAAAGTGGGTCAATACTAAAGTTGTCAGAGTATCCATAATTTCTGATAAAATATTCTTTTAACTACACAATGAATTTGAAGTACTTGTCAGCCTGGATTTTTTTAATTACTATTTTTATTATGCCTATCTAAGCCTATAATCATGTCAATTAAATTCAACATTGATGCAACAGACAACAGCATGTTTCCTTACAAAACTTAATTGCTGGCATTTTAGGAATATATTCAAGCAAATAATGCTGCATATTTGATTTGCATTGTTCTATGCAAATAAATCTTAAAGAGCTAGGTTTTGCTTCCATGTTATAATTCTTTGGTTCTTTCATCAAAGTGAGCAATAATGTTGTCTTGCATACAAAGAAGAGATTGGATCATCAGATACAATAAAGAGTGAAAAATGTTTAATGGACTCATAACCATTAAAAGAACTAATCTGTCAGTCACGACACAATATTTTTCAAAGCAAATAAACACTAGTGACTGCAGAATGAAAAAATAGAATTAAAAATTATCTGGTAATTCAGCATTAGAAAGAGAATTAATTCTGAACTATTTGATTAAGCCAATAGAAAGACATCAAAAATATATAGTATCAGGTGCAATAGCAAGACATAACCAAACTAACTGCTCTTTTTAAGGAAATCCTAGCTATGCATATATTTCTCCTTTCATATCTCTGAATAAAATGCATATTATTATAATAATAATGCAGAGATACCCTTATTTCCTTTTTGCTTTCTTGCTTCCTATACTCAGCGACTGTGAAAGGAGCTTCAGCTCTGAAGTGATGCTGAAAAACAAAGGAGAAGGTGCAGGTTACCCATGTCTCATCACATACCCTCTTTTTCTTTCTCTTAGGTAGGACTCTGAGAACAGCAGTCAGCTTGCCATATGGTACTTTCTCCCAGGGGAGTCAGAATTTAGATCTTGATTTACTGGCCTTTGAAACTACTGGTAGTCATTTCACTGATCTTGGTAGGTGCAGAGCTGAATCTTTTAAGTATGGTCCATCAGCCAGAAAGAAAAATCAAGCAGGCAGGTTTTTTGTATTGGCTAATGGCAAAAATGGACTGTAAGTAATACAGAAATGCAGCCACCTGACCTCGTAGACTATTTTCTAATGTGTTATTCTCTGGTTCATATTACCTCTGTGGGTATCCAATCAAAAGCCCTAGTTAAAGGATCAGAGGTCTCATTTTGTTTGTCAGTATAACATTTTGGTCATAGAATTGCAGTGACATTAGCTCTCACATCTGACAATGAAGGGCTGCAATAATTTCGTAGTACTATAAACGTGCTAAGAACATATTTATAGTACTATGCAAATCTTTAGAAGTATAAAGAGCTTAGGCTTAATTTTCCTGTGGATCTATGTTTCTGTACGCAATTTACATGCCTGAATTCAGATCTCTAGCTACCTTTCTGCTTAAATTTAGGCTCAGGAAGACTAATTGTATTCTTATTCTTGCTATATCTCCTTAGACGAAATGTATATCTACCCTGGTGAACACAGAAGTCAGGCAATCACCAGTAATTGAGAACTCCATCTCTCGTATTTCATGTGTTATTGAAACATTTGTTCAAAACATAAACTTCTTGTTATCCTTGATAAAAATGCATTTATGGCTAAATGTGCACAACATTCACCTTTCTGAACAGAAAATTTCACACTGCACTACCTGATTCTGCCTCACTAAAAGAACAGATAAGAGTAACCCGAAACCATGAGATTTGGCTTTGCATTCTTTGCCCAGACTCATAACCTTCCTTTTGTCTGTAACATACCAGTACTGGTAAGGCTGGGCTGTCACTGCCTGCTGCCAACATGATTCTGTGTGTAGGAAAAACAGTACATACTGCATGCACTCTGTATGCCTCCCTTTGCTTCTGGCTATCAAATCTTTCATTTTGTCAACTATTTTAATAGATCCTGTCCCTCAGGGAATCTCTATTTCATTGAAACAGTCTGCCTGTTTTCTTTCTAAAGAGAAAATGTGTCATATATGTCTCAAACACTAGGAGGGATGACATTTAGTCTTGTTACAGTCTCTTGACGACAATAACCTTCTCAGAAAGATGAAATGACAACTAAAGAGGAAAGGACACAGCTCTCTTCTAGCAATCATTTGTATCTCTTAGTGAATTAGTCAGCCTTTTGACAAATCTTTTTGTGTGTAGATGGAACTCTGAAAGCCATATTTATGGGTGTCATAAACAATAGTAACGTCACCAGCACATATTTTCTTGTGGGTTTTTGTTTGTTGTTTTGGTTTGGGTTTTTTGTGTTTTGGTTGGTTGGTTTTAGGTTTTTTTCATTGTTGTTTCTTTACAGTTGAATGTATGCTACTTTCTGTTAGTGTTGACATCTTTTCAGCTGTGCATGGATTTCAGTAACTGTTTTCATGAGAGCTAAATTTTATAATGGATTGTTTTCAGAGGTGATCTGATAAATCTCACCACTTGTATTTATGTGGCTTTTATCTAGCTTTCCCCCCCCCCCCTATATCTTGCAGTGCTAATTACAGATATTTAAAACTTCTGACTGCAAATCATATTATTTTTGTGTGGAATTTAATTTCAAAAGATACAGAATAAAATACTTAAATTTTAGACACTTTTAAAAAATATTTATTCTCTTCTTCAAAAAAATAATATAGAATCTTGTGTCTCTTTCAAAAGTTCTCAAAGCTCAGCTTAGAAGGACTTTCTTTTCCCCCTTAAATATAACCTTAACTATTACTCTGGGAAATTAAGTGCTTTTAAAATATGTTGTCCTTATTTCTTTTAAATTAATCTACCTCAAGCAAACTAATAATGAATTTATATGCAGTCTTTTGCCAGTTATAGTCTGAATATTAATAGTATTATTTCAGTTTTCATAGTTTGAATAACTTTTGCTTAGGGTACAGTAATGCATAGCCTGAAATATACAGCTGGCCCAAAGCTTTGCAAGTCACAGACAAAATATTTAAAAAGCACAAAAATGGATAAGGTTGTTGTCAGACATATTTTTAACATTTTTCTCTGTTCTTGCATAGAAATATTTTAATCACTGGCAACATCTCTGAATGCACTTTGCATATAAAAATATGGACTTAATTTAATGAGATAGCTCTTAAAATTTTAGAAATCATTCTGTGGAGGTGCATATTTTTGCATTAGCAAAGGAAGGAAGGACAGAGAACAGGTATACTTAGACCCCTAACAAAGGCAATCCTGGATAAAAATGTAAGTGTACACTTGGTTATATATTCCAAAATTAGTATGCAGCATACACAAACGTCACAAGGGGGTGTTTATATGCATACATACATAAACACAAATATACTTATTTGTTTATTTATATGAAATTAGGTAAATATATATATTAATACATATATTTGTTCACATGGGAGGGTTTATGATTTTATTTGATATGCTCAAGTTATAGAGTCAACAGATATGCTAGCACCTTCTTCAGCGCAACAGGAATGAATCTGCAGAGATAAATGGTTGTTGCCAAACACCTAGTGTCAGGTTCTTAGGCAACATTTATGATGACCTCCAATCTTGTCACATGACAGTATTTCATCTAAACTGAAACTTAATTCAGATGCCTGTGGAGCACACAGATAACAGCCTCACATCTATTACTGACCTCTTGGATGAATTTTTCCAAGTACCTTTACACCATCTATGGTTCTTCATTTTCCCCCACTCATTTATTTACATTTTTTTCTTTTTTCTTTTTTCTTTCTTCTTTCTTTTCTTTCTCTAAAACAGATGTAAGACTACAAGTAGTGGGGTAGAGGGAGTATTAGCAGAATTACAAGACCTTTGATGTTGATCATAGCTGAAGAATGGAATGGTAGTACTATACATGAGTAGGAGAAAAATTTGCAACCCACCAACAGATTTTTCCTCATCTCTAGTTTAATTCTTCAGTGACAGTCTAGGTGGAAGTGCATTAGCAATGACTGCAGCAAGCCTAGCCAGGCCCAAGGCCGGGAGACATCTCCCCCAAGTTACTGGGTAATGGCGAGGGAAGAAAGAGAAAATGCCAGACCCCACGCTGGATCTTATAGTGGTGCAGGGAATTATGGGATGAAAATACCTGGTTTCCTGTGTCCACCCCTCTGGGCTGGACTTTTGGACACAGGAAGTATACCTCGTCTGAACACAGCAGGGGGCACCCACCCCAAACTGCTAAAATAACACAGTCATGTTTTAGTTGCTAAGTAGCACTTCATTTAAGGATTTTTCATTTGTTTATGCTGTGCCAGCAAGTAGGTGTACAAGAAGCTGAAGGGAAACACAGCCAGAACAACTGACACAAACTAAGCAAAAGGATATTCTATACCATAAAATGTTATGCCCAGTGTCTAAACTGGAGGGATTTGAGCAGATCACTGCCTGGGCCTCAGTAAGCAAGTGGTGAGCAATAGCATTATTCATCATTTGTCTTGGGTTTTCTTTTTTTCTTTCTTTCTTTCTTTCTTTCTTTCTTTCTTTCTTTCTTTCTTTCTTTCTTTCTTTCTTTCTTTCTTCTTTCTTTCTTCTTTCTTTCTTTCCTCCCTTTCTTTCTTTCTTTCCTCCCTTTCTTTCTTTCTATTTCTTTCTTTCTTTCTTTCCTTCTTTCTTTCTTTCTTTCTTTCTTTCTTTTTTTCTTTCTTTCTTTCTTTCTTTCTTTCTTTCTTTCTTTCTTTCTTTCTCTCTCTCTCTCTTTCTCTCTCTCTTTCTTTCTTTCTTTCTTTCTTTCTTCCTTCCTTCTTCCTTCCTTCCTTCCTTCCTTCCTTCCTTCCTTCCTTCCTTCCTTCCTTCCTTCCTTTTGTTTGTCTTTTTAAAAAATTATTATTATGGTTATTAATTAATTTAGTTTAATTATTAAACTGTTCATATTTCAACCCACAAATTTTACTTCTGTTCAATTTTTCTCCTCCCTACTGGAAATGGAAAGGAGTGAGCAAGCAACTGCATGCTTAGTTGCTGGTCAGGGTTAAACCATGACAAGTGTTATAAAGCCATTCATGAGAACAACGGCAGGAAGCATGTAAAGGCCAGATCTCTTCTATGACTCATAGTTTAAATTAGGTAATAGTTAAGTTAACCACAGCAACCTGTTGTTTAGAAAAGAGGTCAACTCTCATTCCGCTTCAGTTTTCGCTTTTTTTGGACCCATGCCTATGTAGTCACATGCAATTCTTGATGTTTTGTTCCTTCTGTATCTTGCTGCAGTGTTAGCATGGATAATATGCATTAAGCTGGTCTGTTTAACTTCAAAATCATAGGAAGAGCCAGCCATCTTTTTGCATCAAACCAAAACAAAGCAAGTAACCAACCACAATAAACCAAACAAAGAAACCAAACTGATTTTCAGTTTATTAGCATTCTGCATGTTTATGGGAAATACATAAACTTAACGATTTCCTTTTCCTTGTGGTAGCATAAGCAAATCAGGAAAAATAATCACTAGAGATAAACTTGGGGAAAATTTAGCACCAAGGAAATGCTTTAGAAGCATAAGTATTCATCAGAATCAGAGATGGACACTCTGCTTTATTTATTTATTTATTTTAACTTTCAAGTGCATCTACAGAAACTAGAGAAACTGTATTGTATTAATAGCATTTTTATGTTGAGTGACCACAGTGTCCTTGCAGAATAATTTGCTGTATAATCAAAAAATGTCAAATGGTTGACCTTTCTCGAGTTTACAAAATTTATGCAAAACCTCCAAAGAGTTCTTGCCAGAGGTAGCAGAGAATTTGCCTGGTAAGCCTGCTTTGCACATACTAAATTTGAATATTTGGGAAATCCTATTACAAGCCTCAAAAAGCCTTTTAACTGTTCACTTGCCTCCAGAGGAAAGTACCTACCCTTACTCAACACAGAAAAAAAAACAAACCAAACCAACCAAACATAGCAAAATAATAAGCAAACAAAATGTAATTAAAAAATAGCACCATAGAAATATTTGATATTATTTACACAGGGCTATTAGCTATGTTTCTCTATCTGAAGTTTACCAGTGTACATTTCTGACAATGTAAACATTTGGCAAGATATATCATTGTTAAATTGAAATATAGGCTAATTATAGTTGAAAATAAAATTACTCTCTAATTGTTATTGTAGTCTGGTTACAACATGCCTGTATATTGTCTAATCAAGCAAAAGAATAACCAACATTTTTTAATGTTGTGTTTGAACTTCTGCCTGTGTTTGTAAGCAAATAATGCATCCTTATATGTATAAATATATTCATTTGCTAACAAACATTGAAACAATGCAAAATGGCCATAAAACTTTAATTGAAACTTTGTCAGCTACTTATGTAGTAGCATTGTCATGCTTGTCTGCTACAAAACAAAACACTTTAAATGAAAAGAAAGTTGAAATCCTAATGCTTTTGCCTCTTCATCAAGTTTCATTTAGTGAAATTGCCATCTACATATGGCTCAACCCAATAAATGCAAATTTTTGCTTCAACAGTGTTAGAAGTCCTTACATAATTCTTTACATTTGTTTGTTTGTTAATATTGTAATTACACATATAAAGTTGCTTAGAAATAATTAAAATAGAATTCAGTGGTAAGTCCAAGAGATACTATTAAGCCTACTTTCCTTTTTGAGATACTACTAAACCTACTTTTCTTCTGGAGATGTAAACAACAGAGAAATTAAACAGTTCTGGCCAGCCCAACAAAACGCTGACTTGAAACTATTTTGGCATGTTAATAGAACTGTATGTGGTTATTTGCACCCATTAATCTTCAGCATTTTGCAGTCCTCTGCCTCCAGATTGAACATGCAACACACAAGCATGTACTGATGTCCATTTGAACATTTGAATTCCTATGAGTTACAGGTTTCTGAAGAAAATCTCACACTTTGTTATACTTCCTGAGTATTATGCCATGTGTACTTAACTCAAGAAACATGAGCTGGATACTTTTTAATGACCCTGAACTGGAAGACCCCAGAATCACAGAATAGTAGAGGTTGGAAGGTATCTCTGGGCATCATTGAGTCCAATCACATTGCCAAAACATGTTTACCTAAGGCAGGCCACACAAGAATGCGTCCAGGTGGGTTTTGGAAGTCTTCAGAGAAGATAACTCTCCAATCCCCCTGGGCGGCCTGTTCCAGTGCCCCTCACAGTACAAAAGTTTCTTTTCATATTGAAGTGGAACTTCCTGTGTTCTAGTTTTTATCCACTACTCCTTGTCCTATCACTGGGCACCAATGAAGAGAGTGGCTCTATTTTCTGGACACCCACCCTCAAAGTATCTGTAAACAGTGATCAGACCTCCTCTCAGTCTGTTCTTCTCCAGGCTAAACAGCCCTATGTCTCTCAGCCTTTCCTCATAAAAGTGATATTACATTCCCTTAATTAATTCCTTGTAGCACTTTGTTGGACTCTCTGCAGTACTTTCCTGTCTCTCTTGAACTGGGGAACCCAGAACTGGTCACAATACTCCCGATGAAGTCTCATAAGGGGAGAGAGGAGAGCAGAGCAGTCATGCCATGAGTGCCAAGGCTGAGAAATTTTCAGACCTTGGGACCAGATTGAGCCAACTGTGAAATAATATTCTTCAAGTACATAGAATATATGTTGTGTCACCACCACCAAGTATAATATGTGGTGTCTGTACTAGCAGAAGAAATGAGCCCTCCAATAACAGAAGAAGTGGAATCTTGAGAGCTGATCAAATGGTGTGCTGTGTTTATACTATGGTCAGAATACGTGATTTTCTATATTTTATATATCTTGGTTCTATATGTTTGATTTGTTTTTTAACCAAGCTAGTTCACTTGTCAAAACTGAAATTGTCAGCACTTTTCAAATGCAAACTTCTTCAAAAAGTAAGACAGAAGTCTTGTAATTCCTTGCCTGTACAATTGTGAACACTATTTTATTCTGTGACGGATTCCCACTTAGCTTTAGTCATGTAAAAAATGAACATATACTCGGTCTAATTGTCTAAAGAGAAATATCTCAGAAAGATAAATAATTGTATCTGTATATCTTTTGAACTGACTTCAGAGAGAACCTACACTTCTAGGTCAGACATTACAAATATATTTTTTTATATGGCTGAATTTATAAGAAATATATTCCAGTTGATGTTATCCTGCAATTAAAAAAAAATTGTTAGAATGAACAAAACAAAAAACTAACTGTCATGATAAGCCTTAAGTGTTTCAAATTACTGAACATTTTATTAGAACATTTTATGTTCTTAATTATTAAAAAACAATACTGAAAGAATTTTATACCATACTAATGTATCATAGTATCATAGTATCAGTCAGGGTTGGAAGGGACCACAAGGATCATCTAGTTCCAAACCCCCTGCTATGGGCAGAGACACCCTGCACTAGATCAGGCTGGCCAGAGCCACATCCAGCCTGGTCTTAAACACTTCCAGGGACGGGGCTTGAACCACCTCCCTGGATAACCCATTCCAGGGCTTCACCACTCTCATGGTGAAGAACTTCCTCCTCGCATCTAGCCTGAATCTCCCCACCTCCAGCTTCATTCCATTCCCCCTAGTCCTATCACTACCTGAGATCCCGAGAAGTCCCTCCCTGGCCTTCCTGTAGGCCCCCTTCAGATACTGGAAGGCCACAATGAGGTCACTTTGGAGCCTTCTCTTCTCCAGACTGAACAGCCCCAACTCCTTCAATCTGTAAGCATTTAGATGTTTAAATGTGTATCAGCTCCTTTCATAATCTGATTTTTAACAAAGAATTTTGCTTACCTCAGAAGACATTTTACTTTTTACCCCACTAGATTATGAATGTGAAATATTTATTTCAACAAACAGCTAATATTTCATCAAAGATACCAGGACTTTTTCATTTCTTTGCAAACAACTGTCAAAAATAAAAACTTCTTAAATAATTTTAATTTGAAATCTGTAAATATTATTGTTCATGCATAAGAACTCCTTTGTAAGAAATGTCAGAGGTATTTTCACTCTCCACAGTCTTGATCCCAGATCCTGAAACCTGGTTTAGACAAAAATAAATACAAGAAAATGAGTTTTCTGATCTAATTTGTTAAGGAGGTGGTCCCACATTTCAAAAAAATGAAATCCTATTAACAGGAACTACATCTCCAGCCATGCTAAAAGTGGTCAAGCCAATTCATGGCCAAAGGTGCTTTAGATTTTTCTTCTCACTTAAAAAAAAAAAAAAAGTGACTATTCCAATTATTAACCACCTAGAGTATTCTTCAGAAGGATGTATTCTAACAAAGTTGACAAGTCTGATATTTGATAGGAATTTCCATCAGCATGCATATGGCCAGCAAGTTAGTTATAGATTCAGACTAGTTAAAAAGAGCTATTCAACAAGTTGCTCCTTGGGATTTTAAATATTAGCTATGCATTATTACTGCATAAAAATACATATTTTATACATTGCAATTAGTCATATAAGCTGTCCAGGTCCTTTTTCTTAGTCTGAAAGCTGCTGCATATATGTACATAGGAACTAGGTGTCTGACATCTGTCATGAAAATACACGGTTAACCTATAAACCAAAGACTAACATAGTCTGTTGTATACTGTTTCTAAACACCTATGTACAGAATGTTCAATTAGAATTGTATTTGTGAAAGCTATTTCAAATAAATAATAACAACTCACATCTGGCAAGAGCATTGAAAGGTTTTCACTTGAGATTAATTTCATATTTTCAAAGCAGAAAGAATAGTACAGTACATAGTAATGTTGAATTAGATGCAGGCAATGGGATAATTTGCCAAGTAATTTGTCCCCAGCAATCCTTAGGGACTAAAAGATAAAACCATAAAAGAACAGTCATTCATTTCTTCTTTATGTGGAAACAACAACAAAAAAAAGCAATTCTATATGGAATAAATCACTGCAAATCTAGGAATAAATTAGTATCCTCAGTCAGGAATTCCCTTCTGGCATTTAAATAGCGTGGCTGCCTACAGCAAACACAAGCATTTCCAGCTTATCAGTACTCTTCATTATACTTCAGTTAAAGTTAATATTTTTATTGATTTCATAAAAAAACATTTGTTCTCTTTGGTTCTGCCTTTCCAATCCAAAAAGTCCTCTTGACATATAAAATACATTGTGGTTTTGCTATACTTTTAGAAAAAACTGTTTCTGTAGAGTTGACCTTGAAAGTTGTCCAGTACTGTTCACTCTCTAACGAAAGACACAACTGAATTGGTGTCATACTAAATGTCTGGCACTGAGACTAGCTGCAATGGCACAGCTTGTGCCCAGGCTAACAATTTACTCTGCCTTAAAAGGCAGCCTTAAAATCCTGTTCCCACTGCAAGCTACATGGCACAGACCTCCAACACAGAATGTATCCTTTGAGGCATTTCTAGCATCCACCCACATGACTCAGTAGCATGTTATACAATGCATTTCTATCTCACATGGCACATATGGGGATCAGGTGACCCACCTGGTGGATGTGGGGAGGTCTGTGGATGTGGTCTACCTGGACCTCAGCAAGGCCTTTGACACCGTCCCCCACAGAAAACTCCTGGCCAAGCTATCAACCCATGGCTTGGACAGGATCACACTGCATTGGGTTAGGAACTGTCTGGAGGGCTGAGCCCAGAGAGTGGTGGTGAATGGTGCCACATCCAGCTGGCAGCCAGTCACTAATTGTGTGCCCCAAGGATCAGTGCTGGACCCCATGCTCTTCAACATCTTTATTGATGATCTGGATGAGGGCATTGAGTCCATCATCAGTAAATTTGCAGACGACACCAAGCTGGGGGCAGGAGTTGGTCTGCTAGAGGGTAGAGAGGCTTTGCAGAGGGACCTCAACAGGCTGGACAGATGGGCAGAATCCAACGGCATGAGACTTAACATTATTAGGGAAAGAGTTTCTTTTGAATAGCCCGTCATCCTGCTTCTGGATTGCAGAGACACCAGGCACCAGATTCGAGGTGCTGTCTTCCTTTTCCATCTCCTCCCATAGTCCCATAGTCCTATATTCCTTACTATCAAATACTACAAGCAAGATTAATGCTGTGTCGGGTTTGTCTGGTTCATTACCATGAGCAGTGATCTAGCTGGAGGGAGTGAAAACTAAAGGGTACCTCAGTCTATGAGGAAGTCCCACTGAGTGAGACTCATATACTTATCCCAGAACACAAAAGTTTTCCACATCTGGCATGTATCTTCAGTTTCTGCTCTCTTTAAATTCTGTGGAATGTGGACTTCATCGCTGTAGCTATCTCACGTACTATAGAATCTGACAAATGGCAGTAAATATGTACACTTGGCAGCTAAACTGAGGCTTAGATTTCAACTAATTTTAATGGTGACTTTGATGCCCATACATAGAACAGAGAGATAGGGTTCCTAATTTTGAGTTGATTCTTATCTTACCTATGAGGCTTCAGTTCAGTTGTTTACCCCTAAACTACCAATATTCTAAATGTCTCACAGCACTCAGTGTCATCTTGAGATAGTTTTCTAGAAAGGCACAGGTTTCACTTACGTCATTCACATACGTGTGTGTGTATATATATATTTATCTCCTGAGATTTCTCAAATAAGCTGGATACATCTTAATGGAATTAAGTACCTTTTACATGCAATTGAGTTGAATCCTTATAATGTAGTTATTTACACCTTAAAGAATCATCTCCCATGGATTAATTTTGCTAAAAATATACACATATATATGTATATATGTTATTGTTTTAAATATCCTATCAATTTGCGTAGGACTGGAGATAGGACAAAATACTTATGGAAGACACACACTTTTCTGGAGTGGAGGAGCTAGAGAGCAGGCAGGATGTTCCATCAAGTCTGAAATTATTCTAGAAACTGATGTTTAGGGAACTGAATCCTACCTTCATGTTCACTGAGAGCATGTATGTTTAGGCACCCTGTGCCAGACACAGAAATGCTTGCCTGGTAGTTTAATAGATACTGAGAATAAAAGTGCAAATTATGTTTTGAAGTAAGACAGACTGCAGAGTACCATGTTTCCTATACTGATGATACAATCTGAAGGTTACAAATGTGTCTTTCTGAAGACATAAATTAATCTGATTCTGTATTCATAAGTGGAAGAAGAACCTAATGAAATATGAAAGATAAAGAGGGATGAAGACTAATGTTTTTGACTGTGAAGTGTCCCTTGTTCTTTGTTGCAGTATCTAGAATATTTAGTTTTTCTTCTGGATTCTCTAAATTCTGTCCTAGACTTTCACCTATTCCTTTTATTAAAGTTATTGTATTACTGTTTTCAAATCCCGTAGACATAGATAAAAAAAATTGGGATTTTTTTTATATGTTTCTTATTGAGATAATTAAAATATTAGTGATTATGGATAGTATCTTTATTTAAAATTGCCAATAAAACATAACTCAAAATATCATAAATTTGGATACAGATGCTGTTTGATTTTTACTGGATGCTGCTGTACACTTAAATAAGATTGCCATAGGATAGTGAATATCTCAATTTTTCAGAACACTACTATTGAAGCTTTTAAATATTGAAAATGTGCTGTTTTACTTTGTAGACAATTCAGAATAACTTTTTTATTAAGCAGATGGCTATTTGCAAATGCTGCCAACTATGAAACAGGGTGTTTTAGCTGTAAAAGACATTAATCCCAAAAAGGAATTAAATACCTAGCTTTTGAAACAGTTTGACATATATGAATATGCCTTTGGCATAATTAAGGAAGAAAAAAGAAAGAAAAATAGTAACTAACAGAAACACATATTCATAATGAAAATACTAGCATAACTGAAAACACCAGAAATTCACAGAAATGAAACTGAAGCTAATTCTCTGGACTGTGGCTTTTAACAAAGTTCAGACTAAATTATGGTTCTATGATTTTAATACTTACTTCTTCTTCCTGATTAAAGCCTGAAGTTAAAATAACTCTAGTCACTGTAATTTTAAGAAAGCAAGAAAATATGCTTAAGTTGAACTATTTTAAAAGAGACTTAAATACATTAATGTGTACCTTTTTAATCCTCAAATGTAACTGATTACAAAATTGAAACTCACTGTTTGCGAACTACAAAATTAAAAATCTGAGGCAGAAACTATATGCCACATCATTAGGAGAATAGAATAGAATAGAATAGAATAGAATAGAATAGAATAGAATAGAATAGAATAGAATAGACCAGGTTGGAAGAGACCTTGAAGATCATCATGTCCAACCTATCATCCAACACCACCTAGTCAACTAAACCATGCAAATACCAATTATTCCTGGCATTTCAGAACATGTTAGAAACAGGAAATGTCATGTCATTCTTTCTGTCTTACAATGCAATCATCCAGCACATTATTTTATTTAAAGTTGTTATCTACTCATATTCGGCAATGTGTTTTTTCTGATTTTGAAAATTACCAAGAATTAAATTTAAATCAGAGCTAGTTCTCTGGAACGCAATTTTTTTCTTCCATCTTCCAGATGCTTTAAAATCAAAATTCCACTTATGTCCTATGAATTAAAACCCCCACTTCTAATTTTCTCTCTCACTTTTGTAAATTATCCATTTAATGGTGTTGTTCTTCCAACATAACTTTAGCCATTTAGATATTGCTGTCTAAGTTACCCATCTAGGTAACGATCTTGGTGCAGCTGCAATGTGTCAGGATGCACATTCAGCCAAGTATCATGTAGGAAAAATTATTAGCATTTATTAGAGCAACAAATCATCAGTGTAGCAATTAACTGTGTATGCACATATACAAACACATACATATGGAACACACACATAAGTACATATATAACTAATAATTATAGTAAATAATAACTATTTTTAGCAATTATTGCCTTTTAAAAAAACAATTGAAGAATGTTTGAATTAATCCTTCCCCCAGGATACTTTCCTAACCTGTTAGAATCCCAGTGCTAGGGGATTTCTGGAGTCAGGACTTTTAGGTTTTGCTTTGTATTCATTAAAAGTTAAATGGATTTTTGTTTCATTGTCAATAAGACAAAGAGTATTATAACTTAATAATGTATTTTGTGGGTTCTTAAGATGTTCATAGATTTGATTTAATATATTTTATATATATAGAAATGTATAAATATATATAACTTTTTAAAACAAAATGATGAAAAACTCCATTGTCTGCTCAGTGTCTCCCTGCTATCTTTTGTGTGGCAATCTGTAGAAGTCTGATTTAGTTGTGTTTTGTTTTGGTTTTTTTCTCTCTTAAAACAAGGACAATTCATTTCTGAAAATATTAAGGGGAAAAAAGCCTTTTTATTTTTTTGTTTAAAAACTGGTTTGAAAAAAACAAAATAAATTCTAATTTTTATGTCCAAGTTCAATATTATTTAAAATTTAGCCCTTGAAGCATTGTTCAAATGGAATATTTTACAATATTGTTACTTCTATTTACATTTTTAGAAAATAAGGAACTATTCATGCATTTTCCCTTTGTTTTGCAACCCTCAGAAATTTGACAGTGCATGAAACAGGAAGCCAACTGACAGCGCTTTAGATTCAAGAACCTAATGTACCACAGAACTGAAAACAGACAGTATTGATAGAGGAAAACAAAGCCACAGTGGAGACAAATGAAGACAAACAAAGACAAATGTGTAAGCAGATAATTTAATTTCTACACTAATTAGTGTATTCCTTCTAGTTAATTAAAAATGAATGCTTAATTTGATTTTAGGACTAAATGAAAATCCAGTGATGAAACTTAAGAGGGCTTTTCTGTTTTAAGGAGCAGGCATGTGCAATAAGCAGGTTTATTATCAAATGAATGGCATCCCAGATTTTATAAAACTTCTAAATGAATCTGGTCAGAAATTTGTGTGACCTTTAGGAAATGTATAATGCCCAAGTAAAATGGAGATGTTATGGTACACTTCAGTGATTCTTTTTTTTAAACTTTGCTGTAACTATGAGGTAATTATCTGAAGAGTAAAACACATACTTCTGAAAATTCATGAAGTAAAAAGAAAGGAAAAAGGGATTTGGTTTCAAGAATGTATTAACTTATATTGTTGGATATTTTCTGACACCTTATAAGTGTGACAAACTAAAAGTGACAATTTACCCATCCTGCTCTTATATATCTGCTGCACCAGTGATGCCATACAGATACAAAACTGTATGGAACTCTTTGTAAATTATTTTGTTCTTAGCACTGGGCATATCCACA
Source organism: Colaptes auratus (assembly GCA_015227895.2). Classification (NCBI taxonomy): domain Eukaryota; kingdom Metazoa; phylum Chordata; class Aves; order Piciformes; family Picidae; genus Colaptes; species Colaptes auratus. The sequence continues at coordinate 84,219,982 of CM037631.1, read as the reverse complement.
AACACTTTCAAATGTGTAAGGTACTGGGAGTAGTTAGAATTTCTTTCACACAGGCTATTTTGTATCTCAATGCCAGCCCTATTAATATTATCAGGTATATCACTAGAAGCCCTATAGAGTTTTACAGCCTTTCAAATGCTGCAGGATTTCCATCTGTCCAATGGTCTTCTCTGTTTACATTCTTTGATAAATAAAGGAGTCTAGACTATTTACTTTAACAAAGGCCAGGAATCATTTGCTGTATAATTGTTAGTCTCAAGTGAAGTGTAACTAAAACTTCAGTTCAAAGATCTCTCACCACATGTTCTCTACCTATCATTCCCTGTATTATTTACTATTTTGTAGGTTTAATTGAGGCATTTCTTACACCCAGATGGCCTGCTAGACTTGTATTAAGTACCTTTCTGAGAGAGTAATGTTTTAAATAAATCTTTGCTTGCTGGATGTTTTCTTATATACATACTTCATGCTGCTATTTCAACACATCTCTCATCAAATCTATCTATTTCAAAAAGATAGGTGGGGTTTCATGTATGTGAGTGGCAGCAGAATTTGTCCTCTTCTGAAACAAACATATACAGAAATATTACAAATGCATGTGTTTTTGAATACATTTTCCTATTATTTAAGTTCCAAGAAGAGTAAATGAGTAACTGAATGCAGCTTGCTTTTTATTCCTTTATTTCTTTACTTTGCTAACAATACCATAACATAGCAGAATAATGCCAGAGTTTGCTATGTATTTGCAAGCATTTCTCAATAAATAGTTATTGTTTGAAACCTATTACAAGCTCAGAATAAATAATATGAGTCACATCTATAAATAATAGTCACTTTTTGTCATGTATGAAAAAACTCCAATAATTATTGTTCATGGTTTCTCAATCTTCTCAGTTGAAGATAATGTTCTACCTGTATTTTTGCTACTTCAGCCATGTGATTAATGAACATCAGAATATCAGATAAAAAGCTGTTATTGTGACATACACTTTATTTTTAGTTTATTTTATGCAATTAGAAGAGAGGTAGGACATTCTTTGCTTTCACAAGAAGCAATACTATTTCTCAAGAAGAATTTTTATATTTAAGAAAGCATTTTAATGACCACAGATTTAAAGCAGAAAAGGCAAAAAAAAAGAAAAAAAGAAAGAAAAAAATCAATATTGTGCTGGACATGACTGTGATGGAGTTAATTTTCCTCTTAGCAACTCATATGACTGTTTTAGGTTTTTGATCAAAACACTGTTGATAGCACACCAAACATTCAGCTAAGCCTGAGCAGCAATTGAACAACATTATGGCCTCACTCCACAATGAGGCTGGTGAGAGGCCTCGAGCACAAGACCTGTGAAGAGAGGATGAGAGGGCTGGGATTGTTTAGTCTGAAGAAGAGCAGGCTCAGGGGAGACCTCATTGCTGTCTACAACTACCTAAACTGTGGTTGTAGCCAGGAGGGGGTTGGTCTCTTCTCCTAGGCAACCAGCACCAGAACAAGAGGACACAGTCTCAAGCTGCACCAGGGGAAGTTTAGACTCGAGGTGAGGAGAAAGTTCTTCACAGAGAGAGTTGTTAGGCATTGGAATGGGCTGCCCAGGGAGGTGATGAAGTCACTGTCCCTGGAAATGTTCAAGAGGGCATTGGATGTGGCATTTGGTTCCATGGTCTAGTAGTCATGAGGTCTGTGGTGACAGGTTGGACTTGATGATCTTTGAGGTCTTTTCCAACCTTATTGATTCTATGATTCTATGATTCTAAGTAGACTGGGGTTAGGCAAGAGGCTGGGAGGGCACATAGCTGAGACAGCTGACTAAAAATGACAAAAGAGATATCTCCCTTCATGTAGCGTCATGCCTAGCAATAAAATCGAGGGAGGAAATAAAAGACTGGGTGAAGACTTATCAGCTGTGGTCAACCCATTACAATTATAACTTTTTTTTTCCAAATTCTTATGTATGTGTATATATAATATGTGCTCTTTTAACAGGAAGATGAGAGACTCATTTTGCTAACACAAGGTTATGTCCACATCCTTGATTTGCATTACTCTTATTTCACCTACACTGCCTTGCATTAGTCTCTGGAAAGTTCAGGATATTATATGTAGTCATGTCTTCTCTATTACTTTGTAGAACTTCTATTTTCTTAGATGTGTCACATTGAAATATGCTTCCTTTCCTGGATTACCTTCTACATAACTGTACTGCCTAGGGGCCCTTGTCATAGACTAAGTGTCCCTTGAGAAGTACAAACAGTGAACAAAAGGATTAACATATCCCAGACATTTCACAAGCTAAGCATAAAAGAAGATACTAAAAACTGATGCAAGAAGTGCCATTTAGAGAAGTAGTAACATGGTATTGGTGAGAGAGGCAGGGACAGCCATGGTCTGAGCCCCAGCTACTGCAAGCTATTTAAACACCCAGAAATCAGTTGTGAGGTTCAATCACTTAGAACAGCTGTGTGATTGCCATCACAACCAGTCCATCACAAAGGCAAGCCAGGAGATCAGCTTCTTTTTATTTTTTCAGTGACCACATGGGGTTTCTGTAACCAGAAAGTTCAGAGAAGCAGGCAGCCCCCTGACTGCTGTCCAGTTTCTCTTATGAGGGAAGTGGGAACAGGAGAGGACTGAGCCCCTGCCACTGCAGGCTATTTTGTTGCCCCATGAGCAATTTCATTGCCCTATCAAGCAAGGCCAATCAAGGGTGTGTCTTGGCAACCTGTGAGGTAAGTTGCCCAAAGAGATCCAGCCATGGCTACAGCTGAGACAAATGCTGTTATTAAAACAACTTTGGGTACCCAGATGGAGGCCACATACAAGCATGTAGGTGTCCAGGCCCCTGGCCACAGAGAATGCTGGAGTCTTACAGAGGTGAGCCAGGGGCCTCTGAGGTAATAGGTGATAAGAGGGTAGCTGCCATGAAATGCCTTGGGGGAACAATGGGGTGCCCCTTTAAGGAGGTGACGTGGCTGGCAGTCCAGCCAAAGTGTCTCTGCACCAATGCATGCAGCATGGGCAACAAATAGGAAGAGTTGGAAGCTACCCTGCTACAGGAAAGCTATGATACAGTGGCAATTATAGAAACTTGGTGGGATGAATCCTATGACTGTAGTGTGGCTATCAATGGTTACAAGCTGTTCAGAAGATGCAGGAGAGGAAGAAGCAATGGAGATTTTGCCCTCTATGTAAAGAAGTGGATAGAGTGTAAAGTTGTTGCTAAAGAATAGCCACAAGCAGGTTGAAAGCAGGCAAGAATTAGGGATTGGCACAACAAAGGGAGCCTTGTGGTAAGAGTCCCACTGCAGGCTGCCCAATCAAGCGGAGCCTATTGATGAAGCCTTCTAACTCCAGCTTGAGGAGGCATCACAATCGCAGGGGATTTTAACTACCCTGACATCTGTTCAAAAGCATGGCTAGTTCTAGGCAATCCAGGAGGCTCCTAGAGTGCCTAGATGACAATACAAGAAATTAACAGCCATACATGAGGAGATGTGTTATTTGACCTCTTGGTCACAAATGCAAGTCGTCAGTCAAAAGCAGTCTGGTCGGCAGTGATCATGTGCTAGTGCAATTCACTGTCTTAAGGAGTATGAAGCCAATAAGAAGCACAGTTGGGACTCTAAATTTTAGGATAGCAAAATTCTTCAAGGAGTTAGTAAATAGGATACCATGGGAGATGGCCCTCAGGGACAAGGGAGTGGAACTGAGCTGGCAGATCTTTAAGGATGCTTTCTATAGAGCAGAAGAGATCTCAATCCCCATGCGTAAGAAATTGGGCAAGGAAGGAAGAGACCACCATGGCTGAGCCAAGACCTGCTGGTCAAACTAAAGGGCAAGTCGGGACTACACAGGAAATAGAAGAAGGGACAGGCATCCTGGGAAGACTATAGGGACATCACCTGGTTGTCTAGGGGTGAGATCAGGAAGGCCAAGGTATAGCTGGAACTGAACTTGGCAAGGGACATATAGAAAAATAAGTTAGGCTTCTATAGGTACATAAACCAGGACACAAAGGTTAAAGAAAAAGTACTCCCTGTAATGGGCAACAGTGGTGAACTAGTAACAACAGATGAGAAGGCTGTTAGGAACAGGTTCTTTACTATGAGGGTGGTGGAACACTGGAACAGGTTGCCTGGGCAGGTAGTTGTGGCACCATCCCTGGAGATTTTCAAAGTGAGACTCGATGGGGCCCTGGGCAGCCTTATCTAGCTCCTGCTTACTGCAGAGGGGGTTGGACTAGGTGACATTGGGAGGTCCCTTCCAACCCAGACCATTCTATGATTCTATATTAAATATTTGTTTTGGGGAATAAGCTCAATTAAAAACAGACAAACAAACAACAAAAAACCCCAATACAAATGTTAAGAACAAAGCCACAAGATACTGATACTGCTTTTCAGACATGTATAGGTCATGGAAAAGAACAAGAGGGATAAAAGGCAAAAGATCCATTATTTCAGTTCTTTAGTACAGTTCATAAAGGCCCTGTCATATCATACTTGAAAATAAGGGAAAAATTAGAAAAATAAAACAGTGAATATGACTGATTCACTGACTTAGAGTTTTAAAACAAGTTATTTTTTAGATGGATACTAGGATAAAAGTCCAATGGCCACAAACATTCAAAAAATACCTTTAAAACAAAAATTAATTTCAGAATATTGCAGTCAAAAATAAATATTATGAAATAATATGTGCAAAGGATGGATAAATAGTTATATAAAAATCTTAATTAAAAATGCCTTAAAATACTAGTCAGGTCAGGTATTGTACAAATGGCAACATAATCACATTTTTGTGTGTGCATGTGTCAAGAAGGATGTAGTCTGATTTGTATTTCTGACTCCATGATAGTTTATTTTTTTTCATATCCATGGGCCTTAAGAAAAGGATAATTTTACAGATAAATGCAGATTTTTTTTTCACTCTTATAAGCTAAACAATAAAAATCTCCAACTGTAAGTGTTAAAAGACCCATTTGGGTTAATTGACTATGTTGTGAAAACATATATTATTGATTTCCCAAGTCACACTGTTCACAACTGCCAGACAATTTCACAATGGAAAAAAAAACCCACACAACAAAACATGAAGTCATTATCATGCTTGAAAGGAAGCTGGAAATCTTTGTTACCATCACATGCATTGCCATCAACTCTGTGTTCTGAGGAGGCATAAATAAGAGACAACAAATCTTATCTACACTTTTGACCCTTACATGAACTGTTTTCACACAGTATGAAACAGTATGACTTAGTAAAAGATCCATAAAACAGTCAAATATCACTAGGAATTACAGTTTTCCTTACTTTTAACATGGCAAGCCTTGATATTTCTACTTTGACAAACTGGAGAAAATGCATAGAAAATTTTATACAGCTTTTTCTTGAAATAAGACTCACTGTGGGGGATTTCAAAAGACTTTCCTAAGATTTCAAATCAAGTCACAATGATAGACGAAGGAGTCTGTAGAGTGAAGAGATAATTTCCAAAAGAGAGTGAAATTCTAATAACTGGCTTTTTTACAGGTACTAAAAAAAGCTGCCCCAGGGGAGGTTTAGGCTGGATGTTAAGAAGAAGTTCTATACAGAGAGAGTGATTGCCCATTGGAATGGGCTGCCTGGGGAGGTGGTAGAGTCACTGTCATTGGAGGTATTCAGGAGGAGACTTGATGGGGTGCTTGGTGCCATGGTTTAGTTGTTTACGTGGGTTGGATTTGGTTGATAGGTTGGACACGATGACCTTGACGGTCTCTTCCAACCTGGTTTATTCTATTCTATTTTTGCTGACATCAAAATTGTTCTATTCTTTCTAGGTGATTAGTTGTCTCTTTGCCCTGCAAGGTGACAGTTAAGCACGTTTTTCATGTGAATCTATATATGCCCACAACCACATATATTTCACTGCTTAATGTGATTGTTGTACATTGTGCTTCTTAAAGCATTATGCGTGACTTTCTGTTTATTGAAACATGTTCCATTGTAAAATCTATAAACTGAATTAATTATTATTTATCAGTAAATACTTTTGATGAATTAAAAAAAACCCACAAAACTCCATGATATCTACTTATTGGTTGCTAGCATAGCAAGAAATACTTTTCAGACACTGTTGATGTGCACATACCTACATACTTACAGATGCCATACAAATGCACACAAACTTACACATGTCTGTGTGTGCTTTGTACTTTCACCTGAATAAAACCTGAACAGTTTTAGTACTGTATGTTGTTTTTGCAAGCTCTTCACACTAAAAGTACATTGAAAAGTTCAGATAACTTCACCAGAAAAAAATTAATGCCCTGAGGAAAGATTTTGGAAAACCTTTCTCTCAGTGTTGAAATTTAACTGCAAAAATCCATTTTCATATGACATTGTGCTTACAATGATTATTAATTTTTGTGATTCAGAGAAGCAGTCATTTCAAGTACGGGAGCAGAATAAGCAGTTAGAAACAAACAAACATCGGAAGAATTATACTAATGTAAAACAAAAGAAAATGAAACAAAACAACCAAAATAATACTTCTACACTATTTGCTCTGTTGGTTTTTCACTCTGAGAATAAAATTGCACAAAATGGATTTATTCATGATGCTGCATGTATGAGATGGTGAATGTACCTAAACAGGTAATGCAAATCATTTTTGTCGTCGTTGTTGTTGTAATTAAAGGGGTACTGTTCGGCACTTAGAATCAGATTTTCAAAATACTTCACAGATTGGACTTTAAAAAATAATTCAGTTTTTACTGTGTTCCCAAATAGGGATCCAATCTGAAGTTCTCAGCATCTAAGTATTACTACTGTGGCATCTTCTAGATTTCAAAATAATAACACAACAACCCCATGCAGAGCTACAGGCTGGGGTCGGAGTGGCTGGAGAGCACCTGGGGGTGCTAATTGACAGCCGCCTAAACATGAGCCAGCAGAGTGCCCAGGAGGCCAAGAAGGCCAATGGCATCCTGGCCTCCATTAGGAATAGGGTGGCCAGCAGGAGCAGGGAAGTCATTGTGCCCCTGCACTCTGCATTGGTTAGGCCACACCTTGATTCCTGTGTCCAGTTCTGGGCCCCTCAGTTTAAGAAGGACATTGAGACACTTGATCATGTCCAGAGAAGGGCATCGAGGCTGGTGAGAGGCCTTGAGCACAAGCCCTGTGAGGAGAGGCCGAGGAAGCTGGGATTATTTAGCCTGGAGAAGAGGAGGCTCAGGGGAGACCTCATTGCTCTCTACAACTACCTGAAGGGTGGTTGTAGGCAGGAAGGGGTTGGTCTCTTCTCTCTAGCAACCAGTGCCAGAACAAGAGGACATGGTCTCAAGCTGCTCCAGGGGAAGTTTAGGCTCAAGGTGAGGAGAAAGTTCTTCACTGAGAGAGTCATTCGTCATTGGAATGGGCTGCCCAGGGAGGTGGTGGAGTCACCGTCCCTGGAGGTGTTCAAGAGGGGATTGGACATGGCACTTGGTGCCATGGTCTAGTCATGAATTCTGTGGTGACAGGTTGGACTGGATGATCTTTGAGGTCTCTTCTAACCTTGGTGATACTGTGATACTGTAAAATAAACCTTGCAGATTGTCTCACTTGTAACATACTTCAAAAAACAGTTTATGAGGAAGAAGATATTGAAAGTACTCTTGAATTACCAGTGAGATGTGACTTAGTGTAGTAGTGAGGCATATGTCTTGAACTAAGCAGTGGAGCTGAATTTCAAAAATAAAGCTGTTTCATCCTATGGGTAGGAAAGACAGACTTGCATTGCAAGTTACTTTTTAAAGATCACATAATTTTAAACATTTGCATTGCTTGTTCTTTCCTCTCAAGTTTTCCTTACCCTTAAATACATAATTAAATTACTATGAGCTTTAAGCTTTATTATTTTGTTGAAATGGTACTTTCTTATCAGTAGTTCTGATATACTTCAGTCTAACTTCCTAGGAGTTTTAATAATTTGATACAAACTTGAACATATCTAAATTTAAATAACCCTATTCCAAATTCTATTCTATTTACATAAAGAAAGCATAATTTCTGCTGCTTAGAAAAATGTCAAAAATCTGTTCTTCAAATGCTAAGATGCGAATAATACCTGGATTGCCGTTTTTACTGCAGTCTGCAGTACACCTGCACAGATACATCCCCTGTGTTTTACACAGCTTCCAGTCCTTGAATATGACCTATGTTTTCTTCAATATCACTATTTTTTTCAAAAAGGGAAAATCAAATAACTAGTTTTATAAAAAAAAAAAACAACACAGGAAAACAAAACAAGAAGCAAGCACAGTATGATTTAAAGAGTGAGAGCAAATCTGTACCACAGTATTTTGAAATTAATCTTTTAAAATTGATTAAATCAAATTGATTACTTATTCAATGTCAAAGTGTCGTGTATTGAGTTTAATCTTCTCATGTCTATATTCAATAGCGTGCCGTCATCACACCGGTTTCAAAGTGAAATTGCTAGCTGGAGCAAAGTATCATGGGGCTTGAAGTTCAAATTGTAACATGACAAGCTTCATTTTCTGTTTGCTGCTTCTGGTTTCCATGTTTGGCATGTTGGTCATTTCTGTTGGGCTGGCTACTTTGGGCTTGAGTGGGTGGAATCATTCTCATACTGACATCTGCTCCTGCTTCTGCGTTTTGCAGTGTGTTTTCTGCAAGAAGGTTAAGGTAGTTGTGCATTGCATTATCTTGGTAGATTCCCTATCTCAATCTGTTTTGTGTGTGTTACTTTGCCTCACATCTGTGTGGGGAGAAGGGGGCTTTTGAGAGCAGACTGTTTGGGTTGGTTTGTTTGTTTAATTTGGTTGGGTTTGTTTTGTTTGTTTGTTTTTGTTGTTGTTGGGGTTTCCACTTTTTTTTAGGAAACTAAACACAAAGGTGGCTATGAATTTTTTAAAAATTTGTCTTTAGCTTCTTTACTGAAACCTTTCTTTCTGAAATGTTTACACTTCTAAACAAAGTTCTTCTGTAGTTGTTACTGGTATCACATCATTTGGTATTGTTGCATTTAGTGGTGGACAAATTTGGTAAGAGATTAATAAATTTAGTAAGAGATGAATCCCCTTGCATTTCAACTGGACCTCAGAGATTAAAGAGGCATCTGGACATACCTCTTGCTAGGTAGACCAATTATTGCCAGTACTATAGACCTGACATCAGATACATGAACAGTCTGTCTGCTGTAGGTCTGGCCACAATCAAGAGAAGTAGTTCTGGCCATTCAAGAGAAGCAGTTGGATACATGTATTCTATGGTTTATTTATATACAACATGTTCAGTTTCTTTAAGACTGGTCATGATAAATGCACTGAACTGTAGTGTAGCTCTAGAGCCCTAAAATAAAATTGCAATAGCAAGCTTGATCTGCCAAGGAAGCACTCTGTGTAGCCAAGACTGTAAATCTTACCAAAAGGCATTCCTTTTGGGGCATGGTGAGGAAACCAAACCACTGATCTGTCCCTGCAATTCATCATTGAATTCTTTACCCCCCAAATGAGAAATTAAACTGGGGTAAAATTTATACTTCATTATTGCAGTATCACAGTGTATTAGAGGCTGGAAGGGACCTCAAGAGCTCATTTGGTCCAACGCCCCTGCTAAAGCAGGATCACTTCATGTAGTTGTTATTGTGAAGAGTGTCGGCGGACCTGTGGTTAAGACTCATTTTCTGGCTGTCAAAATGTTCTTTCTTTATCTGGGGGAGAAACATTTCTTATCTTTGGTGTAACGCCTCTGGTCAGGAGTCTTGCAGGCAGTAAGTGGAAGAATGGAGTGGTGGACCCTGACTGTGGGGCTATGGCAACATAGAACACTGGATCTCCACTCATCCTATGTGTCTGTGCTGGTCACCATGAGTTTATCAGCAGCATTGGGCTTTGTAAGATTCCACTCTTTTGTGCTTCAAACAGGTAATAGTAATATTTTTGTCTTTGCACTTTCTAATTAGTTCTACATTGTGAGTTATATAATGTGAACATTGCTACTGGGTTAGATAAATATATTGCATTGGATAGACTGATTTATAAACTAGACCTTTCATAAAAGTATTAGCATACATGAATGATTGTAATTAAAACAAAAAATCTACTTTTGGTTCCTGGCAATCAAGCATGAAAACTCAAGGTCTACTCTTGAGATCTATGATTTCGTTGATGGAGTTGTAGCTTTGTATTACATGACTGTCTTAAAATTCAGTTTAATACATGTGAAATCATTAAGAATCACAATACTGGAAAATTAATCTCTACCAACAGAACAGCAGTGGTTCCAGTATATCTTCCTAACAAATTCAAGGGCAACATTTTTAAGCTGCAGATAGTCTTAAACAAATGGCACAGTGTGAAGAAGTGTAACTGCAAATGTAATATCCTGTTCATCGTTAATAAGCTCTGGGGTTGTGAACTTCCCAAGCCCTCTTAGTAAAGTGTAAAACGTAAACACATGGATCAATACTCTCATGTATATTTGTGCGATGTAAGAATAAACAAGCAAACAAAACCCACCAGACCCTGAAGCTGGCTAAAATACACCGTGATTTAATTCACCAACAGTTTCATCCCCAAAATGATGCATCTTAATAAAGCAAAGTGTTAAAGGAAAGTCAAAGAAACAGTATATAACAAATGTTTAGAAACCTATATTATCTTTTTACTGACCTCCTGTGACAGTTTTAGGCTGTTCCTTTAAGAAAAGGACAAGCTACAGAATACTCTAGCTGAATGTTTTGCTGTAAAAAGGACAAACAAAGATAATTCTAAACTAATTTCTTGGGTAGATCAATAGAATGTTGTTTAAGAACTTGCACGCTGTCTTCAGTCTGTTCTGCTTTTCTCTTTCTGTTCTTGGCCAGAGTGCATGCCACTGACCTTGGATTGAAGCTTATGAGATAAGAAAACTAACTTCTCTAACAACTGTTTTGAACTATTTTTTCCCCTTAATATCCACTTCTCTCTTTAATCCTTTTTCACCCAATTAACTACTAGGGGAAAGGGGAGGAAGGGGGAAAAAGGGTTTTGGGGGAACCCGAGTGGGGATTCTCCTTGGGAGGGTGTTTCTGTGTCACATTCTTTCCTGTATATTTTTGTATATACTCTAAATACTGTATATTTTGTATATATTCCTTGCATTTCATTCTGCTTGTAAAATGCAGCTTTTCATTTGCTTCTCCAACTCAGTCTAGCTGTGCTTTATGTGGTGGGAGGATTAGACCTTCACACTACCACACCTCTTGCACCTAGTAGACTAAGATGAAGTAAGAAATATGAAAAGGTAAATCACTGCCCTTTGTACTTAACCTGTCACTGGAAAAAGTCCAATACAGAAATTTGCATCATCCCACATTGTCCTGGTCTTTTTTCATATATTAAAATGGGGGAGGATATTCTCTCTGGAGAAGTAGTTGATGTTTAGAGCAAAAGATAATAAGCAGACAAACTTTAAGTACATTTCACATTTTATTTCAACAACTAGGAGCCCATAATCTTCAAAAAATGAGCAGACCTTTCATTACTGTTATCATTTCACCATCATTAATAGCAATGGATTATAATTGGAACTGTGAAACCTTAGGAAAAAACCCCAAACATCTGAAACAAACACGATACCAAAAAAAGCCGGGAAATACAGAATAAAGGAATAAAGTCTGCCAAGTTGAGCCTGGGGACAGCTTAATTCAAGCCAGTCATACCTTTAGAAGTGAGGAAAATAACTGGACCTCCTCCAGTTATTTAATTAAATTTTCAGCACACTGGAAAGGGTTATGTAAAACACCAATTGCATAGCTGTTTGCTACAGCTCTCACATGCTGAGAAACAGGTTTGTGCCTTTGTCCGACTGGTACTCATCTGGTCATAAACTGTAGAACAATTCAACAAGAATACATATAGAGAAATTTCTTAAAAGACAGATTAATCTGTTCCTGGACTCAGACCATGTGTGAGGGTGAATTCAGCTTCATATTTTAAAACAGGACAGATAAAGGTCTAAGCCAAACAGCACAGTTGCTTACCACTTGTACAAAATAAGCAGGTTTTTAAAAGCCATTTTTTTTCTATAAAAAAACCTACCACAGAATTACAGTTGGTAAAAATAAAAGATCACCACTAACAACCTCTTCCTCTTATCTTTACTATCTTTTATCTTTACTTCCTCTTACACCTTTTATCCAGGACCATTTTTTTTGTGTTTAATAGTTCTTATTTACAAATTAGGAAAATCTATCTAGAGAATATTTTTCCCTAAGTCAAATCACTTTTCCCAAACAATATTGGGCCCTTCTTTCATTATGGTCTGTGTCACACACAAAAAAAATCTATCAGAGACATTCTTGTAAAGGAATGTGATATTGACTTGCACAAGGGAAAGCAGAATGCATGCTCTGTCAACATTCATTGCCCACAGAATAAAATTATTTGTATTCCTTTGCATTGTTTAATTTTTACTGGTTTTTAGATTCCCCTTGAGTTTTTCTTTTGAATTAATTAGATTTACCCTTTTTTATTTATTTTTGTTCTAGACTTGACTTTAATATTAATAAATAAAAACATCAGATGCAAATGCTGCTGAAAGAAAGCTGAATATATTTGCAAAAATGAGCATCTGGAGATTAAAATTGGATAGGTGATTGCCTCGGGGCTTCACTGAGCTTGCCTTTGCCTAATCTGGTTTTAGTGCACAACAGGAGACAAAGGGAATTGATGCTAGAATTTATAATAAATGAGAACATTATTAATGTGACTTTTCTGTACTAATTAAGGCTACAAATGATAGTGCTATTGTAACATGATTAACAATTGCTGAATTTTGATTATGTTGTTAAAACATTAAGTGGACTATCAATAAATTCTTAGCTCAGTGTAAATGTGTTCTTTTTCCTTCACAAAGTTGAGCTAAATTTGTGATGAATATTTGTAGGCTCTTTTTAAAAGTATTTCATTTAATGGACCTTCATTCAGGTAGGAGTTCAAAGAGTATTTAAGTTTAGCCATCACATTGTGCTTGGAGGGTTTATTCACAATGTATTTCAGTTTCTCATCTAGAATTGGCAATACATTTCATTCAACATCATTCATCACTGTCAGAGGTTTTAATACATCCCTTCTTCTTCTTCAAAAAAAACACTGCTGCCAGTAGCCCTCCAATAATCATAAAACTTGAGAACTTCTTTGATTTCAAATACATTATATATTCTGTATAGATTTCTAATATTGCTCTATTCTATATTGAAAAAGCACATTTGCAGCTGTTTTAGTCTGAATAAAATAGAAGCTAAAGATAGCACAGTATCACAGTATCTCAGTATCGCTAAGGTTGGAAGAGACCTCAAAGATCATCGAGTCCAACCTGTCACCACAGACCTCATGACTAGACCATGGCACCAAGTGTCACGTCCAATCCCCTCCTGATCACCTCCAGGGACAGTGACTCCACCACCTCCCGGGGCAGACCTTTCCAATGCCTAACAACTCTCTCAGTGAAGAACTTTCTCCTCACCTCGATCTCGTCTGTCTTATTATTTAAAAGTTTTTACTGTGCTCTTTGCTCTTGTATCTTTTTTTTTTTTTAATTGAGAACCAGAAAGAACCCTGCACCTCCTCCAGTGCAGAACAGACATGAAATAATATAAACACACTGAAACACATTTCGTGTCTTATATCTCTGAAAAAAGCAGCTTGTATCCATTATACCTTGGAAAATGTGGGCTCAATATAACCCAGTCAAAGCACCCAGTGTTTGTGTAAATACAGAGTAAGAAAGTACATTATTTCCTCTGTTTTTCATAGACTTTCTGTTTCAGAATAACAATAGACATACACAAGCTGGAGATCTGAAAGTTTTACTTCCATGGAGAACTAATCCCTGGTCACTTATTACTGCTGGCAGCAGAAGCAGGAAGAACAGTGTATCTGTTATTAAGTTCAATAGATTTACACTTAAAACCCTAAAAATAACAAATCATTTAACTGCTTCTAGCAGTATATTTTTATTTAAAGTTGTTACTGGTGTATTTTTGTACTTTTTCCCCTAACTTCAACAACTGTCACTTGCAATGGTTTAAATTTCCTATGAATTAACTTTGAATTTTATAACTCTTTGTTCGTAATTAAAAAAACAAACAAAAAATCCCAACATTATTCATTATCTCAAATTCCATGATTTATTACAACCCTCTGTAAAGAAGCTGATTAAGGTCAAGATATTCAGAATGTGTTGTACATGTGTTTTATTTTTAATTGCACTGGCCAGAAATGAAAAGTTTCTGCTTTATTCCAGCGCAATATGTGGCTCTAAAAACTAATTTGAAATAAATAAAGAAAAAAGTGTGTGAGACATCTGAAAAGATCATGGTCTGATGTGATTCCTCTCTAACACTGATCCCATGTAAAAGGCATTCTATTCAACATTATGTCTTCATCAACATGTAGTCTTTGAAACAATTATTTTTCCCCATGAAGAAAAAATGCTCTTTTATTGACAGCAGTCAGCATTAGACTTCAGTTTAGTAATTTGGTTTTCATATTCTGATGACTTGATTCTATACTACCTTTTTTGATACTTTGGATGGTATGATATGTGATCCCAGAACTTTCTTTACCTAATCAAACTTTTTCACTACTACCGATATGGTCTATCATTTTAAGACATTGTTTCACAGTGTAAAGTCTTTGGGGAATATCCTTTCTTTAGAATGTCTGTGTATGTTTGCCCTTAAATAGAAGCATGGAATATAAGTACTAATTGACTTATTCCATCATAAACGGATGGACAAAACGTCACAAAATTTTAGCAGTGTCCAAATACAGTAATGATGGATCTCAGCATCAGGTGTTGCATTCTGCTATTTTATGCCATGAATCACTTAAAAAAAAATATGTTAACTGACAGCCATCAGGTTTGAACAATAGAACTACTACAATTCATTCTTGTTTCAGTCTTGAAAGCAGTCGCTGTTACATTCAGTAAATGTTGACCTTTAAAATCAGTGCACTTGCAAATATTTTGACCTGTTCTTGAATGGAGATAAATGTCTTAAATCATTTGAATTGGAAAGTCTCATGAAATATAGAGGATTTTACTGGGATGCATCTTTCTTGTTTCTTTTTGACAGGTTGCTTTTTGGTATTGGTTTAATTCAGTCTAATTTTTCATTTGAATTTCTTTGACAAGATGGGTGAACAAAAATCAGAAGGAAGCTAGATATCTCTACCAACTCCTCCAGTTAAAATTCTTTTGAAATTCAAACTCTGTGTCTCAGGAACACAAACAATTTAACATTCAGGTTGTAATCTGACCTCTGTTCCTTCTTTCATTCTAATATTTGCAGGCTTATTAAGAGGAGAAAGCTAGAGAACAAAATTCTCTCTAATATTTGCCAGAAATTGAGTTGGATCTTCCAAGTTTAAAGAGTCATTTGATTATGAAGTTTTAAAGACTTCCTAAATACTTCAGTTCTGATGTGAAAATAAGTCATGTCTGAATTAATTTACTACCTTGGGGCTTTCATTTTCCTAACAATGACTTTGATACAAACTTCATGCTCATATTTTCCTAACATTGAATTGATGATGAATTTTCAGTGCAACATGAATAACATACTTACAAAATTGCAAGCAGGACTGTTAGCTATTTTGCTCAGCATGTTCTTTTTCGTTCCTCTTAAAAGAAAAAAAAAAAACACAAACAAAACCACACAAGCAAACACCAAAACCAAACCAAACCAAAAATCATATAATGTCATTATCTATTAATCATCTGCTTTAAATGTCTGAGTATTTACCTTGCTTATGCACAGGCCCCATTTAGATGTCTGCTTTCATACAGACATGGCTGTGATGCAGCCAAATGTCTAAATATTTCTGTCAATGTTTGAAAAATCATGAGTTTTAACTAAAACTATACAACTCAAGCCCAGATGAAGGTTAAAGATAAAACTTCTGAGCTGACAGTGAAGCATGTCATGAATACAAGATCACTTCTTTTAAATATCTAGTGAATCTGCAGAGCACATGCAGGGAGACAGAACAAAGATTGCAAGGAGTTTCTGGCTTTGTCTTCTTATTTGTTTCTCTTTGAAAATGTAGTTTACAGCTGTATATAGAAGGTGTCAGTATATAGAAGTTAGAGAATGGAAGAAGATAGTAATAAGCATAATTTAGAAGGCAGAAATGATAATTAGAGGTGTTAAAGGCTACATCTACATTATTATATCTGAGTTTTCTAATGTAATTTGAGTTCCGTGTGAACTCTGTAACTGAAGTGAGATGAATAGTGAGAGGGATTTCGAGATGTTGGAGTCTTTTACACGGAAGCACTGACACAGTACAATAGTGAAAGCCCAGTGTAAACCTAGAACTGTGACCATATGATGTAAAGCTTCTGCTGCTGAACAGCAGAGATGACTAAGCACTTTGTAGTATTGGCCAAAAGACAGGTCATGATTTTCCCATAGTTAAAATGCTGTTTTCTGTTCTAATTGTAATTTTCTAAGGGCTGTACAGCTTGAAAAATCCAAGACCACAAATTCATAACTTTCTTAGAGAACAGGGAATTCTTTATGTGGTCAGGAATAGTTTTCAGGAGAAGTTATATTAGAATTCCTGGATTTTTCGGTATACAGATGACAAAAGTACTATTTTCTTTCTTTTTTCTTTTATTTTGAGGGTTTTGTTTTTTGCCTTTTTTTTTTATCATGGCTGAAATAAAGTCAAAAAGCCATCATTTAACATTTTAATAATTACTGCTGATCTAGCTGGTTTTGGTTGATTGGTTGGCTTTTATTCTTTGGTTGTTTTTTTTTTTTTATTATTATTTATAATAGGTTTTACGGTTTTGTTTTGTTTTTAGAAATAGGACTGCAATTAGAAGCGTGTAATTCTGATTTGTGTGTTTACATGCTTTGAATGCCTCATCTAAGTCTGAGAAATTTAACTTCTTAAAAGAAAATTGCAAAATACTTTTTTGTCATCTTTGCTCAATTTCAAAGCAATAGACCACATTAAACCACATCAGAGAAACCCTGCTAAAAGCTTTGATCTTGTTTTTTTAAAATGATTGTTCTTTATTCAAAAGAAAGAACCAAAAGGCAAGGAAGGTAAAAACCACAACACTGTGTTGTGATTTCCATTTTTTTTATTATTTCTATGCTATTCATTTTTTCACCTATCGTCTATCTCTGTATGTAGAACAAAACTCAGGTTACTTACTGCTTCTAACTATGTGCACACACAGGTCTTGACCACTATTGAAGTATAAATAAATAACAACTTATTTTCCCTTAGAATACACTTTATTTTTCACTACCAATAGGATAAATACAGATGTTATAAAGAATAATGGCTTAATTTTCTCAACTTCCTGAACAACAATTTCATTATGACCAGAAGTAGCACCAGTAGTGATTATAACAGATAGTTTTGGAAATACAGTACAGCAGAGGAATTTTACATTAAAGGTATGAGTCAGCTAATTATCTTTATGATGGAATTCACTCAGCTGTAATCCTAACCAGGTTCAATACACAACCTGCTTATTATTTAAACAGTGCCTTGGAAATATGCGAAGTGGATTACATAATGTGGGTGTGGTAATGAAATTCTTATTTTATATTTCTCTGAGACTTACAGTAGATGGAAAAAGGAGCTTACCTAGCTGTGCATTTTCTAGTATTGCCTGTATCACTATGAAGATGTATCTCAGCTCAATAATAAAATCCAAGGGCACAGAGGCTTATCAAAAGAGGAATTAATTTTGTAAGTATATGTATTTGTTCTTCTTATCCAAAGTAGGAAATAAGAAATTCTGAAATATGAAAGGACAAGTGTAGCGACTCCTGAAGTTTACTGTGGAAAAACAGACCAGATATTGTTTAGAGAATATCTTATTTACTCTGTTCCTATTTTTACAATTTGTTGCCACCTTTTTTTTTAATATTATTGTAGAATTTTCCACTTTACTGTTATCTGCTGAAAACCCCTCAAGAATATAACAGGTATAACTATTTTCAACTTCTAACACAATTTATGTCTATCATAACCGGTTTGTTTTTTTTTTCCCCTCCTTCATGATTACATTTTCTGTCAGCTGCATTGTATTCTATTAAAACATAGCAGTAAAGATACACCCTCCAGTCGCAATCTCATGTTTTCTAAAGGCAGCAGTTTTAATTGTGAGTAATTATTATTGTTCCAAATGACAACACCTGGATAGCACTGGAAAAACTAGGGTTCAAGAATGTGCTGGGTTACACCCATCCTGGGGGAGGGCTGCAAGTGCCCTGCTTCCCCAGGAGACAAAAGAAACCTGATCCAGGCGAACAGAGAGGGACTTGAATTCCCGCTCCCAGGAGGAGGGATCCCCCAGGTCAAAGGTTGTCTACTCCAATTCCCCTTCCTGTCCAGCAAGCCTGTAAAAAGGAAGATGCTGCAGCCGTTTGCTCTTTTTGCTCCTGCCTCACCTGTTTGAAAGGATCCACAGCCACTGCTAGCCTTCTGGTTCTGCCATGTGGTCGGGCCCGATCTTCCTGCCGCATCCACGCTTCCCTAAAGGACTGAAATCCACATATATTGAGGGAGATATAAGGCCATCCAAATTTGGTTCTGCATCTTTTCCTCTTCATCCTTATTCCTTACCCTTGTAAACCCTTTCTGTTACTGCTACATATATATATATATAAGAAAATCTACTTCTCCTACTTCCAAACTGACTCCAAATTTTTTTTTGGTAGATTTACCTCCTTCCCTTATTTTCCTACCCCCTTTTTTTCTTTCCCCCTTTTCTCTCTCCTTTTTTCCTTATCAGGAAGATGGAAGTGGGAGCAGAGAGGAATTCTTGGTTTTCTACCATCTGAGCGATTAAATTCCAGTTACAGCTCAAACCACAACAAAGAATAACTGATAAATTGTGATTTGAATTCAGTGAACTTGGATGTTTGATTTTTTTTTTAATTTTAACCATCAGTAATCTTTTAATCACAGTAACAGCTCTTGGATACATCTATCGTGTGCACTTTTCCCATTTCTGATAATTTCTGCCATTAGCAGCATAGAAATGCTAAGCAGTTAAACACTAATAAACACTAATAATTTTAGGTACATTCATTCAGGCTATCAAACCTTTAACCTTGGTCTGGATCTTATTTCAGTAATTGCTGTATTTTTTCTTCTCTATTAAGACTTTCATTTTCAAAGTGAGATGAAATTTTCATTGAAGTGGAAAAAACTGAACTTTGCATGTTCATTTTGTGGGAAACCCTGTGTAGGTCATGGCCACATAGGAGGCTTTCACACATTGTGTTCTCAGTGGTTTATGTTTTAAGTGATATTCAAATGGACTAATTAGCTTGAATAATTCAAATAGCATGAAAAGTTGTTATTTTTCTCTTCCATTTTTCCCAGAATGTGGAATAGGCATGGATATAGAATGGGATTCTCTTAGTCATGTGGGAATCTCATGAGTCAGAATTCAAGACACACAACATCTATTAGAAAACTGACAAGAACTGTGATGTGAATTGACTGCTGAGTAGTCAGTACATCCATGTTTGTTAATACAACTGTAGTACCAGACATCAAAAAGAGTGACAATGTCATCTGTAGAGCTTTGGGCCACTGAGTTGACTGAAGCAGGCAGAAAAAAATATAATTATTTCAAATTTTCTCAAAAAAGATATGAGTTGGAAAAGTTCCTAAATGGACAATGGCATAACTGAAGTACTGAATCCAGTCTTTGAACTTGGGATGAAGAAAATGTTTTACATGCACACATAAGGAAGGATGAGCTGATAATTCCAATTTTCACATTCTTATTACTTAATGTAAAAAAGGTCGATAACAAAAATATTTGATTCCTGGAATTCTGATTCCTACTTTCCCCCCCTCCTCTGTTTGTGTGGCATTTGCTGTCCATTTCTAAAATACGTTTTCCTCTACATAACACCATCTTGGCTGAGGAGTGTAGCCATGCCCTGTGATGCATCCACTAGACGCAATTAGAACTGATGCTGTGTCCTCCATGAGAAAGCCCATGTCCTCTTCCCAAAGAGGCCACTCTTTCAACCTCCTCCTCCTTCCCCAACCAATCCAATACATGTTATTTCTAATACAGCTCATTAAAGACTTCACATTAAATGAACACAAAACAATTCTGGTAGTTTATGTTCCCTGAAAGGTCAGATTTGTTGGTCTTCCTACAAGTAATAACAGCAATATTGGAAGAAGTGTGCCCCATATTTTACAAAAGATAATAAAAGTCTAAGACTGTAGAGTGAATACTGTCTACTTCTGACCATCAGAGAGAGGCCATGCTTTAAGATTTGTGACTGATTTTCAAAACAGAGTTAATTATAGAAAAGCAGATCTATTCAAAGAGGCTTATAGAAAGTCAATTATATCAGCAATATAAGACTTCATATTTAGAAAAACATTCAGACACCAAGTTCTTCAGTTGTCTTCAAATAAATGCCATGTAAGAAGGTGCAGTCTTAAAAAAAGGAATCAGTACCTACCTCCACTGGTGGTCCAAGGTGTAATGAAAAGATGAGATATACAGATGAGTGGGGATGAATATCTAATCTCTCCTCCCTAAGAGCCAATGATGCCCTTGAAAACCTTCTGTGTTTAGCATGCCAGACTACAAATTCAGAGTTAATAGCAGTTCTAGAGCTGCTAGATGGATTTGTAGGGATGCTGCCTCCCAAGGTATGTGAACATCTGTGACTCTGGGTCCAGCTACAGAGACAGAAAGGGCTAAAAGGATGCTTTTAAGTCACTGAAGAAATTATGAAAGAACATACTGTGAGCATAGGGATTATGGGGCTGGGTCACCAATTTAAAAAGAATAGAATAGAATAGAATAGAATAGAATAGAATAGAATAGAATAGAATAGAATAGAATAGAATAGAATAGAATAGAATTAACCAGGTTGGAAAACAACTTTGAGATCATTGAGTCCAACCTATCACTCCACAACTTCTAATCAACTAAACCATGACAATCACTCTTTCTGTGAAGAATTTCTTCCTAACATCCAGCTTCAACCTCCCCCTGGCACAACTTGAGACTGTGTCCTCTTGTCCTGACACAGGTTGCCTGGGAGAAGACACCAACCCCTACCTTGAATCCTGTTTCCAGTTCTGGGCCCCTCAGTTTAGGAAAGATGTTGACTTGCTGGAACATGTCCAGAGAAGGGCAACAAAGCTGGGGAGGGGTTTGGAGCACTACCCTGTGAGGAGAGGCTGAGGGAGCTGGGGTTGCTTAACCTGGAGAAGAGGAGGCTCAGAGGAGACCTTATTGCTGTCTGCAACTACCTGAAGGGAGGTTGCAGGCAGGTGGGGGTTGGTCTCTTCTCCCAGGCAACCAGCAGC
Source organism: Colaptes auratus (assembly GCA_015227895.2). Lineage (NCBI taxonomy): Eukaryota > Metazoa > Chordata > Aves > Piciformes > Picidae > Colaptes > Colaptes auratus. Next base: position 84,198,623 of record CM037631.1, on the reverse strand, counting down.
AGAACAAGAGGACACAGTCTCAAGCTGCACCAGGGGAGGTTCAGGCTGGATGTTAGGAAGAAATTCTTCATAGAAAGAGTGATTGGCCATTGGAATGGGCTGCCCAGGGAGGTGGTGGAGTCACTATCACTGGAAGTGTTCAGGAAGAGACTGGATGAGGCACTTGGTGCCATGATTGGGTTGATTAGATGGTGTTGGGTGATAGGTTGGACTTGATGATCTCAAAGGTCTTTTCCAACCTGGTTAATTCTGTATTCTATTTTCTTAATATACATTCTAGAAGTTCAATTTGTTTGGTTAATGCAGCATTATATAAATTTTAAGATTAAATACTTTCTTTATTCGTACCCACCTTATGACACAAAATAAAGAGTGATGACATTCACTAGACATCAGATGGCACAGAATATCTTTGCAATAAGACTAAATCCTTGAAGAAATCTCATATTTTTGAAGCATCAAGGAAAAAAAATGAATAGGGAAAAAAAAAAAGAACTCCAAACAGGAGTGGTGTCAAACATTAGTGACTGGAGAAACCTTGAAACTGTCCTGGGAAAGAATGAAAATTTGACATCTGTGCTCAAATCTGTAAATGATAAGAAAAAATGTACAGTTTATTGCCATATATTGCAAAACCTTCAAAAGAACTCCATGGTGACTAGGGCAGGTAGTAAAACTTTCCACAGTTTCAACTTTTAGGAAATTTGCACCATCTTTTTTGTCTTTCAGAGCTTAACTGCATTTCCAAATGTGGTTAGCATTCCATGGAGAGATGAAAATTTTGCTGGTGAGGGGACTGACCACAAAAACATTCAGAAAATGGAAGGATGTCATAAACTCTGTTTCTGTTGGAAATCCAATGACTAAAAATGCCTACAAACCTGCTGTAAATGCACTGCATGAGATGTAGAGTAACTGTGATTCCAGCGGCCCATCTCCAAAGACTGAATTTCTCCAAAGGAAGTAGATAGTAAACAAGAAGATCAAGATCAACTCAGAGGAAGAAAACTCTTGAAAGCTCTTTATGGAAAAATGTCTGACTCGTCTTCATTCCAGACAGTTTACATTTCCTAGTTTAGATCTTTCAGGCCATGGTGCTCACTGGTGGAAGAGAAGATTTTCATAGATCTACTTTTACTGCCTGACAATGAAATTCATTGTCCACTATACACTTCTAATCTTAATAAAAGAAAAGATTATCATCCATTGTACATGTAGAGAATTTATTTCTATCTCAAAAAATTAAAAACATGGGTTCAATTGCAATGATACTAACAAAGGCCAACTTAATACGGAAATTCAATACCCTAGAACAAAATATTTACCTTTTTCTTTGAAGCTATAGTCATACTTATAATATTTCCAGGGTGGTCTGTGACCACAAAACATTGCCAATGTCTCCAGCTCTTCACTACAGGAAGTATGATATTTGTGATGGTGGTTCCTTTACATATTAAATTGTCTGTGTATCAGCACATTAGTTTTCTCACGTTCCCATCAAGCAGAAGTGAGCAAGCAGCTGAGTGGTGCTTAGTTGCTGCCTAGAGTTAAACCATGGCAACAATGAAATCCTTAAACAACTATGAGCAAAAAGAAAAGTAACCCATTGTTTAAACAGATATCATTTCTGTTAGCAGACTCATCTTATAATTTTACTGGTTTTGCATAAAAATGTGTCAATTTACTTTTTATTTTATCTCTTCTTCCTGTCTTCCTGACATCCTCATCTTATCTCATCTTGCACCACAGTAATATCGTGCCCTGGGTTTAGCCATTTGAATATTGTGATGAGAATTAGACAACATGATGACATCATGCCAACTTTAAAATGAAAGTGCTGACTGGAGCAAATTATCATGGGGCTTGTCATTCAAACTTGTGGTGGGGTGAGAAAGTTCCCTCCCCACACACAAGGAAAGAAACCACAGGTAGCTCAGTCGGAAAAGCAGATGAAAACTATATTTACAGGCATAAATGGAGTGCAATGAATATGTACACAAATATACAATATTTACAATACATACAGAAATACACAGCAATGAACGTAATGCAGAAAAGCCTTTCCCATCCAGCCAGCCAGGGGGGTTCCCTGAACCCTCCTCTCTCCCTCCCTACCTCCCCTTTTTCCCAAAAAGGGTTAGAGAGAGAGAGAAAGGCAATTAAGGAGAAAAATTCTGTTAGCTCAAAGCAAATGCAAGAATTAGTAGCATCAGCTTCTTATCTGGTTAGCTTTGTTAACCAAGGTCACTCCTGATTCATAAAGAGAGAAGCCGTCCAGCCCACAGGACAGAGAAGCACAGACCGAACACAGCCTGAACCCAAACCAGACTGAACTAACAGAACCCAAACTTAAAATTCTACATTTTACATTACATCATTCTACAATCTACCAATGAAATTAGTTTAGACTATCTTGTTTTTGTTTAAATATCAAAAACATTCAACCAGAGTGTTCAGCAACTGTCTCTTTCTTAAAGGCATAGCCTAAACCGGTCACAAAACTGTAACAAGGCAGGCATCCTGTTTCCAGTTGCTGCCTTTGGTTCCTGATTCTGGAGCATTGATCTTTTCCACTGGGCTGGCTGTGGTCTTGTGAGTCTGGGGAGGTTGATTTATTTCTGGCTTCTTCTGCTGCCTCTACTTTTGCTGTGACTTTCTGTGAAGTAGGCTAGGTAATTGTACATTGCATTATTTCTATTAAACTCTTTATCTCAACCCAAGACTTTTTTGTGTGTGTGTGTGACTTTCCCTCCAGATCTTTCTGGTGTTGGGATGGGGGGGGGGGGGGGAGTGGGGGGTTGGTGGATAGAGGAAGTAGAGGAGGGTGAAGGGAGTCTTGCTTGTGAGAGTGGGCTGTCTTAAGCAAAGACAGTTGGACGAATTATTTTGATAACTGTCAGCAACTAGGTTTCAGAAGCTTTAAGAGGAATGAAGATAGAATTAAATACAGCAAGAACTAGGTCAAGGAAACAAATTAGCTCTCTCAATTTTATCTGCTTTTACAATAAATGGTGGCATAAAGCAGGGCTGGCTTCATAGATTTTCCTTACATCATAGTCTAGGTCACCTGCCATTATTTCAAAAATTTATTGGAGAAGAGGCAAGAGTTTACTTTTTTCTTGTAATGGTTTTAGTGCTGCATTTGCTGCTCTAAAATCAGAAGTGTGTGACCTCTTTCCTGCAAACCTTGGCAGAAAAATCAATCTCTCAGGTCATACTTTTCAATTTAGGAGATTGTCTACAGAGATATCTATGAAGATTTCCTATGGCTACACTATTACATTGTTTACTATATTCATTGGTACTCAATACTACATGGCAGCGTGTAACTTGGATTTCCCACCTCCACTGAAAAAAAAGAATTAAAAAGAAAAAGCATTTCCACAAGTGTGGTTATTTGAATACAGGAACAAGATAACTTTTTTCCCCCTTTCTAGCAAGGTACACAGCTGGAAAAACCTAAGAATGCACTAATTATATTCCCACCATGTGTCAATAATGACAATATTTTACACTGCCTTGAAAATATTATTGAAATATTCATGCAAGTTAGAAGAAATAACACTTGAATATCCATGCTTTTTTTCTTTCAATGGGTTTTCTTGCAGATATAACCAAATGTGATATTTTACAGAGAGCACAATCATTTTCTACTTTCTTTGATCTTTACAACTAAAGAATGGAATTATGAAATTAGATGAATAGTGTAACTCAGAGGCATGATTTCATAGCCCACTTGTAATTGACTGACACCAGTGACAGTGGCATATGGATTTCCAACATTTTTCTTTGTTTTTTTTCTGTTACTCCTTAGGAATGCTTTTAGGACTGTAATGTGTTGGCTGCTCATCCAAGTGGTACTGGAGGGAAACAACAGGGAAGAACAGTCTTGGAAATGTAGATAATGTCCTACTATACCGGTTTTGGTTGGGATAGGATTCATTGTTTCCTTAGTACATTCTATGGTGTTATGCTTTGTATTTGTGCTGAAAACAGTATTGATAACATAACAGTGGTGTGGTTATTCCTGAGCAGTGCTTACACAAAGACCATTTCTGTTTTTCATTCTGCCTCAGCAGCAATGATGTACAAGAATTTGGGAGGGGACATACCTGCTCCGTGTGACCAAAGGGATATTGCGTACTATGTGATGCTAGGATCAGCATATAAATCTGGAGGAATAGAGAGGAGGAAGGGATATTTAGAATTATAATATTTGTTTTCCCGAGTGACCGTTACGTGTGATGAAGCTATGCTTTCTGTGACATGGCTGAACACCTGCCAGGCAATGAGTAGTAGTGAATGAATTCCTTATTTTCTTTCCTTCCATGTTCAGCTTTTGCTTTACCTATTAAACTGCTTGAAGTCAGGGTTTTGCGCTTCCCGTCCTGATTCTCTCTCCCCTCCCACTGTGAAGGAGTGAGCAAATGGCTGTGTTGTGCTTAGCCACCTACCAGGGTTAAACCGTGACACTGATCACATAATAGGAGATAAAATCCAACTGGATCTGCTCTCTTCTGTCCTCCAACTAAAACATAACTTTCCTAGTACAAATATTAGAAAGCTGTGCCTTCTTTCAGATGTCCTCTTTATTTATTTTTAATACTATCAATGCGAATGATACCTGCTGTAGGTATCATGAAACCAATTTTTTTATTGGAATGCAACTGAACAAGTATTAGTGGAAATTTATAAATTTGAAAAGATGGAGTTGAATAAATTTTAATAGCAGGACAGAATGTCTTCCAGACAACTGTCCTGCTGAGCTGGCAGTTGGAGTCAGGGAGCAGTACAGTTCCCCTGTGATCCAGGAGGAAGTAGTTAGAGATCTTGTTAGATGCTTGGATCCACACAAGTCCATGGGACTAGATGGGATCCATCCTAGGGTGCTGAGAGAGATGGCAGATGAACTGGCCAAGCCGCTCTCCATCATTTTTCAACAGTCCTGGCTCACTGGAGAGGTCCCAGATGACTGGAAGCTGGCCAGCGTGGTGCCCATCCACAAGAAGGGCCGGTTGGATTAGCCAGAGAATTACAGGCCTGTCAGCCTGACCTCTGTGCCAGGCAAGATTATGGAAGAGGTCATCTTGAGTGCAATCACACAGCACTTACAGAATGGCCAAGGGATCAGGCCCAGCCAGCATGGATTTAGGAAGGGCAGGCCTGCCTCTTCAACCTGATTTTCTTCTATGTGACGCACCTGGTGGATGTGGGGAAGGCTGTGGATGTAGTCTAGCCGGAATTCAGCAAAGCCTTTGACACCATCCCCCACAGAAAACTCCTGGCCAAGCTGTCAGCCTGTGGCTTGGACAGGAGCAGTCTGAACTGGGTTAGGAGCTGGCTGGAAGGCCAAGCCCAGAGAGTGGTGGTGAATGGTGCCACATCCAGCTGGCAGCCAGTCACTAGTGGTGTCCCCCAGAGATCAGTGCTGGGCCCCATGTTCTTTAATATCTTCCTTGATGGTCTGGATGAAGGGATTGAGTCCATCATCAGTAAATTTGCAGATGACACCAAGCTGGGAGCAGGTTGATCTGTTAGAGGGTCAGAGGGCTCTGCAGACTAAACTTGACAGGCTGGACAGATGGGCAGAGTCCAACGGCATCAGATTTAACACATCTAAGTGCTTGGTTGCATGGTTTAGTTGATTAGGTGGGTTGGATTGGTTGACAGGTCGGATGCAATGATCTTGAAGGTCTCTTCCGACCTGGTTTATTCTAAATATTAGGCAATGACTAACAGGAAATTTAGGAAATTTAAATGATGGATTGTACACCAAGAATGGAGTGCTGGGCACAAGTATAACCTGGTAAAGGACTTGTTTGAGAGCAGCCCTGCAGTAAGGTATCTGGGGATGCTTGTTTGCAGCAAGATCAGTATGTGTCAGCAGTTTTCCTGGCCCTCAAGAGGGCAAATCATATTCTGGGGGACATGAAATAGAGCATATCCAGACAGTCAAAAGATATCATAGAATCATAGAATTATGTTGGTTGGAAAAGACCAGTAAAAATCATTGAGTCCAACCATTATCCAACTCTGCCAAGTCTGGTGCTAAACCATATCCCTTAGCACCACTGTGTATCTGTGTACCTTTTAAAGATTTCGAGGGATGGGAATTTAATGACTATTTGCTGGCTCGTGCAAAATTCAGTGACTATCTTGCTGCATCACTAGATCATTAAAATGATCAGAATTTTCAAATGTCTCTCCTACAAAGAAAGGTTGATAGAGTTGGGGATGTTTACCTCAGATAAAAAAGGCTCTGGAAAGATCTGATTGATGCCATCAGTGCTCAAAAGTGGCTTGTGGAAAAAAACCAGACATTCAGAAAGGCTTGTAGCATCAGTAGAAGGGACAGCATGTTTAAACCATAAGAGGGTAGGTTTAGGTTGGATGTATGGAAAAATGGTCTATATGGTAAAAAAGGCTGTTTAGAGAAATTTTGATCTCCAATCACTGGAAATGTTCAGACTGAAAAGGGCTTTGAGCAACATTAAAACAACTTTAACGGTCCTTTCCTACCCAAACTGGTTTATGTCTCTGATGTCCTTACTAACAATTAAAAAATAAAATAATACAAAGAAATACCTAGCATGTGTCCAGATGTCTGAAGCTTTCAACTCAAGTTTCATTTATATTTCACAGAGGAAAAAGAGAAATTCTGAGACCCTGAGACCTGGACAGATATTATGTGGGAATTTTGTATAAGAATTTACAATTATGTCCTACCTTTAAATAATTTAAATAAATACTTAAACTAAATGGAGAACAGTTATATGGAAGAAGATGGATGACAATTTGTACAAAAAATTCATAGTGTTACAAAACACAAAAGGACTGGGAAAATTCTTCTACTTTCAGCATTCTAGGAGTTAAAATAAGTTAAGGATGAAACCTGAATTCTTCAAGCTATGAAAAGACAGATGTTAGCCTCTCCTGAGTCCTCTTCCAGCCACCTGCCAGTTTCCGTACAAAAACCAACACAAAAGGTAACACACTTTCATATCCAAAGAAAGACTTTATAAAGATTAAAGCTTTGAATTATCTTTTATTTTTAAGAAAAAAGTTTTTTTTCCCTCAGTGAGATCTCCTTTTGTAAGTGAATTCTCTTACATGTTAGATTTTTTTTTTAAACAATAGCATTCATTCAACTTATGGTTTCTTCCATGACTTCCCTCCCCACCACCCAAAAAAAAAAAAAAAAAAAAAAAAAGAAAGAAATAAAACTTGTGTGGTGGGTTAAAAATCCCCCCCCAACATTAAATTTGCCAGCCCAGCTCAGTTGGAAGACAATGAAAGCTGTATTTACAAGCAAAACTACAATCTACAATGGAGTGCAATTAATATGTACAAAATATACAGTATTTACAATATTTACAGGTATTTACAGTTAATGAAGAACACAAGTACCCCCCTGGTCAAAGACCAGGGGAAGCTACTAGCTTCTCCCTGCCTGCCAACCACCCCACCCCGCCCCCCCACCCGTCCCCCATCCCCCTGGACACAAAAGGGACAAAAGACAGAGCAGAGAAGTTAAAACTTAGCCAAAACGATGCAGCCAAGGTCAAGCAGAAACCATCAGAAGCACGAAGTTTGTTATCTGCCAACCTGAGGAAGCGTTAAGAGAGAGAAATTGTTTTGTGAACTAAATCTCGTGGTAGATAACTCTCCAATGGGACTGTTTAGAACTATCATTATTTTCCTTTTTACATCCAATAGTGATTTATTTACATTTTACAACTTTCTGTTCAAGATCTATGAAAAATTTCCAAGTCATAGCCTAAAACTACCACAACTAGAGCATAGAGATGGCTGCAAGATCTCATCTGTGTCAGCATGAATGGCAGTAACAAACTTTCCATGGATCTCTTTCAAGAACAGAAGGGACTTTTATTTCCCTCCCCCCCACACCTGGCCCAGAATTCTGAAAGTACTCTAAAGGATGGCATATGTAGTCTTTCTTTATAAATGAAAGATGAAAGTGCTACAGCAATAAAGGAGTCCTGTAAAATGCAATATACATACACTGCTTAAGTGAACATTTTCCCAGAAATTAAATACATCTCTGCACAGGTGCTGAAAGTATAAATACTACCTAAAAATAGAAATTGTTCTTATTTTTGCCATCTTAATAGAAAAAGTGATATACTTTGAAGGTTGGATGCAGGCTGAATAGTGTAACCTTCTTTTAAGAGCCAGTAAAAATACTGACCAAATACACCTTTTTCTTTTCATTGTCTGCAAAGGAAATCTGTGAGAACCAACTCAGAATCAGATATTCAGCTTTCAGTACCCCAAGCACCCTTCTGAGGTCAGTCTATTAGATACTTAACAGACTAAGTCCTGCCTGTCCTAGAAATTCAGATGGCATCATACTCTCAAGGAATTGAGTTTCTTACACAGTCCGTCAAACATAATTCCTGGATCTTACCACCCCTTTGTATTTGCTTTAAATATACTATTATTTTAATTCATGATATTATTTGAAATGAAGACATATGTGTTTAAGTAGAAAAAATATCTGGACATCCAGTGAAGGGCAGTATTTTCTGTTTTAAATAAATTATATTTAGAGTCCTAAACTAAAAGAAAAAATTAAATTCACTTAACTAAATGGAATTTTGATTATCTGATATTGGTTTAGATTATGTCTGTTACTACTCTTGCTCCAATAGGAATCCTTTGAAATTCAAACATGTGGCTATTTTTAACAATATTTCTAGGCAAGTATCTCTTATAACTTTTAAAAATAAAAATATATTTTGCAATAGTAACTTCAAATCATCATATTATATAGTAAAAGGAAAGTTGTATGCATTATGAGGTATCTTGGTGAATTGGTATCTAATAATGGTAGTTATTTGTATATTTGCCCTTATCACTCCAGTATAAGGCATTGTGCCAGTTGTCTTCATGTATCACAAGGCTCTCATTCTGCAAAAGGCAAAGTACTCTATAACGCCAATTACGCATGTCCATAGCCTCACTATCCTCAGGTACAGCGGACTTGACATAAATCACATGTAAAGAATAAAAAATACTTTACAGCTTCCAAAAATACCCCTCCAGAATATATGTTGTAAAGAGCATAAAATTGTTTGTAGTTTAATTCCATTGCACTAACAAGCCACTTTTAGGGAAGGAAATAAATTGGATACCTATTGTAATGTGATTGTGGTAGAATACAAATAGAAATGAAATTCTGAGGCAAGAGACAGTCGCTCTAATATTTGTCACTCAAGCTCTAATCTTCTTTTATCAAAACTGAACGATAGTAAAAGCAAAGGTAGGAAATATCATGTCTATAACTTCCTAGATTATACAGGTCAAATCCTCTCAAGCAAAAGAAGGATTTCAACAAAAGTCTCATGGCATAAAAGTTGCTTTCAAGCCATCAAGATAAAAAGCACTGGACCAGAAGATAAAGTGTGTTTCAATTTCTGAGAGATTTCTGTGTGCATACTTGTTATGAATAAAGGGTGATAAGGTGAGAAATTAATAAAAATATAAATAATTTATTAATTTGGCTCCGCCTCCCATGTAACTATATACAAATGTTATAAAGATCATTAAAAAATGGTATTCGTCTGAGAAATTTTCTTCACAGTAGGAATGGTTATAAATGGTTTGAGAACAGTATCTGAAAAAAGATAAATTGAAACGCAGCCTGTTAGCCACTAACAAAAGGAAGGAAGTTCCTGGAGATCTAAGGAATATATTAATTCCTCACAATGCTGTTTGCCGATTGTTGGAATTTCTCTTTTGTCTCTTTTTAATTGGAAATTCCTCCTGAACTTCTGCTGCTGCTTATAATCCACATGTGTGGAGGGCAAAAACCCTAGGGAGAAGAGCCTCATGTTCTGCAGCTCACTTGTTTTAATACAGCCAGCTAATTTTTGTGTCGCACATCACCATCAAAGGCCAGAACTGATATCCATCAGCTCTCTGCTTAAATGCACCCAAATATGCCCAGACCTGAACCTGCATGGGGTCTGTTCCTGGTAGGACATGTGGCTTGGGGGAAGGGTCCAGATGAATCCACTAATCTGCAGGCATGGGAGGTGTCTCCTCTGGCTCCCTTATCGCAGCTTCCCTGTTTTCCCACATCCAATCTTCATGGGGTGGGGAAAAGACTTTTGGATGTACTGCCACTGTACTAAAGGATCTTAACATCAGGAGATAGATCATGAATCCTAAATAGAGAGAAGCTTTTTCACAGAGTAGAATAATATGCGTAAGAAGTGAAATGAGGTGTAAGGCCTGCAGCTTTCCTCAGCAGTTTCTGACAGCAAATTTACTCTGCTTAGTTCAGCAGCCTGGCTTCATGGATTACTTCAGTCTATAACTCTCTCCAAGAACTGTGAAAGGAGTTAGGGCACCCAGATCATAGTATATATTCTATTATGTGGTAAAATATATGAAAGAACAAGAAATTGCTACATCAGATATTTTAAGACATATCTCCAATCTCAAATGATTTATTTTCTAATGGAAAAAATAATATTTATATAGAAAATTGATCCAAAAGTTTATTACCAGTTCTATGTAATCTGTTTGTTATCAAATTGGAAGAAGTTCTTCTCTGCCTGACTGTGCTGCTTTCAAGTATTTTAAATATACATCTAAATAATTCATCAAAGATATTTCTTTTTCTCACAAACAAGGACTTAGCTAATATTCATTCACAACTGCATAACCAACAGTAAAAACCAAAACAAAACAAAAAGAGTAATTTAATGTTTTTAGTAACATTGTTATGTTGTTGTTGTTGTTTTTTCTGTAGAAGTGCAGTCCACAGTTGTGAATCATCATGGAATGCAATGACAAGGAATTCAACTTCTGAATCTGGTGAAACTAGCATGGCCTGTGTTTTAAACATGAGATGTTTTTATTTGGAGCAGATACTCCAGAAAAGCAGTTTTTATTCTGATATATATCCCTCTAAGGCTCTTGTGTGGTTTTATTTTTTTCTCTTTAAAAACTGAAAGTGCTGGAATCTTCCTGGATGATTCTTCACTCATCCATTAAGTATGAAGAAGTCATATGGAGATATCACAGAAACACAAAATTAACCAGGTTGGAAAAGACCTCCAAGATCATCAGCTCCAACTGATCACCCAACATCATCTAAACCATGGCACTAAGTGCTTCAGGCTTTTTTTAAACACTTCCAGGGACGGTGACTCCACCTCCTCCCTGGACAGTCCATTCCAATGGCCAATCACTCTTTCTGTGAAGAATTTCTTCCTAACATCAATCCTTAACTTCCCCTGGCACACCTTGAGACTGTGTTCTCTCATTCTGTCACTGATTGCCTGGGAGAAGAGACCAACCCCAACCTGGGTACAACCTCCCATCAGGGAGTTGCAGACAGCAATTAGATCTCCCCTAAGCATCCTCTTCATCAGGCTAAGCAACCCCAGCTCCCTCAGCCTCTCCTCATAGGGCTTGTGCTCCAGACCCCTTACCAGCCTTGTTGCCTTTCTCTGGACACATTCAAGCACCTCAACATCTTTCTTAAATTGAGGGGCCCAGAACTGGACACAGTACTCAAAATGTGGCCTAACCAGTACAGGGACAGTATGACTTCCCTACTCCTGCCAGACACACTATTCCTGATCCAGGCCAGGATGTCATTGGCCTTCTTGGCCACCTGGGCACATCACTGGCTCACGTTCAGCTGTCTGCCAACTGGTATCCCCTGATCTCTTTCTGTCTGGCTGCACTCCAACTACTCTGTCACCAGCCTGTAGCACTGCATGGGGTTGCTGTGGCCAAAGTGTTGAACCCAGCACTTAGACATGTCAAATCTCATTCCTTTGGACTCTGTCTGTCTATCCAACCTGTCAAGGTCCCTCTGCATATTCCTCCTATCCTCCAATAGATTGACACTTGCTCCCAACTTGGTGTCATCTGCACATCAAAGTTTATCTTGAAGTACTTCAGACTGAAACTAGCACTTGTGTAACACATAGTTTTGTCTTTGTATTTTCTTGTCATTCTTAAATCTATGTTGTGAGTTGATCTTGGCAGATGCCTGTTCTCCACCTAGCTGTTCTCACCCACACAGATTTTTTTTCACTACTTCTTCTCATCAAGACAGGAGGAGAAAATAAAATTAAAATGTTCACGGTCAAGATCAATACAGGAGGAGTGTAGGGAGATACGTTATGTGGGGTGTGGTCAGTTCATAAGAGTTTCCCTTTGTCACTCCTTCATCTTCCTGAAACTGAGAAATTCAGTAACTGCACAAAAGCTGTAAGAAATTATTATTCATTTTATATTGCCAATATCATGCCCTTTGTTGGGTTTTGTTTTCTTTTCTTCTCTCTAACTCCAGAATGTTATGTTAAATCCATGCCATTTTATAATAATTTTTATCAGGACAAAGTAGGTGCTACCAGCTTGGATATTCAGTCAGTTTTCAGTGTCTCTGTCAATGCACAATAATGAGTGCCAGGCTGACATGCTTATATGACTTTAGCCACCTGTAACAATTTCTCATTAATCCTTCTGCAACAAAAGGTTTCAGCTCCTCAATTCAATATTAGAAATGAGACTTCTTTGAGCAATATACACTAACTGAAAACACAAAGCATGTATACTCCGAGATCTGACTGCAGTTTGCTGTACTTTTCAAGCTTTAGCCACTCAGGGCAAGACTGTCAACATTAGTTATACACTTCTGGAGTAAGGAATTCATCTGGTTAAATTTGACAAGGCTACTGTCTTATTTACTTGGTTGAATAAATCAGAGACAATTGAAAGAGCTTTCAGTATGAAGGAGACCAATGAGGATTTCCACTTAAGTTTCAGAAGGAATACTTAATTTTAAGCATTTTCATAATTATGTTTGACAACTCTGTTTTACTAATTGCATTTGCTATTGCAGTTCCACATACAAGTTTTCCTGATTTTGATGTTTTTATTATTGATATTAAGAAAAATCTCTTTTTGAACAGAACAAGAAATTTTATGCTCATGCTGACTTTGTGTCATAATATTTTTACATTATTTGTTCACCTTTGGGTTTTGACTGTTGCTTCAGCACATGCAGTATTTTATACGTAAGGGAATAGCTGTCTTTTGCAACAAACACAGCTCTCACTGACACTGGTCACATGAAAATCAAATCATAACAGCTCAGCAGGATTCAAAAGCAGGACATTTTTTAGATATAACTTGACTTCATCAGGCCTTGGATCAGTCTCCAATGTCCACATTTTTACATCTCCATTTTCCTCAGGCAAAAAAGTCCTTGTTTGAAGGAAACCCATCTGGTTCTGCAATGTAGGAGCTGGCTGCAAGAGGTCAGAATGTGAGGAGACCAGACTAGTACAGAAATGTCTTCTGAGCCCCAGGAAGCCCTAAGGCAGAACTACATGGCTCTACCAGATTCATGCAATGTAGCTAAAGCAGCTCAAGGCAGTTGCTGAACAGTGGTTGCAAAGAAGTAAAATTACATCTTTCCTGATTCTTATGAATCAGGAAAACAAATGTTCATTTAAAATGTGTGCAGAAGAATAAATGTGCCAAATACTATTTTAATGCATTCACTATTGAAACTCTATACATTTTGGAGGTGCATCTGAGGTGCTATTTAAAAAACAATGTGGACCTCTATGACACAAATTATTAGAGAAGTTATCAGTAACTAATGTATGAGTATAAAAGCAGAGTGACTGAAGATATTTTTCCTGTGCTGTAGTCACCAAACTATCAAAGCAAAATTGTACAGAACATGCTGTTTTGGAGTCAGTTTAACAACTTAGATAAAGTTGAAGTGAAAACCCACAAAGCTTTGAAGAGAACTTTAGTGTTGTTTTATGAAAAGCTCTGTGTTTTGAAGTCACAGAAATTAAAGGAGATACCAAAGCATCTGAAAGATTTATACAAGTTAATTGTTACACTATAAACTAAAAGGCATAAAAGAATGGTTCAGAAATATTTAATGCAGGAAAATCTTCCATATAGTCACCCAGAGAGACAGAATTTCATTATTTAAGAGTAAGATTGTACTACTCACACTATGGTAATGTTTAGGTCGATAGCAGATTTTTGTTATTCTGTCTCCTTAATAATTCTGTACACACCCATATTATCCAAAAGGGAAAAAATAACATAATTATCAGGAAGAGGAAAGAGGAAAAGGGGAAGTAGGTAGTGAAGGAAAGGAAATGTAAAGGTCTAATAATATCTTCACTTACCAGATAGGAATTCAAATTGTAATAATAATAAGTAATTTGTTCAATGTCTCATACATGTGAGAAGATGTTTTAAATCTTTGAAGTACTTAATTCCTTGATCTAGAACTGATATTCACATGTATGGGAATCCTCCTCATTAAATTATCAACTTTGATTTTCTTTTTTGCATTGGAGTTTTCCTCTCTCTGCAGGCTATCAGGAAAACTGTTTTCATATTTCCTGTTTCCATTTTATGGTTTGAGGGGAATAACTAGGAAGAGGTCTTTGACTCTTTCCCAAGCCAGTTACAATTGCAGTTCTCTAAACCCAGGAACTGAAGGCTCAAAGACTACAAGAAGTGGTGATACAGTGGAAGTACTTTCACCTGCCTGTCCCTGGAGCAGTTGTTTGGTGTGGCTTAGAATAGTTTTGAATGTCTTCCAATATATTTATCCAGTAAGTGCAATTTGATCTTTTTAAAAATTGCAGAATATCAAAACTAAACCAAAATCAAAACCTTGTTCACTTCATCCTGGGGCAAATGGAAGAGCAAATGTAATTAAATTTTTAATGCAAGTTGCATTTACTTCTCTGGTGTACACTGTTTTAAAAAATAAAGCCTCCTTGCTTTGAAGTGGTAAAATTATGTAGCTTTATAAACCCCAAACCCTTATAAACCACTTAAGGTCTCCCTTATTTTGGAAATGGAAGAAAATCCAGATAACATAAAAGAATAAACATAAAGTAATACCTATGTCTAAAATTGTAATCTAGAATAGTCACTGAAGTGAAAGATTATACTAAATCAGGCCTTAATAATTTTGTCTGAGTTAGAAATCTTAAACAGTTTAGTGTCTGGCCAAATGCTTCTGAAAAATCCAACTTAAGAAATAATATAATACCAAAAAAATGTACCTGAAGCAACTGCATGCATCTAAAGTGCTCTCGATGGAAGACTGTGAAGTGCCTTTAAGGAAACCTGACAGGTTGAAGTGTCTATTTGTACAAAGAAAACTTGAGCTTAAGCTTCCCTCCATGCATGGAGGATTTCAAATGTACATTTGTCATTCTCATGACAGTCACTTAAACACAAACTAAACTGTGGGCTGTCAGTTAGGTAGAAGAAAAGGTAGCAACACTTTTCCTTCCTTCTAAAGAACCTGTTGCATTAGCAGAATATGTCAAGATTTACTGGGCCGGGAAACGAAAGGAAATGTAAATGTGTATTTTTAGCTTAGAGTTATGACATGTAAGCAGAAGTGAAAAACCTCAATTTCACATCTGTGTTCCAATAATTTATTACACTGCTTTCACTTCCTAATGATTTTTTATTTAATCAACTGTCAACAAAACAGTGAGTGAAGAAATAAAACCCAACTGTCTCCTTCACCTCTCCAGCTTTATAAATATAGCTATTTAGAAGCTTGTACCATTTAAAACATGCAATTATATAAATGTAGTGAAATATACAACTACAACTACCTGAAGGGTGGTTGTAGTCAGGAAGGGGTTGGCCTCTTATCTCTAGCAACCAGCACCAGAACAAGGGGACACAGTCTCAAGCTGTGCCAGGGGAAGTTCAGGCTCGAGGTGAGGAGAAAGTTCTTCACCAAGAGAGTCATTCGCCATTGGAATGGGCTGCCCAGGGAGGTGGTGGAGTCACCGTCCCTGGAGGTGTTCAAGAGGGGATTGGACGTGACACTTGGTGCCATGGTCTAGTCGTGGGATCTGTGGTGACAGGTTGGACTCGATGATCTTCGAGGTCTCTTCCAGCCTTAGCGATACTGTGATATTGTGGCTGTGATCTATTCATTCAATGTTATATAATATATATTTATGTGAAAGTTAGACCTAGACCTCAGTGTATTTTTATGCAATATTTTTAAAATTCCTATTGCTATAGTAAAACAACTGAAAGTATCATTATTGTCCCTACATATGCAAACCCTTAATAAATCCTTTCCATAACTAAAGTGTAGTATTTATTTTTAAAGAAGAATGACTATTACAGCAGTCCTTGCAGAAAATAAAGTAAAAATGAAAAATAAATGAATCACTGTCATTATACTAATAAGAAGGGAGATGTGATTAAATTATTTTGTGTATTCCACAGAATGAGAATGGCATTTATTTCATAGTATAAATATCTGTGTTCTAGCACAGATAGCTTTCTTGATGCTGACAGTTGTTCTGTAGGATACAATGGTTCAGAATATCTTAGGCCTGCATTTGCCAGCAAATGCTTATGAAAAATGTTGTAAATAAGATGACAAAACCTATTTAGTAGTGTTAGTGTCCCTGAAATAATTGAATTGTTTCTAAATTATATAATAAAAGACTCAGATTGTGTCTGTACTGACAGAACAGCAATATCTAAGGCAATTCCCAAATCAGAATATGCCAGTGACAAACAGCTGAGATTATAGTATAATTCCATTATTCTGTGGGAATGTGTTTGTTCTGGCTGCATGGGGAACCAAATTGACAGAGGCTAAGAATATATAAGAGATTAAGTAAGCTATAACAGATTGAAGAACTGTTAATGATGGATGAGGAGAAGGCTGAGATTCTCAAAGTGTTTTGCCTCAGTCTTCACTAGCAACCCCTCTCCTCACAGCTCTCATGTTAATGAACCACAAGATGGAGACCAGGGAGAAAAAGTCTCTCCCACTGTACGCAAAGACAAGATTCATGATCATCTCATGACACTGAAGATAAACAAGTCCACAGGACCTGATGGGATACATACTGGAGTTTTGAGGGAATTAGCTGATGTAGTTGCCTAACCACTCTCCATGATAGTTGAAAGCTTTTGGCAGTCAGGTGAAGTCCCTGGTGAGTGGAAGAAAGGAAACATTACATCCATTTTTAAAAAGGGTAGAAAGGAGGCCTCAGGAACTATTGACCTGTCAGCCTCACCTCTGTGCCTGGGAAGATCATGGAACAGATCCTTCTAGATGACATGTTAAGGCATATGGAGGACAGGAAGCTTGACAGGGCTTTGGGCAACCTGATCCAGTTGAGGATGTCCCTGACTACTGCAGAAGGTTTGGACCAAAAGACCTTTAGAGGTCCCCTGCAGCCCATGAAATTCTATGACTTTATAAAATACAGAATCATAGAATCAATAAGGTTGGAAGAGACCTCAAAGATCATCAAGTCCAACCTGTCACCATGGACCTCATGACTACTAAACCATGGCACCAAGTGCCACATCCAACCCCCTACTGAACACCTCCAGGAATGGTAAATCCACCACCTCCCTAGGCAGCCCATTCCAATGGGCAACAAGTCTCTCTATGAAGAACTTTCTCCTCACCTCCATCCTAAACTTCCCCTGTTGCAGCTTGAGACTGTGTCCTCTTCTGGTGCTGGTTGCCTGGGAGAGGAGACCAACTTCCACTTGGCTACAACCTTGCTTCAGGTAGTTGAAGACAGCAATAAGGTCTCCCCTGAGCCTCCTCTTCTCCAGGCTAAACAATCCCAGCTCCGTCAGCCTCTCCTCGTATGGTTTGTGCTCAAGCCCTCTCACCAGCCTTGTTGCTCTTCTCTGGACACGTTCAAGTGCCTCAATGTCCTTCTTAAATTGAGGGGCACAGAACTGGACACAGGACTCAAGGTGTGGCCTAACCTGTGCTGAGTACAGGGGCACAATGACTTCCCTGCTCCTGCTGGCCACACTAGTCTTGATGCAGGAGGGAATGCCGCTGGCTTTCTTGGCCACCTGGGCACACTGCTGGCTCATGTTCAGCCAGCTGTCAATCAGTACCCCCAGGTCCCTCTCTGTTTGGCAGGTCTCCAGCCACTCCAACCCAAGCCTGTAGCACTGCATGGGGTTGTTGTGGTCAAAGTGCAGCACCCGGCACTTGGACTTGTTGAATGTCATCATGTTGGACTCTGACCATCTGTCTAGTCATCAAGGTCCCTCTGAAGAGCCCTTCAACCCTCTAACCAACCAACATCTGCTCCCAACTTGGTGTCATCTGCAAATTTACTGATGACTGATTCAATCTCCTCCTCCAGATAATCAATAAAGATATTGAATAAGATGGGGTCCATAACTGATCCCTGGGGGACACCACTAGTGACTGGCTTCCAGCTGGATGTGGCACCATTTGTTATCACTCTCTGGGCACGGCCCTCCAGCCAGTTCTTAACCCAGCACAGAGTGTTGCTGTCCAAGCCACGAGCTGACAGTTTGTCCAGGAGTTTGCTGTGGGGAATGTATCAAAGGCCTAGCTGAAATCCAGGTAGACTACATCAACAGCCTTTCCCACATCCACCAGGTGGGTCACCTGATCATAGAAGGAGATCAGTTTGGTGAGGCAGGATCTGCCCTTCCTAAATCCATGCTGGCTGGACCTGGTCCCTTGGCTATCCATCAGGTGTTCAGTGATTGCCCCCAAGATGATCTGCTCCATAATTTTCTCTGGCACTGAGTTCAGGCTGACAGGTCTGTAGTTCCCAGCTTCCTCCATCTGGCCCTTCTTGTGGATGGGCATCACATTGGCCAGTTTCCAGTCATCTGGGACCTCTCTGGTGAGTCAGGACTGGTGGAAAATGATGGAGAGCAGCTTGGCCAGCTCATCTGCCAGCTCTCTCAGCACCCTAGGATGGATCCCTTCCAATCCCATGGACTTGTGAGTATCCAAGTGGCTCAGCAAGTCCCAAACTAATTCCTTGTGGATTTCTGGGGTACTACGCTGCTCCCTGACCCCATTGTCCAGTTCAGGAGGCCAGTTCTCCTGAAGTCCTCCTGCCTTATTTTTGAAAATGGAGGCAAAGAAGATATTTAGAACCTCAGCCTTTTCCTCATCTTTAGTCACAATGTTCCCCTCCAGGTCGAATAAGGAGTGGAGGTTCTTCTTGCCCCTCTTTTTAGCATTAATATATTTATAAAAATGTTTTTTATTATCTTTCACAGAAGTGGACAGCTTCAGTTCTAACTGGGCCTTTGCCTCTCTAATTTTTCTCCTACATGATCTAACAACATCCTTAAATGTATCACGAGTTGCCTCCCCTGCTTTCCAAAGGTGATACAGCCTATTTTTTTCCCTTAATTCCTTCAAGAGATGCTTGCCTGTCCAGGCTGGTTACCTTCCCTGGCAGCTCATCTTTCAACATGTGGGAACTGCCAGTTCCTGTGCTTTCAAGAGCTCTTGTTTGAAATATGTCCAACCATCCTGGACCCCTCTGTTCTTAAGGGCTGCTACCCAGGGCAGTTGAAGTTTGCCCTCTGGAATTCCAAAGTGAGGGTTCTGTTACTGCTCCTCCTTATTTCCCTGCATATTGAAAACTCCACTATCTCATGATTGCTGAACCCTAGACAGCCTCCTACCATCACATCTCCCACCAGCCCTTCTCTATTTGAGAACAGCAGGTCAAGCAGAGCCTGACCCCGGGTAGGCTCACTTAACAGCTGCATCAGAAAGCTGTCCTCCATACACTCTAGGAACCTTCTGGACTGCCTCCTCTCTGCTGAATTAAATTCCCAGCAGATGTCTGGCAGGTTAAAGTCACCTACAAGGACAAGATCTGATGATCTTGAGACAGCCTCCAGTTGCTTGTAGAATATTTCATCTGCCTCCTCGTCCTGGTTGGGTGGTCTATAACAGACTCCAATCAGGATGTCAGTTAAGCAGACAGGTAGTCAACAATGGATGGTGTTTGTGATTTATATTAAATTTTTTGTTAATTTAATTTTCAAATTTTAACAACAATATATCATTTTTGAGGTCCAAACTGAAACAGTAGTCACCAAAATTCTGTTGCAGAAAGAAATATTTATCCCGTAAGATTAATGTGGGGTTTTTTTGTTTGGTTTTGGGTTTTTTTGGTTGGTTGCAGTTTGCTTGGTTTTGTTGTTGTTGGGGTTTTGTGTATGTTGCTTGGTTATGGTTAGTTGGTTTTGTTGTTTTATGTTGGTGTGGGATTTTTTAAATCTTTTGTTGTTGTTTTTTAAGATACAGTTAGTAAGGGATTCGTCTTTAGGGAAATGCTGTTGATGTAAAGACTAAAACTCACCCCATCCCAACAAATATGTTGTGTGAAAAGTTCATGCAAATATTAAGCTTAAATTCAAGGCATTCAAGTAATCAGAGTGACAACTTAATTGTTAACTGTAATTATACTGTATGTCAACTGTTTCCTTCTTTCTCTTTAACAGCTTCTAGGCTGTCACTGCAGCAACGTTTTTATTTATTTAAGGATTTTCCCTTCAGTGTTCTCTCTTTTCAGACTAAAGAAGCCCATCTTTCGCTCTGGACACCTCCTTTAGACTCAATTATTCCTCCTCTTTCCTGAAGAACAGTGTATATTTTGTGAGTTTGTTGTGAGTTTTTGTCATGAAACCTTGGTACCACAGTGATTCTCTTCAGACTTGTTACTGAAATTGTTCTATGGACAGACAAGAATTTGAAGTTCATTTTATGAGAGAAAGGAGGAGTCTGTAACTAGTAATATAATAGTGAAGATACATCAGATGTAGCGAGTAACCTAATAGTGAAGATGTTCAGCCTTGAAAGCTGTCTAGGTTTACTTTACAGTTAGGGGAGAGTCAGGCAATTCAGGCTGCAGAAGCTAGACAGATATGTCACATTAAAATAGGCATCTACATTTGACCAATAGACTAATCTCTGGGCTTCATGCCCTGTATTACCTAGATATTCATTGAACCTGAGAAATGGTTAAACAAACAACTGCATTTAGACATTTAAATTTGTGTCTAGTCTAAATATATGTCTATCTCCAGTGATTATAAAACCTAGTAATAACAAAATCATTAATTCATGGAGAACTACTGAGGAAACAAAATAGAAAAAAGAGGAATATCCTCTTATAAATATATTTTTCAAAGAATAATCTGTGGCCACAATCACTGTGAGAGTTTTCCATTTTTCTATATTCTTACTATTATGTAATAATAATAGAAGCTCAAAACATACATGTTATCATTTTAAGATTCAGTATACATATAATTATAGTGATTAATTACAATATTTTCTTTGTTGGTATCAAGTGAATATGCCATAAATAGCACCCCATATGTGTGACCCTACGTGTATGCCAAGTGTGAGTTTGTGTCCATAGACTGGAAAATCTGACATGCTGTTTTCATATTAATTTTTTACGTGACTTTGCATACAATTACTGTGAACTTTTGTTGTTACTTTTTGTTACAAGATGTTTTCATTGAAAGACCAGAAAAAAGTTTTAAGTTACTATGTCACTATATTACAACTTGCTCCAAATTGAGTATATCTGGAAATGTTCTCCTCCAGATAAGGAACAACTATTTCTTTTGTCAGTTGGCACACTTGCATGGAATCATTGTGGAGATAACATTTTTGTCACTGGGTATTTTTTATTGGTCAATTTTCCATGTTGTCAGTGTGAGACTCCAAGTTTTTCAATCAAACAGTGCTACTGAGGTGCAGGACTGCACATGATACTCTACCAAGATCTGGGGGCTGTACCCTGGGTCCATGCCTACCACGTGGTTGATTGGAAAATGAGGGACTTCCAGGGAAGCAGGAATGGAAAAGGGGACAGAGGAAGCCATGATGTTCCTGAGGCTTTGCTTGACCCCACACCTTGGGAAGTGGTAAGCAGCCAGTGCCAGCATCTATGTGGCACTGCCCTGCTTTCTCATCACTGCTTGAATGCCTAGAGGGCTCTGTGTCAGGCAGCCTGTACTGCCAGTCCCACACTGGTCAGTTTACACCACTGCCTGGGTCCCAGAGAAAAACCATATGGCACAGCCCTGTTTCGCGCTGCCTACAGCCTCGAGAAGACCACATGTCACATGGCCCTTCTATGCCTGCTATGGAACTGCCACGATTTTCAAGATAGGGAAGTGGTGATATCCTTTCTCTTTGATATGTATTTTTCCCACTGATTTTCCCTTCTATTTTCTGTCTGCTCCAGTTCAATCTAATAAACCCAGTAACCCTTTTGTCATCTTTTCGTCTTCATTTACTCCAAGGGAATTATTTGAACTTTAGCATGGCCACCCTGACACCCTGTTGATCAGGGTAGGTAAAGGGAGGACTGGGTCATGACAGTCAGTAATAAATTATTGTAGTGCATGCCTATAGAGTTGGTTTTTTTATATATATATTTTTTAATCTACATGTTTTGGTATTTGTTTACCGTTTCCCTTGTTCTGACTTTCAAGTCATTTGATCTGCATAAAAAGATAAAAAATAACCCTTTATCACAGAATCACAGAATGTTCTGGGTTGGAAGGGACCTCCAAAGGTCATCTAGTCCAAACCCCCCTGCAGTCAGCAGGGACATCCTCAACTAGATCAGGTTGCCCAGAGCCCTGTTGAGCCTCATTTTGAATATCTCCAGGGATGGGGCCCCAACCACTTTCCTGGGCAACATGCTCTAGTGTTCCACCACCTTCATAGTAAAGAGCCTGTTCCTAACATCCAATCTATGTTTGCTCTTCTCTAGTTTATTCAAGCCTCTTGATGTTTATGCTTAATTCTTTTGTATAAAAAAAGGATATTTTGATTCTATTAAATGCAAAATCTTTCATTCAGTTAAGTCTGGAGGAAGAAAATTGGGTTCTTGATAGGTATGAGAGAATAAAAACAATACAATTTTTGAAGGATGAAAATCTGTAGATTAAATAGGATTACATAACACTGTAAAATTTTCAAATTGGTTTTCAAATTTACACATGCCCTACCTGTTGGAGCGTAGGCAATGCTATGACATGCTGAGTAAATGTCCTGTATGATGCCCTGCAGCTCACCTTCAGCCGCTGAAGCATTAGTAACATTGCTGTTCTTGGCTTACCGCCTCTAGTCTTTGCTGTGTGTTTTCACTTAGAGCAGAAGTTCAGATAATTTGCTAGAAATTTATAAAGCTTCAGGTGTTGATAACTATGTGATTATTTGCCTGTGGATCAGACACAACTCTGAAAACAGGCACATATGTCATTCTGTATAGTTAGTTGTTTTTTTTTCCTTTTAGTCATGGCTGGCTCAGTTTTCCTCAGCTGCCCTTAGCCAGTGAACTGTTACAAAAAGTAAGAAAAGAAAGAAATATGCTCCTACAAAGAGGGGAAAACAGATTCTTTATACACTCTTCCTCTACATTTGACCTTACCAGATTTCTGTGTGTGGTTTTGCTGTCTGATCTTGCCTGAATTAGTCAACATGTTTACAACAGTGTAAATACAAATGCCTGATTTACCATTATGCAAATATGAAAGATTAAATTCTCCTGACATGGACAGTTCATTTAAATACATGGTTCTAGGTCCCAGACCTTTCTATTCTGTTTGTGTATCACCAGATTTTTTTTGCCATTTATTTTATACATAATTTTAATAAAGAGGTCTCTCTCTCTCTATTTTTTAACATATAATGCTTGAACTAGAATCAAGTGCTACCTAAATATAGCAACTACATGAAATCACAGAATCACTGAAATATTAAGGTTGGAAAAGACCGTCAGGATCACCAAGTCTGACCAATAACCCTACTCTACAAAGTTCACCCCTAAACCATACCCCCAAGCACTTCATCTAAATGACCTTTAAACACATCCTAGGGTGGTGACTCAACCACCTCCCTGGGCAGCTGATTCCAATGCCTGACCACTCTTTCTGTGATTTTTTCCCCTTAATGTCCAGTCTAAACCTACCCAGTCTTAGCTTGAGGCCATTCCCTCTTGTTCTATCACTAATTACCTGTGAGAAGAGACCAAATGTAGTGGTGTAGCTTATGGAAAGACAGAATAGAAAATTTGATGTATCTCTATATTTGTATCTATAAAAGTATGTACACATACGTAGGTACAGCCCTTCTCTCCAGAGGTGTAGCCAGTTTGAGATGAAGAAATTAAGACAATTAAAGCTTTAGTAAGTATTTGTTTTCATTATTCTTAAGATAAATTACTCACCAGTTAGGACTATCTCAATAATTCAAATGAGCTTTATACTGTAGGGGAAGATTTGCCTTTGTTCAAGTTAGAGAAGGCTATGTTTAGTCTGTGACTCAGAGAAGAATGCAGCTGAAAGAGAAAATCTAGGCACAGTTTGGTTGGATGTGTTAAAATATTGTTTTGTTATTTTAACCTACTGTATCCCTTAATTACACACACGCCAATAGAAAATAGCCAATTAATGTGTGACACCTATGCTTTCAAAAAGACTATATAACTTTGTCATATAATGTAATAAACATCTTTGCCTGTTTACATCTTGTCTTTGAAGCTGTGTGCAGGGTGATTCGAAAACCTATACAACAACAATTGGTGACCCCGAACGTGCACCTTGAGCAAGTATACATTATGACTCCCACTTTCACCAACAACAAGTAATTTCACTTCAACAAGACTACAGAGATAGTTGTTCTGCGTAACAATCTCTGTGAGATTAATTCAATGACTGTTTATGCTAGAAGCCTAAGGAGCCTAGCACCGGGGATGCTCTCTGACATAGCATAAGAAGAGGCACAAGAGACGTGAGAGGCATGAATATCGGGACATTAAAAATAAAAAAGATGAAAAAATTAGAAAAATTAGAGACACCTCTGGGGAAAAAAAAAAGGGGGTGGGGGAGGTTGGGTTTGGAACCTGAAAATCTGCAGACCTGTGAAGCAGGCTGGCAAATTCACGGCAGCTCTTAAAACTTCTCCAATGTGTTTTAATTGCAGACAAAAGGGACATTTCAGTCAAAAATGTAATATGAGACAATGGCCTGGTAATTTTCAGCAAAATACCTTCTGTTTTAGGTGTCATTCTAGATGTGATATTTATGGAAATCCTTTACTATTGCAGACGGGAAATGGGAGGGGAGGGAACGGACAATGATACAAAATCCCGCCCTCACACAGTCATTAACTCTTTCTCCCCAGCCACAGAGGGATGTGCTGGACTGGATCTTGCCTCAGCACAATCAATTACAACAAGAGTTCACAGTGTGCATAAGATGCCACTAAATGCCTATGGTCCTACAGGTGGAGGACTGAGTGCCTTGCTCATAGGGCATTCAAGTGCTACCTTAGAAGGACTATTTGTACTTCCTGGTGTTATTGATTCTGATTTTGTAGGTCAAATACAAGCCTTAGTGTTGACTTCATCCCCTCCTGTCTTTCTTCCATCAGGAAGTGTTATCGCACAACTTGCGCCTTTTGAAATCTATTTAGTGATATAGGTGGAAAAAAGAGAGGAACAGATGGCTTTGGATCTACAGGAAAGCCTCAAATATACTGAACTAAGAGTTTAACTACTAAAAGGCCTTTGTTAACCTGCAAACTTTCTTAAAAATGCAAAACCTTCCGAGGTTCAGATTTGTGGTATGATTGATACAGGAGTTGATGTGACCATTATTTCAGCAAAGGACTGGCTGAGTTCCTGGCCTTTGATGAAAATGTCAGATGTACTCTCTGGTATTGGAGGAGCAACAGTGGCACAGCAAAGTGCCATGTATGTCCAAATTGTGATTCCAGAAGGGCACATTGCCACCATTCATCCATATGTCTCCACAGCACCTATAAATCTGTGGGGACAAGATGTTCTGTCAGACTGGAATTTTACTATTAGTACCACTTCACATTTTTCGTAGGAGTCAGTGACTCAACAATCTCTTCTGCTACAGCACCAATGCTCACTTGGCTTACTGAATATCCCAGGTTGAGGCAGATCCTCCCTTGCCTTCCACCAGGGGCAGGAAAAAAAAAAAAAAAGAGACTCAGACAAATGGATTGCAGAAGTGGTGGAAAGTTTAAATAGAAAAGCAGTGAATGTTTTACAGAAGCTACAAGCACAGTGACAAAAGAAATCCCAGAGCATACAGAATCCCTCACAGCACATCCAGAAGCATCCCAGTACTTCCTTTCTCCCTACCTGAGGATAATACCCAAAACCCCCAGGGCTCTTTCTTCCCCGCCCCCCTCCACTGTTAGGCTAATCTCAGATGGCCAGATCTGAGATTACCCTTCCCCCTTCTCCCCTTGGCATTAGGCCTAGACAGGCCTAAGAGGCCTTGAGATAATTCCCCTTCCATTACCAGATAGGGAGCATATCCCAAGGGAATGGCAAGGGAAGAAAGGGGAAGTGTGAGACCTTGCAGATGGATTTATAGGGAGAAGGACATTATGGGTTTGAAATACGCTATTTCCTGCGTCCACCCATATCATGCATGTCAGAAGTCATACAGACTTTCCTGGATTTATCACAGAAGGAAATGCACTTGCCGATGCACTTACATTTCCTGTGCATCTGTCTCAAACACCTCAGATTTTATCTCAAGCTAGATTGTCTCATGACTTCTTTCATCAGAGGCTCTGAGAAAACAATTTTCCCTCTCATGGATGCAAGCAATACAAATTGTTCATGCATGCCCAGACCTATATGACAACATTATACAAGCAAGCCAGACTTTAGTGCTTAATTCAGATTACAGTTATAAAGTAATATGTGCTGTAGTGTATTCACAAAAGATAATTTCTGTGAATTTATATTGTAAAAATCATGAAATACTGTATTCAATATTGACAAGGTTTTGTTCAGTACATATGGCACTGTATTTTTGAAAAAAACCCAACAAAACCCCTAAAGAAATGGAAAGTCAGTCTTACAAAATGCTTTATATTTGGGAAAGTAATCTTATAAACATTACAGTCTCAATTTTTTGTTTTCTAGGTCATTGTGCATTCATGCAACTGGATGACAAATATTTGTTTAAAATTATTTTCTATTCTGTGTGCATACATAAAATAAACACACTTGATAAAAAGATGTACAAAATTAAGCCTAGGAAACACTTGGGTTTTGATAAACAACAAATTTTCCTCTCTTTGCACTGAAATAATTAGAGACAATTGCTGACTTCATAGAGATAATCACATTCAGTACATTACAATTCTATCTTAAAAATATGGTAACTGGAAATGGTTTAAGCAATTTTGTAGAAAATTAGTATAGAAAGGAAAACTGGTGATAGTAAACAATGAGAGGGAAGTCTAGAAAACCAGAGTCAATATAAAATATAAATATAAATATAAATATAAATATAAATATAAATATAAATATAAAATAACAAGCCCCCCTAAATTTAAAGACTTAAATTTAAGGATCTACTAAGGCCAGTAAACTGAGGGGGCAGTGCCTCAATGTCCTTCTTAAATTGAGGGGCACAGAACTGGACGCAGGACTCAAGGTGTGGCCTAACCAATGCAGAGTACAGGGGCACAATGACTTCCCTGCTCCTACTGTGAAAGTTTGTATTAGTAAGAGACAATGTGTCTCACTCTGGGCCACAGAAGGAACCTGGGATGAACCTGGTTATGCATCTCTTTATTCTGGCTGTTGTAAAGTGGTAAACATAGTCCTGCCTTTCTTCTCTCAAGTGTGATCATATTTAAAACTGAAGGCCTGTGACTTGCACAGGGTTTACAGATAACTATTGACCTCTGGACAGTGTAATAGGATTGATAGATCCAATTATCAACAAATTATTCTTATATAACATCCCACTAACAAATTATCCAGAACATGAAGACTTATATGGCTTATGAAAGGACAGGCAGAAATGGCAAATTTATAGGGTCATGAATAAAGCAACCTGAAAATGAATCTCAAAGGCAAGTGTGTCCAGAGTTTGACCTGCTTTTACTCCTCTCCAAATAGATTTAAAGACACAGGATTAAGATTGTGTTTTCAGTGTTACGTTACTGTTATGAAAGACAAAACACTTGTGACAATGCATGAGCAAACCCAAGATTTTATAAATATATTATGTGGTGAGGAAAAATAAGACTGAGAGTACATTTAAGAAAGCTTGAAAAACAACACTACTACTACTTTGAATTTGCAGTGCTAGCAGTATGCAATATAATATATAACTTTAACCTAGAACTGCTGAACTTCATTTCAGCTATTGAAAACAACAGCTTAGAAGTTCTTTGTATCTTAAATTAGATTTTTTTCTATCTAATTTATTTTAAACTTATATCAGTATAGGTTTCATGTTCATTACCAAAATAATGTGTTCTTTCTTTGTCTGATTTATGTATTTTCACTAAAATATAACAAGTGTTAATTATTTTTTTGTCCCCTTTGTAAAAAGACAGAGATTAGTCTCAGTATGTCCAATAGGAGACAAAAAGCTAAACACCCTATTCCTCCTGATGGCTTATAATAAAGATAGATTAAACTGTAAAAATAAACCACATTGTTGCATAGCTGCAGTTGTATAAGTTTCCTGGCTTCCCTCTGAGAAATAAGTGACAGTGCATTTACACTGGAATTTATATCCCCTGTGAATGACAAATTGTATTTAAGGGAAGCAAAGGAATGATATGGGTTTATCCAGTTTACCTGGCATTTCAGGAATCATCTGCAGTGAAATATTTACTCTGTTGTGAAATTGATGACAGAAAATTAGTAATATTCTGAATATATATCAAGTTGGTGTATCATCTTGAAGAGAACTGTGCATTCATTAAAAAAAGAAAAAGGCATTCAGTTAAAACAAACAAACACCAGGTACTGAGCAGCAAGCGGACAACAGGAACTGTTAACATGTAACTGCTAACATACTAATATGTAATCTTGCAGGCTTTGATTACTAGCTCTTGTACGACAATTAAATATTCTCAGAATAATTTAATTGAACATTATATACACATCATATTGTCTTTAACAGTGCTGATTTTCAAGGGACTGTAATCAATCAATAAAATATTCCTTCTTCGGTTACAGTAAAATAAGTTCATCTGCACACACAGAAAGGAAAACAAAGAGGTAATGTTAGGTGAATAAGCTTAAGTGATACCTGGCCAGGCTACAGTCAAGCCCCTCACAGGAGATATTATCCAGCTAAAGGCTCATCTCCACAAGCCCAGAGTATCACAGAGTGTCAAAGTCAGGCAGGAAAATGAAAGACTCAGAGGAAGGCTGTCCTAGGACATCCATCAAGAAAAGTCAAGGAGACCAACTCTCCAGCTCATCTTTGAATCACTGCATAGAAGTATAAGAAACATTGTGAGATGTAGGGGAAAAACATTTTTGGGATAGCACAAGATTTATGTGATGTTTAGGAGAAGAACCAAAAGGGAGGGATGCAGATGATTTGAAGTGCCTATGATTGGAGTACAACCTGAGGTCACAAAGGCCTATGTGTTGGGGTGCCAGGAACTACAGCAAGTGTAAGTGTGCAAATGAACATCTGAGTGCTAGTGAAGAGCAAGCTGATCCAGCCAGTGGATCTCTGGGATCCAGAGGTGTGTATTTCTCTAAGGGTGAGCTGGCTATTGAAGGGATTAAGAGTGTTCTGTCCAGCTGGTAGAGAGACTATGGGGGCGTCCAGTAGGAGACAGTTTTGTTTTGTGAGATTAGTATCCAAGGGTAGCTACTGAGCACACTGTCTGAGACTGGCTACTGGAGAGATGTACATTGCACATATGTACACATGCTCCCACTAGCAGACTTTCACCCTAATCAGCCAGAAAGAGAAACAGAATGAGGCCATTGATGCTGTTTGTATTTGCTTGATGCTGAGCATGCCTGGCTGTGCTGGCTGTGTTGGTGTATATTTGCATTATGTATATACACATGTGGGTATATGCACACATATGTGTATTGAATGTGTGTATTTTTGTGTACCTGTGCCTACTACAAATACAATCTGAGGTCTGCTACTGGCTGACCTGGAAACATGGAGCTATGGCAAGCTCACCTCTCTCAGCCTTCCAATTCCATTACTTACTTCCATGAGTCCCAAAATCCCCACTAATTTTTACACATGTTCCCATCCTTTTCTTCGTCTTTTGCCTGGGAAAGAAAACAGCTGGCAGGATACAATGTAATGTTATTTGGATAAAATTGGATTGCATATAAATGTGAAGTAAGTGGGAGAGCTGGTAGATATGAATGGTCTATCTCCTGTTCCTTTTCTGGTAAGGTTTCCTAGGTCCTGTGGCCAGTTCTTGAGAGTGAAAGGAAAGTAAGGAGAGGAAAAGACTTGCCTGTCCAGTGGCCTCTATGTTAGTTGACTTCCTTCCAAGTATACATGTTTAAATCCAAATAAAAAACAAACAGGATGCTTACTCATCACTAATAAAAGTGAGAGACTAAAAATCTTTTTGAGGCACAGTGGAAAATGGGCTTTCAGATAAGACCTGAAGGAAAACAGAGCTAAAGACTGTGGTATAGATGTGGTGTGTTTAAAAAGGCATCAGGAACAAAATGATGTATGGATGTCTATGTTTATGGATGTACATATGAATGCTTGAGCATATTTTACACATTTTACCCTCACACATAAAGATTTCTTTAAATTTACTGTTCACTCATTTCCATTCAGAGACAAAGTTGTTATAATAACACTAGTTTTGGAGGAGAAAGAGATCCATGTATTTGATATACTAAACAGTTTTTAAGCTATGAAAGCATCTTATGGTATTGTTCTCCTCTTAACAGTATTACTGTACTACAATCATTATAAAGAAATTGTAATGTGGAACAATACACAGAGAACATCTGCCAAAAAAGGAGATGCATTTTAGATGCTTTTGTGAATACATGCCCTGCAGTTAGTTATAACTGTAGAATTGTGTTTGAATGAAAGCTGAGGTGACAGTCGAGGGAGAACACTAATTTAGTAACAGTTGATGAATTAAGAAACTGTATTACTTTTTAAGATCACTTAGGGAGTCTCTTCTCAATCCCCTTGGTTGCCTCGTTGATTCTTCTGGACAGCATGTCAAAAAGATTTGGAAACATGCAGTCTGTACAAAACACCATGTCTGGTTTAACCTCTTTTTCACTTTCTGAAGAGAATTAAATTCAAGATTGTATTTCTCTTCTAATACGTATGTTCTGTATGAGAGTTTTCCTTTTGGGATAAAACGGTGCTAATCACCACAAAATTGCCTATGAACTGCATACAGCCATCACCTTTATATATGTCTCCTTTACAAGAAGGAAAAAATTACACAGCGTCCAACCATCCTTAACGGTGTTAATCCACTCCTTTATGCATAACAGAAAACAAAACTATTTGCAAAAATATACCTTTCCAAGAAAAATACTTCATATGGCAGCACACGTATCTAATGATTAAAGGCAAGTGCCACAAACATCATAAACACTGTGTCAGCAAAATGAGTGTGGAAGAACTATTTGAACTTGACAGTTGTGTTTTCTAAAATGTTTTCAAAGTAATCAGGGAAGGGTTATGATTGAGCTGAAAAAACTTGCATACCCAAATGATAATTCCCACTGCTCACAAGAACTCAAAGTAATTTCTGTTACTTTTTTTATGGATTTAGACCTTTTCAGACTTACCCTTGATATTTCCATTTCTAGAATATATTATTTCAATGAATTCTTCATGAAACACAAATTAACTTGATGCCTGATCTGATTAGAAATCAGCACTGCTCTGAGTAGCAGTAGGAAAAGGGAATGTCATTATAAATAAAACCTCAGAACTTCTGAAACAGGCTTGCTTTTTTTTTTTTAATTATGGTGCAAACAAATATGTTTCTATGAAGACAAGGTCTCGCTCCAGTTACTTATCTGAGGTTTAAAAAAAAACAACAAAAAACCCCCAACAGCTAACACTGCACACTATGAACACATTAGTTGAATAGCTGCATGAAAATATTACATTAAATAGCGCACAATACACCTGCTAATTAGTTTTCTTGTTTGCTTTTGGAAGTGATTGAAAAAGTTGAGGATTGAAAGCATTTTCCCACAAGAAAGACATAAATTCTTCTACTGTATTAACACTGATAAAGTATTATGCATATAGAGTACTTGGTCTGTGATACTGTGTCTTCCCACTCAGACTTGAGAATTTAAATATTATTATATACAAATATTAAGTCACAATGACTATATGAAAATAAGACTTTGTCTGGTTTTTTTTGGTTTCACATGTCTTAAAATGCAGATTACAGTTATGAAATATATAAAACCCCAAAATCTCAACATTTATCCTGGAATCCTAGAGCTAAAGTCACTTCTTGAAGGATACATTAAGGGTATTCATTCCTGATAGATGATTATCTAACCTCATTTAAATACCCTCATAACAAATTTAACAGCCTTTCAAACAATGTATTTCAATGTTCTGCTACATTTGTTACAAAGTTCCATGGCTGTTTTTTGAAATTTTTATTTTTTGTTAGCTACATCTAACCTAATATTCTCCCATTAAATTTTAAGTCCATTATTACATTTATATCTTAGAAATTATTCATCTCCTCTTTAAACAGTACATTTAGGTATTGTCAATATATTTAGAGAATGTCAACATGCTCCTTCATGTTTTGTTCGGGGTTTTGTGTTGGTTTGTGGTGGGTTTTTTTGGTGGGTTTTGGTGGTGGTGGTTGGGTTTTTTTGGTTTGGGTTTTTTAGGCTAAGCAGTCCCATTTCATTCAATCTTTTCATAGAAATTATATTTTCTGGACAATGATCCTCTTTTTTTTCATCTAAATTGTTCTTCAAGTATGGTGGAAAAATCTGACAACATGAATTTACCTCATGCCTTTCTGACTTTGGATAAACAGGCAATATTATTATTTGTTGCACATAAATGTCTGGCTTTTTGGAAGTAGCTTTCTTTAGTCACAGTCTGTTCATTGAGCACCACCAAAATGTCTTTTTTTTTTTTTTTAAGCTATCTACTAATGTTTTTTCCTGTCTTGCTTTAACTGAAAAAAATGAAACAAACCAAAACCCTAATACTTTACAAAGAAATCTAAGTGGTTTGCTGTTTATTTATTGATATATAATATACATATATGCTTCTGCATATCCATATATGCATGCATATATATTTTAGAGTGTGATCTTTGTCCATGTTCATCTAGTTGTTTTTCCTTCAAATAAGAAAACTATGGGAAAAAAAAAAACATACTTTGTGTTATTATTCTGTGAATATAATCCTACTCAAATAGATGATTCAACAGTGTACAGCTGCTTTGTTCTTCCTTAAGATTTCCTGTAACAGTTTAAAAGGGTCTGTCATTCTATAATGAACCTTACTGTTTTTCATATTTGTAAAGACCAATTACACAAAGAGCATTGTTATATGCCAGAGCAAATACAAACATACAGATTTTAAGCAATGAAAGGTGAGGTTTTGGAATTACTGAATTTTGACAAGAAGAATAAATCACATCGTAGAGTTAAGCTATTTAATTACATTTTTAATCTGCAAATATACCTTATGATTATTGAAGACCGTGAAGGTACAATTTGTTCATTAATACAGCACAGCAAATACAGCTTTGGGAAAGTGAGTTAAACTGTTGTTATTACAACTCTGAATTCAAACTTATAATGTTATTCTTTCCACAGAACATAGAACTATAGATGTTGGAAGAGATCATTGAGATCATCAAGTTCTACTGCTAAAACTAGAGAAAATGACATTTGCCTGTAATATTCCACAGTTAATTAACAGAACTGGCAATTAAAAAAGCCTTATTTTTTTGTTTTCTTTCTTTGCTCCATTTGATATAAACTGTAAGAAAATTTATCTGGAGTCATTTAGAAAAAGGAATGAACAGTGCTTTTGCAGCTTTGGCCATTTAGGTTAGTTTCATTAAAGCACCTTGGAAAATTAAGAAGTATCCAAGTCAAGAGGAACAAACACTAATGACAATATTTTATTTTTCTTCTCTCTCTTAAATTTATGTGAGCACAATAACTATACAGAAGTGAAGGAAAATAAAAGACTTTTGCTCTCATTTCAGGGATTTTTTATTCCTTGGATATTAAAAAAGAACCATTTTACATAAAAAGAAGTCTTTGATAAAATACTTCTCTATTAGAGGCATATCCAGTCTCTATAATATCTTGACTACAACAAATGAATAAGAATATTACCAGTGTAACAGAAAAATATTAATATAATAGAAATTTACCAATTTGCCACTTAAATTCTCAATGATTGTACTTCATGAAAAACAAATCTTTAATTCTTCCATTAACATACTGAAATAGCAGGCCCTGGCTCTTCACTTGCTCAATTTCCATCCTCTCTGGGTTTTCTGGACCAGTATAAAGCATATATATAACTGTGCATTAATACCTAATATCATCTACTAACTACAGAAGAGCATCCATAGATTTTTTGGGTGCTTTATGGACACTCAAGAGGACAGGGAAAAAGAATTTAATGTTGGGATGTCTTTTCCTTTTTTTTTTTTTTTTTTTTTCAAGTTGGAAGGGACCTTTTAGATCATCTCCTCCAATCTGCCTGCCATGGACAGGGATGCCTCATCCAACTTGGCCTTGAACACCCCCAGGGATGAGGCATCCACAACCTTCCTCATACCAAAGAACTTCTTCCTAAGATCCAGTCTAAACCTACTCTCCCTCACCTTAAAACCATGCCCCTTTGTCCTATTTCTAGACATCCCTATGAAAAGTCCTTCTTCAGCCTTCCTGTAAGCTCCCTTCAGGTATTGGAAGGCAGCTATAAGGTCACCCCCAAAGCCTCCTGTTCTCCAGGCTGAACACCACCAACTTCCTCAGCCTATGCTAATAGCAGAGGTGTTCCAGGCCCTGGATCATCTTTGTGGCCCTATTCTGGACTCTCTACAACAGTTGTGTATCCTTCTTATGATGGAGAGAAGTGAAAAATAATGGTATTTCAAAAAAATCCTACTCCCAGATCATGAAATTCAGCTGTTTCTCATTAATGCTATATATTTTTTTTTTTTTTTTATTCAAACTTATTCCAGAACAGAAAGACCTTCTGCTTTCTTGTGATTCAGCTCTTGCACAGCCTCCCCTTAGGAGGACTATCTTTATTTCCACAATATCTCAACATATGTGAGGCACTCCACTGTATGTATGGACAAAAAAAACTCTTCATTGGAGCAACATGAAGTAAAGCCTTGCTATTATTTGGAAAATGAGGTTCTAGGAGCAAGTGTAGAAGAGTAGCATAAGATGTTGGGAAATACAGATGATTTATTTCTTAAAAATCAACTTGATAACTCAACAAGAAGGATTTATCACGGGGAAAGAACTTCCACTCTGGAAAAAGAAATGTAAGTCATTAAACATTAGTTCAATAAAAGATACCACTGTGGCAAGGCCACAATTTTTAATAAATGAAACAATAAATAAGTAAAAACGTAAAAGAAAAAAGAATGTATGTCTTATGGCCTGGTGATCAAGAAAAAATATTATTGTATATTGTACTCTTCTAATGAAAATGATGGTGCCAATAATATCTTCAACACTCACTCAGTTTTGATGGTGGGTTATTGGGTAAGTTATAGTACAAAAGACAATCTGCAGTTAAGTTACAGTATAAAAGACAAGTGTCAGTGGTTGAAAGAGATCATAGCTCTCTGAATCTAGGGAGGGCCTAACAGACCCTGTAATAATATTAGCAGTGCTCCGATTATCTCTGATAATGAACTTAGCATGAACTATCAACTGTGAAGAAAATATGTTGTAACTGTCAAGTTTCTTTTATATAAATAGTACAAATATGTTATCACAAATGGAATTCCTTATCAAACTTCCCAAACTGGAAGCTTAACTTGTTGATGGGCTTGACATCTTATGTATTCCAAAAATATTTATAAATAATATTTAACAAACACATTCAGCGGCTGCTGGAATAGAAAAACTGATCCATACACACAGCTTAAGAAAGGTTAATGGGTAAACAGGTAGAGAAACAAACATATGTCTTCAGCAGATAGATGTTAGCAAAGCAGCTTTACTTCTCAGATATTTTTTCCTGCTTTGTTGGTGACAGCAAAAAAACAAGGAAAAATCTCTGCAGTGAATATCTCACAGCTAAAGCTGAAGAGTTAGAGAGGCATGTTCAAACAGAAATCAAGAAAAAATTATGTAACATTAATACAAGAAACAACTTTGTTCTTTTATGCTCCACAGCATCTGATCTTAAAAAAATAAAAGAAAAAAACAGATGATCTAAATGTTACTATGCTTAGTTTGATGTTTTTAATAGTTAATTCTCTTTTTTATGCTATATAGAAATTACTTGTATCCTCTACAAATGTCATTGCAGATATTAGCATATCCTACAAGAGGCAAAAAAGAAGTAATAAAGTGTTTTTTCAGGTTACTAAATTATTTTCTCTTGGTGTTTTTAAATATCCTCTTGGACATCCATTTTTTCATGGGTTTATATCTCCTCATAATCTGGCTGATGACAGTATACAGACGACAGTGTTCCTACTACAATGGATCTTCTGTGACACAATATCCAAACTCAGCCTGTACAAAAGGCCAAAATTAAGTTACTGATAAATCATTAAAATGTCATTATAATTATCATTCCTTCATATTAAGGAAGATTAGAAAGTTTGTATGACTGCCATATTTTAAAAAGGAGAAAAGCAAAAACCACAAACAAATCCAAACCCTCAAAAGACAAAACAAAACAACCACCACAACAAAAATCCATTCCATTTAATTTAGCTTGATCCAATTTTGTCTGTTATAACCACTGAAACTCTTATCAGAACTGCCAAAATACTCTGCCATCTTACACTCTGTATTGCCCATAATCCTATTATTTTCAAGTAGCCAGGCCTTCCAGTAATCAAGCTAGATAGAAAATTGCAAAGGTATAACAGAAGGTGTTGCTCAATGAATAAGCATTTTCAAAAATAACAACAAAAACATAAAATTACAATTTCCATAAGGTTCTATGAAATATTAGAGATGATAATGTCAAACCAGAACAGTCTGACAAACTGAAATATCTAATTATTGATAACCGTGTTCAACCAGAAAAAGTGTTATTTTTTTGGAGGAAAAAAAAAATCTTCCTGTGTGAAATCCTGAAGGTTTTTTACAACAGATTTTTTTCATCAAACTGTACTTTGATGGAAAATTCTCAGCCAGCTTGACCTGTAAGTCCTTTTCTTCCTGAACTCCCACCATATAATTATTGCTTTATTTGATTGCATTGTGATGTTTTTATTCCAAAAGAGAAAAGAACCGAAGTAATGAGCTATACTCTAGTAAGCTTACTAAAACTTTACAAATCTGTTTTGCTTTAAAAGCCCAAGATAGAAACTATGTCATTGTGCAACTGTGGGCAACAAACACCTAGGAAGATGTCACCTAAAAAAATCCACGCTTAAATTTATACATATAAAGTTATATGTATATTAATAAAAGCAAAACATATACAAAGCAAAACAATATACAATAAAGTTATATGTAAGCAAACAAACATGTAAGGAAAACATATTGAAGAGAAATATATGATAGTATAACCAGAAATCAATGGATCAATACTTACTGCTTGCATGTTCTTTTTTCACTCTCCCCCCCTTAATTACTCATTTCTTTGTGGGGCATTTGTGGGGATTTTTCAGTCCTCACTTGGATCTTCCTATTGAAAGTAAGACTGAGTTTCACTGCAGTACTAAGAGAATATTATGTATACCTGTAGCCTGTTTAAGCATTTCTTGTCTCAAAAAACCCCAAGACTTTTTATGAGGGAAGGAAATTTTTAAATCTATGTGAATGGTCGTTGTCATATGTCATTAGAAAATTATCACATTTTTTATCACCATTAGTATCAAAGAATTACATGACTGGAGTCTACTTTTGAGCTGTGGGAGTAAGGAACATTTTTTTAACGAACATTTTTATATCTGTTTGGAAAAAAATCTTTTGAACTCATATCTCTGTTTAAGCTCAAAGTAGAAGTCATTTCATTACATTTGCAGGAATGATTCTCTGTGATTATTTTAATCACTAGAATCTTTTATTTCCTCCCTAGACGACTAATTGCTCTGGTAGAAAGACATCCAGGTTTCATTTACAGTATTACTGCAATATAGAACTATCATACGAATGGAAGTTGTCAGTAATTACTATTAAAAAAGATTCCATTAATAAAAAGCAAGAATTCAATCTTGGTTACAAGTATGACTGAGAAAATTTGTTTCCACAGTGATCCTATGCAAGTATATATTACAGACTTTCTAACAGCATCCTACGTCAAATCAAAGTTCCAGTCACCAAGAACAACCGAAATACATACCTACAGTATGAAAAACAAACAAACAAACAAACAAACAAACACCCCAAAACAAAAAAAAAAAAAAACAACAAACAAAACAAACACCAATGTATATCTTGGCATGAATTTTGGCTCTAAATGTATATGGAAGTATTTGGGTTTAGGTAATAGATAACATATCACACAAGGATTGTGAAAAGACTGGTTATTAATAAATGGTGAGATGAGGCCCTGCACTTAGGCCAAAGAGAGGTCTGGTATTATTTTGCTGTTCAGCAAGAATACTGCCTGAACCTTCTTTTCTTAAGAATACACAGAAAGAAAAGATAAGATCTGAACGATGAAGAAAAGAAGCATGATCTGTCTTCTGAAATAGTCTGAAGTGCAATTGAATCAGAGAGATTTCCATCTGAGAAAATATATGTGAATAAGTAAGTAGTCTCACTGAATATTTGCAACGCATGCAAAGAAATTACAATATTTTCTGATAATAAACTCTCTGAAAGAGTTCTCAGTTTTAGATTTGCTAATGGGGAAAATAAAATTACAGTCTTACCTGCAGTGGTTCTTGAGCCAAAAGAAGATGGTAATAACCAAGACAAATAACCAATGTAATCCTTGATGATGTGTTTATTAGAAAGAAGTATGCTTACTTCAATCATCAAAGCCTAGAAGTTTCATGCTGTCTGATCCTAGCTAAGCAGAAAATTAATCTGAGAAAACAAGAAGAAGAAATTGCACATCCAATATCACCTAGGGAATAGGGGGAAAAAAAAAACAGAAAAGATAATATTTTTTAGGATAATTTGTAAGATACACTGGATTCTAAATGCTACTTAACCATATTAGTTACAATTTTTAGGTTTTTGGTTGTTTTTTTTTTTTACATTTCTTTAAGAAATGTTTTCTGTCAGGTTACTCTTCATAGTTTCATAGTTTCAGTTAGGGTTGGAAGGGACCACAAGGATCATCTAGTTCCAACCCCCCTGCCATGGGCAGGGACACTCTACACTAGATCAGGCTGGCCAGAGCCTCATCCAGCCTGGTCTTCAACACCTCAAGGGACGGGGCCTCAACCACCTCCCTCGACAACCCATTCCAGGGCCTCACCACCCTAATGGTGAAGAACTTCCTCCCACATCTAGCCTGAATCTCCCCACCTCCAGCTTCATTCCATTCCCCCTAGTCCTATCACTCCCTGATAGCCTGAAAAGTCCCTCCCCAGCCTTCTTGTAGGCCCCCTTCAGATACTGGAAGGCCACAATGAGGTCACCTCGGAGCCAGAAGCATCATAAGCAAATTATAAAATAGTCCTCTGCCAAATTACTGACTATAGAGCTAAGAAAATGGCCATATGATTTTTAACATTGAAAATCTGTTCATATCAAA
The DNA here is from genome assembly GCA_015227895.2 of Colaptes auratus. NCBI lineage: Eukaryota > Metazoa > Chordata > Aves > Piciformes > Picidae > Colaptes > Colaptes auratus. Next base: position 84,159,041 of record CM037631.1, on the reverse strand, counting down.
TAGATCTTGATTTGGCTAAATCGGTGACATTTAGAGAAACATCTTGCTCAAACTGCTGCTTCAAAATTCAAAAGATTCTAAGTAGAATTTTATATGAAAAGTATTTTTAATTTAACATGTATATTAACCACATACTGCATAACAATTTTATCTGCATAAAAATATATACAGCAAGAAGTGTCAGCCTGAAATATCCTTTTAAAAAAGTAAAATTACCATTACCTTTGAAATGTCTGAAGAATTAAAACACCAGTACAAGCTTCATTAATTTAACTTGTACAGAAAATTATCACTCTTCAGGAGGTTTGGGTAATTTCACCATTTTATTTAGAACTTTGAAGGTACTTGTCATTTAAAAATAAAATACTTTTTCACATGCATTCTGACCAATATCAGAGAAATACTGTTTAATCTGATGTAGAATTAATATTATTGCTTTTCTCTATCTTACAGAAGTTAGACTAGACTAGACTAGACTAGACTAGACTAGACTAGACTAGACTAGACTAGAATAGACCAGGTTGGAAGAGACCTTTGAGATCATCACATCCAACCTATCATCCAACACTATCTCATCAACTAAACCATGCAACCAAGCACCCTATCAAGTCTCCTCCTAAACACCTCCAATGATGGTTAGTTGAAAAGTTTTTATTTCAATGAGAGTCTTAAAAGATATTGACCATTTCCTTAATTTCATAATCAGGAAGCCTAAGTAGGGATAAGAAAGACTCTTCTACTTTGTCATCAAAAATCTTTCACAAACTTCTTACATAATTACATGGCATATGAAGTGTGTGAACATACTGCAGAAGGATAGGACTACAACATACACTACTACCCAAAAAAGGTATCACAGTATCACCAAGGTTGGAAGAGACCTCAAAGATCATCGAGTCCAACATGTCACCACAGACCCCACGACTAGATCATGGCACCAAGTGCCATGTCCAGTCCCCTCTTGAACACCTCCAGGTCTTTTATGATGTAATTTAATATGCATTTAACCCAAGTATGCATCATTATGAAAGTGTTATTTTGGCTTTGACTTTTCAAAAATACAAAAAAAGCACTGAATAGTCTTGGAATATTATAGTTTATTTTAAAGTGCAAGTTTATGCTAATATTCCATAGCATGTCTGCATATATAAATGGTTTCAGATTTCTTGCTGATTGAACAACTAATTATATACTCTTCTGTAGTTTATTTGGTAATTAATTACAGATAGAAGAACAAAAAAAAAATCCAAACTTGTAAAACAATAGGTCTCAAAATGAAATAATCTGAATTAAAATTAATTGACCTACAAAGGCAAACAGCTGAAGTTACAATAAATAACATTTCTCCTTGAAGTATGAAAACAAGTTGTTTCTTCTTTTCTGTATTCCATCATTACATTGCATAATCTACATATATTAGTAAAATTGTCCTTCCAGTAGTAATAGGAGGAACATGCTGTGGATATTTTGAGGTCAATGTCTTAAAACACAAAATTTTGGTAAATGTTACATTAAATGTGCTGCACACATGTACTTGCACTCCATCTCGTTGAAGATGAATAAATAGAAGTTCTACATCACATCTTGCATTCATAGCGCTGAAGAGCATCTGGTGTTTTACTTTCTTCCTTGATGTTAGCTGTTTTCCATTAAACTGTGACCTTTAAGAATATATTCTGTTGTGTCAAAAAGGCAAAGCTGACTGGTTAAGAGATGTGCAGGAAAGCAAACATCATGCTGTATCATTTCAGTGTGGTGATTATTTTTACTATATTGGTTCTACCTGCAGTTAATTTCTGTTTCAAAGAACAAAAAGATTTGATACCAACTCCTCAAGTGAGATCAAGAACATAATAAATGACACAAAACCAAAAAGGGAGAGGTCATTTGGCTCATAATGGAAGATCAGTAGTAAATCCATCTTCCATGTCTCAAATCCCACAGGGTGCACCAAACATTAAATCCCCGACTACTGAAGGGAATGATCACATTTCAAAACTACTACAAGGAGTAGGTAGATTGCACTTCCAGAGGGCTATCTGTAGCTAAGAAAAAAAATTTGTTAGTAGAAATGTCAGTCTTAAGAAAGTTTTTCAACAGATATACTGACAAGTGCTTGCTTGATTGGTTTTTTATTGTTGCTTGTTTGGGGGGGAGGTATGTTTGGTTTTTTCCCCACCCACATAATGATTTCACCACATTTGTGTGAAACTTGCAGGTTGTGTTGGTGTGGTTGACAAAGTATACTGCAGGCAATAGCATAATCCAGAACAGTAGCATCCCCAGAATGATAATCCAGAATCTCTTCTGGTGATGACTTAGAGATCCAGTCTCCTTTTCTCTTTCCACTTCTACTTTATCCTGTAAAATATTGTTTCATTTGTGGTAAGTATCACTTTTTAATAACACATCAGAAAAGTATCTTTTCTACCCCAAACAAGACTATCTTTTCAATTTGTCATACTATACAATTAGTAATCTCCATTTAGTTAATAAGTGGCACATTGTGAACATCTATTTGAGGTCATACTGAGGAGTCCTTTATCAGATTCCAATCAGAGAAACAATGTCTATAGGCCTTTTTTTTTTTTATTTGAAAATAGTAACTTTAGCACATCACTGGCCAAATGTGTGAACTTGATTATAGAAAGGTTAATCTGTCATTCTAATGGAGAATAAGAGGTGAAAATATTGGACCATCCTAATTTATATGTAAATTTACTGGATTTGTTAGAAGGTTTTATGGGTTTGGTTTTGGTTGTTGGTTGTTTTTTTTCTGTTTTGTGGGTGGTTTTGGTTTTGTTTTTGTTTTAGTTTGTTCTTGTTTTGTTGGGGGTTTTTTTGAGGGGGTTGGGGGTGGGTTAGGGAATTGTTTTCTTCTATCCAGAAGCTTGGAGAGACATCACTGTAGGTAATATATTCAAGTACTAGTACTAAAAGTTAATGTGAAAAATACATGTAGCAGGAAGAATTAAGAGAAACACATTTGTCTTTTATGAAGTTGAAAAGAGAATATCAATTTAAAATAAAATAGTGCAATATATTGCTTTAATATCTGTTTATTTAGGGAACAGGTCTATAGTTCTATTTAATATATTTCCTTGTCTCAAATGTGAGGGTAAATATGATAGCACTGGTTACCTTGAGGTGCCCTAACAACAATAACATAGCTTCCACGTACAACAGTGTGCTTGACAAAGCACTGCTCTTGCACTCAATTATAACTATTGTGCTGACAGCATAAAAATGGATCCATTTTGTTGCAGACTGTCAAACATGCTTTGCCTTCCAACTTCTATTATTCTAGCTAAGTGAAATGTATCAAACCACTTAACTGTGGCTGTTAGTGGAAAAATGTAAAATATGAGAACATGGTTTTAAGAAAAAAATTCTGAATACTTCTCCCAACTTTCTGCAAGCAGCAATAACATTGAAGACATAACTCTAATTTTTATAATAAGAAAGTTCCAATGAATGTTTAGAAACATCCTTATATACATGATACCTTCCTCATACATATTTTTAGTATTTTTTTTTATTTTTATCATCAGATATTGGTATTCTTCAACTGAACAATAATCAGGTAAGGCAAATTCTTATCCCTTTTTGTTATGACAATATAAATTTTCCTCAACAGAAAGTTTCCTCATAGCTGGAAAATGAGTGTCTGGGAATGTTATTAACAATTAAGGCTATAGGCATACTTTTCCTCATCAAAAAACGTCTACATGTCAGTCCAGAAGGAAGAGATGATAGGAAAGTGGATTACATGGCACATTTTAGTTATTCCTGGATACTGAAAAACCACTGGCGGTGTAGCAGACTGCCACAGAATACATCTGCCTTTATAAGATGAATGATGTAAACCTCCGTGCTGAGGGACAGATAAAAGCTAAAACTCTCTTTAATTCAGCTATTAATACTCTGATACAGCTGTATAACTAAGTTGCTTTGACATTAATTTGCTCACTCTTCTTTCTGATGCTTGAAGACTTCACAGAAGAAGGTTTTGCCACAGTTGTCCTTCACATTCTGCAAAGTAACTGTTAGGAGCTAAACAAAGTGACATCTGTGTGTGTGGCAACTGTCTTCAGTCTGAAGCTATTTCTCTTAAATCTAAGCCTGAGGGCCTCAATCATCATTTCCCTGAAACTTGCCAATTGCAGGGTGTTACTTTTACACCTACTTTTTTACAAATGGAAGTGATTACTGAAATGAAAGACAGTAAAATACTAAAATCTTATCAAGTATCATTTACATTTTTGTTGTGGTGTGGTTTGTTTTTTTCTCTACAGTAGTTTGACATCTCAGAATTCAAAAATCAATAGTAGAAGGTCTGATTCAATATTTAAAGCTTTATAGTGTCATTTTCATCAACTAAATTCAGTTTTTCATTGTATCATATTAATTTCAAATAAAAATGTACTTCTTGTGTTGGTTGGTTGATTGGTTTGTTTTCCCCTGTGAAACAAAACTTTAAATGTAGACAACTGATGTTGTTTTGATGCTGTAAGCCATCCCTCCTGGGCTTCATTTGCTCCTTGAGATCAGGGTGTGGCTTTCCCTGGTTCTATGGCATGCCCGTGGAACCAATTCAGATGTCTTGAATATGTAAGTACAACTACAATAATACTATATAACTAAGTTAATGTAAAGTTAATGTAACTGTATTTTCCTTTCTGTCTCACCTTTACCTGCACAAGGAATATGTAGAATTATCTTTACTTGCCTGCAATAAAGACAGCATTGAAGCAAATACACTTTCACCAGACTTACTTTTCCTAATCCTCATAAATACACAGGTTTTATAAACTAAACTATTCTCAGACATAGAAAGAGGAAATAATACTTATTCTCTAAGAAGTGATATTTTGATTTTTGGAAGCCAACAAATTTGACTTTCATAGCAAACTGATGGCTTCTGAAAAACATTGATAAGGAAGTTGATTTGTTAACAGAGAAAACGTGGTCACATCCTCAGATTACAGAAATTAGTATAGCACCAAGTCATTATCTCTATGCAAACTTGAAAGAACTGAGAATCTGACTTTCATATGTAGTATAGTAAAATTTTCTCTTAGCAACATATGTACGAAGAACATGAAAAACCTCACATTTGTATATACAAATAGGTAAAACATCAACAGTATATTGAACTAAAGAATATATCTTTTTACTTTCATTTCATCAAGTGTTCAATTGTAAGTTTACACACATGTAGACATGTAGTAATTAAGATCATCTTTTACTCTATGAATAGAAATTAGGGGAAAAATCATGCATAGTCAGTTTACAAAAGATTTGCTTAGAGGAAGATAAACGCAGGTCAGAATTTGTGTTTTGGCAGCATGTCAGTCATGCACAGAAATTGTTACAAGTTACTTCTGTCCACATGACAAGAGTGAGAAGCAGTGTGTTTAATTCCCAAACAGTTCCAAATATGTGCATGCAGGAATTGTTTTCTTCTGTAAAAAGTGACTTTAAAGAAAAAACACATTAAAAAACCTACTGTTTGTTTGGTATTTTTTTAACATTGGTAGAGAGTAGCTTCTTGATTTGCTTGAAAGGCAGTCAGGAAGAAGTTCTTTTCCTTTTCTCATGAGTTAAAAAATAACAAAAAACACCCAAATCCAACACCAAAATTATACAGAATAAATAGTAAATATAAATCTAGCAATAATTCGTTGCAAAAATAAACATTCAGCTTTCTACTTTTTTTTAAACTTATTTTTTCCACAACACTTTATTTTCCTCTAATTTCAGAAAATATAACATATATTTGTACAAATATCTAAACACTATTATTCTCTCTCACATGTATACTTTGCTGCAGTTATTATGTCTCAGAGTTCCTTTCGGGTAGGGTGGGAAAGAACCTATATTTCCACTTGGAATTTCCTAGACACAGCAAACTCAATTCCTTCAAGAATATTTAAAGTAAAAACAGAACCTGTTTTTATATATATAAATTGAACTTATTAGACACACAAAGATATTTACAGCTGATTCTCAGTAGATTTTCAAATTGCCCAGGATTATGAGTTGAAACACCAGTGATCCACAATATTTTATAGCAGCAGCTTAAGAAAAGATTGTCCAAACTTAAAGCTATCAAATAGGGAAAGTAGCAAAAAGCTTGCTTTTTTTTTTTTCTTTGTTGAATTTGATAGGTAAACATAGTTACATATTTCTCTTTCTACATACTGATACTGAATTCACATGATGAAGTTCTGTGTAAAATACTTAAATATTTGCAGGCTCTGGGTGCATACACAGAAATATTTTTGTCTGTGTTGAGTTTTTTTTTGTCATTGTAATTTTATATTCATTTTTTAACTGACATTTTATATGACAACATTTCAACTCCTTTCATATTTATTACCAGGGTATGTTTAAGTGTGATTGTAGACCGTGGACATGTATGCAGTGCATATACTAACCTAACCAATACATCCTGCCCTTGTAACTACGAACACAGGTGTGAGGGTTTTGTGGGTTGTTTTGTTCTGTTTGTTTGGGTTTTTTTTTAATATAAACAAGAAAGAAATTGGGACAAAAACAAATTAAACTGAGGAAAAGAGGAATTTTAAAAAAAGGGCAAAACAGAGGAGAAAGAATAAAGATAATAAATACTTTTCCATAGGTTGCATACAGAATTGAGAGTACCATGCACAACTTTCAGGAATGTTGAGGAATAATGCAATAAGCAATCTTCCTCACACAGTTCAATTACACAAAGTTCATGTTTAACTTGGGGTGAGACATACTGCCTGCACACAACTCCATGGCTTCCCACAGTGATCCCTGAGTTTTTTTTGATAGGATTACTGCTGTGCTTAAGTTCTGGCTGTTGACATGTTATAATAAGGCACTTTTATTTACAACAGTTCCTACTTAGAATTACAGAAATTTGAACCCAGCCCAACATACTATCACTTCATGTTTGCTGCTCCAAGACTTCAAGGTAGTCAGGCTCAGCTTGTAAATTAGCTTTGAGTTCAAAATACTCATTTTTAGTTTGTTCTAGAAAAACCTTTCTTGGCCTGGTGTACATGAGAGTCTCCATCAGCTTCAGCTCCTCATGTGTTCCAGGATAACGAACTTCCATGTCAGGCTGGAGCTGGACAATATTTTTTCTTAGGTATTCCGTGATCCCCAGTTGCTGCAGTTCTCTCTCTTTTTCAAGAATGTTTCTATAGAAGCAGCTGGCATCCTGAAAAGACAGAAATTCAGCAGATTGATCTGTAGCTTTATATTTGACATTTGAACCTGTAAGAGGTGAACTGTTCTCTCTTTCCAGGAGACTTCGGCACAGATGTTTGGAATCATTAGCTTCCTTCTCACTTCCTTCCTCCTGTTGTTCAGTATGCTTGGGGCTGAAGGATGGGCTGCGGTAGACCTGAACCATGGGAGTAACTATGTGTTGCTCATAGAGACCTGCAGCTGGGCGCTCTGTTGTGTGGTGTGTTGTCTTACGCCCATACATGCTGTACTGAAGGTGAACTGGGCTATTATCTCTCATTTGTTCATCTGCTTGTTTCTTTTTGCATCTTCGCCGTCGATGAAGAACAAGAACAACTATTCCTGCAGCACAAAATACAATAGTTATAAACACAATTAAAAGTCCTAATATTAGAACAGAAAGTGGGACAGCGTCTGTAAGGGACCACAGGATGGTGTCTGCAGTGTTGGTAGTAGTAGTAGAAGTTGTCACAACTACAAAACTGGCACGAGTTGGTAGGGCAGGGCTGTTTATTAAACCTGGACACAAGACTTCACTGTTAAGGGATTTCAGCTCTCTTTTTGCTAGGTGTCCTGGAGATTTGCAAAAAATATCCCCCATAATTGTATTCTTACTCAGTTTTTGTATCCATTTTTGCAGCCCAACTGAATCACAGGTACAGTCCCAGGGGTTGTCTTCAAGTTCAATTTGTACCAGCATATGCAGTTCATCCAAGATATTGCTCACAGGCAAATGAGCAAATTGATTTGTTTTCAGATTTAATCTGACAAGTGGGACACCTGAAAAAATATGTGGTGGCAAAGTCTGCAGAAGGTTGTTATTTAAGTAAAGGACTTTAAGTTTTGGCATTGCGTTAAACGTTCCTGGCAAAACCTCTTTGATGGCATTATATTCAAGGTACAAGTATTCAAGGTGCTGAAGACCAAGAAAGAGATTCTGACTTATCTTTGTAAGATGATTACCATTAAGATATAATTTCTGCAATCTGGTCAGATTCATAAAGGATCCTTCCTCAAGGATTTCAATTCGATTGTTCCCCAGGTGAAGCATTTCCAAGGTGGCATAGTCCACAAGATCCGATTTCAGTAATGTCTGAATAATGTTTCCAGCTAGAATAAGCTTTTTCGGATTTGGAGGAGGGGGTCCTAAATCAGACAAGCTTTCAATGTTTCGCTCCTGGCAGTGCATGAGAACTCCTGAGAGCATATAGCTGGTGCAGTGACAGGGGATGGGACAATAGATTCCTGGAAACTGAGTACTAGGCTTTGAAGTATGAAGCACTAAGCTTGGTTCTTTAGTCGGAGCTTTCAGGATAGGAATCACCTTAGTTGATAGGTGACTATCACTGACAGAGGTGGTTACAACCAAGGGCAGAGAACCTGAAGGATCTTCAAGTTCATTGACAGGATGAGTGGGACAAAGTGATTCTTCTTTCAACCGACTTAAGATGCTGCCTTTGATAACCGGAGGACTATTGCATACTACATCACCTATTATTGACTGACGAGGCATGTTTTCTAGCCATATTTTCAGCTGCAGCAAATCACAGTTACAGGCCCATTTATTGTCTTCCAACTGAAGGTCTAATATTCTACCAATGTGTTCCAAAAAACCAACATAAGGCAGTGTCTGTAACTGGTTTCCACGAAGATCTAAATGAGTCAGGGGCACAAAACGAAATATATTCGGAGGAAGATACTCAATGGCATTATCATTCAAAATAAGCACTTTAAGTCTGTTGAGCTTGCTAAAGGCACTTGCTTCAATCACTGTTATGAAATTGTTATCTGCTTGAAGAAACTCCAAATTTTCCAATCCATTAAATGTATCTTCTCTAAGTGTTTCTAAAGAATTGTGATTGATATGAAGCTGCTTAAGAAGGCTGAGACCATTGAAAGCCCCAGGATCAATATCTGCGATATTATTAAAACCAAGATGTAGAGAGATAGCATTGACAAGGCCAGCAAAATCATTCACATGTAACGCAGTCAAGCCATTGTTTAGCAGATTAAGATGGAAAGGCCGTGATGGTGGGACATTTATTTCTGATACCAACTTGATACCTCTTTCTTCACAGTTTATAATCATGGTATCATCCTTTTCTTCACAGGAACATAAACTCTGACAAGATCCTCTGACTGAAGAAAAAGAAGGCTGTGACTGGAAAGGATCAGATGCAATCACAACTGAATGTAGAATAAAAATCCACAGCTTCATCTTGCCCAGTGGATTCTATAAAGAAGGAAACAAAATAAAAATAATAGATTCATTATTTCATAAGGTTGATATTTTTTTCCTGGGGCAGGGAGAAGCAATAACCATTCCTAACACTTGTCATCAAGCTACCTTGCCTTTCACACAGTACTACATTGTGAAAAACATTTGAATGATTTTCAAACCAAATAAAAACATATTTACTGTAATGTACCAAATCTATCAACACAGTCATAAGGGTTTGCTTCAGTACTTTCATGCTGATACACAAAAAATAGGAGATAAGCAGGAGTGCGTTTTCTTTATTTATGTATCATGTAGAATTTTGCCAGCACGTAGCAGTAAGAAGTTACTACACTGAACAACTCATATCAAGGTTAATAAAATATTCTGTATCGTTTCTTTGTGTTGCCATATAGCACTGGAAATTTTAAAAGTACCTTGCTATGCTCAACTTATTGTTGTCCAGCTGCTGAAGAGAAGAAAGAAGATTGGTTTGGTTCCACAAAATATTGTGGAAAAAAAAGCCCATTCAGTCAAGACACAGGGAAACTCTCCTTTGGTTCTGTCTTATGTATGTGAACCAAAAGGTATTTCCTCTACAATCCTTGTACCCCAAAACTGAAAAGGAAGCAGACAAAGTAATTGTTTTGCTTTAATTAAATTTTAATGCATATGTTATAGTTTGTGGCTATTTAGTGAAAGCAGGAACATTATGTTTGTTTATAATATGCATATAAAATAATTGTGTACAGAAAAGGAAGAGAGAACTGATGATGCAGTTACGTGTCAGAACAAACAGGTAGGCAAGGGGCAAGCATTTCTTCTTCAGTTTAATTATTAGATTCCTTCCAATTATTATAATCATTTATTACCAAAGAAATTCTGAAATTTACCTGGAACTAGCTATGCTATCATCTGTATATTATATAACTCAAATTATCATCTGTCAGGCTGATTTTGAACTTTGCAATACCTGCATCATTGCAGTGCAACTAGGGAGATGCAAGCAGAAATTTACATGACAAAATCAATCACTTATTACCATCAATTTAAATTAATTTTTGATACATTCCATCTGAAGATTATCTTTCTTTCTGTTAAGGCTGTTTAATTAGCAAGTGCAATGGTAATTCATGATATATAAATGGAGTGAGGTCACTGTTCATGATATTTAATTGACTGTTTCCATGTTTCCTTAAAAAAAAAAAAAAGACATCTACAATGGAATGGGTGATTTAAAACACAAGAATTTTTTGGGGGCTGTACTATTTAGTCTAGGACTGAAATGAACACATTCTTAAGTAATTCTTAAGTAATCTAATAAAGCACACTTGATCATTCAAAGTAAGTTATTGAAACATGGAGCACAGAAAGTCACTACACAACCAGCTGAAGTGTTAATTTCTGAAAGATCAGATCCTTTTACAAGAACTGAATAATTACATGCATGAACATTCTTACAGTGTGGCCATATGATTTCATGTCCTGACAATACATATTTTATCATCCACCTTTGTTACTAGCAACATCATTTTGCAAGGCATCCCTTAAAATTGATTGCGAAGATTTATACGTGCAGACACTGAAGTGTCATGGTATCAGTATTAGACACACACTCACAGAAGCAATTCTTTCTGCACACATTTTTTTATTAAGTTTTTTTCCATTAATAGTTCCTGATAAGTGAGAGTACATATATGAGTTTAGAAGTAGTAAATGCAATTCACAGCATGAAAAAATTTCCCCTAAAAATATGGTCTTTTATCTTTTTCTCAGTAAAACAAATAATTTTATTGTCTCCCATAAAAATTCTTGAACTCCAGCTGTCTGGAGCATTTAATATAGGATGTCTTCAAGTTTGTTTTCCTGAGAAGTATTAGGTAAGACACACTATGTTAAAATGCTATTTTGAAGTATGAAGAGTAATTCTAGGATCAAATGCACTAGAATTTTATTCTTTTTACATGCATCACTATACTTTCCAGTGACCCAAGCTAAAAAATGCAGGCTTTTGACAAAGATCTCAGTTTCAAACTTACTGTCTGACTAATTAGGCTTTATTTCTGTACATTTTTTCTCTGCAGGAATTCCAGCTTAAATATGCACCATATTCACAAACTGCACTTATAAAGACCCTGAGCAAAACTAAATGGAAAAAAGAAATCTGAAAAGCATATTGCATTCTAGTGCATATTGAGAAATTAGGCTGTAAAAATAAAAGACCTCCTCTCAGAGATGAAAGTAACAACATTTGTAACCAATTGGGAAACATTCCCATTTTAATCATTGTCAGACTTTTGAGGGCATAACTGCCAGAGCTCTCATACACATATACTTACACCAAGTATTAATAGGAGAGTTGCTTTTTTTCCTTTTTTTTTTTTTGTTTTGTTTTGTTTTGGTCTGAATACTCACAAATAGTAATAAAGGTCTCAGTGAGCTACTATCATAAAATAAGTACTTCTTTCAAGTAATAGACAAGCAACATTTAACTGAAAGCATTCACAGTAAAAAAATATTTCCCCTAAAAGACTTAATAAATCCCACCTCTTTCTGTGTCACACAGTGAGTTTTTTCAGCAAATTCTACATAACTTTGAGTTTGTTCATTTTTGTCTGCATTCATGCAAGACACCACTAACTGTGTACTACAACAGCTTCTTGCAGTAGGAATTCTGAAAGACTGAAAAATGTCAGTTCCTTCTACAGAGCAAAGCTGAATACTTTCAGAAGTGGTCATTTTATAGATTAGCAGGTAATAATCTGTGTTTTTCAAACATTAAAATAGCTTGTTTCACTTTACTTGGGGTTTTGTTTGTCTGCTTGCATTAATTTAGCTATTTTTAAAAAGCATGGTGAAGAATTTCAAAGCATCAAGATAAGAATTAGTAATTTCTATGATTCCTTTGGAATTGTTTATTACATTCTGAAGGTAATCACAATCAGATGATGCATTTAAGACTACTCTCGCACTTCAGGAAATAAAAGCAACAAAAAAAAACATTCCTACCCTCTCAAGGGATCTGAAATCAGCATTTCCTTAATACATATATTCTACATAGTTGGCAGTTTGAATAAATGCACCTGGCAGACATTTGAAAATACAGTATAATTTGCCATAATTTAACATAAAAGTTATACAAAGTCATGTAGAAATTAATTTCTCTTATGTTAAGCTATTTAACCAACTGGGATCATTCTTACCTGTACAGCAGTAACACTCCGTGACACTCAGTCATGCACAGTTGGAGCAGCTGTTACAATGCAGTGTAATTTTTCCATGTGAAAAATGCACACTTTCTTCTGAGTTTCACTTTTCTGCATGCTCTAGTAATACTACAGCTCTGTGAAGTTAAAATCCTTGTTCAGAAGACAATGTACAAAGCATTCAATTGAAAAAATCTTCCATGCAGCGTGCACATTAGACCATCCTGTAAGCAGTTGTCCCTTTCCCTCAATTAAAATTCACAGCATACTTCACAGCTATGCTGACTTTTCTGCATATAGTTAACTGTTTGCAAGCATTTGGATGGTGTAAACAAACAAAATGCTCGGCAGTGCTTGATTCGATCACTTGTTTTGTCAGATTTTTAGATCCAAGCTGCTTCTGTGTTCTCTCAGCTCTTTCTAGTCTTTCTTGTTAGCTCAGTTTGTTATTAGTCAGATTGCCAGGGGCTGGGAGGTAGGCGTAAATAAAGAGACTTCTTGGCTTTTGACTCAGCCTTTAAGCCCTTCCCCACTAGAGAGCTTTAATCTGCCAATGCCATTTAATGCAAGATACAGCTCCACCTTGAGACAGATCAGCTCCTCCTCCTCCTGCAATTTCTCTCACCTCCTTTTTCCCTTATCTGAGTGTACCTCGGAAAGCAAAATTCAGCTAAATATCTTTTAGGTTTCTTACAGTCTGTTAATGGCTGATTTTGCAAAACAGTAAACATCCACTGGAACTCTTGCAGTTTGTTCTCTTGGGCAGATCTTGCATTTAATTTTTATCTACAAATGCTTGCTTTAGAAACTAAAGGCATTCCAGCACAAACACACTCCACAAAACACACTACAAGGGAAACCTTGTCCTCTGAAAAATATGTCTGTCACAATGAATTGCAGGGTTATTCAAATATATAAATGAGGTAGTGCATCTCCCAGACCAGGACACTCAATGTGACTGGAGTAAGGATGAGTATGGACAGTTGTACGTACACAATTTCTTAAAAAAAAAATAAAATAAAAAAGAATTGTGAAACATTAGTGCTCATGTTTGCACAGTAATTGCTGCTAGCCCTTTTTAAAACTTCCCATCCTGTTCTGCAGGAAGAAAAATTGGTTAGACTATAATTGTCTGTTTTACAGATCTTAGCACAATGTGTTGGTATCTATCCATGTGAGACTGTATTATATTGGCATGAAACATTGCTTTGATAAAAAGCTCTGGCTTGGGAGGGGGAGTGGGCTATTCTTAAAGGCATGTATCATGCTTAAGGCATTATTTTCTTCGTGTTCATAAACAAGTAACTTGTAAATACTGTAGGGCTACAGGAAACTGATTATTCTGTACAGGAAGGTTTTCCTCATCCCTCCTGCACTGCATAGGATGGTTTCACATGCTACAAATTCTACTCCCTTGCTCATCCTACTGCCAAGGAGACACAAAACCTTTTTGTGACCAGCAATATATCTGCTACTTCCATGTATTGACCCTGTAGAGCATTTCACTTCCTTCTTTTTCTTATTATGTCTTTAATGACAGATTTTTTTACTGCAGCCTCTATGCTGGTCAGACTCCAGTAACTTCTTTTGTGTTGATAGGACTCCACGTGGTTTCATTGTCCTTTGAAGGGGTATTGTGATGTACTATTCCATGTGGTAAAGACTATCAAGATGTTGTTATTGTACACACACACACACATTTTGAGATATGGGAATATGTATAAATGCCTTAGCTTATGAGGATGAATTCTTTGGTACTTATTTTTCTACAAAGTATGCAAATTAGCAAAATAGTAAAATGATAAAATATTTCTAAGAAACAGTAACAATTTGATGTGCATTCATTTCAACACACCACTCAAAGATTTTCAGCTATTTGTGTCCAGACAAATAAATCACTATATTCTTTATTAATTTTGCATTTATGAATTGTAAGTCTGATTCTTTCTAATTTTTACTGAACATTTTAAGCGTGCTCCCACTTCACTTGTGCTTGATTGAGAAGGAGAATATCTGTATATATAGATATTCATAAGTGAAAACCTCATTCTTTACAAATAATATTTGTCATTCCACAAACTGTATATTTACCAAGTTTATAAAAATATGGATAAATATTGGTTTTCTACCATAATTTTATGAATCATTAAGCAGGTTACTATAAAGAATGCAATTCTGCAAGTGCATCTGCATGGACAGTGTTGAACTGACATGGAGTTTGTGTTCTGCACTTTAAACATTCACTTTTACTGATTGCTCTACAATTTTAAAATTCACAAAGCTGTATAAAAAAAGAAATCTAAACTGTCAGGCTTACTTACTTCCAAAAAGGCCTTAAGCTTTTATGTCATTCCTCTTTACCTCTTCACATAGTGCAGCATCTCCATAGATTAGAAATTAAACCATACTTCTATAATTATACATACATTGTGCAGACTACTCCCCCAGCTAGTCAGTTTTCTTTATTATCAATATATACATCAGGACGCAGAAGTTTTAATGGTTGTAGGCCTTGTACAAAATCCTTAAAAGAGGTTGTTCAATTATTGTGTACCATATTTTATTAAATTCTCTTGCATATGGTAAACTGCATAGGTTTCTCTGTCAGGGAACACCTGAGCCTGAATTACAAAATTTGTAAATTTTTGTATGACCAGAGAATGCTCAGGAACATTCTCCTGAATCTGTTGTTTTCTTCTTAGTGTTCTCTCCATTCAGGAAATTTCTGAATGTTACAAGGACATCCTAGATACAGTGGAAAGCTTTCTCTCACTCTTTCAGTCAGAATTTACAAGTAACACTTCTAAATTAATTTGAAGAATGTTTTCCATGTAAAGGAAATTAATTTCAGAAGTGGAAACTAGTATCACAATTTACAGATTAGTCTCCAAAATGTGAATTTTAATGGTACTCAATTTATTTATCTGTAAATGCAGAAGAATTAAGTATCTGCATTTGCTGTTTCATTGGAAGGTGAAGCTCCCCTCCCCCACCATTCACAACTCATGGCCACTTCTCAGTAGGCACATTGGTACCCATTGATTCCACACAAGAAGCATGAGCCAAATAATGTATCCTGCCTTGCTTTCAAGAAGCTTCTAGTCCATATCAGCAACTGCTCACCTGTATTTCTTGCATCATCAACTCTGTGTAACTACTGGTCTCAGAACTTACAGTACTGTAATGCAAAGAATTATTCTTCTGGAACAACCAAGAACCATATGCGTACCTGAGATAGAAGGGACTTACAAAGTGTACATGGAAATTCCATAAGGAGAGAGTAGGGAAGGCTAAGTCTTATTGTAGCAGGATCAGAGAGGGTAGCACATGTAGATACACATGCAGAAGACAAGCAAGCAACCAACCAAACCCCATAATGCAACACAGCCACAATTATGGAAGCTACCAGTGCCTACTATAAAGCTAATGTAGAGACTTTCCTATTGTTGTTATATAGTTGATCTAATTATCTCGAGGACAAGATGTAAGCAGGCGAAGACCTTTATTACATTATACAGCAAAGTTATATAGTCTTTTTGAAAGCATAGGTGCCATATCTTAATTGGCTATTTTCTACTGGCATGTGTGTAATTAAGGCACATAATAGGTCAAAATAACAAAACAATATTTTAACACATCCAACCAAATTCTGCCCTGTTTCTTTTTTTCATTTACAAGGTGCTTACATTCCTTTCTGAGCTATAAACTAAACATAGTCTTCTCTAATTTGAACAAAGGCAAATTTTCCCCTACATCCCATGATAAAGGAAATTAGGAAAGGCTTTCTTGAACAATAAGTTTCACCCTAGTCAAGGGAACAGGGGAGAAGCAATGAAGATTGCCATTAGGAAAGAAAGGGCTTTATTTTGTAGGGATAACGTTATTCAGCTACAGAATACCTATTTCAATCACAAAACTATTTCACCTTTTTTATTCATTTGAATGTCTTACTCAAAACCTTTTTCTACTCTGAACACATTTACAGTCATGAACACTTATAATCATGCAATAAAAGATCAGGATTCCCCTCTAAATCTATGTGCAAGCTTAGTGACTATTCTTTAGCCAAATACTTCTTTTAATTTGTATATGACCCTTATTGAGAAGTAACCCCCTGAAAAATCTGATGAAAAAGATCTTTGATTTATAATAGCATATCAAAGAATCTATCTTTATTATTAGATTATAGATTATTATTATTTAGATAATAGATTATTATTATAATCTATTATCTTAATGTTGCTTCCCATTTCTAAAATTAATTTAGACCCATGTATGCATACCTCGTATACACATATGCATACATATTGTATGTACATATACACTGTGTGCATTGATAACCATCACGATACAAAAATCACATTCCTTGAAGTAAAGTATTTTGTAGAAAGGTATATGGAAGTAAATGTTATTTATATTTCATTTTAAAATATAAAAAAAATATATAATCCTTAACATTTCCTACTGGAGTAAGCAGTGCATTTTATCCTACTAACCTTAGCAACATGTGTCCTTACAAAATAGTGTCTTCTTAGTCAATTAATAAAATATTATGCAATATTTGCAAGTAGTCTTTATTTTGGAATCTGAGATGAAACCAACCTGATTTATCTTGCATAATTCTTTAGTAATCCTGTTTTGTTATATTTTTCAGCTCACTGTAAATGTGTAAGCATTTAATGATTTTTTTTTTGCTATTTTCTTCTTCAGTAACTGTGCAATACATATCAAATCTTCTCCATGTTTTGTTTACTCAAGACAGAGAAATACCATTTCCCCAAAATTTTAAAAGAGCTTAATATCAAAATTAAAATATCCTAAACTATTCTGAGATAATTTGTCTTGCTTACAAATTTTGGCATTGGAATAACGCATCTCCCTTGATCTGAACCAATCTCTTAGAACACGTAGACCCTCCATTCCCCCTGTCCTTTGCAATACTTGAATATCAGTTAAAAAAAATAGATAGAGGTGACTGGTTTGCAGAGAACAAGTGTCACCTAAGTACATACAGTCTTCAGTTATGATGAATGAGATGGCTATTTTTTAAAGGGTACTCTGCTTGCCAATGATCCAAGAATCAAGGGAAAAAAGAGCCATGGTTTTGCATTATACAGAATACTAGCAGCCTATGAGGCTTTCTACTATTTTTTCTGTAATCCCTTTCCTTAGTGACTTTTGCAACTGTGGAAGCATTATTGTCTGCTAAGTTAAATTACTGTATACTTAAAAAGAAGAGATCTTCTCTACTGCCACAAATCTACCTGAAACTTTTTAAAAGCCAAATGGGGTAAAATGTGTTATGTCCTTGTAGAAGAGAAAACCCAGGGTGAAATCGACAGAATATCATTTAACTTCTTTGGGCTTTTTCCTTTCTGATTACAATGGGCTTCCAGTCAATAACTTCTAAGATACATTTGAATAAAATTTAAATTAAAAACAAACACACATGTACACAAAATAAACACCAAACTTGTAAGTGTATATATGCTAGTTACATTTGAGGGTGGGTTTTTTGTTGTTGTTTTTTTTTTTTTGGGGGGGTTGCATACAGTCAGCCAATTAGTGATCAAAGGCAACTCTGCTTTTGATAGAATCAAGTTAATTGTCTTCATATTAGCTACTGTGAAGCTGTGTTTTGAGTGTGTGATGAAAATGGTGTTGATAGCACAGGGATGTTATTGCTGAGTAGTGCTTACACAGAGTCAGTGAGTTCTCTGCTTCTCACTGCACCTCACAAGAAAGTAGGCTGGAGGTGCACAAGAATTTGGGAGGGGACATATCTGGAACAGCTGACCCCAAATGAACAAAGGACTATTCCATGCCATATGATGTCATACTCAGCAATAAAAGCTGGGAGAGGGAGATGAAAGAAGGGGAGGTTGGGAGTTAGAATATTTTTCTTCCTCAGGAAACATTATGAATGATGAAAATCTGCTTCTCTGGAAATGGCTGAACACCTTCTTGCCTATGTAAGTAGCAAATTAATTTCTTGATTTGTCTTTCTTGCATTCATGGTTTTTGCTTTACCTATTGAACTGTTCTTATCTCAGCCTGACAGTTTTCTCACTTTTACTCTTCTGATTCTCTCCCTCATCTGTCTGTGTCTGAGTGATGAGTGGCTGTGTGGTGCTTTGTTGCTGGCTGGGGTTAAACTATGATGACCTGTATGTAGTCAGCCTCACACTGTAGTTACAAATATTCCAATTGAAATATAATCAAATTTTCTGACTTTCACATCTGACAGTAACTGAATGCCTCATAAGACCCTTGAAAAAACTTCAATAGCAATATCAGAACAAACCAAAGGTATAAGAACTACACAAAACTTATTTCAAATGTAATGGAATGCTTTTTTATCTAATGTACTGCATTCCTTTAAAAATAAATGTATTCACCTTTTCTTTCAAAGATGGAGAGCAAAGAATACCTATACAGGCTATATGAACTTGCAATGTACTTGTGCTCTTTTTGAAACTGCAACCTAAGATGTTCGTGGTTTCAGATGGAGTGCTAACTTTGGACTTATCTGGTAATAGTTAAAAAAATGAAGTTCCCTGCTAGCACACAAAACTGTAGATATGCTAATATGTTATAAACCCTTTAATGAAAAAGTAGAATAATAAAATAAAATCACTGGGTATGCAGTAATGAATAATGGGGGGAAAAGAAATTACACATATTTTATATATTTAATTTTATTTTTTTCAGTGATAAAAAATTACTCTTCTTAGTTTTTTGCAATAAATCTGAAGAGGAAAATGTGAAATATTGAAAATGCTGTATGAAATTATTTAGAATAGAATAGAATTATTTATTTATTATTTATTTAGAATAGAATAGAATAAACCAGGTTGGAAGAGACCTTCAAGATCATACTTTGAAATTTACCATTAGTATCCTGTTAAACACAAATGAGTTTTTACATCTTGGCTATGCATAAATCTATGATAATGAATGTTGTGCCTAACCTAATGGTACATTCCATGCTACTGCTGTTGCACAGAAATCAAGCTAATGTGATTGTATCAGGCAACTTGGAAAAACACCCAAAGAGTAAACTGCATTAGTCAATCAAGTTTGTAATATCACTAAACTGCAAATAGCTATAGCATTCAATTAGATTCTCTTGAGAGTACTATATACACACTCAGTAGAGTCAACACAAGTCTAATACACTAATGGATTACTACTTAAGCTCTGCTTTAAAGATTATTTTATCTTCTTTCTGATAATGTGTATCCTTTAGAGACATTGACCTGCGCTCTGAACTTCAGCTTTGAATACATAATACAGGAACAGAAGCAAGTGAGTGCACAGGTCAAAGAACATGTTCAAGAGAGTAGATCTTGACAGCTGGAAACCTGCCCCTCACCACTGACTTTCCTATATAGGACTGATGTTACCAAATATCAGTCTAAAAGTTTGTTAATAAAGACCAAGTTTATCAGCAATTATCATCCTTTTTGTAGTGCATGGACAAATCATGGATATTTTTTCTTGTTCACCTTAAGACGCCAGTCTTCAGGATGCATCACTCCTTGCAATTAACTGAGATACCCAGAGCTTAGATTAGACATGGATGAGTAAGTTTTAGTCATATACAATTGCTGAAATGAACCCTAACCCAAATAGCATTTTGAGGTTGACAGTTAAGATTGTATACTAATTCTGGCTGGAATGAATTTGACTTTCTTTACAGCAGTCTTTATGGTGCTATGTTTTGAATTTTTGAACAAAACTATGTTGCTAACATACCAGTGTTTTGACTATTGCTGAGAACTACTCATACTCTGTAAAGGCCTCCTATTCTAACTGCCATGCCATGAGTAAGTTGGAGGTGGGCAAGAGGTTGAGAAAGGATATAACCAAGACAGCTGACCCAAACTGACCCAAAGAGATATTCTATGTCATATAGTATGATGCTTAGCAATAAAAATGGAGGACAGGGCCATTCTGGGAAAAGTAGATATTTCTTAAGACAGGATGGGCATTGATTTACTCACACGAGTTAATGAGTTGTCTGCGTGGTGATTAACTGCCTACAGGTTCAACCCACGACACAGAGTTACAATACACTAGGTCTAAATTCAAAGGGGACATGTTTCTTTTTTGAGCATTAGCTGACCATTCAAGCTTTTCAGTAAGTGGCAGAACTGGAAAATAATCTCCTTATTTTGGCTTTCCTCTACTTTCTGAGAGTCTGTAGGCAAATACGTAAAATAAACCTTCTCTGGTGTATTTGCTACATGAAAAAATAATGACTGAAAGAGAATCTGGCTATAGAGGCAAGCACACAAGCTAAAAAAATTTGAATATACCTGACTACAGAAAAAAAAAAATCAGGAAAAGTGTGACAGATCTGTACTCTCTTATCTACCTTGGCATATTTTTATTTGGTTAAAAATGAATGGAAAGTAAAATAAGGTATCAAGCAGGACAGCATTATTCACTTAATCCCTGAATAAAAATCCCCAGACACTCTTATGAACAGCTACATCCTTGAGTAAGTTTTCTTAATTTTGGCTTCTGCCACGTAGCCATACTCCTTGTTTTCATTCCCACTATTATCATGAAGGAAATTGAGCCCATTAAAGAAATTAAGTCTACCAGATTTAGAACCCACTTCAGCCTTTCTGTCAAAGTGGGCAGAACACAGAAACTCACATCTGCCAATGATTGCATTTTTGGCTCAAATCTACATTTATTTTTAGAAAGCAAATTTTAAAAATGTGAGGGTCATGTTAGTTACTATAGAAATATACACATTAAGGAGAAGAGAAAAGAAATGGACAGAGCAAAAAGTACACAACTTCCTGAATTGAAGAAAAAAAAAAATAGTTTCCAGGGGATTTGTCTCTATCAAAAAAAAAAAAAAAAAAACAACCATAGCTATATCTAAGCCAAAATTTGTAAAACTATCAGATATCTGCTTAACAATATATGCCTCAGGAGCATAAAAGATATTTAAAAAAACATTGAAAGGTGTTTTGTTTGTTTGTTTATCACTAAGAACACTATATTAACAGTTTGATTTGTAATTTCAATGACTTTACCTGTAACATAACTTTGCCTGTAACTTTGCCTGTAACATAAGACTCATTAGACTAAGTTCTATTACCAAAATAGGATGAGGCTTATATAATTTTCTTTAGTGTAATTATTACTTTTATAGAGTTAATTAGGTAGACACAGACTCCTCCTTTGTTTTTATGTAGTCAGTTGGTGCAGAGAAAATGCATCTTTGAGTTCACCTTTGAGGTCAGAGTAAGAATTTATATTAATATATAGCAGACTGCATCATATCTTGAAATGTCCTTTGTGGTTCAGATCTTGTAGATCTGAGTGTCTTACTTGAACTAAGAACATTAGTGCAGCTAAATCAGATAATTTCCATCTGTAAAAGGTAAGGAAATCCTCTTATGATAAAGAAAGAAAAATTCAACTTAGTGTTCTCAGGGGGAGAGAGAAGGGGAGAGAGAAGGACAGGAGTGAGAATATTCCCCATAAAGAAAAAAAATGGAAAGCAGGCCAGAAGGAGTGAACTTTCTCTTCTTTCTGCTATTGAAGAATATGAGAATAGGGTAAAGCAGTGACTTTGTTGAAAGAGTTTGCCTCATTAGTCGTGGTCACATTGATTCACATGCTTACCTTTCCTCAGAGGCACTGACAGATACATTAGGCATGAACATATACGTTATTTCTGCTTCCAAAAATCTATTGTCCTGCACACTACTTGCTATGTACCCTGCCTTTGTATAGACTCTTACATGAGCACTTAAACTTTGCAATTAAATTAGTCTTATTTTCACTGGGGATGTGGCAGACAAAGCTGCTTTTGTTGTTGTGGTTTTGTTTGTTTAATATTTTTCATAAATCATCTGATTGAAAGATCTAACTACAAATGACCATCCACTGGCAACCATGCCAAACCATAAGGATTAAATCAAGTCACAGACCATGAGCAGGTGTGAGCTTCACTGCAGGACAGCTACTGAGCCTGTAATAGGGACTGGCATTCTGCATGACATTAGGGATGGAATTTTTTTCATCAAAATCACCCACAGCATGGTAGTCACCATCTCAGTCCAATTAATACCAAAGAATGTAGATGGCAAAAATAACGCAAAGTGCTCTGCAATGTGAAGTGTAGCCTGTTTGAATAAATATAGCTTCTTTTTCTCCCTCTGTTTCCAGGTTATAGTTAGGGACTTTTAGAAACACCAAGATAAAGACTTGTAGAAAGAACCATATTTTAAAGTTTACAGTGCCTGTATTGCATATAATCTATTGTAATTAGAAAATTAAATATCTACTTCTAGTACTGAAAATAATTTTCCTTTTTTGGAAGTAGCTTTTTTTTGGGGGGGGGGGGGTGGAGGGAGGGGTGTGTTTTGGTTTGGGTTTTGTGTGTCTATAAATTATGACCATGTTTGCCAAAAATCTTTTTTTCAGGAAAGAGCTATGGATCACTTTAAGGTCACACAGAAAACCAAAACTGGAATCTATTAAGATTTTGATAAGGCATTTGTTATATTAATTACAAGAATTCAAAATTACAGTTTAAACTATGCTTCCTGCAGACTTTATATCCTGGAAGAAATAGGAGAAGAGCATATGTGGGAAACGTTTTTAGAAGGTGTGTTTACATGTAACTAATAACATGTAGTTCCTTTTCTCCATCTCCTGCCAAAACAAAGACAGAGGCAGCATATAGCTTTTAAGGTTAAAACTGCTGCTATTGTGAAGGGGAACCGTATTCTTATAATTTGAATATGGATTTTAGATATCACCTAATTGGTATCTCTGTAAGAAAGTATAAAATACGTCTTGATTATCTGCATCACAGCTTCTTAAACATATCAGTAGGAAAAAGAAGAATAGGGAAGGTGTGGGCCAACTACTGAGTGGGGAAGCAGCCCTGATAACTGAAGATAACAGAGCTGCTGAAAACCTTCTTTGCTTCAATCATTACTCCTAATACTGAGCTCCACCATGAATTCCAGACCCTGGATGAAGAAGGAGAAGACTGGAGGAAGGAAGACTCTCCACTAGTCAATGAAGACTGGGTTAGGGATCAGTTACATAAACTGAATATTCACAAGTTCATGGGCTCTGATGAGATGCACTCAAGTGTATCGAGAGAGCTGCCTGATGTTGTTGCTCTACCACTTTCCATCAGTTTTTCAAAATCTTGGCAGACAGGAGAGGTGCTTGAGGACTGGAGGAAAGCCAATGTCACCCCAGTCTTCAAAAAGGGCAAGAAAGAGGTTCCAGAAAACTGCAGACTGATGAGCCTCACCTCCATCCCTGGAAAAATGATGGAGTAGCTTATTCTGGAGGTCATGTCTAGGCACTTGTAAAAGAAGATGATGATCAGGAGTAGTCAGCATGGATTTACCAGGGGGGAATCATGCTTGACTAATCTGATAGCATTCTATGATGTCGTTACTGAATGGGTAGATGCAGGGAGACCAGTGGATGTAGTCTACCTTGACCTTAGTAAGGCTTTTGACACTGTCTCCCATAACATCCTTGTGAGTAAGCTCAGGAAGTGAGGGATATAAGAACAGACAGTGAGATGGATAAAGAACTGATTAAAAGATAGAGTCCAAAGAGTGATGGTCAATGGTGCCCAGCTGGTGAACTCTAACTAGTGGAGTACCCCAGAGATCAGTGCTGGATGCAGCCCTCTTCAACATCTTTGTAAGTGACATTGATGAGGGAACAGAGTATTTGCTCATCAAGTTTGCTGATGATACCAAGCTGGGAGGCTTGGCTGATACTCCTGAAGTCTGAGCAGCCAATCAGCAAGACCTGGACACACTGGAGATCTGGGCAAAGAGAAAACTAATGAGGTTCAATAAGGATGAATGCAGAGTCCTTCATCTGGAAAGGAATAAGAAACCTCACCAGTGAAAGTTAGGAGGTGATCTACTAGAGAGCAGCCCTGTGGAGAAGGATCTAGGAGTCCTGGTGGATAACAAGTTATCCATGGGACAGGAATGTACTCTTGTGGCCAAGAAGGCCAATGGGATCCTGAGGTGCATCAAGAGGAGTGTGTAGAGCAGATCAAGGGAGATTCTCCTCCCACTCTGCTCTGCCCTGGTGAGACCTCACCTGGAATATTGCATCCAGATATGGGCTCCCCAATTCAACACACGCAAGGATCTACTTGAGAGAGTCCAATGGAGAGCTACAAGGATGATTAAGAGGCTGGAGAATGTGCCCTATGAGGAGAAGCTGAGAGCCCTGGGGCTTTTTAGTCTGGTGAAGACTGAGAGGGGATTTAATAAATGTTTATAAATATCTGAGAGCTGGGTGTCAAAAGGGTGGTGACAGGCTCTTCTCCGTTGCACCTTGTGATAGGACAGGGGGAATGGATATAAACTACAGCACAGAAGGTTCCACCTCAACATGAGGAAGAACTTCTTCACTCTGAGGGTCACAGAACACTGGAATAGGCTCCCCAGAGAGGTTGTGGTATCTCCTTCCCTGGACACTTTCAAGACTCATCTGGATGCATTCCTGTGTGACCTGGGCTAGATTCTATGGTCCTGCTCTGACAGGGGGGTTGGACTCAATAAGCTCTGGAGGTCCATTCCAATCCCTAACATCCAGTGATCCTGTGATCAGGGAAATGATAGTATGCAAAATCACAGCTTCTCTGCATTAATCTCTTTCCAGATGTTTCATAAGAATTAGTTTCTGTTAAAATCAGGGTTGTTAAAATAAGGGTGAAGATATGAACTACGCAGAATAAAGTCACAGATGGGCGTTTATTCAGACAATGTCTGCAGCTGCAACCTAAACTAGCTGGTTTATCAGAAAAGTGCACTATTAGATATACATTAATTTCAGAAACCAAAATATCTTCTCTCTTCTCATAAACAATGTTGTCACTCCCATCTTTGTATAGGAAACAGTCTTAGATCAGGAGACAAAATATAACATCATCTTATTCAAGTTTGCCATATGACCAGCTCAATCAATGTCACTATCTAAGCCTACCACTTTTTTTCAGTTGAAATTGCATGATGTTTAAATTCATACCTATAGAAAATACTTCCTAATTTGTCATTACATTCACATAGCAGAAAGTCTAGTTCTTCTAGTTTGTAGTTAATTAATATTATAGTATTAAAAGTATTATTTGAAAATGTAGCCTATATTTCTAAAATGTCATTTCAAAGTAATAAAGTTGATAGTAAATAATCCATGTGATGTAAACATATAAATCCCAATAAATTGAGTAGCACATTTAATGACAACTATGATAACTAAATGTTCATTTGAAAGTATAGTATTTTCTTAGGCCCCATAAGGGTAATTAAAAATTAAACATATAAATGTGTATATATATATACACACACACATATATATGTATGTATGTCCATATGATTGTAAAAATAAATAATATATTTACTATGCATTACCTTGTTGTTGTCCTGTGCCAATTTTTCCCATGGTGACGATTAAGATTCAGCCACTGAAAACTCAGTAACAATAACACTGAAGTAAAGAGGAAAAACACCCATTAATTTCTACCAAAGCTTTTGCTGATCCTATAAAGTGATTGGAAATAAATCTATTTATCATGATTTTTAAAAAATATCTAATGTTATATAAACAAGTAACTGAACAATTACTGTTAGCTAATGTTCTTTATACATGCCCACGTCCTTCCTAGTAACTTTTTCATCTGCATCAATTGACCTACCAAGGAAGAAAAGAAAATATCATCAAACACTGATACCCAGTGTTCTGAATTATATTAATAGGTATTCAGGGCATGTAAATCTTGTTTACTTCATTCAGTGTAATGCATTTCTACTCATTACCCTGCCTCACAGAGATAACATATGGAGGAGCAGTTTTTAAGAGTAGATCAGTGAGATTTAAATATGAATTCTGCAAAACCGTGTTTGCTCATTAACAAGGGGAACACATCATTTTATACAAGTTGCTGGATCTAAAATACAGTATGGCTGACTTGAGAGTCAGGTAGTGGCCCAGAGTGAAGATGACTTGTGGTTGTGATCATGATTTCATATTTCAGATTACTGCTTTAACAAGAAATGGGGGGCTACTAAGAACTGCAGTAACAATACTGCTTTCTTATTTTTATTGTTTATATGAAAGAATGGTGTTTTAATTAATTTTGTGTCATACTGTACACACCACCTTAGTAAATATCACTTGTCTCTCATGATCTGTAATTCCTTTGTAACTGAATAAGAATTTACACCAGGAAAGTGATCCAACTGTAGAAAAAAAAAAAATCATACTTAGAATTTTAGCAATTACTTAAACTCTGTTAATAATTACGTGTCATCTTCTTTAATACACATTAATGTTGATAATAGACATATTATTATGACTCATTTACATTGCTTGTCTTTGGGGTTGGAATGGTGGCAATTCAGCAGAGATATTTTTCATTCCCTGTTAATTTTGAAAATTTGCATAAAGTATATTTGAACACCATTGCAGCACCTTTGTCTTGTCTGAACTATTTGTCAAAATGGAAAGTTTTGTAATCTTTCTTGTGGAAAATAAAGTACCTACATTCAAATGAGGGCTGAACTTAAGAGTGAATGAAGAAAACATAGCTTTAGATTTATAGCTCAACATCACCCTCTCCTGGCAGCATGTCTAAACTAAAATACCATCAACGGACACTTTTTAAATTTTAGAAAACCTTTTAGTGCTATTTTTAAAATTTGAACTTCACTTTTACTATTTCAAACAACATGTGTAATGGAGAAGAAGAAAATTGAAATAATCTTTGGAGGTTTTTGTACAACTATAATCCACCAAAATTAAACCTCTTAGTATATATTAACTATGCATTTAAAGTATTCTGCTTCATATTCATTTAAGGCCCCATAATATAATCAGCTTTCAGACAGTTCCAAACCCAAGTTTACTTAAGACATTTATATTTATCCACTTACAAAAATATTTTTTCTTTTGTTGATTAATCCAGGATACTAATTTTTTTAGGAAAAATGTATTGTCAGAAATCTATTTCAGGTCAAATACAATAGAAAAACAAAAAAAAAAGAAAACACCACTGAATATTTGGGGAGAGCAATAAGTAATGTATTTAGCCTAACAACTGAAATTACACATTGCTGAAGAATATAAGCTTTTCCTTTTGTTTACATTCTAAGATCTTTGGAACCGTTTTTATACACTTACATGTTTTTTGTTGCAATCAGTTCCCAATATTGACTATGTCTTTGGCAAAATCTGAAGAAATACACTGCTACTTTAAAAACAGTAAAATCTATGCAATCATGATAAACAAAAAGAAGTGATGTGATAAAGGCTATCTGGAATCTATTCCAAGTATCAGCTCTGTTTTTAGTTATTCCATAAATAATAAGCATGTGGACATGTAAATTAAAAATAGATGACCGCTGGCATGAACCACAAAGCTAAATTTGTTTTCAGGGCTCAACATCTTTCTCACAGCAGCCAAGTGACAAGCCTTTGGCTGAACTGGAACTTGATATTAACATGAGAAATTACTGTCACTCATTCTACTACAATAATGATAGTATTTAATGAAATAATTTGTCTGTCAAAATATAGATACATATCTGTACGCAAATATCTAGTACAGCTTAGAGTGTTTTCACATTTTGTCTCAGTTGAAATTATTGGAAATTTTGCTATTCATATCATTGAATTGGGAGTCTCATATGGTAAATATAAATATTCATGCTTCTGCTTATCTTTTCCACACCTGTGCATAATGACCTAATTCATGTTCATAATACTTCGATTATTTTTTAGGATTTACAGTAATTCAATAAAGTAGTAGTCTGGTAGTGTTTGCTAAATGTACCTAGCTGGCTTTTTTGTTGGTGGTTTGGTTTTTTACACTTACATTGCTGTACATTAAATAGCAAAATTGAAATATTAAAAAACACTCATGTAGGAATGAGCATGACAATTATGAAAAATAAAGTTGAGTAAAGTTGATAAGAGTTAAAGCAATCTCTGTGATTATTCTTTCTATTTTTGCACTATGCAGTAAAGGTATGAAAGTGTGTTTCTGCCTTTGTGGCAATAGTAGAGTGGGAAAAATGAACTTAACTGTTATCAGTAGTGGCTGCAAAAGATGTTCATCCAAAGAAAGAAATTATGATGTAGAAATAAGAGCTTGTTCAACTAATCTGAAAAAAACCCAACCAACAAAATTCCCAAAAAAGCACAAAATAAAACCCACAAACAAAACCCCCCAAACAAACAAACAACTGAAAAACCAAACAGCAATGAAACAAGACTATGAAAGTCTTTTCTGCATTAATTAGAATGAAACTTTCCTTCCAAATTCTGTTAAACTAACAGTTTACAGTTTTCCTGGTCAGGACAATAAAATCTAGATTTCTTGAATTTGTGGAAAAGAACAAGGTTTTATGTACCTGAATCAGAAGGTTCTTTCTTTGCTTCTATTAAGGTTGCTGGCTTGGTAGGGAGTAAAATTATTGGCAAGGTGGAAGTTACTTCAATGAAAGTGCCCCATGTAGCTGTTTTCGGCTGCTAAGTTTCAAAAGAGGAAGGGAATTACTCAGAGTTAACATTTGGTGACACCATATAGAATTATTTTTTCCTTCATCTCTGATTTTAAAGTACTACTTCTGTTTTAAAGAAAGGTTTGGATTTGTGTTTGCAGGTTTTGGGTTTTTTTTTGTTTTGTTTTGTTCCTGATGATCTACTTATGCATATTTTTCATTATTTTTTTCTACTAAGACCTCCATCCAATGTTAGATTTAAGTTCTTGCATCATAACAAGTTTCTAATGCTGAAGAAAGCGGTTTCTAAAGTAATCCACTAATTGCAATACAATACAATACATAAATCCAGGTTGGAAGAGACCTTCAAGATCATCGGTCCAACCTATCAACCAATCCAACCCACCTAAACACTAGATCATGGCACCCAGTACCCCATCAAGTTCCTCCTGAACACCTCCAATGATGGTGACTCCATCACCTCCCTGGGCAGACCATTCCAATGGGCAATCACTCTCTCTGGATAGAACTTCTCCTAAATCCAGTCTAAACCTCCCCTGGCGCAGCCTGAGACTGTGTCCTCTTGTTCTGGTGTTGCCTGCCTGGGAAAAGAGACCAACCTCTGCCTGTCTACAGTCTCCCTTCAGGTAGTTGTAGAGAGCAATAAGGTCACCCCTCAGTCTCCTCTTCTCCAGGCTAAGCAACCCAGCTCCCTCAGCCTCTCCTCATAGGGCTTGTGTTCCAAACCCCTCACCAACCTTGTTGCCCTTCTCTGGACACGTTCCAGCAAGTCACCATCCTTCCTAAACTGAGGGGCCCAGAACTGGACACAGTACTCAAGGTGTGGCCTAACCAGTGCAGTGTACAAGGCAGAATGACCTCCCTGCTCCTGCTGGCCACACTGTTCCTGATGCAGTTCAGGATGCCATTGGCCCTCTTGGCTGCCTGGGCACACTGCAGGCTTATGTTCAGCTCCCATCAACCAGCACCCCCAGGTCCCTCTCTGCCTGGCCTCTCTCCAGCCACTCTGACCCCAGCCTGTAGCACTGCATGGGGTTTCTGTGGCCAATGTGCAGAACCCGGCATTTGGATGTGTTAAATCTCATGCCGTTGGATTCAAGATTTTAATGACGAGAGAGAGATAGAGAAGGATTATCAGACATCTTTTATGGTCTTGTAGTTTTTAACAATGACCTTTTGCAGATAAGAAGTCTATTAAAGTGTTTGTTAAACTTTTGCCCTCAAGCTGCACCAGAAGAAATTTACACTGGATATTAGAAGAAACTTTTTCACTGGAGGGGTTCCCAATCACTGGAACAGGCTCTCTGGGGAGGTGGCAGTTGAATCACAATCCCTGGAGATGTTTAAAAGGCATATAGTTGTGGTGCTATGGGACAAGTTTAGTTACACTCTTGGCAGAGTTAGAAAGTTGCTGGAATCAATGACCTTGAAAGTCTTTTCCAATTGAAACAATTCTATGATTCTATGTTGAGGCCTGTTGCTCATACCAGCCCTGTGTTGGTCACCTTGCTCTGTTGCTGTGGGGCTGCTCCCCATGATCAAAGGTAGAACCTACATTGGTCTCATCTCAGCTCCATACTCATTCACCTAGGCCTATTCTTTCTGCTCCCTGACAGGTGATGCCAGGTCATATATCATGGAACCACTGAGGTAGGAAGGTTGAAAGTGATTGCTGTGTGAAGTTTGAACATCTTCAACTTTTAGTTGTTATTTCAAATTACAAATAGATTTTCCACACACAATAAACATAAAGGGCAAATATGAGTAACTCAGATTTACTGTATAATACAGTATTAATGAAGTTAATATAGAAGTTAGACAACTGCCTGCAGTCCACTAACTGCTATGCAATTGATGTTACAGCTAAACAAAACCATGACTAGCTCAGGCTAACACAAGCTAAGACAAATCCTGAGACCCTGCAGTGCCAAGTAAATAAAGCCTTTTAGTAGACATGGCAAAATCGTATTTACCTGGCATCTTTGAAAATAAATTCCAAGAGATTGTTCCCCTAGTCATTACAGTTTCTGTGTTTTGTATTCTTTTTGCAATTACATAAGCTTGCTATCAGTACCTATGGATAAATTCCATCTAGATTTTTATGTTTCAATACACTCAGCTTATCTAAGTTTTGGCCCTAGAAATGTATTTTTTCCTATGGCTAATACAAGTGTGTTAAATTTCTAATTGTCTGACAGTATACAGTATTGGTATTTGTCTAGATTTGCCTTGGCTTAACATTGTTTAGATTCTTTTATAATTGTCCAATGAAAAACTTTGCCAGGAAAAATGTGGGTCCCTTTAATTGGTAAGGGAGGCATCAGGTGGTGGAGCCACTTAGGATAGACTTATGTACTCTGGGTTTTTTCATCATTGTTGTGGAGACCAGCTTTAAGACAGGTAAGACTACACTGGGGAAGGGATCTGAGGCAAAATCAGCAGAGGAAAAGCTCTTCTGGGGGCTTTTCTAAAGACAGGAAAAGCACTAACCCTGTGCAGGGGACTTGCAGTTTTTGTAGGCAGGGCTGCTGAGATAGCGTGGGTGGAACCAGCACCACTCACTGTTGATCACACCTTAAGACTATAAGAAGCCTCAGGGAGGGTAGTGACTAATCCTGCCCGCAGAGCACACAGTGAGCAAACAGGGCTTGTGTGTGTCCAGGTGGTGCCAGAGCTATCTGCAGCTTCTAGGTTCCCTGGAACCAGTGAGGAATGAAGTCCTAGAAGAGAATCTGACATGATTATAACAAGGCCAAAAGCCACTGCCAGGAGGAATGTGGCAACCCAGACTGAGCTCTTGTGCAAAAACTAGGCAGTGTAGGTGTCCAGTTGCAGGGAGTGCCTTACCCTGCTGCTTGTTCCCATAGACAGCAGTGAAACCACATGTCTACCATGTGAACAGATCAGTGATTTGCTGAGTCAGGTGGTTAAGCTGAAGGAGGAGATGATAAGGTTGAGAAGAATCAGAGAATGTGAGAATGAAATAGATAGGTAGAATCATACCATGCAAAGGTAGCAGGTGAAGGCTTTTCAAGGAGCAGAAGATCCCCTCCCCTCATGTAAACAGGCAGAAGGAAGTGGCTAAGTAAAGGAGGGGAATGGATACAGCTCCCTGCTTAGGGAGGCAGGTGAACCCCTTCCCAGCCTCCCTCACTTTCCCAGTTACCCATACACAACAGATGTGGAGCATTGGAAGTGGAGAGCCAGGATCAACCCTAACCCTACCCCTGTCAGGTGAAGACAGAAGCTTAAATGAAGAGGGTGAGTGGTGGCAGGTTCGTGGCTGTGGTAGGGGTTGAGTGAGCACAGCAACCCATTCCACACAGTGGCTGGAGACTCGATCCTGGCAGGAGCAGAGTGCCTAATATGCAGTGTTGATCCCCATCATAGGGAAGTCTGCAGTCTTCCTGAAGCCAGAATCAGGGATATCACTAGAGAACTTCCCCACATGGTGCAGTCACATGACTATTATCCGTTACTGTTCTTCCAGCCAGGAAGATGCATCCCATAGTGTGAGGCAAATGAAGAGAGATTTCAAGGCCTTGAGACAGTTGGTGAAAGAGTCTGGGGCAAAAGTTATTTTCTCTTTCCTACTTCCAGTACCTGGCCACAATATGAAAGGGAGTAGAAGCATCCAGTCCATAAATAGCTGGCTCCAAGACTGGTGCTACAGGCAGGGCTTTGGGTTCTTTGATAATGGCTGGGTTTATAGGACACCAGGACTGATGGTAGCATGTGGGAAAGGCTTATCCTGCAGGGCGACAAAGGATTCTAGGACAACAACTAGCAGGGTTCATTCTTAGAGCTTTAAACCAGAATTGAAGGGGGATGGGGTTGTTGCTGGGTTTGCACTACTGAGGCAGTGTTCTAGTATAAATGAGTACCAGAAGGCCTCCCACCCCACCAGGGTACAATCGGTGTGCTCAGTTTGTTCCCAGAAATGCCTGTACATCAATGCACATAGCATGGGCAATAAACAGGAGGAGTTAGAAGTCCATGTGTGGTCAAGGGGTTATGATCTGGTAGCAATTACAGAGACATGGTAGGACAGATCACATGATGACAATATGGTCATGGGTGGCTACATCCTTTTTAGGAAAGACAGGTCAACAAGACAAGGTGGTGGAGATGCTCTTTACATGAGGGAGCAACTAGAATGGTGGATAAGGGCTAGTTAAGAGTTTGTGAGTGCAAATTAAGGGGCAGGCTACTGTTGTGGGTATTTATTACAAACCACCTGATCAGGACAAGGAAGTTAATGAGGCAACCTCAAAATCACAGAGCCTGGTTCTCATGGGCTATTTTAACTACACAGATATTTGCTGGAAGGCCTACTCAGCAAGCTAGACACAGTCCAGAAGGTTCCTCCAGTGCATTAGTGATAGCTTCTTGGTGCAAATAGTGGATGAACCAACTAGGAGAGGAGCGCTACTGGATCTGATACCAACAAGGAAGGTATGGTTGAAGTAGTGAAAATTGAGGGCAGCCTTGCCTGTAGAGACCATGAGATGGCTGAGTTCAGGATCTTGTGTGGTAGGAAGGAACCTTATGCCCAGAATGGATGTTATGCCCAGGCTGGATGTTAGGAAGAAGTTCTATACAGAGAGAGTGATTGCCCATTGGAATGGTCTGCCCATGGAGGTGGTGGAGTCACCATCATTGGAGGTGTTCAGGAGGAGACTTGATGGGGTGCTTGGTGCCATGGTTTAGTTGTTTAGGTGGGTTGGATTGGTTGATGGGTTGGACACGATGATCTTTAAGGTCTCTTTCAACCTGGTGTATTGTATTGTATTGTATTGTATTGTATTGTATTGTATTGTATTATTGTATTGAATTATGTCTCAGATATTGCCAAAACCTGTCCCAACATGTTTTGGTTAAGTCCCCTTCCCCCCTCCTTTCTGGAGTGGGTACTTAGCCCAGAGCCAGGAAGACAAAGGCCAGGGTGCCAGCCATCCTCAGTATACATCCCAACCTGCCTTCATTGGAGTAAACAACATCATGCACCTACCCTATGGAATGCTCACGCTTAGCTAGTGCTCCTTCCAAGTTTGGGCATAATTCTAGCCACACGTTTGGTCATAGGCTGAAAGGTATCAATCATGGTTGAACATTGGTCCAATTCAAGGCTTGAGTAATGTATAAGTATTCCCCAAATTGTAAACAAGTTACTCCTTGCTCTTTGCTAACAAGCTTTTGCTACTAAGCTCCTTGCTATTGCTTCTATCAAGCTCCGCTCACTCACATGCATACTACCAGCCTCTGCAGTCCAGAAAGAAACCAGCAACCCAGGAAGACACCATGCCTCAGTTTACTTGGAACCAGACTGCAAAGAGTCCTTCACTTTTCTTCATCACAGCCTAGCATCATAATCTGCCAGTCCCACTAGTCAGAAAAGAACCACCACATTTTGAAAGGGACTGAGGACCTGACGGTAAGCTTTAACCCAGCTGGGGGGAGAACTTGCTTGAATCTCAGCAAGTCCAAACATCTGCTATAGCTACGAGCTGCAGAGGAGTGAGTCAAATGGCCTGCATGTGCCACCTCACAACGATGGACCCTGCCGTCACAGGAGAAGAGGAGCAGCCTGCCCCTGCCTGCACCGCAGCCATGTATGTGCCAGGGAAATTCAGGGCACCATCTGTGCCCATAATTCAGAGCCAAGACTACCCAGGAGTGGCCCCATATAGCTATACAAAGGACTCCCCATAACATTAGAAATGGCAAAGAATTTTCCAAGAGAAACTCAGCTGCTTGCTCTCCTGGCCAAGCTGTCAGCCCATGGCTTGGACAGCAGCACACTGCGTTGGGTTAGGAACTGGCTGGAGGGCCGAGCCCAGAGAGTGGTGGTGAATGGTGCCACATCCAGCTGGCGGCCAGTCACTAGTGGTGTGCCCCAGGGATCAGTGCTGGGGCCCATGCTCTTTAACATCTTTATTGATGATCTAGATGAGGGCATTGAGTCCATCATCAGTAAATTTGCAGACAACACCAAGCTGGGGGCAGGTGTCGATCTGCTAGAGGATAGAGGGGCTTTGCAGAGGGACCTCGACAGGCTGGACAGATGGGCAGAATCCAACGGCATGAGATTTAACACATCCAAGTGCCAGGTTCTGCACACTGGCCACAGAAACCCCATGCAGTGCTACAGCTGGGGTCAGAGTGGCTGGAGAGTGGCCAGGCAGAGAGGGACCTGGGGGTACTGGTTGATGGTAGGCTGAACACGAGCCAGCAGTGTGCCCAGGTGGCCAGGAGGGCCAATGGCATCCTGACCTGCATCAGGAACAGTGTGGCCAGCAGGAGCAGGGAGGTCATTCTGCCCCTGTACACAGCACTGGTTTGGCCACACCTTGAGTATTGTGTCCAGTTCTGGGCCCCTCAGTTTAGGAAAGATGTTGACTTGCTGGAACATGTCCAGAGAAGGGCAACAAAGTTGGTGAGGGGTTTGGAAGACAAGCCCTCTGAGGAGAGGCTGACGAGCTGGGGTTGCTTAGCCTGGAGAAGAGGATGCTTAGGGGGACCTTATTGCTCTTTACAACTACCTGAAGGGAGGTTGTAGACAGGCAGGCATTGGTCTCTTCTCCCAGGCAACTGCAGCAGAACAAGAGGGCACAGTCTCAAGCTGCACCAGGGCAGGTTTAGGCTGGATGTTAGGAAGAAATTCTACACATAGAGAGGGATTGGCCATTGGAATGGGCTGCCCAGGGAGGTAGTGGAGTCACCATCACTGGAGGTGTTTAGAATGCTTGGTTGCATCGTTTAGTTGATTAGGTGGTGTTGGATGATGGGTTGGACATGACAATCTTGAAGGTCTTTTCCATCCTGGTCTATTCTATTCTGTTCTTGAGCTGAGCCAGGTGGAAGCTGTATCGCTTTGCACCGCTGCCCCTCTGCAGCCTCCACTGTCTGGAAGGGACCACCACTCCAAGGGAGCTGCCTGAGCCCTGCTAAGGGAACCTGCTGACTGGAAGAAGTCTACGTCTCATCTCCCTTGCCATTGTGGGAGGGGAAGGCTGCCCCCACCACCGCCATCCAGAAGGACTGCCCCTGGGGGCCACGCTGGCCCTGCAAGCCCCAAGCCTCCAGCAACAACCAGCCCCCAGCAACAACAGCCCCGCTGGGTCCCCTTTTCCCCAGAGTCAGCCAGCATCAGCAGCCTGCCAGTGTAGCCTAGGCAGCTAGCAACTAGCATAACTACAAGCGATGCATTGTATCTTCTCAGTGTGCATATGTTCAGCACAACTATTTTACAATTTTCCTAATTGGGTTCAAATTGTTTTATGGTACCAGTTTGTGGCATATATCCACAATCATGCACTAGATTCTGCACATAAATAATGATAAATGGTTACTAATATTTTTGAACATTAATTTTTAAAAAGCACATTTCAATTTTTTTGTAGTAATAAATTAATGACCCCCTTTATTACAGAATGGAATACCAAGCAGGATGACAACCTTGGACCTCAGCAGGGCAAACTTTGCCCTTTTCAAGCAATTAGTAGTGGAAAGCTCATGGGAGGGTACTAGAAGGCAAAGGGGCCTATTATAGTTGGCTAATATTCAAGGACCACTTCTTCCAAGCTCAAGATTAGAGCATTCCAACAGGTAGGAAGCTGAAAAAATGAGCCAGGAGACCTGCACGGTTAAGTAGGAAACTGATGAGCAAATTCTAGTGGAAGAAGAGAATCTACAGATCATGGAAGGAGGGGCTGGCCACTTGGGAGGAGTATAAGACTGTTGTCAGAGGAAGTAGGGAAACTACTAGGAAAGCTAAGGCCTCATTGGAATTGAAACTTGTAAGGTAGGTCAAGGACAGCAGAAAGAGCTTCTTCAAATACATTGCAGGAATAACTAACACTAGAGGCAATGCAGGCCCACTGCTGAATGAGGTGAGTGCCTTGGTGACAGAGGATACAAAGAAGTAGCTAAATGCCTTCTTTGTTTCCATCTATACTGCTGGAGACTGTCCTCAGGAGCCCCAGACCCCTGAGGCCCTAGAGGATGACATGACAAAGGAGGAGTTTTCCTTAGTTGATGAAGACTGGGTTAGGGAACAGTTAAGTAATTTGGACATTCATAAATCCATGGGTCCTGAGGGCATGCACCCACAGGAGCTGAGGGAGCTGGTAGAGGTCATTGCCAGACCACTCTCCACCATCTTTGGTAAGTCATGGCAGACAGGAGAGGTCACTGAGGACCAGAGGAAGGCAAATGTCACTCCAGTCTTCAAATAGGGTAAGAAGGAGGACCTAGGTAAGAATAGACCAGTCAGCTTCACCTCCATCCCTGGAAAGGTGATGGAGCTGTCCTTAGGCATATCAAGGACAAGAAGGTCATTAAAAAACAGTCAGTCAACATGGTTTCACCAAGAGAAAGTCATGTTTGACCAACCTGATATCATTTTATGAGGACATAAGCAGGTGGCTTGATGATGGTAGGGCAGTGGATGTTGTTTCTTGAAGGACTGAATTTAGGGAGTAGAACTTCAAGCAATGCTCAGCTGATAGAAGGCAGTGTTTTAGCTCTTGTGGGCCATAAACCCTGGGAACAAACTGCATCTGTGTAGAGAGAAAAAAGCTTTTAGCTGATTGCCAAAGGCCATTGTGACTCAGGGAAGATACACAAGGACCTGAAAATAGGAGCTGGTAAACATTGCAACAGCGTCTTTTGTCTTCTGTCTGAACCTAGCTATGAGATGTGTGTTCATTTGTCTTTTGTCTAACACTTGTCTGAGCCTTGTCAAGGGATGTGTGTTCCCTGATACTTTCTCAGCAGCCAATCACAAGTCTGTAACTGTCGCACGGACACATCTAATAACCAATCACAAGTTGCTTTTGATTATGTTAGCCTATATAAAGAAAAGACTTGATACAATAAAGTAGGCACTTTGCTTGTATCAAGCTTTGTCCCATCTCTCAATCGCAGTAGTTTCTCTTGATTTCAGTAAAGCATATGATACTGTCTCCCACAGGATCCTTGCTGCTAAACTGAGGAAGTGTGGTCTGGATGATCAGATAGTGAGGTGGATTGTGAACTGGTTGAGGAAAAGAAATCAGAGAGTTGTGGTCAATGGGATGGAGTCTGGTTGGAGGCCTGTATCTAGTAAAGTCCCTCAGAGGTCAGTACTGGGAACAGTGCTGTTCAATATATTCATTGACAACCTGGATGGGAGAACAGAGAACACTGTCGGCAAATTTGCTGATGACACCAAACTGGGTGGAGTGGCTGACACACCAGAGGGCTCTGCTGCCATTCCGTGAGACTTGGACAGGCTGGAGAGTTGGGCAGGGAGAAATTTAATTAAATTCACCAACGGCAAGTGTAGAGTCTTGCACCTGGGAAAGAACAACCCCATGTATCAGTATAGGTTGTGCACTGATCTGTTGGAGAGCAGTGAAGAGGAAAAAGACCTGGGGGTCCTAGTGGATGGAAAGGTTGACCATGAGCCAGAAATGTGCTCTTGTGGCCAAGAGGGCCAATGCCATTCTGGTGTGTGTTAGAAGGGGTGTGGTCAGTAGGTCAAGAGAGGTTCTCCTCTTCCTCTTTGCCCTTGTGAGGTCGCATGTGGACTATTGTGTCCAGTTCAAGAAGACTAAAGAACTGCTTGAAAAGAGTCCAGCACAGAGCCACAAAAATGATTAGGGGAGTGGAACATCTTCCTAGTAAGGAGAGACTGAGGGAGCTGGGTCTCTTAAGTTTTGAGACTAAGGGGTGACCTCATTAATGTTTATAAATGTGTAAAGGGTAAGTGCCAAGAGGATGGAGTCAGGCTCTTCTCAGTGATGCCAAATGACAGGACAAGAGGCAATGGGTGGAAGTTGAGGCATAGGAAGTTTCATGGAAACAGAAAATTGTTTTCATTGTGAGAGTGTCAGAACACTGGAACAGGCTGCCCGGGGGGGTTGTGGAGTCTCCCTCTCTGGAAATATTCAAAACCCATTTGGATGTGTTGCTGTGTGATCTGCTCCAGGTGATCCTGCTCTGCCAGGGGGTTGGACTAGATGATCTTTTGAGGTCTCTTCCAGCCTGTAACATTCTCTGATTCTCTGATCATTCTTCATCCCTATGCCCATGTACACTTGAACACTTTGGGTACTCAACAGTGTAGAAAGTGTGGTTCTGTTCTGGTGGCCAACTGAGTCTAAATGACCTTGTTGTAGAGAGGATGACAACAATAGGTGGGCACTAAGACAAGGGGTGCTTTGTTACATGTAAAGCTTGTTGCCTCTTAGGCCTGTTTTATTAGTTAATTTCCCTGCATTTCTTCTCATCAACTTCCAGTGGAAATGCGAAAGGCTGAGATTCCCTCAGTCTCATATAACATAAGGGCTATTATTTTGTACAACTTTGTTGCCTAGATTTGACAGACCTGTACTGTGTACAGTGTATTAAGAGCCCAAGCTAAAATAGGTCAGTGGATTCAATGAGCCTGTAAAAAACTTACCATTTTTACCTAAAATGCTTGCTAAGAAGCAAAAAAAATCAGTGTTTCTGCTTTTTGTCCATTTGTTTTTATAACAACTTATCTAGGAAAAGACCCATGATATCAAACTAGTACATGTTAGATAAATAATGGAAGAATTCCATTGCTAGAATAATACATTTAATGAAAGAACAAAATAGTGATTAAAATTTTATCTGATCTAATTATAATGAAAATGTGTACCCATCTCTTTAGTTACACTGGGAAAGCTTTTAACTACTCTATAGTGTTTCCCTTGGAAATAAAATAATAAATAACCAAAAGATGTGGTGCTCTTATTTAAAAGAATATGATTCAAATTTTGCACATTAACTCTTCAACTAAAACCTAAGAATGGAAAAAAAAATCCTTCTTTAGGTAATATAACGAATTAGGCATTTCAAATTTAAGTGGAATGATGCTTGGGTTTTTGTGGGGTGTTTTTTTATTTTAATTTAACATTTGGGCCCCTCAGTTTAAGAAGGACATCAAGACACTTGAACGTGTCCAGAGAAGGGCAACAAGGATGGGGAGAGGCCTTGAGCACAAGCCCTATGAGGAGAGGCTGAGGGAGCTGGGATTGTTTAGCCTGGAGAAGAGGAGGCTCAGGGGAGGCCTCATTGCTCTCTACAACTACCTGAAGGGGGGTTGTAGCCAGGAAGGGGCTGGCCTCTTCTCTCTAGCAACCAGCACCAGAACAAGAGGACACGGTCTCAAGCTGCACCAGGGGAAGTTTAGGCTAGAGGTGAGGAGAAAGTTCTTCACTGAGAGAGTTGTTCATCATTGGAATGGGCTGTCCAGGGAGGTTGTGGAGTCACCATCCCTGGAGGTGTTCAAGAGGGAATTGGATGTCACACTTGGTGCCATGGTCTAGTCATGAGGTCCATGGTGACAGGTTGGACTCGCTGATCTTTGAGGTCTCTTCCAACCTTGGTGATAATGTGATACTGTGATATGCATTTTGTCAAACTGAGACTGAGTATAATATTTGTGGTCTTGGATAAATGTATGGAACACATTTTTTGTTACTCATCTCTTTGGCTCTACTCATGAACCTGAAACAAGCATATAATTGGCTTTATACCAGGCTCTGGACTCGGCACTTGAGGCAATGTAACTCAAGGCAACTTCAAGCCAGACACGTTCAAGCAGGGCAAGGCTTAAACAAGGCAAGGTGACTGGAAATTGACCTGTACATACATCTTGCCCAAGATCTAATTGGGCCAATAGGGCAAGTGAAACCAGCACATAGTTACACAATGAGAAGGGGTTCTGCCAGGCTTTGGCCATAAAAGGCAGAAACATAGACTTGGTCAGTCAGGAGCAGTGGCCAGTACACATGCCCTTATCCCAGAAGGAGAGCTGTTTACCAGACACGCATGGTCCTGACCCCTTTGTTCCCTTATCCATGTTACCCTAACTTTCTGCACAAAGGAGGGGAGAGAGTGGGACCATGTCTAGACACATACATGTCTGTCTGGGTTTGTGTAGGGGAACATTTGGCCCTACCATGATATTTACTGAATTATATTTACAGTTATGGTAGAATCACAGAATACATCTGGTTGGAAGGGACCCTCAGACATCATCTTGTCCAACCTTAGTTCATTGAGCAGGAATGTCTTTAATGAGATCAGGGCCCCATCAAGTAGTTTTTGGAGAGTAGGGTATTTCAATTCAGATGAAGGTATCTAGGGAATCTCTTTTATATATGTCAGTGAGAGATATATCACAAACTGGTTGTCCTGTAGCAACCCTGGTCAGCAGAGGGAAGTAATGCTAACAAATAATTCCCCTGGAGTAAATAAAGGTGAACTAACACCAAATGGCTGATGAACTGGGTTTGCTAGATTGGACCAGAGCAAAGGGAAAATGGGGAGGAAAAGGAGAGGTAAAAGTAGAGAGAGAAAGAGCATGAGAAGGAGGCAGAGGTGCTCAAAAAGCAAAGGAAGGGATATCACCGTTCCTTGGATTCAAATCGTAGAATTATCACAGGAACAGTCCCAAGTTCTTGGTGGCAGGTGCACACCTCCAAAAAGGGAATCTTTCCACGGCAGTGACTGAAATGGAGTGGTGCAGTGTTGGTGGAGCAGCATGGGCAGAGGGACTGTGTAGTTAATGCCATTCAGAGTGGCAGCAGAAGATAGGGGTTGAACGGACTTGGAGCTGGCAGAGTGGACAGCACAAGCAATGCAGAGCAGTGTGGAGCATAGCAGGGCTACCTGTGTGGCCCATGCAGAGGGGAGCTGTTGGGCATGCTGCCAACACTTGGTCCCCCAGAACTTGATGTTCCCCCCTTATCTCCCCCCTTATCGCTTGTGTGGCAGGGGTGGTGCCTCCACAGCTGTGTAGCGTGCAGTGTGCAAGCTGGCCTTTGAGTGGCGCTGTTGCAGCGTTCTTAAACCACATTGTCAGCTCATGTCATACCATGTTTGAGACAATAACGCAATTGGTATATATCAAAGGTGTTGGGGATTTTGGATTTCGGGGTTTTGTGGGGTTTTGTTGTTGTTGTTTTTGTTTGTGTGTTTTTGTTGGTGGTAGTGGGATTTTTTTTGGTGGTTTGGAGTTTTTGTTTGTTGTGGAGGTTTTGCATGTGTATTTTGATTTTACACCGTTTTTGTTTGCCTTTTTTTTTTTAGTTAATCATATATTTCAATAATTGTATTTTATTTTATACAACCACAAATATTTATAAGAATGTTTATATTTAATCAGAGATGATTCAGGTAATGGGATTATGCTTAAAATGATATTTTCAAGAGCCTTAAGTGATTTTGCTAAAATGAGGTTTATCTTGCCTTGAAAGTAACAAATGCATTTTAAAACTATTAGAACAATCTCCACTTTGTTAGTTGTTAAGAATTCTCCAGTAGATGGAGACAGAGAATAGGAGTTTTTAGATGATGTATCAAAATAATTTTTCTCCTTGGTAGTGTCCATACATTTTCTCTCAATCTTTCTAGGGTGTTTATCATAACTGCTAATTGCACTCTGGCAATGTGCTCTATAGAGCACAGCTAAAAACACCCAGATAGTAATTCAAATAATCTCTACCTATAAAAGGGGCTAGTTAGCAAATGAATTAAGAATCAACATGATATTTTCCTATAACTTTTTTAGCAAGTGCTTTAAACTTTATTGGGTATTTCCTGTATAGGTTGGTATTTGTAAATTTGTAATTTCAGATGAGCAGATGGATTATATTGGTTTTGGTTTAAAATAGTTTATTTTTACATGCAAACTGTCATCTGCATTATCTGAGTATCCACCATATGAGAGGGATGGGTTATTTTTTGTTTACATATTTTTTTCATTATGCTGATCTAATTTCCTTTATCTTTCAGTTCTTGTATGATGAAAAGTGAGCTGGTTGCATTATGGGCAGGGTTCTTCTGTGATCTCTGCAGAAGCAGGAACCTGAATACAGGAAGGACATGAAACTGATGGAGTGGTTCCAGAGAGGGTGGGAATACCTCTGCTACAAAGACTGAGGGAGCTGGGGTTGTTCAGCTGGGATTGTTCAGCTGGGGTTGTTCAGCCTGGAGAAGTGAAGGCTCTGAGGAGACCTAATAGCAAGCTTCCAGTAACTGAAGGTGGTCTACAGGAAGGATGGAGAGAGACTGTTTACAAAGGCCTGTAGTGATAGGATGAGGGACAACAGCTTCAAACTAGAGAAGAGTAGATTTAGATTGGATGTTAGGAACAAATTCTTTACCATGAGGGTAGTAGAACACTGGAACAGGTTGCCCAGGGAGGTGGTTGAAGCCCCATCCCTAGAGATATTCAAGGTGAGGCTTGACAAGAGCTCTGGACAACCTGATCTAGTTGAGGATGACTGCTTACTGCAGAAGAGGTTGGAATTGATGACCATCAGAGGTCACTTCCAACCCAGATCATTCTAGGATTCTGTGATTCACCACTTATGGTTCATTATTTGAGAAAGTTTCTGTATAAACATAATTTTGGTTGGTTGGTTGGTTGGTTGGTTGGCTGGTTGGTTTGTGGATGGTACTTCATTGTTTACTAGTGTTCATGTTCACATGCAAAAAAAAATAATCAATTGTGTTTACGCTGACCTGAAAATAAAGAGAAAAAATTATCTGTGAGATATTTTTTCAGAGAGCCGTGCAGATATCATGATTTCATCTAGCCGCTTATATTATTAACAGGCATATTTTCCAACCACCAGCTTTATTCAGGGATTGGTATTTTGTAATTGAGATCTCAATCATATTTCTGAGATGTCTATCTGGAGAAGACATTAATTTTTCTCTCGTGTTATAAGAGCAAATATTCAGTTTCCCTTTTTTTCCCCACACAATAGAGATCAATACTGAGATTTTTTTGTGTGAAGAACTGGTATAACCAAAATAATAGTTAAGACACAAAGCACAGATTGCCTTGAAATCATTCTGAAGAGCAAGTTAAAGCTGTGATGAACACCCGCAATCTCTTCATCAATAATGCAAATGGTCTCAGGAGCTCTAGACTATTAAGTGAATGAGAGAAAGATGTCTTTCGTTTAGAAAGATGAATGGAAAGAGTGCCCTTGCTTCTCAGGAAGCAAGTACTAGAAGAAAATTTCCTTGGAACACAACAGAGGAATGCCTTATCTTCTTTACCTCATAAAAGAACTTCTTTGTCCAAACATTGTCTTACTATCATTTTGTGAAGGAAAATGTGCAGAGTGGTTGTTTGTTTTGCTTTTGTTGTTA
The DNA here is from genome assembly GCA_015227895.2 of Colaptes auratus. Lineage (NCBI taxonomy): Eukaryota > Metazoa > Chordata > Aves > Piciformes > Picidae > Colaptes > Colaptes auratus. The sequence continues at coordinate 84,114,645 of CM037631.1, read as the reverse complement.
AATCTCACTGCACATAATGAATAATGCTTTCTGTAAGTATATAGTGTGTATATATAGAATATATGTGTGTATATATATGAACATATCACAGTATCACCAAGGTTAGAAGAGATCTCAAAGATCATCCAGTCCAACCCCTCACCACAGATTGCATGACTAGACCATGGCACCAAGTGCCACATCAAATCCCCTCTTGAACCCCTCCAGGGATGGTGACTTCACCACCTCCCTGGGCAGCACATTCCAATGGTTAACAACTCTGTCTGTGAAGAACTTTCTCCTCACCTCGAACCTAAACTTCCCCTGGTGCAGCTTGAGACTGTGTCCTCTTGTTCTGGTGTTGGTTGCTAGGGAGAAGAGGCCAACCCCTTCCTGACTACAACCACCTTTCAGGTAGTTGTAGAGAGCAATGAGGTCGCCCCTGAGTTTCCTCTTCTCCAGGCTAAACAACCCCAGCTCCCTCAGCTTCTCCTCATAGGGTTTGTGCTCAAGGCCTCTCACCAGCCTTGTTACCCTTCTCTGGACACGTTCAAGTGTCTTGATGTCCTTCTTAAACTGAGGGGCCCCAAACTGGACACAGTACTCAAGGTGTGGCCTAACCAATGCAGAGTACAGGGGCACAATGACTTCCCTGCTCCTGCTGGCCACACTATTCTTGATACAGGCCAGGATGCCATTGGCCTTCTTGGCCACCTGGGCACACTGCTGACTCATGTTTAGGTGGCTGTCAATCAGCACCCTCAGGTCTCTTTCTGTTTGGCAGCTCTCCAGCCACTCCGACCCCAGCCTGTAGCTCTGCATGGGGTTGTTGTGGCCAAAGTGCAGCACCTGGCACTTAGATTTGTTGAATGACATCATGTTGGACTCTGCCCATCTGTCCAGTCAGTTGAGGTCCCTCTGCAGAACCCTTTTGCCCACTAACAGATCAACACCTGCTCCAACTTGGTATTATCTGCTAATTTGCTGATGACTGACTCAATGCCCTCATCCAGATCATCAATGAAGTTATTAAAGAGTATGGGGTCCATAACTGATCCCTGGGGAACACCACTAGTGACTGACCGCCAGCTGGATGTGGCACCATTCACCATATGTACATATATATGAACAGAAAGGAGCTATCTTCAAAGATAGCTGCCTTCAACTTTAATCACAAAACCTAAAAGGTTGGCTTTCTGACACTCATTGAGACATTTTGGCAACATATGCATTTTAGCATTTTAGCAGCTACTTTGGCAACAGAAAGAATTGTCATGAATCAACACATTCATTTCTTAGCAAGATGTTCACCAGAACATTAGGGATTTGGAATATGTCAAGGACAACAAATACAGAACATTTGCTTTTCCCTGTTCTTTGCTGCTCTAAAGGTCAATCTCCCTAATCTATACTGGGATTCTGGAACAGCTTTACAAGCAAACCAAGTGATCTGATTTTTTTTTGTCCTCCTTTGTGCTAAAAGCCCCTGAGGTCATTGATCAGAAAAGAACACTTGTAGCTTTATTTACAAAGTGAGCATTCAAATAATTTTGAATTCTTCTGTTCTCTCTTCCCTGCGTTGTTTCAGGCATAGTGGAAGTGTCTGACTTTTTCACCAGTTTTCCTGAGCCAAGCCAAAATTGTCGTCCTTACAAAAGGTCTTTTCAATGATAGAAACAGGAAAGATTTTTCAATGATACACGAGAGACTGATCACTACAGCAGAGATCTTCTACGGTCTAAATGGCTTCTGTTTTTCTTGCCATGCTTAAGGAACTGAGATGAATGAACAATTTCTTGCTTTAGTAATAAGGTCAAATATAAAGCAAAGTAAATGGTGAGAAATAGTGGAAGTAAAAATTAATTGCAGACTTTGAAATTAGAGACCTTAACAATCCTCATGGCTGTAATCTAACCTTTTTCAGGATCATATGCTCCAGTTGCATTAGTATAACTGTTCAACCAATTTCAGAGGAGTGTACTCGAGGTCTTACCAATTACATAGTAAAAGGATTGGCATTTTCCTCTGTGTTCTTCTGTAATGCAGATGACAGAATTTCTTGTTTCCACCCTCCACCTTTCCAGACTGCTTTTATTTTGTAGCAATCATTAACTGTTCTGGAAGTACTTTTAATGTCAGCAATTTGGGATTTAATGGAAAACAATTATAATTGCCAAGCTATTTTAAAAGGGCAACCATATTGTTTGGGAGAGCAGTACGTGGTGCCTCTTCAGATTTTACAGTATCTCAAGAAATAGCATAATCCTGATTACCTCATCCTATGTATTTCTGCTGTTTCTAGCTTGTCCTAGATTATCTCATCACTTTTGCCAGTAAGTTTCTGCCATTTAGAAAAATATATTACCCCTACTTGTCCCATTCTTCTGCATTTCAGTCTCTAAACAGTAATGCACAATCATAAAACTCTGCAATTTTCTTCTGCAGAGATTGGTTTGTGCTATTTTTCTTTAAAGTAGATGACACTAGTAAAGTTCTTAAATATAAATTCTACAATGATCCATGCAGAACAAAAGAGGAAAGAACATTTACTTGTATCATGCTATAAATATATTATTGGTATGATTATTTTTCCCCTTCTAAGGATGTTAGACTAAAACAGATTTACATTTCATTTGTATAGCTGTGTGGCATGACAATTACTGATCTTTTGAAGAGAAAGAAAAAATATGTTATGAAGGCTTTTATAAGATTTCTAACAGAATGCCACTTTCACTTGCAGTAGATTAAAATAAAATACCTATTTTGGATTCTTTCTGTTCTGTCTCTGCAGGATTGTTTAACTGACTATAAGTGCTTCTTTTAGCATTTCTGTATGTCATAGCATCTACATAAGCTGCAGTGAAATGCACCTTGGAGGTTCTATGTTCACTTGAAAAAAAAATTTACTAATACCATTTCCTTTATAACTTCAGTAACACAGACTATAGAACATCAGAGAGAAATGTCAGTGGAGTGTCTCCGCCAGGATTGTCATTCTTTTACGAATTATGAAATATTTAGTAATACTACTACTGAATTTTTTGAACTAAAGATGAGAACACACACATTTCTTACCCAGAATTACTTGCTTTTTGCTCCACCCTTTTATCCTTTGCTTTTGTTATAATAAATGCAAAGGTTCATAGACCAGTCTTTCTTTCTGAGGTAGGTGGAAATGTCAGCTGACCAGAGACTAAGGGAAAGAGGTGGCAATAGAAATAAAAAGTTTGGGATGCAGGATTAAAGTAATGTCTTTCATGATTGTTTCTATTAGAAGCCTCAAGCCCCTATGACAGAAAGAGTACAATAACCCAGCTGTTCTTGGGAGATTCATACACACACATTAAGAAGAAAATAATAAAAATATCAGGTAATGTTGGTTTTTATTTTTTTAACCTTGATATTCAATCCAATGCAGAAATGCTGCTGTGTGATCATCTTTGGTTATTTAATCATTTGTTATAAGCAACTGCATTTAATGACAGCTTTGAATATTATCAATAGGTAACTTCTGGAATGTTTTGACCAAACTTTTTTAGCTTACATTACATAAATCTGTCACAGGATCACAGAAGTATTCAGGTTAGAAAAGACCCTTTGGATCACCAAGTCCAATTGATAACTCTGCTTTGCAAGGTTCACTCCTAAATCATATTCTCAAGAATAACATCCAAATGACCTTTAAAAACATCCAGGGTTGGTGACTCAAGCACCTCCCTGGGTAGCCCATTCCAATGTCTGACCACTTTTTCTGAGAATTTTCTTTTTCCTAAAGTCCAGTCTAAACCTACCTACTTACAGCTTGTTCTATCACTTAATACCTGTGAGAAGACACTGGCACCAACCTCCCCACAATGTCCCTTCAGATATTTGTATACAGCAATGAGGTCTTCCCTCAGCCTCCTCTTTCTCAAACTGAGACCCCCAACTCCTTCAGTCTCTCTTCTTAAGATTTATTCTCCAGGCCCTTCAACAGCTTTGTTGCCCTCCTCTGTACTTGCTCCAGATCCTCAACATCTCTCTCTTCTCTCTCTCCCTCTCTATTTTCTCTCTCTCCCCTTCTGATCCATCCATTTCATATGTGCAATAAATAGTCTAGCTGTTGATATTTCGGCCTCATTTGTGCCTCTAATTTCATAACACGGGACTATTCAAAAGAACTGAGTCTCTTCCCCTCTCTGGACCGAGACAAGAAGGACCTTGGAGTACTGGTGGACAATAGGTTATCCAGGGAAAAGTGATGTGTCTTTGAAGCCAAAAAGACCAATGGTATCCTGAGATACATTAAGAAGAGTGTGGCCAGCAGGTCAAGGGAGGTTCTCCTTTTGCTCTACTCTGCCCTGCTGAAACCACATCTTGAATATTGTGTCCAGTTCTAGACTTCCCAGTTCAAGAGGGACAGGGATATACTAGAGAGTGTTCAACAGAGGACTACAAGGGTAATTAAGGGCCTGGAATATGTCTTACGAGGAAAAGATGAGAGACCTGTGACTGTTTAGTCTGGAAAACAGAGGGCTGAGAGAAGGTTTCCTTAATGGGGGTGTCAAGAAAAAGGTGCTAGTCTCTTTTCCATGGTTTCGTGTGATAGGATAAGGGACAATGGACACAAATTAGAACATAGGAAGTTGCACTTCAACATAAGAAAAACCTTTACTGCAAGACTAATTGTGCACTGGAACAGGATGCCCAGAAAGATTGTGGAATCTCCTCTAGAGGCTTTCAAGACTAGTCTGGATGCTTTCCTGGTTTACCTGCCCTACGTGATCCTGCTTTGGAAGGGGTGTTAGACTTGACATTTAGAGGTCCCTTCCAACCCCTACAATTTGATGATTCTATGAAAGAAAAAAAAAACAAACACATATATTGCAAGCATGCAATACTTTGTACACAGTTGTTCAGTAAACAAGGATTTGGAAAAGAAAATTATTTTCATGTCATGCTTTTAATCTCTATGAAACAAACCAACATATTTGTTTTTCCTATGTTTTGTATTGTATCTGTTGTGTTTGAAGGTAAGATATACCACAGGAGCTTGTATTAACCTGTGTATGTACCAAAATCTATGCATGCTTTAGTCACTCTCTATACACTCTGTTGTTAATAAAAGAAAACCAGGCACTCTAGGGTGTAATTTACTACATCCATATCAAGGACCAGCTAGGTATATATGAACAAGCTACAACTGATGAGCTGGCCAAGCCACTCTCCATCATTTTTCAACAGTCCGGGCTCACTGGAGAGGTCCCTGATGACTGGAAGCTGGCCAAAGTGATGCCCATCCACAAGAAGGACCGGAAGGAGGAACCAGGGAATTACAGACCTGTCAGCCTGACCTCAGTGCCAGGCAAGATTATGGAACAGGTCATCTTGAAGGCAATAACAGAGCACTTAGAGGATGGACAAGGGATCAGGGCCAGCCAGCATGGATTTAGGAGGGGAAGGTCCTGCCTGACCAACCTGATCTCCTTCTATGATCAGGTGACCACCTGGTGGACGTGGGGAAGGCTGTGGATGTAGTCTACTTGGATTTCAGCAAGGCCTTCAACACCATCCCCCATAGCAATCTCCTGGCCAAGCTATCAGCCCGTGGCTTGGACAGCAGCACTCCACACTGAGTTAAGAACTGGCTGGAGAGCTGAGCCCAGAGAGTGGTGGTGAATAGTACCACTTACAGTTGGTATTCAGTCACTAGTGGTGTCCTCCAGGGATCAGTGCTGGACCTCATCCTGTTCAATATTTTTATTGATGATCTGGACGAGGGGATTGAGTCCATCACCTGTAAATTTGCAGATGACAGCAGGTTGAATAGCATGAAATGGCAAATCACCAGGGCAACAGAGAGCTAAAAACAGTATTATAGTGCTGCTTTTCCATTTCAGAAGGTCCAAAGAGATACTGCTATTGCAGAAATAACCAGAAAGCTGGGAGATAAAAAGAAAATAATAGTTTAAAAATGTAGTTAGGTTTGAATCAAGCTATAGTTATGTCTGTGTGTGGTGTGTGTGTATTTACCCAAAATTTATTGTGTCTTTTTCATGGCAAAAAGAGTAAACATCTTGAAATTAAACTTAAGAAAACATTACAAAGCATGAGGATCATTATTTGTATCTAGTAAATTATTGTTCTGCCAGTACTGAAAAACTGTTTCTATTAAAGCATTCTGACCTTGCTGCAAATCTCAAAATGCAAAGCTTAAAACATGCATGCTTGCTAAACATTTTATCTCAGATACTTTGAATTTTCTAATCTAGCTGATGTTATGTTTGTTGCATATGATTTTTAAAATAGGTCTTTTTTTTGTTTGTTTGGTTTGGTTTTTGTGGATCAGGAATAAAATTTCCATGTGATCATATTTCTGTGTGAGCCTGTGAACGTGTTGGATAATTTTTTCCATGTTACAAACCTTCACTAATCTTACTTACAACCCATGATCTTTGGATTTACACAGTAGACATATGAATTAATATTAATAATAATAATAATAATAAAATGGGTAGAATGCTTGGAGTAAAAGACAGAATATATATCCCCTGGATGTTCATGAGATCCTAACTCTGTATAATTTTATTTTATTTTTTTAATATTAGACAACTTAATTACTACTACCTTTACTGAGAATCCTGCAAGCAGATAAGAACAAAAATTCTTAAATACTGATATTACATAAAATTACATTTGAAGAGCTGTAGGAGAAAAAGAGTATGGAAAGATACGTTAGAATTTGATACAAATTTTCTGAATGTATTAGTGATTCTTGTGGCTTTATGTGGGCAAAAGTAAAACAAAGATTTTATTTTCTTTAGGGAAATGAGGGAAATAATTTAAATTAATGTTTATTTGTATCGGTATGGAATACATACAAGAATACATTTTACTAAGATTACAAAAAAAATGAATCAAATAATTAATAGTAGTTCAAACAAAGTGCTGGGCCCCATGCTCTTCAACATCTTTATTGATGATCTGGATGAAGGCAGACTCCCAGGCAGTCAGCACCAGAACAAGAGAACACAGTCTCAGGCTGCACCAGGGCAGGTTTAGACTGGATGTTAGGAAGAAGTTCTATACAGAGAGAGTGATTGCCCATTGGAATGGTCTGCCCAGGGAGGTGGTGGAGTCACCATCATTGGAGGTGTTCAGGGGGAGACTTGATGGGGTGCTTGGTTGCATGGTTTAGTTGTTTAGGTGGGTTGGATTGGTTGATGGGTTGGATGCAATGATCTTGAAGGTCTCTTTCAACCTGTTGTATTGTATTGTATTGTATTGTATTTGTAATCAATATTCTTTTATTCTAGAAATGAATTTAGGGTATTAGGTTGCATCTGCTTTCAGTTGATGTCTCTTTTATAAACAGTTATGGGGAAATCTGCAGTGATAAGAAATATCTGTAAGCACTTAACGTAGGCAGGTTTTTCAACAGCTAAATCACAGAGGTTCCCTTTAGTATCCAGACCTGAAAGGTACTATGTCTTGATTCACTTTCCACTAGATCAGGTTGCCCAGAGCCCAATCCATCTTAGCCTTAAAACGTTCGTGAAGCTCCTGCCATTTTTTACTCTTTGGGAGTGTGGCTAGAGCCTTTGCCGGTGAAGACTGAGGTAAATAATTCATTGAGAACCTCAGCCTTCTCCCCATTACTTGTTGCCAGTTCTTCTGTTTCCTTTCTGAGGAGGCCCACATCTTCCCTAGTCTTCTTTTTGCCATTAATGTACCTGTAGAAACTTTTGCTATTCCCATTTATCTCCCTGGCTAGACTTAAATCTAACTGAGCTTTGGCTTTTCTAACCAGGTCTCATGCTGCTTGGACAGCTTCCTTATATAGCCCCTATTCTAGATGGCCTTTCTTCCACTCCTTATACAGTTTCTTTTTGAGTGACAGTGTGTCCAGGAGATCCTTGCTCATCCAGGCAGGTCTCCTAACATTGTTTCCTGACATCTTTTTTCTTGATACACGTTGCTCCTGGACACAGAGAAGGTGATCCTTGAATACAGTCCAGCTGTCCTAGGCCCCTCTTCCCTCCAGAGCTTTGTCCCACGATACTCTGGCCAGCAGATCCCCGAAGTGACCAAAGTCTGTATGCCTAAAGTCCAGGGTCATAAGCTTGGAATATATCTGCCTAGATGTCCTGAAGATCTTAAATTCTAGGGCATCATGGTCACTGCAGTCAAGGCTATGCCTGAGCCTCATATTGGTCAAGCGGCCCTTCCCTGTTGGTGAGAACAAGGTCCAGCATAGCACCTTCCCTATTACCTTTGAGGTTTCATGCTTTTTCCTGTCCTATAAGTATCACAGTTCCCCATTCAGTTGCCATGGTTATAGCACATTTAACTGGTGTCAGTAGGGGTCCCATGGTTAGGTACATGTCCTCTTAACTGTGGTGTCAGTCATCTTTGAGGGTCCTCTCCATCAAAAGACGCACTAAAAATTGTCACAGTGATCCCCAACTTGTATCTGAACACTCCTGAGAGCAGATTCTGTAGCCTTGTCTGGTTATCAGCTGCTATAGTCACAAAGTTTGTGGTCTTGTAGATAAGCAGGGATCCCACTGGGACAATGGTATGAAAACACCTCAGGACAAGCAATCTTGAGGCAATTAGAGGAGGACAAACTTGACTGCTTACAGTTCCCTAAACAACCACTGACTTGTTAAATAACTCATGGTTATCTTTGTCAGTAGTAGGGTTCATTGTACATCTTTTGAGCTCCAAATCTTTGGCAGAGGAGCTGCAGCAACTCCCCTGACTTAACTGCCCATATCATGGAAGGAGTAACACGTTCCTCACGCTTCTGTCGGCATACCTCCACATCAATCTATAAAGTGCTGAGCTTGTCTGGATCAAGTCACACATCCCTTCTGATTTTGTTGGATTCTGTCCTGAACACTGTTCTCAGTGACTTGTAAGATACCAATTTTGGTGTATTTCCACAGCAATAGATTTTTAGATTCATTTGCAGCATCGCTACTATGTTGTCTATATGTAATTAATAAAAAATCAGTCTGTGATAAGACTGTGACTTCAAACTTGAAAAACAAGGGGACTTTTATAAGTTAAAGGAATACTTAGTAACATTACTTAGGAATAACCAGGGAAAAAATCATATGTGAATAAAAGTGACAAAGTGCCAACATGGAATATTCTCAGATGCTTTGTCAGTTTAAAATCCTAGACAAATATACACTACAGGAGTCATCACTCTTAAAAATTTCCAACAGTAATAAACTCCCTTTTTGGAAAGATTTGGGATGAGCCATGGGTGCCTAACACAACATCTTCAGGGAATCATTTGACAGTCGTTCAAGGGCATCACTCTCTGAAGAGCATCACAGAGATAAGAATAAAAAATTATCCACATATCCTGTACTGGAAAAAAAGAAAAAGAAGTATGTGTAGGGCATCAATCTAGTTAAGTCCAAGGACATATCTCTGCAGAATTCCCTAGGGTGTTAGAGGAAAGAATATCTCTGCACTTCATTGCAGATTCTTCATAATTACTTCAGCAATATTACCAGAAGTACTTCAGGGAACCAAAATCCTTTGGGTCACATATCTTGTATTATTCACCTATGTGTGGCACATTGTTGTACAGACCATCATGGTGCAGGTTGTCTGGAAAAAGTAAAGAACTATGAAAATGAACCTTTAAACATGTGGAATAATTTTCAAGTGTAGTATTATATCCATTTAGTATAGTCTGAATATGGTATAATGGGAGTCAGGATTCACATTGCTCTTTATCCACAGGATCTGTTGTGGCTACAATAGGTGATCTTGTAGACACATTCAAACACAATACAAAGAAAAGATTAACCAAAAGATAGACTGCAGCTGATCACACTGGGACTATGAATGTTTTGAGCATTCACAGGGAAAACACTGCCCTTCAGCTGCTCAGCTGTGGACATAAATATTCATTGACAATTTTCAGATTGAAAATTGATTTCTAAATGCTTCATGCAGCACTCTATATCTGATTTTTCTTCAGTTAAAATCAACAAGTATTAGGGTCAATAATTGTGCATTGGGATAGTTTGTTCAGTCTTCTAAATATTTGCTTCTAAATGCTTGTGGCCAAGGAAAACACAGATAATAAGGCACAAAATCTGTGATAGCTATTGGCTAGAAAAAAATACAGGAGAGTGAGAGGAAGAGAAATTTAAACCTCAGGGTGTGACATTGTGGAGAAAAAGCTCATTTATACATCTGTAAAGGAGAGCAGGGACATGAAGGCAGGCAGAATCTCAAATGAAGGGACACCCTGTCTGACCCATTCCCAGGGCTGTCCCAGAAGACTGCCCAGGCCATTCAGTCAAAGGTGAAACCCATCAGAAACAGTCAAGGGGAATAGGACACCCAGTCTATCTATCTGAACTTTAATCACCAAACATCTCTGCAGACCCATGAATCTCTGTGATATTAGCTCTTTCTGTGTATGGTTTAGTTGATTAGATGGTGTTGGGTGATAAGTTGGACTTGATGATCTCAAAGGTCTTTTCCAGCCTGGTTAATTCTATGCTATTCTATGCTATGCTATCTGCGTTGTTTTCTTTCCATCACTTGATGTTACCAAGGGAAAACATTTTGATCTACAATATCCATAATTTCTCCTTACAAGAGGAATCTTTACAAAGTTAGCTTTCTTAATTTTCTAGTACTTCTTATACATAAAATATTACTTATTTTTAATTTAGATCCACTGAAACCAGAGAAGGAGCAAGGGAGTGGTTGTATATATCCAAATCATGAAGTCATAATAGAAATCACTATTTAAATGGCATCAAACACAATTCTTCAGCAAAGTATTCAGTGTGATATGTTGAAGTGTCTTTTGCTCCTACCTCAAATTAAACCTTTTTTCTTTAAAGCATTATTGCATCAACATGAAAATAAATGAGGAAAGTGGAAATTAATTATACATAATGTTATGCCTTGCAATTAGTACTTTTTGACTACAATAATAATATTCTTACCTATACATAGCAGAATATATTATAGTCAAATTTAATATAACAGCAAACAATGGAGACAATTATGAATGACATGTGAATAGCCAATGAAATGGAATAATGTTCTCAAATTAAGAAGCATGAAATGCTTCTATTTAGACAATCTTAGAGTAGAATTCTGTTGCCAGTTATATCCTACTGTGTTGATTACTGTATATCTGAGGACTGATCAATATCTTAATAACACCATTTAATCTAATTGCAAGAGTATTTTTTACTTCGTTCCATTCTTTTCTATGAAGCTGTGTTAAAATATCAGCATGACACTAAGAATGGCTAAAAGTCTTTGTTCAGAGCAGAATGTTGTCAAGACACTTACCTAGAACAACTGTAGGTGTCCACCTGAATACAAGTTTTAGGTAGTACTAGGAACTGAAATATCACAGAATCATAGGATGGTTTGGGCTGGAAGGCATCTCCAAAATGCCTTCCACCCTTCACTGAACAGGGACATCCTTCACCAGATCAGGTTGCTCACAGGAATGGGGTCTCAACTACTTTTAGGAAACAGCAGAAAGCAATGATGTATTTATGCTTCTGAAAAGTTCACAAGTTTTATCTTATAGTGCCACCGTAAACATTTTTAATGTTCAATTTGTCATTTTCTTTCTTTTTTAATTTTGTAAAGTATTAAGCTCATGAGAAAGATTTTTTAAAGATTTGGAAGTAGAAGGCATTTTTGAATGCAGATGGACAACAGCTACTTTGAATTTTAGGAATATTAGGTTTTGTAACATTTGTTTCCTTGGCATTAGACAAATGTAGTTACATTCTTTCTAAGTTGAAAGATATGATAAACTGGAACGACAAGGAGATTGCAATGATCAGAATATTGGTTTCGTATTATACTTTTTTTCCTTGGCTTACAAGTCTGCTTTGCATCTAACTTCATCTTATGCACTTTACATATGTTGAATTTTCTTTGTGTTACACATAACATCCTCTTTGCTTGCTTTGCCCTGTGTGTCTTACTACCAGTAACTAGTCTCAGCTGAGTGGCTGAGTTAGGGCTTTCTGTATTGTTCAGCACCCTTTTTTAAAAAGTCTCAGCTGGCACCCTTTACTTTTACTGCTGTGTGCTGCGTCATTGTTCTATGGTCAAAGACAGTTATTCTGAACAGCACAATTTCTTGTTTTATATTTTAAAAAATATTGAAAATAGAAGCTACAGTAAAAATATTAAGAATAGAAATTGCATACAATTACATCATGCTAAATAAAGCTAGAATAAACTTGACAGTAATATCGGTATTGTGATTTCATAATTCCTGTATCATTACTGCTAAGCAAATCTAACAGCAAGACCACTCTATGCAAAGCAAGCCTTACAGCCCAGGCTTGTGACCTGTTGCTAGGCATGCTGATACTGTGTTTATTAGGCTATGGGACTCCAATGGCAAACTTTGATACAGGCAAAAGATCTTTTCAGATAGGGAACAACTACCCGAAATAGCCATTACAGTCAGGTGTATCACTTCACAAGAGGATTTGAGGGCATCGAGTCCATCATCAGTAAATTTGCGGATGACACCAAGCTGGGGGCAGGAGTTGATCTGTTGGAGGATAGAGAGGCTTTGCAGAGGGACCTCAACAGGCTGGACAGATGGGCAGAATCCAACGGCATGAGATTTAACACATCCAAGTGCCAGGTTCTGCACATTGGCCACAGCAACCCCAGGCAGTGCTACAGGCTGGGGTCAGAGTGGCTGGAGAGCGGCCAAGCAGAGAGGGACCTGGGGGTACTGGTTGATGGGAGGCTGAACATGAGCCTGCAGTGTGCCCAGGCAGCCCAGAGGGCCAATGGCATCCTGGCCTGCATCAGGAACAGTGTGGCCAGCAGGAGCAGGGAGGTCATTCTGCCCCTGTACTCAGCATGGGTTAGGCCACACCTCGAGTACTGTGTCCAGTTCTGGGCCCCTCAGTTTAGGAAGGATGTTGACTTGCTGGAATGTGTCCAGAGAAGGGCAACAAAGTTGGTGAGGGGTTTGGAAGACAAGCCCTATGAGGAGAGGCTGAGGGAGCTGGGGTTGCTGGAGAAGAGGAGACTCAGGAGTGACCTTATTGCTCTCTACAACTCCCTGAAGGGAGATTGTAGACAGGCAGGGGTTGGTCTCTTCTCCCAGGCAGTCAGCACCAGAACAAGAGGACACAGTCTCAGGCTGCACCAGGGCAGGTTTAGACTGGATGTTAGGAAGAAGTTCTATACAGAGAGAGTGATTGCCCATTGGAATGGTCTACCCGTGGAGGTGGTGGAGTCACCATCATTGGAGGTGTTCAGGAGGAGACTTGATGGGGTACTGGGTGCCGTGATCTAGTTGTTTAGGTGGGTTGGATTGGTTGATAGGTTGGACACGATGATCTTGAAGGTCTCTTCCAACCTGGATTTATTGTATTGTATTGTATTGTATTGTATTGTATTGTATTCTAATCAGATGTGAGTCCATTTAGACACAGTGGGGATGTTTAGAATTGACAATAACATTGAAATATTTGACATATATATGTGCTGTTGAGGACAAAAAATTTTAAAAAAATTAAAAATGCATTAATCATCAAGGGAAGGAAGATCCATATTCCTTGTGAAGTATACCTTTTGGGAGACTACAAAAAAGTTTGATTTTTGTTTCGAATACATGTGAAGGTCTCTTCCAACCTGGTCTATTCTATTCTATTCTATTCTATTCTATTCTATTCTATTCTATTCTATTCTATTCTATTTTTCTAAAGAAATTTTGTGCTTTAAATAGAGATTATATTTTTAAATTCCCTTATTTTCCCTATTTACAATGCTGTATTCCTCTATTTTCTTCCCTTCTTACAGAGAAAAACAGAGGTATTAGGATGCTGATCTGAGAATATGGTAATCTGAAACTTTTTTTTTCTTCCTATCAGTTTGCTCATTTTTAAAATTCTTTTTATTTTTAAGGAAAAATTCAACTTTCTAGGGAAAGAAACCCCAAACTGTAGGGTGTTACCAGGACATTTTCTCACCAAAGCATTTATCCTGGAGAAGAGGAGGCTCAGGGGAAATCTTATTGCTGTCTACAACTATCCGTAGGGAGGTTGTAGCCAGGAGGGAGTTGGTCTCTTCTCCCAGGCAATCATCACCAGAGCAAGAGGACACAGTCTCAAACTTCACCAGGGGAAGTTTAGGCTCAAGGTGAGGAGAAAGTTCTTCACAGAGAGTTGTTAGCACCAGAACAAGGGGACACAGTCTCAAGCTGTGCCAGGGGAGGTTTAGACTCGAGGTGAGGAGGAAGTTCTTCACCGAGCGAGTCATTCGTCATTGGAATGGGCTGCCCAGGGAGGTGGTGGAGTCGCCGTCCCTGGAGGTGTTCAAGGGGAGATTGGACGTGGCACTTGGTGCCATGGTCTAGTTGTGAGGTCTGTTGGGACAGGTTGGACTTGATGATCCTTGGGGTCTCTTCCAACCTTGGTTATACTGTGATACTGTGATACTGTAATGGGCTGCCCAGGGAGGTGGTTGAGTCACCATCCCTGGAGGTGTTCAAGAGGGGATTGGACATGGCACATGATGCCATGGTTTAGTAGTCATGAGGTCTGTGGTGATGGGTTGGACTTGATGATCTTTGAGGTCTTTTCCAACCTTATTGATTCTATGATTCTATGATTTAGTTTATGTGTATTAATTTTAATTTACCTTTTCTTGGAAATAACCTTTTCTTCATTTCCTTTTGTTTATATTTACATAAAATCAAAAGTTAGCCTAAAGCTAATTAACCATTTTATATGACCTTCATACTCTATATATTTCTTTTCTTCAACTCTTCTTCAGAAGAGCTCATATATGTGCTTTTATTGCTTAGGTAATCTGTACTCATCCATAGTTTTTATAAAGACTATATAATGTGCATGCATGACTATCATGACCTCAGTCAAAACTTTGCTCAGCCCCTTGTAGTTAAATGCTTTGTGTAGTTCTGCCAAGAAAGATTACAATAAGTTTCTTTATTCAAAGGTGATGACTCATTTGCTTGGTTGGTACAATATAGAGGCAGTTTCCTTGGTTGACACAATATGGTTCCATTCTTTTCTTGATGGCTTGCTTCACAGACATCAGGAGCAGGCATGAAAATATCTCTTCTTCTATATGAAGATGCATATTAACTGTTCCTTTCGAAAATCATAGAATAGTTTCCTTATAGAATGGTCATCAGTACAGACACCTTCCACACATTATCTAGTTGCTTTATCTCTTTATGTACGAGTAGGGCTGAAGTCTTTACTCTGTCTATAAAAAGAAGATAAGAAGTCAGGCTATGCTAAGCTGTATTCTGTGCCTCTGAGATAATAAGGGCAAGATATATGGGGGAAAAAAATTAGCAAATTTTGTTTTAATCACCTGAAGAAGCCAAAAGGAAATAATAGGATGTTTTTCTATGACTCAGATGTATGAAATACAAGTTTTTCTACCACTGACCTGGATAAGTGGAGTGGAGAATTCATATTATCTTGTATTTCGTGAAAATGAGGAGCTTACTAGTCATACTTTATATCATTATCATATATATTACATTCTGTAATAGCAGACTGACATAAAGAAGTACAATTATGAATTATGATTGACAAAAAATCCCAACTAACCAACCTATGAAACCCCACACCTAGAACAAGGTGCATATGGAAAGGTGCTCTAACTAACGAAGGATAAAATGTTAAGAGTTTCACTTTAATGAGATTTGTCTCTGTAAGGTAAGCTGATCCAGAGAAAGTGTGTGCCCTTTGAGAAAGAAATGTAACACTTTAATAATAAATATTTAGTTTATTCAGAGACCTAGAGGGAGAAAAGCTAGAAAGATACGGATACTCATGAGTGCAGCAATGCATCCTCAAATTAGGGTTTATGTACTGAAGTTTTGTGCAAGCCTTTGACCCTAACTTTTGGGGGAAAAAACAAGCAGTAAGTATGGGAATGAGAATCCTGAAGTTGAAACTCTTTCTTGAGGCTGCTCCTGCAGCCAGGTGATATCATGTCTGATACTATCCTTGTACTTTGCCTACAACCAAAGCAGTAGTGTAGTCTAGAAATTGATTTGGGTAATGATAAGCCAAATTTAATCTACATTGTTTGCAATATTATCTATACCTATTTAATATTATTTCACACAAACACAGAATCTGAAATAAGGAAAAAGAATCTCATAAAAAAAAAAAAAGAAGTCCATGTATTCATCTGCAATATGGGCTAAGATATCTATTTTACCAAATATGACAATTTATACATTGAACTACTTTCAAAAGACACAAAATACAAGGATTACTATATTCTCTATTAAAAAATATTGTTGAGAATTAGTTGGCTTCTTCATCTTTAGGAACTTTGTCCATTGGAATGGTCTCATTTTGAATGCATTTTAAATAAATACACCACATGCAAAGGGAAATAAAGGAGCCAGAAGTCCAGATATATAGTTCTGTGGTGATTTGCTATGGTTGTCTCAAGTTTTGTTTTAGATGGTGTGTCTTCATAAATTCAAAGCATTAGCCTGTGAGTAAATCATTCATTTCCCTGGAAACAGGAGTGCTGTAGATGAATGCCTGTTTCTAACTCAGAGCTCAGTCATAAGCAGTTTGTGCATCCGGTAAGAGAGTCCAAGGTCTCTCTTGAAGCTAGCAGCACAAACATAATTATGTACTTATTCTCCACTAGTGACTTTAGATAGGATTGTTCTCATGCAGCACAAGAATCTGATATAGCTGAAGCAGAGTCTACTTCTCCTCCTGTCACTTCAAGTGAATTTAAAGAGAAAGAAAAGTCAGGAGTGATAGTTTCAAATAGTTGGGCAACCATGCTTATGGCTATGCATAAAACACTGGACTTCTGGTTTTACCTTTGTCCCACCTCCCATAGAGAGAAGTCCTGGATTTGTACTTTTCCTTTGTGATTGCAGGGCACTTACTTAGAAACTATGACTGAAGCACATGATTTTCTGGGTATGCTGTGATACATACAACTGTCTCCTTGTCCTGGTTGAATTAGAATAAAACTAATTCTATGTAGTGATTTTACTTTTCAGCTCAATCTTTTCTAAGTAACTGAACTCTTTGAAATTAGTGGCATATTTCTGCAGAAAATGTCTGCTTCTAGAAGTGGTAATTCTTGATGTTTATAGTTAGTGCCAAGGATTGGTACACAGAATGATTGTTGCTGATACTGGTGCAATGATTTGAATCAGAACAATAAACTGGTACTGTTTAACAACATAGAATCAAATTAGAAAAATACAAAGCAGTTGTTCAGTAAGAGAACTAGGGTTCAATCTAACATTTGTCCACTAGGGAACGAGTCAGCAAGCACCTGGTGGCTGAGTGCAGCAGCGAGGCTAGGTGTCAGGCACATACAACTAAAGGAACCTTGCAAAGAGACTTAAAACAATTTTTTACTCACAGATTATGGCTCCAGACATAGCTGGGCACAGCTTTATAATCCACAGGTTACAATACCATGCAGGCTAAAGCATAGGGATTTTAAACAGAACCAAAACTGGTGTTAAACATGTGAACCTTGAAAAGATAGTTTCACTAGTGGATTTGTTGCTAAGCTGGTTGCTGCTGTGGCTGACTCCCAGAGCCATCCCTTTCAGAAAAAGTTCAAGCAGCTTTCTCCAACAGCTGTGGGGTGTGTCGTTGCGGTGAAGGAACATTATGCCCAGATATTGAATCTTGTCCCAGCATGTGGACAAGTTCCCCTCCTTCATGAGGAAGACAAAAGCCAAGGCATTAGCCAGGCCAGCAAGCCCCCCTGCATGCACCCAGCATATGGGATGCTTGTGCGAATGCTAAGTATGGGCATAATTCTAGCTTCACACCTTCTATAGGCTGAAGCCAGTTGTTTACAAGAGTGCCCACTGGTCAAACCCAGCCTCAAAGAACCTGTAAGTATTAACCCAGTTAGTAAATAAGTTCCCTCCTCTTTCACTTTGTCTCTCTCCTTGCTCGAGAGGACAATGCTCAAGCCATTGCCTCTGCCATTGAGCTCCTTGCTATTGTCTTCTCTCTCTCATACATGCAAGCATATTAGAAGCCTCTGCATGACGAGCAGAAGCCCGTATCCAGGCAGGCCCGTTGAGCCTTAGCCCTGAGAATTATCTCCAGAGGAGGGACCTTCGCTGGGCCTCAGAAGCCCACCGTCGTTACAGCCAGTCACACTGACTGGGAGAGCCCACCGTGCCTGCAGAGGACTGGACCCCCGAGGGTAAGATCTGCCCAACTGTCGGGGAAAATGATTTAGCCTTAAGCAACAGACTGACTGTGTGCATCAGATCGGAAGCCTCCGAGCCCGCCTATCAGGAACCGTCGCCCCGCCTTGCCGTGAGAGCCGACCGTGAGGCGCGACTCTGAGAGCCGACCCCATTCCGGGACCAGCCCTACCAGCCCTGCCGGCCCTGCTGGGCCGACCCCGCAGGACCACTCCCTATCATCTGGAGGGAACCTGCCGAGTCCTGCAAGGGAACCTGCTTAGCAGCTAAGCCCAGTTTCCATCTCTTCTCAGACCAGCCTAGGAACCAGTCCAGTGCCAGTAGTCTGCCGGAACCCAACCTTGCTACAAACAACAGCTACAAAGTATCTTCCACGTGCTTTCCACTCACTAACATTCAGTTCAAAGTATCCGCATCTCTCAGTAATCTCTGACGCATAGAAACATTCTCTGTATATAGTTAGTAGCTGCCACAGCCCCGTCGAGTCTCCATCTAGTGGCCAAGCGGCGGAACTGCACCCTTCATTAGATAAATATAGAAAATGATTCTGTACATATTCAAATTGAGTTCTAATTGCAATACTAAAACACTTATGGGATGTATTTCATGAACGTGCACTAGAACATGTATATAAATCAGTGATTCATCGGTTATTAATAATATTGTTAATTAATAAAATAATATTTTCATAATTCATATTTAATATTAATAAATATTAACTTCTTCATCACAGTCATGGACTCCACGGGGATGTGTTGGAGGCTGATTCACCTGGAGCAGGCTCTCAGGTGATTCCCTTGGTGCTGGCAATCTGTGGAGACTGCAGGATGCTGTGGGGGAGCAGGTTCCCTCCTGAAGCAGCTGGAGTGCATGGGGGATTGCAGCAAAGAGAGACTTTGCCCCTGGCTCAGCTCGGAAGTGAATGAGCATTGTCGATTCCTCCCGGCTGCTGCTTTTGCCATTTCTAAGGTTGCGGGGCAGCTGGGTCATGCTGGCACTTGGGCTCTCAGGCATGGAGCAATGGGCAGCTCCTTCTCCTGTGACTTAGTGGCCGGCACAGGAGCAGCTGGGCATGCTTGTAGCTTTGTGAGCAGGTGCATGAAGGGTGGCTTTGGCTTGCAGGTCAGCAGCTTTGTGCTTGCAGCAGACATGCTTAGAACTGCCAAAAGGGATTCAGGCAAATTTTCCCCTAGGCTTAGCTTTCCGGATCTCTGTCCCTTTAGGGCATGGTTAGGCAGCTTCTTCCTACCAGTGGGACTGCAGATATGATGCTAAACTGGCTGTAGTTTCAGTGCAGCTTATGTGAAGGACTCTTTGCTGGTTTCAGGTAAACTGAGGCACTTCCTGGGTAGCAATGGTTCTCTCCAGACTGCAGACAAAGGCATAATTCTGCTGTTCAAGCCATGGGCTGACAGCTTGTTGTGACCCAGCATCAGAGGAAAGGTTCATAGAAAGCTCTTTATTGATACCTAAGGAATGAGTGAGGGAAACTGACACTGAAATGGCTAGAAATGATTGGCAATTTATTGATACTTGTGTGATGGCACAGGCACATTGGCACCCCGGTTTAGCCGAGTCATTCCTGGAGCAACTTCACATAGCAGTGTTGTGGTCTCAAAATGATGAGCGGCCCAAATATTCTGGGTGACTGTTGCTCTACGTTTGTTTGTTCAGGCACAACTGTGAAGAAACAGCCTGGAACTGACACAGGTGTAGGCTCCCAAGAGGTGTCTGAACTGCAGTGCCCAGTTCCAGGAGCAGATTGTCACAGTTGCTTGAATACAAAGTAAAGGGAGTCTGTTTGTGACAAGTTTTTATGGCAGCAGAGAAACAATTTGTTTGAAACAAACTTCTATGACAACATAGGTTCCACAGGCTCAATATTAGTTTACATATATATATGTATATATTATTTTATTGTTATAATTTTCATTAGAATTATTTTAGTTTTCCAATCCATAAGCATCTCTCCCTTATTCTCTTCCTCTTTGGAAATAGAGAGGGGTTATTAACATCTAGCAGCTGGCCCAGCCCTAACTCTTGACCCTATCTTTAGCATTTTAGTAGTACCCAACTAGCTGGGTGAGTGAGTGACATATATTTGCATTTCCCCCCCCCCCTCATCTGCAAAATAAAACTAATGTATTTATTCATAATGCATTTATGGAATAAATATATGTTTCCATCTAAAAGAAACTGATGCTGATTATCCAAACGTGAACAGTGGCTCAGTATAGTTACCAAACACGTGCATAATACTCCAAGTTTATGACCTCATCTGTAAACACTGAGTTGGCTGTTTACATGCAAAATCAGGATGAAAGCTAAGAGATAGTTAGCATCAGTTATGAACAGCATTTTAGATTCTCAGGCAGTAGAAAGCTGTATATATACTGAAGCTTTTTTGTATGTATCCTTAACACTCAAAGGAACAATGACATTTTGCACTGAGGTATTTTACATATGAATCAGTTTTTAAATGTATTTGAGTACAAATTCATTTCAGTATTTTAAAAAATGTTTTCCTGTCATCATAGTTAATGCAAATGAGCAGTTTTCTAATTTTTACTAGTATGAAGCATTTAAAATTACGTGCTCAACTTCAACAGTGTTTGGAAAAACATAGAAATAGTAGCATGAATACGTACATTAATCTGCACAATAGTTAGGTGATTTATCCTAATGTGTTTAAAGTAGAAGTACTTCTGTATCTTTATATATAGCTGTCACTTTTCAAACAAATTGTTTTAATCAGTATTAGTCAACTTGATTTCTTTAGAACTATGATAATTTAGTTACAGTGAGTGTGTCTCCCTGTATTTGCACATGAGTGTGTGTACACACATATCTACTTGAGTGGGTGGAGGTTACACCGAGAAAAAGTTAATAGAAGTAACGATGATAGAAATAATTGTCTTCTTTAGGCAAAAATATCTGCACAGCTTTTCACATGCTGGATGTTGGAACAGTATGTTTCTCCTTCTGTTCAATCTAATTTCAAGAAATATTTTTTTCTTTGCTGCCATATATAAAACTGTGGGGAAGTCACCATTACTAGGCTAAACAAGTAAATTATGAACTTACCTTCCAGTATTTAAAAAATACCTACCACAGCCCTTATACTTTAAAATCTGATTTTACAAATTACCCAGTAAAATCGATGCAAGGTGTTCTTAGAGGTTTTATGAAATACTGTCCTTTAACTGTTTGATGACACATTTCTCTCTGGGCCCAGAGAGAGTTGGTCTATGGAGTTAAATCCAGCTGGTAGCCAGTCACAAGTGCTGTTTTTCAGGGCTCAGTATTGGGACCACTTTTGTTTAACATCTCTATTGATGATCTTGATGAAGACATAGAGTGTATCATCAGTAAGTTCATAGATGACACCAGGTTAGGTGGGAGTGTTGATCTGCATGAGGGTAGGGAGGCTCTACAGAGGAACTTGGATAGATTTGCTTTATGGGCCACTTTTAACAGGATGAGCTTCAACAAGGCCAAATGCCAGATCCTGCACTTGGGTCACAACAACCCCAAGCAATGCTACAGGCTTGGGGAAGTCTGGCTGACAAGCTAACAGGAAAGGACATGGGGGTTCTAAGCAACAAGCAGTTAAATATGAGCAAGCAGTGTGCCCAGGTGGCCAAGAAAGCCAGTGGCATCCTGGTTTGTATTAGAAATGCTGTGTCCAGCAGGAGTAGAGAGGAGATTATCCCCTTGTACTTGGCATTGTTGAGGCCACACCATGAATATTGTGTTCAGTTTTCGGCATCTCAATGCAAGAGAGATATCAAGGCACTAGAGCAAGTGCAGAGGAGGGCAACAAAGCTGGTGAAGTGCCTGGAGAATAAATCTTATGGTGAGAGACTAAAGGAGATGGGGCTGTTTAGTTTGATCAAGAAGAGACTGAGTGGAGACCACATTGTTCTCTACAGCTACCTGAAAGGATGTTATGAAGAGGTTGTGGCTGGTCTCTTCTCACAGGTAATTAGCAAGAGAACAAGAGGGAACAACCTCACAATGCAACAGGGGAGGTTTAGATTGGATGTTAGGAAAAAAAATAATCTCAAAAAGAATCAGGCATTGGAATGGTCAGGCATTGGAATGAGCTGCCTAGGGAGGTGGCTGAGTCACCAATCCTAGATGTGTTTAAAGGTCATTTGGATGTGGTGCTTGGGGATACGGTTTAGGGGTGAGTCTTGTAGAGCAGGGTTATCAGTTGGACTTGGTGATCCTGAGGGTCATTTCCAACCTGAATGTTTCTGTGATTCTGTGATTCTGTGAAATGGAATTAAAGTATTCCTAAAAAAATATAAAATAATGGTATCAGCCACTGAAATTAAATATGGGTCAGAACCAACACACACATGTTTACTGCTAAATGAAAGGTCAGATACCAACCCTTGCTCTGAGGCTGACTTGCTTCACCACACTGCTTGCTGTTAGCTTTTTCCACAAGCGGATAAATTTCTGATGAAGTTAGTCATGACAAACCCAGGGAACCTGTTCACAGTTAAACAGTGGATTGAGCTTGCAGTCCTAAACTCATCCCAGAGTACTTTTATTTCACTTTAGAGATGCCTCACAAATTGCTTGCTAAGTTACTAAGGAAACAAACAAACAAACACACAAAAAATCATGTTAGGTAAGGAAGATCAGGGTATAATACTCTGAGCAAAAATTAACTAAGAGATCTGGACAGGCCTTTTTAAGAAACAAAACAAAGAAGCCATCTATGTAGGCTTGAAGAGCAATACTGCAAAGGAAATAACTCATTCTAGAAGCATAGATTGGAACGGGAAAGCTGTAAAATGGGTAGAGGAAGACACCTACTGGAAGCTATCAAATTTTCTATTTCTATAAACCATTAAATTATTTCAGTTTAGCATGAGTGAAGTCCTGCCAGATGTCCTCATTGTGAAATGGATATATTCTTTACTTGTATTAATTTCACCAGCTGCTATTCTATCTCAGCATATGTTATTGCAGCAAATGCAATTTTGTATCTATCAGCATTTCTGAACCATGGTTTCTTTACGCTGCTCATTTTTGCATAAGCTTGTCTACAAACTCAACAATATCAACACAGAACAGAAATTTCCCTGATATTCAAAGAATATGAGAACACTCTGTGTGGTTTTCCTTCTATATAGATACAGTTCATGCAGTCTTGGCGTGTGGCTGACCTGATATGGGGTTTTTTTTGGACGCTGCTGTAACATTTTCCATGGTGTTTTTCACCACTTAAAGATGTAAGCAATTCATGACCTGCTTTTATTGAGTGCAGGTGCCATCTCTTACCTCTCATTGCAGTGGGGTCCATTTGTCTCACTGTCATTGCTAGGAATCTTGACCTTTCAGCTCTCATAATTGCTCCATAACACTCTCTGAAATACATTCTTCCTATTGCTCTCAAAGATGGGATGTAGAATACTACTTGTATCTATCACATACAGATATTTACTGTGGTGTAAATCACAGCTACTTTGGCTTCAAAGATGTGCAATATTTTTTCATCTCAGTTTCACAGCCTGTGGTAGACAAATTTATTCTTATGACTTTTCTTAATCGGTTTGGTAGCGTGTCAGCAGCCGGCACATAATGACAGGAGTTAAAGTGCCTGCTAGCATTTACTATTGAAACCAAATTCTGATGTCTTCATTTATGAACTTTTCAGTTTAATTGTAGTCACAGTTCCATATCTAACAGAGAAATCCACACGACTGTTATATCTGCATGCTGCCACAATGAAACTGTTGTACCTTGTGTAGTAAAGGACAGTCCTTACATCTATGACTTGACAAGAGCCTGGCAGAAATTCAGGTTTTGAATTTCAAAACTCTCAAGTGGTGCTCTCACATTCAACTCATTTTTGAAATGGCCTCCTGGAGATACAAAATATTCTGTGTTTTTGCATCTGGCATATTGAACATATTAAACAATTTTGAGCAAAGGGCTTTTTGCATTGTAAATACACATTTTTATATATTACTTTCCTAGAATTGCTAAATAAATCTTCATTGGAGTTAAAACTGGAAAATCTCAAGACTGCACTTGCCTCCACCATACATCCAAGGCCATTAGTCTTTACCTACAAAGCAATGTCATGCAAATATTCACACTTGCCCACATACTTTGCCTACATTCAGCAGTGATCTGGCTGGGAGAGCAGAACCAGCAAATCCACTTCACCTCAGTAT
Organism: Colaptes auratus; assembly: GCA_015227895.2. Lineage (NCBI taxonomy): Eukaryota > Metazoa > Chordata > Aves > Piciformes > Picidae > Colaptes > Colaptes auratus. The sequence continues at coordinate 84,090,243 of CM037631.1, read as the reverse complement.
GTACAGGCAGTGCAGAACAGCACATCTGGGTTTACTTTAACTACTCCATTAGACTGCAACACCAAGAGCACTGTGCTGCTTCCTGTACCTAAATTGTCCCTACATACCTGAAACAGAACAAAAAGGCTTTGGAAGGTTTCACCATGAGCTGGCCTCTAATTCTTGCTCCAGGTTTCTAAATGTTGCCCAGACTGACTTTCTAGTCACTTTCTCCCAAAAGTTCTTCATTTTAGGAGTGACACCTTGCAAACCACTTTGTAGGAAGACCAGAAGTATCTGTGTTGCACAAGACTGTAGTTGAATGGTTCCTAGTTTTTAATATATCCCTATATGAGAAAATTGTGTCCATCTGTTTGTTGTACCTTCACGTTCCCTGTCTCAGCATACTTAATACATACTTGACAGCAAACTCTTTTTGCAGTGGTTACAAACAACTCCACCCTATCTGCTTACCCTCAGTAACTGCAGCCTCTGATTAACTTGCGCAAGAAAGTAATTGTGTTGACATAGAGGTGAGGACAGGGCTAAACCTTCTCTTTTCTTCCAAACATCATGGGCATTTACACTTAAGTAAACAAAGAAACAAACGAAAGAACAAGTCAAAAGCTTTGAAGAAGATGGGTTTTGAGGTGTTCTTGATTTTGACTGGGTTATATATAAAAAGGTTGAGCTACTTTGCATCCATTAAAATGTACCCAGACAAGACTGGTATTTCATAGTGAGACCTTGCAATAATTTATGTTCAACTTCATATTTTTTGCACCAAGAAATCTCCAAATGTTCTGTCTTAAGGTCTCTTGTTATTTTCATTCCTTCTGCTTCAAGTTTTCTATCAGATGTTGCTGCTAATATTTGTTACAACACTTGAAAGAAGAGAGTTTTCCTTACAGTGTTGTTGTTATGAAAACTCATAGTTTGTTACAGACAATACAGGCATACCAAATTGTCTGTTTTCCATTCTTCTTACGTTAAATTGCTACACAGCCTCAATAGAGAAAGAAGTAACAGCATTTGAAGCTTCATTCTCCATCTTGTGGCAAATCTTCAAGTATCTTGTAATTTATTATCCAATCATTATCCAACGCAGAATGGGTGAATTTAGTCCAGCAGTGCAAAATATGCAGACTAATAGGGCACTCACCTGAGATGTCAGAGATCCAGATTCAAGTATCTAGTCCTGTTACTATCAATAATTTTGTAAATTTGCTAAACTAAAAAACAGTAATAATAAAAAAGGCAAACAAACATTCCATGCAACTGCTGACACAACTGACCCACCCCACTCCCATTGGAATGGGAAGGAGAATTGGGAGAAAAAGGCAAAGTCCCATGGTCTGAAATGAGGAGAGTTTTACAGAACAGCACAGACATAACAATCAGGGAGAACAGTAATACCAATGAAATGGCACATACAGTAAGTGATGCAAAATGCAGAATTAACCCAGAGGACCCAACAAGACCATGACACACCACAGCCAGCTGATCAAAGAACATACAGTTGTCCCACCCAGCCATTCCTTAAATATCAAGTAGGAGGTCAATATCGTATTGAATACCCTAACTGGCTGGTCCTTCTGGCTCCCTTGGCTGTGGCCCCTCCTAGCTTCTTGTGAAAGGAAAACCAAAACCAAACAAACCCAAACCCACAAACCAAAGATCTTAACAGTGTCCTAGGATGGACTTTCCATCCAAGTCTTTTCTTTTGTCACTTAGGCTTAGTAGTGCTGTGAATCTGAATTATCTAAGTAACTCAAATCTTAAATGCTGATTTATAAATTTTATTCTGACTGCTTGGAACCTATTGCTTAAATGAGGAAGCTGTACAATTTTCTTTTCTGAATTGGACTGTAAACATATTTGCTTCGCATGACTTTACAAAAAAGCTTTTATATATGCATAGAGGTCTGTGTAATTACAGCTTACATGGGTCATGGGAAAAGAAAAGTTTCTGAAAGAAACCGTATTTGCTTGACCTTTAATTTACTGAGAAAATACACTAATATAGGAGATTATAGTTGCAGCAGCAGCTGCTACTGAAGAAGTGGGGAAAAAAAAAGTAAATATAATGCTATAGGGTTTTTGGTTTTGTTTCCTTTTTTGATTGAGGAAAGTGGAAAGGAATATGTTATTGAAAGAATATTACGCATTTAAAAGGGGTTTGTAAAGAGAGACAAGGTTTACACTTAATTTCACACTTCTCTTTAGATATTCCTTTGCCCATTTTTTCTTATTGCTCCTGAGTGTCAGATAAGGATTTCACATCACTGAAAACAGAATAAAGGGCAGGGGGATGCAGGAGGAAGTTTTAAGAAAATAAAAATGCAACAGAAAGATCAATTCAGGAAGATTTTGTATTAAGTATATTTTCTAATAATGAATGTGAAATACAAGAAATGCTGATAGGTTAACAAGTGCTATGATGTGACACTGGATTGCATGGTTTTTCAACATTAGATATAATCAGTAAGAGTATTTTACTGCCTTTGACACCGTCCCCCACAGTAAACTGCTGGCTAAACTGTCAGCTCGTGGTTTGGACCGCAACACTCTGTGCTGGGTTAGGAACTGGCTGGAGGGCCGAGCCCAGAGAGTGGTGGTGAATGGTGCCGCGTCCGGCTGGCGGCCAGTCACCAGCGGCGTCCCCCAGGGATCGGTGCTGGGCCCCATCCTCTTTAACATCTTCATTGATGATATGGATGAGGGGGTTGAGTCAGTCATCAGCAAGTTTGCAGATGACACCAAGTTGGGAACAGATGTTAGTCAGTTAGAGGCTAGAAAGGCTCTGCAGAGGGACCTCGACCGACTGGACAGATGGGCAGAGTCCAATGGGATGGCATTTAATAAGTCCAAGTGCCGGGTGCTGCACTTTGGCCACGGCAACCCCATGCAGAGCTACAGGCTGGGGTCAGAGTGGCTGGAGAGCTGCCAAACAGAGAGGGACCTGGGGGTGCTGATTGACACCCACTTAAACATGAGCCAACAGTGTGCCCAGGTGGCCAAGAAGGCCAATGGCATCCTGGCCTGTATTGGGAATAGTGTGGCCAGCAGGAGCAGGGAGGTCATTCTGCCCCTGTACTCTGCATTGGTTAGGCCACACTTGAGTACTGTGTCCAGTTCTGGGCCCCTCAGTTTAAGAAGGACATCGAGATACTTGAACGTGTCCAGAAAAGGGCAACAAGGCTGGTGAGAGGTCTTGAGCACAAGCCCTATGAGGAGAGGCTGAGGGAGCTGGGATTGTTTAGCCTGGAGAAGAGAAGGATCAGAGGTGACCTCATTGCCCTCTACAACTACCTGAAAGGTGGTTGTGGACAGGAGGGGGTTGGTCTCTTCTCCCAGGCAACCAGCACCAGAACAAGGGGACACAGTCTCAAGCTGTGCCAGGGGAGGTTTAGACTCGAGGTGAGGAGGAAGTTCTTCACTGAGCGAGTCATTCGTCATTGGAATGGGCTGCCCAGGGAGGTGGTGGAGTCGCCGTCCCTGGAGGTGTTCAAGGGGAGATTGGACGTGGCACTTGGTGCCATGGTCTAGTTGTGAGGTCTGTTGGGACAGGTTGGACTTGATGATCCTTGGGGTCTCTTCCAACCTTGGTTATACTGTGATACTGTGATACTGTGATACTGTCTTGATTTTTTTACTGTTGTAAGAAACTGCTGATTGTCAGTACAAACTGAGTGCTTTTTCCTCTGCTTTCTCAAAGCATTATCACTACAACCACCATAAGTATGAAGATGATAAGGATACTTGTGTTTGTTGGTTTTTTGGTTTTATTTTTTCACTTTTTAATAGCTGTGTCAGACTACTAACTAGAAAATTATTTTATACAGATGAAGAAAACCAAAGGAAAATTATTTTGAACTTTAATATATGTAACATTAGAGCTTGGTCACTATGGGAATGATTGAAAAAAAGTTAGCACTCTAGCTGGAATTTAATTTGCAGACATCATCGAGCCAGTAATGATTCTGAGAAGAAGAGTGTTCTTACATCCCAAAATGTTTAAATTATAACAGTTTAAGTTCAGAATGTTTTCTTGCAATGAAATAATGTCCAAACAACCACAACGATAAGTACAGAGAAATTTAAGAGGCATGCTAGAGACATGGCAAATTGGCACTTTGCATATTTATGACTCAAAAATTGACAGCACTTTGAAGTAATGCAAAACAGTTTACTATAAACAAGAAGTGTGACAGAGACATCAAAGAAAAGCTTTATTAAATTAATATTAATCCAAAACATTCTGTTATTTAAAGAAAGAAAAGAAAAAAAAAACATGCTAATGCAACATTAATTTCAATACTGGGAATTCACAGGATTCAAAATTTTAATTTTCCCTCTTCTTTTAAAACACAGAGACAGATTTTGTAACATTATATGGAACTCTAATAGAATAACAACAAGCACAATTCACGTGCAGTAACTTGTGATACTGTTAAAAGGAAGCCAAATAACAATATTACTAACCATCATGCTTAATATTTTCTTTAAGTTGAGGAAGGTTTTTGATGGAAGTTCTCATCAATCAGATGCAAACACAGTTTAAATGTAGTATTTCAATATATAGTAGTCTAAATAATTTTGTCTGTCTCAGACATTATGAAAAAAAATATTCTGAGTTAAACTCTGAAGTTACAACTGATTATAGGATTGCCATGCTTACACAGTGTTCAAATTATTAAAACCCTGATTTGCCTCTCTAGACAAATGCATAATTGACATAATTCAATCCATGTAACTTTAAATATTGACCTGAAATATTTCCAACTGTATTGAATTGGTTTTATTGCTAATGTATGGAATACAAAGTAAAATGCTTTTGTCTGAACTTAGGGGATCCTAATGTTGTTGAGCTGAGAGATCATTGAAAGAACTCTTTCTTGCTTTCACCAATCCCTTTGTGCTCATTATGGTCTCTCCCAGATTCCCCATTTGGCTGATTCAGTTCACTAAACCAGCCAAAAGCAAATCTACATTAAAAAAAAAATAAAAAGGAAAGAAGAGGTAAGTGAACACTTTTCAATTTAACACTGACAAATTGAAGAAGAGTCTTACAGGGTATAGGAGTTAACACAAGCAAAGGACACCAATTGTTGCTACCAAGGAAGCAAAATTCTTAAGTATTTCTTGCTAACAAAAGTCTAAATTTATGGCAGGATCTGTATGAGAAGGTTTTGTAATTAATTTGTACAAATACTGTTTTTTTCTATTCTTGACTGCAAGAAACAAAATAAGAGCTTCACAGTATTACAGAGCAAATATTAGCTCAAACTAATCTAACCATAGTGACATTACAGAGCACGGCAGCAAATCAGAGGAAAAAAACAAAAACCCAGCCATGAAAGCTGGAACAGACCATTTTTGGCTTTCTGGGCTGCATCAAAGGAAGCATAGCCAGCAGGTTGAGGGAGATGATTCTCACCCTCTACTCGGCTCTGGTGAGACCCCACCTGGAGCACTGCATCCAGTTCTGGAGCCCCTAGTACAGGAGGGATCTGGAGGTGCTGGAACATGTCCAGAGGAGGACCATGAGGATGATTAGTGGGCTGGAGCACCTCTCCTATGAGGACAGACTGAGGGAGTTTGGGCTATTCGGTCTGGAGAAGAGAAGCCTGAGGAGACCTAATTGTGGCCTTCCAGTATCTTAAGGGGACCTAAAAGAAAGCTGGTGAGGGACTTTTTAGGGTGTCAGGTAGTGATGGGACTAGGGGGAATGGAAAAAAAAAATAGAAAGGGGTAGATTCAGATTGGATGTTAGGAAGAAGTTCTTTACCATGAGGACGGTGAGGCACTGGAACGGGTTGCCCAGAGAAGTGGTGGAGGCCCCATCCCTGGAGGTTTTTAAAACCAGGCTGGATGCGGCTCTGGGCAATTTAATCTCATGTGCAGTGCCCCCGCCCATGGCAGGGGGGGTTGGAACTAGATGATCTTTGAGGTCTCTTCCAACCCTAACAATTCTATGATTCTAAGTGGAAACTCTTTTACAAATAAGTAAGATATTGCTATCCTTACTAGTGCATTTTGTTTTTTTTTTTTAATAACAGAAATACCAGTGGGTGTGGGAATGTCTCCTGAACATGTAATTCACCTTTTGAATGTGGTGATTACATTAAGAATGTGAGAACATGAGAAATAAAGATAAAATCATTGTGAATGACTCGCCTAAATCATCAGCTCTGCCCACAAAGATAGCAATTTTCCAGGGGGTGGGGTGGATGGCAAAGAGAGGTGGAGGCCAGTCGGTGATGACCCCTGTAAGCCCACTGGGAGGCACCTGGATGTCATGTGTGCATTGTAATATGACAAGGGCATGGACCAGGTGTAGCTACAAAGAATGAACCAGGAACAGTATAAAACACTGCAGTTACGCTGACTTAAAATAAGAGAAACATCACTGAGAACATCACAAGATGGAGCAATCTCAGCCAGAGTGACAGCAGAACAACATCTACAGCAGTCCAGGAATGTCTACCCACCTCCCTGCCAAAGAAGAACCCTGGAGTGGTAATTATCGCTCCATTTATCCCACACTTTCTTTCTCCATTCTCTCTCTCTCTTTCCCTTTTCCCTCCTTCTCTGGTGTGTGGGGTGTGTTTTTTTTGTAAGTAATAAACCATTTCATTTTAATATATGACCTCGCTGGTGTCTTAATTTCACTTATGGAAATGTTCAAAAGAACTGCATCTCCTTCTCACCTTCTGGATCAAGACAGTGGGAGCATCAATACTGTATAAGGTAGCACCATTTCTGTGCAAGCTTATTTTGCTTCATCTATATTGTCACCTTTCTTTCATGAGTTGTTTTCCTGAGACAGTTGCAGTCCTAGGGAAGGATAATATTTTTTACCCAAAGCTATGGTAGATAGATAACAGTAGGGTGAAAAGTACAATGTAATGAAGAAAAGTCATAACACTTTGGTGATTAATATCAGAATTTCTTATCTATTTAGAATTTTAGATTTATTCCTTTTCTAAGTTGATGTTTCTTGAGAAACATCAAACAGATTTCAACTCAGAATCTTCTTAAGAAAATTCTTGGAAAAATAAATGGTTTGAAGTTTAAGAGACAAGGTTAAGAAGACATTGCTGTGAGTAAAAGAGCCTGTGGATGGAAGTGGGTGAAAGTTAATAGAGAGGAGAAGAGAAAGAAATTACTGAATACTATGACATTAAGGGAACAGGTAAAATATTAAGTAAGGAGGCACAGCTAGCACCTGTGAATAATACTGGAGGGCCCATCAAGGCTCTTCCTGCCTAACTGGGGGGCCACCAGGCACCCCAGCCTTTGTCCCAATCACCATCACCTGGTGTGCACCATGGGGACCCACCAGTGATGAGAGGAGGATTCCTCAGCCCAGATGGGATCAGCTTGGGGCTTCTGCCTATCCTGGATCGATTAAAAAGGGGAGTGGGCAGGGAGGACAAAGTGGCCACATCTGGAATGGGAGGAGACTCCAACAGAGCCCAGGTGCTCTGGGATTTGAGGGGCAAAAAGGGGGAAAATGGGGCAGGTGAAGTGGGAAGATATGGTGGGAAAGGGGAGGTGGTGGTGAAAGAAAGAGATATTAAAATAACTTTATTTTCCATGAATCTTCCATAATGCAAAACTGCAGTTCATGGTTTCTTTTGCCTCCATGCAAAAAGAAGAAACCCATCAATGCTTCATTAAATAAAGCACGATGGTGGCTATTGCAAAGAAACCTTTCCATAGGTATCATTTTGCTTGGTGGGAAAATCTGTGCTTTTCAGATCAAAATAACAAGTTTTAACAACAACAAAACCAAAGTCCTCCAAGAGTAAATTTTCTCCCTGGATACCAACAGAAAACACCAGGATGATGAAGGGACTGGAGCATATGCCCTGTGAGGAGATGTTGAAAGCCCTGGGGCTTTTTAGTCTGGAGAAGAGAAGACTGAGAGGGGATTTAATAAATGGTTATAAATATCTGAGGGCTAGGGGTCAAGAGGGAGGGGACAGGCTCTGCTCAGTTGCACCCTGTGATAGGACAAGGGGTAATGGATATTAACTATAGCACAGGAGGTTTCACCTCAATATGAGGAGGAGCTGCTTCACTGTGAGAGTCACAGATGACTGGAACAGGCTCCCCAGAGAGCTTTTGGAATCTCCTTCTCTGGAGAATTTCAAGACCCATCTGGTTGTGCTCCTGTGTGACCTGTGCTACATTCTATGGTCCTGCTCTGGCAGGGGTGTTGGACTTGATGATCTTCCAATCCCTAACATCCTATGAATATTCTAAGTTAAAAAAAAATATATATAAAAAAATGTAGCAGCCTTCATCCTAGTTGTGTTACAAAAATTTAAGAACCAGAAAGGTACTTTTGTAAACAAAGCATGAATCCATGAGCTGGTTTGAGATGATTGCTATTTTTTCATGCTCTCTGAAAGAAATACATTAGGATCATCCTGCTTAGCTAGCAGTCTTTGAACACACATTAGACAGACTGGTGAGTTTGCTCTGCAGGCAGGTTTTCCAAGGTTCATCCATTCCTAAGATTAATATAGCCCTCTGTTATAGACTTTACAATGTAGTAAGGCTATATTTGCTGACAGGTATTACCTCCTCAATTTTATAGTCAAAACTTAAACTGATCAGAAACAGTAGGCATTTAAGTCTCAGGTCTGATGTATATATATGGATTACTGATATATAGAAGGTTATTTCTATTGCAAAAATAACAAGGCAATTCTCATCTAAAATCTGATTCTGCAATAAAGAGGTATGTTTCTGTGTGACTACTGTTTTGATCACATATTAAAAGAGAATGTTTGACTTTTTTCTGTATGGCTTCATTCCTAAACCGGTCACAACTCCTTTTTCACTGGAATATATAATCGATGTGTAACATATTTAATTTATAAGCGATACTGTCAACAAATTATCTGTGAATAGTTTTGTTTGTCTGATTTTCTTCTCCCTTTCTAATACAATTCACTTTTTAATTTATTATGGCTATGGATAAGGATTAAGGGCTAATTGGTTGGGCCCCAAGAGCTCAAATGAGACACAATTATTATTATTTTTTTTTCTACATGATAAATAAGGAGAACGGAAGGAAATGAGGAGACCTGGAGAGAACACAGAATTTCAGCATAAAATAATATGAAATTTCAATCTGGGGTTTAAACAATTTAAACTTTGTATCTTGTCTTTGGTGAACATAAACTGAGACTCACTAACAAAGATTCACAGATTGTGTCAGGTAGGAAGGGACCCTCAAAGGTTATCTTGTCCAACCCTGCTTCAGTTTTGAGACTGCCCAGGGCCACTTCAAATCTGATTTTGAATGTCTCTAGTGGCCTCAACCATATCCCTGGGCAACCTATTCCACTATTTTACCATTCTCAGTGTAAAGATCTTCTTTATGCCTCACTTAAATCTACCCTGCTCCAATTTAAAACCATTACTGCTCATCCAAATGAAGGTGGGAACCTAGGCAGAGCTTCCACAGGACATGAAGGTGCAGGTCACAGGCTGTCTCTCCCTGGTAGCAGGGGTCTGTGTGCAGTGTGAGCATGTAGATGATCCACTCAGCTGAGCAGCACAGCTGCAAGATGTTGAAAGGCTGCAAAATGAAGTGGAAAGGCGTAGGAGCATTAGGCAGGCTGAAGTGGAGATTAAAAAAAAATAAAAAAAAATAGGAAGAGAGACATAACCTTTTGTCACTTTCTGTGAATAGTCTAGAAATACAGACTTCTTGGGATGATAATGCATCCTGGCTTAGTTGATTACATTAGAACAGGATGTTTTTTCACCAAAGGTATCCAACTCTTCACTAGCTGCAGAGCATCTAAGCAGGTAACTCAGATTAAAAATTAAGATCAGGATTCTACTATATAATCAATGGCTGCCAAGTGCAGTTTGGGATACATGCAGCTTCCTGAGTAACTCTCTGATCTAGTCATCATGCATCCTATCTGCTAATTTCATGCAGATAACTCAAAAATATAATGTCTTGAGGTACTAATATTTTCCTAGATGGCATTTGTTTTAAATTCCTATCTGTCACACATTTTTAAACATTTAAGATATCCACTTCATGGTTTATATTTTGGTATGAATAGAATGCAATTTTTAGACTAGGAAGGACATGGTTATTCACTGTAGTACAAGATGAAGCCAAAATACCCACTGAAGTATTTCCATTTTCTCAAGTAATGAAATGAGTGTAAAAATGCAAACTTGCAGTCACAATAGCGCTTATAAAACGGCGTAAACCATATGCAAAGTACAAAAAAACAGTCCATATAGAGTATAGCACTACTTCATATTGTTTACCTGTTGAGGTTACAGAAATCCACAGAATGAGAATACCTGGGTTGAATTTCCATTAGTATTTAGCTAAATATCAGCTTCACTTTGACCAGATGAAATCGTGTACTGTATCACTTTAAAGAAAACATAACTGCTTGATGTGATTCTAAACGAAGATATAATGAATCATCAGTGATAATTGTCATTCAGTTTATATCTACTCATACAATCAGAACTATTTATCTGATTAGCTGTAATCAAAGATTTAGTAAAACAATTTCTATTCATGCTAATCAGATTTGACTGTGGAATCTGAAGGTTTGCAATGAGAAACTTTGCAAGTCCTGTACTAGACTCTGTCTGCCCAGGGATGGTTTACCAGGGAAGCTGGTTTAGTTCTGTCATTAATGCAGGCATTTACATCTGATATAATCATCAGTTTTAAATTGAGGAGAATCAGGCAATTTGGAAGAATGATTCACAGTACCAGAATACTGAAGGATAAAACAAATTAGAGCAAATAATTACTCCTACCTTAAAGGTGCTTCTTTTTATTAAGTAATAATAAAATGAACCAAGTGCAATTAATTCAGCTGTACAAATGAATCAAGACCTTCTGTCTGTCTAGCTCCTCAAGTCTCAGGTGTCTAGAACTCTTTTTCATTAATTAATTTTTCTATAATAACATTGGTACTTATTTAATAGTTGAATTTACTTAGAAATTGAAAGTGTGTCTTGAAAGGCTATAGATATTCTTGAAGTTTGCTGAACACAGCATAAAATGTAGTAAAATGAAAACTTTTCATAAAACAAGTTCAAAGTGTGAAGAGAATAAAAATAAATAGTGGTGTTGTACAATAGTGCATTAATTGTAGAATTATGAGAAGATGACTTTATTTTCCTTATTTGCAATGTGAACATATGTAAGAAGAAAGTATATATTAAAACCAGTAATTACAATCATGTCTTTAGAATTAAGCCGAGTTATCAACAACACCATTTGCTCTTCTAATAGCTTGAATATTTTTGTCTTAAAATATAAAATAAAATACAAATGCATTTGGGCAATAGAATATTAATAAATTGGAATACCATAGTAAATCATAACAGGACTAGAAGAAGCCTTTTGAATCATCACTTATAGATTGCTCCTGCAGGCAACTCTTCCAGATGATCTCTTTGCTAGACTGATCAAATTCCATTTAGTCACAGTTACTGTTTTGGGGTTTTGTTGGTTTGCTTTGTTCTCTTTTATTTTTTACTAGGATGACATTTCATAATTTTTCTTTATAAACATTTATTAAAACTCCTCTCAGTCTTCTCTTCTCCACAGTAAACAGCCTCTCAGCCTTTTCTCATACAACACATGCTCCAGTCCCTTAATCATCCTTGTAACCCTCCGTTGGACTCTCTCAAGTAGATTCCTGTCCCTCTTGAAGTGGGGAGCCCAGAATTGCATGCAATATTCCAGGTGTGGTGTTTATAAATATGTGAAGGGCAAGTGTCAGGAGGATGGAGCCAGGCTCTTCTCAGTGATGTCCAATGATAGGACAAGGGGCAAGGTGTGCAAGCTGGAGTTTATGTTCCACTTGAACATAAGGAAAAATTGTTCCACTGTGAGGGTAATAGAACACTGGAATGGACTGCCCAGAAAAGTTGTGGAGCCTGCTTCTCTGGAGATATTCAAAGCCCGCATGGATGCATTCCTGTGTGACCTGCTTAAGATGATCCTCCTCTGGCAGGAGGCTTGGACTGGATGATCTTTCAAAGTTCCATCTTTGGTATGTTCCATTACTCCAGATAAAAGCAAAACAAAGAAAAACAAAGCAACACAACACAGAACAAAACAAACAACAAAACAAACAAACAAACAACCCCGGTGATATTTATATACTTTCTCTATATTTTTCAAGCATTTCTTTATTTTAGGACTTAGTTATCTAAAGGACTTTAAAAGTAGGATTCACATTATGTAGTTTAAGCCATCCATAACTGTCATCTAAATCTGTCTCTAAATTATGGAAAGTCTCTTATGCTTGCCTTAGGTCATTATTTTACAACTGGAAGAACAGTCACTCTGTCTAGCAGCCATTTAGATTGTCTTCTTCCATTAACTACATTGAGTGCCAAGAAGAGCTGCTTGTATCACATGCTTAACTTTTAGGTGGCTAAATTTAAATTAGACAAGTCAGCCTGCAGGAAAACTTACATTTCTCTTGCATTTGAAATATCTTGAAGCTTGTCATATCAGCACAGTACTTAGATTTTTGCAATAATCTAAAAGGAAGATGTTTCAAAAGTTGCAGTTATCTGCTGTATGCTGAAAAGAATTCTGATAAAGCATAAAAAATTCTCAGTCATCTGACAGCTGGGAGATTAAAAGTTCCATAAAGATGCAGAAGCCTTTTCCTGTACATTTGCTGCTTTCCTCTAGAAGTAGTAGCATTTTCAGGACATTCAATGGATTATGGAACAACATAGTACAGGGGAAAATATTTTCAAAGTAGGAATCATGTCAGGATGATCTTCTTTCTTCTTCATCTTTGTCATTTTCATCTTCCTCTTCATCTTCTTTCTTCCTTTTCACTGTTTTGGTTTGGGTTTCTTTTTAAGCATTTTTTTCTTGACTCATCAGCTCTCCTGTTTTTTCTCTTTCTGTTCTCTTCCCTGTCCCTCAGGGGATGGTAAGGGCTGCAACTGAGAAGCTATGTGATACTTCACTGTCATCCTAGGTTAAATCGTAACAGAACTGAATACCATAGCAAGAAGACAAGGGGAAAAAATTATATACAACCATTGCTCAAATTTAACTTTTCTGATTCTGTCACTACCTGCACAATACAAGTTTTACCACTTATTGTGGTTTTTCTAATTCTTCTTTTTTCTTCAGTTGTATTTTGTTGCTCTACCTCTTAGAGCAATAAAAGGCTAAAATTTCTGATTTTACCTAATAATTTATGCTCCTAAATTACCACTTAATAATAAACAGAAAAATACAAATACTTTTGAAAATTTTACATTTATTACTATTAATTTGGCTTATTACTTTTTATCACAGCAGGCAGAATAAGAAATGGTTTTTAAGACAAATAGCAATATGTACTTCAGGAATTTGCAATTTAACATATTTGTGAGATCTTATTCAAATAGCAGAATGCAAAGATGAGTCTTAAAATTTGGAAGCTTTCTTCATGCATAAGAGAAATAAAATCCCGACGCTGGATTAACAGGATTTTTATGCATGATTTTTATTTTGTTTTTCATAATCACACTGGATACACTATCTTTGGGTGGCTGCTGAATGACAATTATTAACACTGTATGGTGTTTCTGCTTTGCAGTGAACTTATCTGAACTAAATAAAGACCTGGAAGTGGTCATCTAGCAACATTACCTTACAGAGTAAAAAATACTTGTAGTGTGCGTGGTACTGTAACTAAAGACACTTCCACTCTTTTAAGCAGGTAGGATACCATAGGATACAGTAAGGAGTCTCAAATTGTGTGGCTGAGGGAGCTGGGGTTGTTTAGCCTAGAGAAGAAGAGGCTCAGGGCAGACCTTATTGCTCTTTACAACTACCTGAAGGATGGTTGTAGCCAGGTGGGGGTTGGTCCCTTCACGCAGGCAACCAACAACAGAACAACAGAACACGGTCTCAAGCTGTGCAAGGGTAAGTTTACGCTTGATCTTAGAAATAATGTCTTCACAGAACGAGTGATTGCCCATTGGAATGGGCTGCCCGGGGAGGTGGTGGGGTTGGCATCGTCGAAGTGTTGAAGAACTGGATGAAGCACATGGTGCCATGGTCTCGTTGATTAGCTAGGGTTGGGTGATCGGGTGGACTTGATGAACTTGGAGGTCTCTTCCAACCTGATTGGTTCTGTGATTCTGTGATATTGCTGGAGGCTGACATTTCATTGATTTTAACTGTCTGCCCATGATCAAGCTTTCTATGCTCACATTAGTGTCAAGGGAAATCATACAATACTGTGTAATCTTTTAATTTTAAATTTGTCTGTATTTATTTTTATTGTTTTTAGAATGGAGTCTTGTGGTAAAGGATGAATTAGGCCCAGAATTATGCCCCAAATATTGCCAAAACATGTCCCTACATGTTTTGCCCTTCTGGAGCGGGTACTCAGCCCAGAGCTGAGAAAACAAAGGCATCAACAAGTTGGAGTAAACAATCCAACCTGCCTTGTTTGGAGTAAACAAGGTCATGTACTCACTTTATGGGATGCTTGTGCTGTGCTTGTGCTTCTTCCAAGTACGGGCATAATCTGGCTACATGCTCTGTCATAGGCTAATGTTGCTGACCAAGTTTGACTACTGGCTAAATCCAAGTCTCAAGCAAATTGGACATGATGATCTTGAAGGTCTCTTCCAACCTGGTCTATTCTATTCTATTCTATTCTATTCTATTCTATTCTATTCTATTCTATTCTATTCTATTCTATTCTATTCTATTCTATTCCGTTCCATTCCATTCTATTCTAAATTGTATATATTACCCAAATTGTATACAACTTGCTCTTTTGTTCTTTTGTGCTCTTTTGCTCTTGCTCCATGCACATGTTCTGCCTTTGCATGCAGTCTGGAGAGAAGCCTGGGAGGAGCCCTTGTGCTTGCAAAGCCAGGTTTAAGCCTCTTTCCTTAAGTTGCATGTGTCTGACACCTAGCCTCACTGCCGTAGTCAGCCACCAGATGCCTGCTCTGGTGGACAAATGACAGATTACACCCTAGTTCTCTTAGTGAATAACTATTGTATTTTTTTCTAATTTGGTTAAAAATTGCTAAACTGTACCAATTTATGAAGAACATATCCATGACCATGCACTAGAAACTGCATATATATATATATACACTGCTTTAAAGTTATTAATATTTGATATTAATAAGAAATAATTACTATTATTAATAATATTTGATAATTCATATTAATAACAATTACAAGTCTGAAATTTAATCAATAATTGCACCTATAGATGATGAGGCCATAGTGCTCAAGATCATTTTCTGGTGTGTCTTATTTAACAATGTAGATTTAAAACAAAAAATCATTAATTTATAAAAAAAAAAATCAAAAATGTATAGTAGATCATATGAGCTACATCAAATCTAAGATATTTTAATTCATTTCCTCCAACTAGATACAAAACCCAAGGTGTTCTCTAGAGCAAAGCAGCCTGCTAGTATGGTTTGAAAGAATAAAGGAGGAATTACCTGTTTAAAAAAACTATGCAGCTGTATTGTGTAGCACTGTGAACTTGAACTACTGACTGGCAAAGTAGGGATCTCTCCCTGAGGAAATGAAGGGATGGATTACTGCTGTCAGGTATATCTACCCATTTACAGGCTAATTCATCACAGACCTTTACTTTTCCTGAAGTCATTGAAAAAAATATTTTCTCTGTTTAAGATGAAAATACTGATCCCAGAGTAATGAAAAATGTTCTGTTGTCATTGACTAAATTGCTACATCTAGAACCTATGCATTTACTTGATCGGTATGTACTTTCATCAGCCTCTTTATCTGTTTCTCATTCAAGGCTATGAATAATTACTTGTTCTTTTTGAGTACCTGTACAACGAGAGAAATGGAAAAATAGATTTATTTTGACTCTAAAATTTTGATTGCAAAATAGTGACACACAATAATTGTAAGATGACAGTGACTATTTTAAGACTGATACCTAAAAAGAGGATTTTGGTGGGTTGAAAATTCCCCCCTCAACATCAAATTTGCCAGACCAGCTTAGTTGGAAGCAAATGAAAGCTGTATTTATAAGCAAAACTGCAATCTACAGTGAAATGCAATGAATATGTGCAAATATACAATATTAACAGATATTTACAATTAATAAACAGTACAAGGACACCTCTGGCCAAAGACCAGGGAAAGCTAATAGCTTCTCCTTCCGTGCCCTCCTTTACCCACCTTCCAACACCCCCACCTCCCCATACACAAAAGGGACAAGAGAAAGGAGCAGAAAGACGTTAGACTTAGCCAAAACAATGCAGCTAAGGTCAAGTTCTTGGTGCCCTGTCCTGTAGGACCAAAATCTATACCCTCTGGCTGTCCCTGTCTTTTAAACCCAATAAACAACAGTCTTCCAATATGAAGCCTGAGTAATATCTGTATATTATTTGTTTTGACACTATATATAAACAGCATTTAATTTTGCCCTAACTCAGACTTCACCATTTCCTCCTATGTAGCAAAGCATTTTCTTTTGTAAAGGTATTATTTTCCATGTTCTTCATGGGACATGCTCAAATAATATGAGTATTGTGAAATCCTAGGTGGGAAATAAAACATTTCTGCAGTGTACATCCCCTATATTGAAGGGTGCCTGTCATATTTGGCCATAATATATGAAGTCACCATCATTGGAGGTGTTCAGGAGGAGACTTGATGGGGTGCTTGGTGCCATGATCTAGTTGTTTGGGTGGGTTGGATTGGTTGATAGGTTGGACACGATGATCTTGAAGGTCTCTTCCAACCTGGTTTATTTTATTGTATTGTATTGTATAAGTAGAAGTGAGTTAGTATCTCTCCCAGAATGAAGTAGAAAGAGAAGAGAAGCGAGATTGTTTTGGTACAACTAGTTTAAGTCCCTTATCTCTTCCAATGGGATTGTTTAGAACTATTATTATTTTCCTTTTTAACAGCCAATAGTGATTTATTTACACTTTACTACTTTCTGTTCAAGATCTGTGAAAAATTTTTAAAGGCATAGCCTAAAACTACCATAAGAGTTAAAACAAATCGAAACAGAATAAAAATGAATATTGTACTTACTATGATAGAGTTAAAAAATAAGTAGTGTATTTTTTTCTATATGAAATATTTTCAAGTTCCATTACGGGAAATGATGGAAAATTCAAACCTACCTTCAGAAAACATAGCACCGATGATCAAAGTAGTAGCAATCATTATTTTATGTGGCCTGACTTGTTGTAGTTTCCTGCTGAATTTTCTATACAGTTTTGTTGTTTTTTTCCCCCAGGTTATAAATGTAATTCATATGTCAAAATTTACACATACTATCTTCTTCAGACAGTACCTCTGTACTGCAGCAAGAATCTCCTGAAACAACTTTCAGGTTAGAATAAATTTAACTTTGATCATATTAATTAACTTCTGATTTTTATTATTTTATTAAATATTTCTGTCCCAACTGCAGAAATAGTTTGAATGCAGATTAACTTTCAGAGATCTGAATTTAAGTCAGTATATTTTTTTGTTTCCACTGATGCATCTGAAGTCATAATGAATCCTTAAAAAGTAAACAAAATCTGCATTAAATTAGGAGAGCAGTTGTCACATAAGCAGTAGAGTGAACAGGGAAGAATAAGGGACTTGGAAAATCTCCACAGGTCGGTAGTTCACTGTTTTAATGAGATCATGTGAGATAGAAGAAAACTCAAACAAAAAGCAAACCCAACCCCAAAAAAACAACTCATCTGAGACACTTTTTGTTAAATACTTATCTTTTTATTCTAATAAATGATATATTTCAGCAACAAAACGAGCAGTATTATAAAATTTCTTGAGTAAAAGTAGTGCACTCTGTAAAAATTTCCCTTCTAAGATCTGTAACTATTTGAGGAGGGAGTGAGAGGAAGGTAGACACATAAAATTATTATTGTATGTAGGTATACTGAAGCACTAGGGTGGGAAAAGTTTGCCTTCAGCTTGATGCTGAAAACTAACAATGTTGAGCTGGCTACAATAATGCAATATAATATTTTTCTATAGAACATGTGTACAAATAGTAAAAAAGAACCAACCCAACTGCCACTCCTCCCCTCCAACACCACCCCCCCCAACAAACAAACCAAACAAAATAAAACAAACAAATATACAACAACAACAACAACAAAAAGAAGTGCACTGCTTCCTGGTGATATAAGAGCTTGGTTTAGCTACAGTGTTGGGCTCTAACTCTGCCAAAATTTGAGACAGCCAGAGTTTTCACCTGAATATTCTGAGGTTGATATCTGAACCCACTTAAATGCATAAAAAGATAAATACGTCAATATTTTGCACCCAATAGTGATCATTAGTACCACTACTCAGGTCAGTCATCTCAAAAGGCAATTAATTTTCACTGCCTTAGCAGAACTGCTTACTGGCCATTTGCTTTCACCTTTTTATTTTATTTTTCAAAGCCTGGGGAATACCCAAAGTGTACTTACAGTATAAAAAGTAATGGTCAAAATGCTTTCACAGTGTGAAGGACACAAGTGGAGGGCAGAAATTCGAAATGAAAGTTGAAGTTGGTAGATAAGTGGTCCATATCAGTGAAATTGCTGGAAGGTTAAAATGTTCCACTTACAGCAAGCACATGTGCTGCTGGATGATTGAGCAGTGCCCTGCAGTAGTGGAAAAAAGTAGTTCTGGCATGAGACTTATTCCAGTGAGCTCTGAGAGTTAAACAAAAATAATTCCTGTAAAAGAATTCCTTATCTTTTGATGGTACTTTGGGATAGCCTCTAATACAAATGTAAGGTATTGTGTGAAATGAAACAGCAGCAATAAGAAAATCAATGCTGCTTCTAACACAATGGCTACTGCTCTGTGGTGGCTGTGGGTGAATCTGCAAAAAAAAATCAGATTCCGAATGCTCATAATCAGCAACAATTTTATTCCTCAATAATGATTTTTTTTTCTTCATTATCTGTGAGAACTTTATCTCTTTTTGCTATTTAAATTTATTTGAAAAGGGCCTCTGCCAGATGATTGAGGCATCATGGTAGAATGTCAGTTTTACTACTAAACTGTAAGAATATTTACTGTCTTAAAATCATAGAGAAGAAAACAGCAAAGGTTTACTTTAACTTGTGAATACCTACAAGTATTTATAGACATCTGCTAGACACTTTGCTAAAAATTGACACCTACTGTTAATGACAACTGGTGTTAATAAACCCTAATAATAATAAAAGTCATTATAAACCGGTTCAGAAAACTTCAGAATTAGACTAGATGAGAGTCAATAGAAATAATTGCACAGACATTGAAGGTGTCATTTTAATTTTGTATTAACCTGTTGCCTTCCAGATAGACAATTAAAGAGATACTTCACAAATATTGACTGAAGAAAAAAAAGTCACTAAGCCTGTAGCATTCAATTTTGAAATAAATTATAGCCAATCTTAGTTGTCATCCTGAAAAAAAAAAGGGAAAAAAAAAACAACTCACAGGAAAAAATATTTGTGCATTATATAATGCATATCAAACAACACAGTTGAAAACTTTTTGGTGAAGTTGATAACAATTACATTACTATCTTTCACTAGTGTTAGGCATTATTTTTAATGACAGGTGAAGGCAGAGAGTGTTAAATGATCTTGGCCATATAATGTAATAACTTTTCCATTTCTACATAACTTTATCAGAATTGCCTTAATTGCAGCTTTAACAGTAGTATGACAGGTTGGACTTGATGATCTTTGAGGTCTCTTCCAACCCTGGTGATTCTGTGATTCTATATGATTCTGTGAAAAGCAGGAGCATCAGAATACATGCTGTGTTTTTATTCAACAAGATAGGGAAGATGATGAAAAAAAAATAAAAAGGTTTGAAGAGTTAGGGCACAACATTAAGGCAAGGGCAATTTCCTCAGCTTTAGATGAAACTTCTACATTTGGCAAAGCAAAAATGTAAAAATGCCACGGTTAGGATTTAACTGAAAAGGAAGAAATACCCAGTCATAAAGTTTTTCTACAAAATACAATGTTGCTTCATCTGAACTTTTCTTTGAAAAAGGTGTAGGCTTTGTTTCTAAGGGACATACTTTAATCTATGTTTCCTAGTGTGGAACTGGTCTGCCTACTGTAAAATTACAGGATATTTTCTACTATTTTCAATTAGAGGACAGTAGGAGTCCATGAGAAGCTCAATAAATACAAAAGCCTATGACATTTCCCACAGCATTCTCCTCAAGAATCTTGCAGTCTATGGCATAGACAGGTGTCATCTTAGTTGGATTAAAAACTGGCTGGACAGCCAGGCACAAAGAGTTGTGATAAACAGTTAAATCCAGCTGGCAGCTAGCCACAGGTGGTGTCCCCCAGGGATCTGTATTTGGGCCAGTTCTGCTTCATATCTTTATTAATTATTTGAATGAGGGGATTGAGGGCACCATCAGCAAGTTTGCAGATGACAATAAATTGAGTGAGAGTGTTGATCTGCTTAAGGGGAGGAAGGCAATGCAGAGGGATCTGGCAATCCAAATCAATGGACTAAGGTCAATGGAATGAGGTTTAACATGGCTGAGTGCCGGGTCCTGCACTTTGGTCATAATAACCCTAAGCAATATTACAGGCTTGGGGAGAGATGGCTGAACATGAGTCAGAAATATGCCCAGGTGTCCAAGGCAGCCAGTATCATCCTGGCCTCTATCTCAAACTGTGTCAAGCAGGAGGAGAGAAGGGGATTTTACCCCTGACTTGGCTCTGTTGAGGCCACAGCATGAATACTGTGTTCATTTTTGGGCATTTTTGGGCAGGTGGATAGATGATGGTAGGGCAGTAGATGTAGTTTATCTTGATTTCAGCAAAGCATTTGGCACCATGTCCCATAGCATCCTTGTAGCTAAACTGAGGCAGTGTGGTCTGGATGATCAGGTAGTGAGGTGGATTGTGAACTGGTTGAAGGAAAGAAGTCAGAGAGTTGTGGTCAATGGGATGGAGTCTAGTTGGAGGCCTGTATCTAGTAGAGTCCCTCAGGAGTCAGTATTGGGACCAGCACTATTCAATACAGTCATCAACGACCTGCATGAGGGAACAGAGGGCACTGTCAGCAAGTTTGCTGATGACACCAAACTGGGTGGAGTGGTTGACATACCAGAGGGTTCTGCTGCCATTCAGTAAGACTTAGGCTGGAGAGCTGGGCAGGGAGAAATTAAACGAAATTCAATTAGGGCAAGTGTAGAGTCATGCACCAGGGAAAGAACAACCCCATGTACCAGTGTAGGTTGTGGTCCGACCTGTTAGAGAGCAGTGGAGGGGAAAAGGACCTGGGGGTCTTGGTGGATGGGAGGTTGACCATGAGCCAGCAATGTGCTCATGTGGCCAGGAAGGCCAATGCCATTCTGGAGTGTATTAGAAGGGATCTTGTTAGTAGGTTGAGAGAGGTTCTCCTTCCCTTCTGTTCTGCCTTGATGAAGCTGTACCTTGAATATTGTGTCCAATTCTGGGCTATTTAGTTCAAGAATGACAGGGAACTGCTTGAAAGAGTCCAGTGCAGAGCCACAAAAATATTAGGGGAGTGGAACATCTCCCTTATGAGGAAAGACTAAAGGAGCAGGGTCTCTTTAGCTTGGAGAAGAGGAAACTAAGGGGTGACCTCATTAATGTTTATAAATATGCAAAGGGTGAGTACTGAGAGGATGGAGTCAGGCTCCTCTCAGTGATGCCTAATGACAGGACAAGGGTCAATGGGTGGAAGCTGAGGCACAGGAAGTTCCATGTAAACATGAGGATGAATATTTTCACTGTGAGGGTGATAGAACACTGGAACAGGCTGCCCAGGGGGGTTGTGGAGTCTCCCTCTCTGGAGATATTCAAGACCTGCCTGGATACATTCCTGTGTGATTTGCTCTAGGTGATCCTGCTCTGGCAGGGGGGTTGGACTAGATGATCTTTTGAGGTCCCTTCCAACTCTTAACATTCTGTGATTGTGTGATTGACAGCACTTTTAATTTCTGACAGTGGCATATATCTCTTATGACTTACCTTTGGAGCAACTAAGAGTTTTAATTTAGTTACTTTAGTTAAATGTGTGGTAAATATAAAATGAATCTGGGTTGAACACATTTGCAAAATATAATTTCAATTATTGAAACAGAAGGAACTATGGAGAAGAGAACTGAGTGGGAAGGGGAATGATAAAGAGAAATTTATTTTCCTTTCATATGAAATTACAAATTTTTTCATAGCAAAATCAAACATTGGAAAAAAATATATATACACACACACATTTATTCTGAATAACAGAGGAGATTACAAGTAGGACTTTTTATTCTCCCTCTTCAGAAATGTGGGATGTGAAATTTAAGCTGTCTGCTGTCAATCATCATCTTGCAACTTTCACTGTGACATGATTAGCTATTCTGAAAGACATTATTTTTTGGAAATTTTCACTCCACTGGAATACAAATTTTGGATTTGCCTTTCTTACATGTATAATTCCATTTCCTGAGCTATAGTTGTCAGAACATGATGGTCTTTATTGTTTTTCAAATAAAAATTAAGATATTTGGGTATTAACTCTGTTCACTGTTGGAATTGTAATCTTAGATACAGATATTTTTAAGACCATGGCATGAAATGGATTCAATGTTGGATCTTGTTTCCCTGTGAAATACATACTCTTCTGGCATTACAAACCAAGATGCAGTTCCAGACATTCCAAGCAGAACAGCAAAAAGTTCATCCATTTTGTTACTCTGTGATCTGTTATAACATTCAAAATAGACTATCTCTAAGGTCCCTTCCAATCTAAACCATTTTATGATTCCATGATTCTGTGATTAGTCAGACCATTAAAACATTTATGTTGTTTTGGTTTTGGGGTTTTTTTACAGAATTGAAGTAGTGTAATTGAAGTAGTGTTCAAATCTATTTGTGAAGAACCCTACATGCCTTATAAAGATGATCAATGCTGGCTAAAAGCATAGTTCAATGTAGGCAGTGCTGCAAAATGACTGCATTTTTACCATGTTATTTACTAACAATCATAGAAATATACAGCAAGAGGAAAATCACAAAAGTATTAGAAAGATACTAAAGCAAAAAACAAACAAACAAAAACTAACCACCACCACCACCACAACAACAACAAAACCCCCCAAACCCAAAAGCACCACAACAAGAACTGTAACAACAAAAACCATGACATAGGAGAAGCTCATAATAAGTGCCCCAAACACTGTACTTTGTTGAAGACATTGCTACTGGACAAAATCTCTAAAATATG
This sequence comes from Colaptes auratus, assembly GCA_015227895.2. Classification (NCBI taxonomy): domain Eukaryota; kingdom Metazoa; phylum Chordata; class Aves; order Piciformes; family Picidae; genus Colaptes; species Colaptes auratus. Next base: position 84,066,986 of record CM037631.1, on the reverse strand, counting down.
ATAAAATATTTAAATAACCAGTTAAATGTAAATGACAAAGTAACATTCAAAGAAAAGAGAAGTTGGGGAAGGAATAGTGGAACGAATGGGGAAAGTTTAGTTTTTGGGGAACCACAGAATCACAGAATCCATCTGGTTGAAAGAGACCTTCAAGATCATCCAGGTCAACCTTCAAATCACTGTTGAGTTGAATGAATGTCTCAAAGGAACTATACCATCACTTACCGGATTCAGGAAATCATCTGACAGCATTTCTGAGTCCAAACTTTGACCTTCACCTAAATACATGAAGAATAAACTGTAGTACTTGCTGTTTATTCTTTATTTTAAGCTCTTCTTACCAGCATTTTTCAGAATTTAAAAACTAATCAGAAATGTGTAATAATATCTGCATTTAAAAAATATAGTTTAGCAGTAATATTCTCTAAAGAAATAGTAATCATCTGGGGCAAAATCAGAGCAAGGTGATTCTGCTGACTAAATATGTTGAAGTGTTTCCTTCAGGCAGTAATCTTTGTTTCCTCTCACTCTTTTTATACTTAACTTGAGTTTAATAATGATAGGAAGCTGTATGAGTCTTAGCAATTCAGGAGCAATTGTTACCCTAACAATTCCTGCTATACTGTATTGAATTGCAATGGGAGAACATTAAACCTGAATATACTACAGTACTATAGAAAATGTTATTGTGGCCCAAGAAAGCAGTATCTTTAGCTATGCAATGCTAATCCTCTTGATACTTAGCATGCTAAGAAAATAATTATAGGATGATCAAAAATTGTTGGAATAATCAGGTGGTAGAAGAGGGTATGGTACCTTATCCATTAAACTGACTCCTGTCCATGGATGATATTACACATAATTTAAAACTTGACTGCTATCTTTTTTTAAATCCCCTGAGATAAATTTTATGTCATGATGAAATACTCAATTGACAATAAAGATCGGCTCAGTTTGCAGTCTTCTGCACTTTGAAATGAAGTGCCACAAACATTTAACTTTCAAATTTTAGCAGTACTTTCTAACAAAAGAGGAAAGAAATCATGCTAACTGCTTTTGCAACACTATTAAAGAAATATTCAACATCATTTGTTCAGGAAACTGAGCCTATATCTTACAAACACATATATGTGTTTGCACAGTAATAAGACAAGGAATGATGGGTTCAAACTTGAACATAGAAGATTTCACCTTAACATGAGGAGAAACTTCTTTACAATGAGGGTGATGGAGCACTGGAATAGGCTAACCAGGGAGGTTGTGGAGTCCTCATCTCTGGAGACTTTCAGAACCCGCCCAGATGTATTCATGTGAAGAATACCCTAAGCGATCCTGCTTTAGCAGGGGGATTGGCCCAACAATCTCTGGAGGTCCCTTCCAAACTCTGATATACTGTGATACTGTGATACTGTGATGTGTGCGCTTGTGTATATATATACACACACATAAATATATATACACACATATATAAATATATGCAATGGCTTAACAGAAAGTTTAACACACCCCTAAGTAACCTGCCTGCTCCCCCAAGACAGAAGTGACAGAAAAGTAACACACAAATCTTGGGGTTGAGACAAAGAGATAAGGGTTTAGTATAACATGAGATAACATAATCACAATGCATAATTGCCTTAGCTTAGGTTACTTGCAGGAAAACAAAAACAAACACCCAAACAAATGCAGGAAGGAAAAAACCAGCATAAACAGAAAACCAAAACTGGCACACTACCTGACTCCCACCTATCTTGCTGCCATGCCTGCAGAAACTATCCAACACCCAAAAACCCAGAACCCAGAAGCAGCAACCCAGAAGCCTCCCATGTTACAAGCCCCCTAATACTTTGCTTCAGCCAATATTTTCATTTTTGAAGCTGGCATGACTGTATCATGGTATGAATAATAGCAGCAGGTTCAACTCAACCCATGACAATATATGGATCCCTTTATGTCTATGGTTCAGTATTACCAGGTTTCAGAGTAATATATCAATTTTCAACGTATTTCTGTAGTCATCTTTTCAGTGATTTACTTCCCATAGGTCAAATTATTTTTTAACATATGATTCCAATTTCATATCTGTGAAAAAAAAAAAAAAAACACAAAAGTAACATCAGCCAAGTGCAACTTCAAACATCAAAACCAAGAAGCCAAGGATGTTTATGAAAACCAGTAAATCCAAACTTCTTTCAAGTAATTACACTGCATAAAGGTGTGTGAGGACTGGGAAAGGGTTATAATTTCCAATAAATTGCCATATATTTGGGTTTATGAAAAGAAAACTCGAACTGAGTGTATTCAATAGTTTTATGTATATTAATTATATGCTCAATGAAGACTGTGAATGTTGATAGCTCTGACACATCACCTTTCTCTTCTTGATTGTGACATTTTCTTACTTGTCATATGCAACAGACCTCACATGGCAAATGAGAATTACAAATGAAAATACTTCGGTTTGTGCTTTAGTGAGTTAAGCCATGGCACAACATGGCCAGAAGGTCAGTTTCACTGGGTCTGTGTCACTGGGAGAGTCAGGAAGTCCCTATGGCTCCATCATGGCAGGGTCTGGTATCCAGGGCTTGCCTCACCACCTCTGCCAGGAGCAGAGCATCTAAGGGGCACCAGGGGCAGTTCTAATCTTGGGCATCAGACACCTCCTTGTGGATGGAAACAAACCAAAATCTGGGATGGAACATGGGCCTTTTCTGGCAGGCCTCTGTGGAGCTGGAGACTGTTCTTGTTGTGCCATTGCTGCAGCAGAGGCAGATAGCCCCTGGGAACTGAAATGGGATCCTGAGCTGTAGTCAAGATAGGGGGAATCCCAGGATGGTAGAGCTGGACAGGAACAGCCAAATCTGGTGGTACCCTTAGGTTGCTGACATGTACTTTTCCCCTGCTTTGGTGCCTGATCCTTAAGTTATTTTATAGCATTATATACTGTTGGATATAACTGGCCTCAGCTGTTGCTAAAATCTAGTTAAATATTGCTTATAATTAAATAATGATTGAAAATGTTATTTTGTAAGAGTCAAAGTATTCTTAGAACTGCATTTGTGTTACTCACATTACTGTCAACAAATTCTTCCTCCCTCTTTTTCTCTCCAGTAAAGCAAGAAATCTTGTAGACAAGACTGATTTTTTCTATCCATCTTACAGGTTAAGCAACTGCTTCATATGTGGGAGGACAGCTAGAATGCCCTATGTAGACTTTCCAGGGAGTTTGACACACTGAATTTTGAAGCTAATTAGGTAGAAACTTTCAAAATATCACTTGATTTTCACAGATGTCAGAAATTGTCTTTGTGATCATTTTAGTGTGTCTTCCAATGCAACGAAACCACCACTTCACAGAATCACCAAGGTTGGAAGAGACCTCAAAGATGATCAAGTCCAACCTGTCACCACAGAGCTTATGACTAGACCATGGCACCAAGTGCCACGTCCAATCCCCCCTTAAACACCTCCAGGGACAGTGACTCCACCACCTCCCTGGGCAGCCCATTCCAATGGCAAACGACTCAGTGAAGAACTTTCTCCTCACCTCGAGCCTAAACTTCCCCTGGTGCAGCTTGAGACTGTGTCCTCTTGTTCTGGTGCTGGTTGCCTGGGAGAAGAGACCGATCACCTCCTGGCTACAACCACACTTCAGGTAGTTGTAGACAGCAATAAAGTCTCCCCTGAGCCTCCTCTTCTCCAGGCTAAACAATCCCACATCCCTCAGCCTCTTCAACACTCTCAAACCTCTCCTGGTGGAGCGGGGGGGGGAAGAGACAAGAAAACCAAATTCAAATTTATATCTTACTCTAATATTTCTACTGGCTACCATCTCATCCACAATTATTAGTTGGTCCAGTGGGATATTGGTTATTTTATCCAGCTGAAAAAATTCTTAAGCAGCAGCAGGACTGTCAGACATTATTCTAAAAAGTTACTCAGACACTGTAACTTAACTCTGCCTTAAAAAATCTGAATATACATAAGGTAGCTTCCCGACATTCAGTGAGTTGTGACATTTCTTTATTACTGCTTCAAATATTATCCTGTAAATTTACACATCAGAGAAAATTTTAAAATAAACACACCTCCCCTCTGTCAGATATATGGAATGAATGGAATATATAATTTTTGAAGCTAGCTATCCTGACTTGCACTGAATCATATACCATGCCACGATAGGCAGTGCAAACTACAGTATGTCCTGGGTAATTATTTGATGTTTGTAATAATGCAGTATGATACCACTTCTTCTTCTTTTTATGTTTGGGGGAGGCTTTTGGGTTGTTTTTTTTTTGGTTGGTTGTTTTTTCTTTCCTCATTCTGCTTTTAATTAGAACTGCAAAGAGCATGAGAAGTATTAGCCTGGGATAAGTGAAATCTATGAGTTCAAGAGGAAAAAGAATAAAAATCTTCACAAGGCACCAGGAAGACTTCAAGCACTAATTCATGGGAGAAAAAAAGGCTGATGAATCAAAGTAGTAATGATGAGATGCAGTTCATCTTTCAGAAGTGAGATAATATACAAATGTCCATGCACATCAGAGTGGCATCCTTGGAAACTAAATCAGAAATAGGCTCTGAAGGTTCTGAAGCTCTTTTGAGGACAAATTCTAATGTAATTTTTCAGACTGAATGCTACCTTCTTACATAGTCCCATGAAAGTCCTAGACAACTCAGTGGTAGTACAATCACTGAGATAAAGCCTCTAATAGCTGAAGGTCTATCAATATTTAATGGGCTGGTTTTGGAGGTAACAGGACTCAAAACTTCTTTGATGTTGAAATATTGGTTAATATTCTTCTCATTGACATTCTAAGTTGTATATGAAAGGAAACTTGATTCTTATGCCATATTTCTTTTATCTATCACACAACTTTATTTATCATGGGCTGAGGATACACATAATGAAAAATGACAAGGGTCAAAATCCAAAACATACTTTACAATATAAAATATATTTAGATGTACACAGCAGTTAGGGAGCAAACAAATTTAGTTACACTTTTTCTCTGAATTTCCCTGATTTAAGGAGAAACTGGGCTTTTCCTTAAAGCAGTTAATGTTAGCTGTTACATATTAATCTGAATATTGGTAAACACCAACATTTCCTTCCTTTTATATTAGAGTATGGTAAGAATAAATTAGCTAGGATAATTGTTATATTGAGCAGTATGAATGTGAGTAAAACTTTATTCTGAAGAGATGCAAAACAAAGGGCTCCTAAAACAAATATTGAGCATGTCAAATTAATCATATGAATCTGTGACCTTAAACAATTGTTATCATTGGGGGAACAAAAACCAAACCTGGCTTCAAATACTTCCAGGGATGCAACATCCATACCTTTGCTGAGTAATAAGTTTCAGTGCCTCACCACCTTCACAGTGAACAACTTCATCATAACATATAATGTAAATATACTCTCTTTCTGTTTAAAGTCATTGCTCCTTGTACGATCTCTACATGTCCCTGTAAAAAGCCCTTCTCCATCTTTCTTTTAGGCCTCCCGCTGGTTACTGGAAGGCTCCTCTAAGGTCTCCCCTGGAACCTTCTCTTTCAGACTGTACAGTACCAACATTCTCAGCCTGTTCTCATAAGGAAAGTGCTCCAGCCCTCTGATCATCTTTGTGGTCCATGTCCTTCTTTTGGGAGCCACAGAGGTGAACACAATGTTCCAGGGGAGGTCTCATGAAAGCAGAATAGAGTGGGAAAATCACCTCCCTCAACCTACTGGTCACACTTCTTTTTATGCAGCCAGAATATAGACTCACAGAATCACAGAATCAGAATTGCCTGGTTGGAAATGACCTAAACATCATGGAGTCAAACCATAGTCTAACATCTCCGTATACACAACTGCTAGACCATGTCCCTGAGCACTTCATTCAAATGTTTTTTAAACACCTCCAGGGATGGTGACTCCACCACTTCCCTGGGCAGCTTGTTCCAGTGCCCACTGACCCTTTTGGTGAAGAAATTATTCCTAATACTAATCTAAGCCTCCACTAGTACAACTTAAGACTATTTCCTCTCATTTTGTATGGTTGACTTTCTGGGATGAAAGTGCACATTGTGAGATTAAGCTGAATTTCTTATCAACCAACATTCTAAGTCCTTCTCTGAAGAGCTACTCTCAATCTATTCATCCCTCAGATTGCATTACAATACAATACAATACAATACAATACAATACAATACAATACACCAGGTTGGAAGAGACCTTCAAGATCATCGTGTCCAACCTATCAACCAATCCAACCCACCTAAATACAATACAATACAATACAATACAATACAATACAATACAATACAACCCACCTAAACAACTAAACAACTAAACCGTGGCACCAAGCACCCCATCAAGCCTCTTCTTGAACACCTCCAATGAAGGTGACTCCACCACCTCCACGGGCAGCCATTCCAATGGGCAATCACTCTCTCTGTATAGAACTTCTTCCTAACATCCAGCCTAAACCTGCCCTGGCGCAGTCTGAGACTGTGTCCTCTTGTTCTGGTACTGGCTGCCTGGGAGAAGAGGCCAACCTCCGCCTGGCTACAACCTCCCTTCAGGTAGTTGTAGAGAGCAAGAAGGTCACCCCTCAGTCTCCTCTTCTCCAGGCTAAGCAACCCCAGCTCCCTCAGCCTCTCCTCAGAGGGCTTGTCTTCCAAACCCCTCACCAACTTTGTTGCCCTTCTCTGGACATGCTCCAGCAAGACAACATCCTTCCTAAACTGAGGGGCCCAGAACTGGACACAGGACTCAAGCTGCAGCCTAACCAGTGCTGTGTACAGGGGCAGAATGACCTCCCTGCTCCTGCTGGCCACACTGTTTCTGATGCAGGCCAGGATGCCATTGGCCTTCTTGGCTGCCTGGGCACACTGCAGGCTCATGTTCAGCCTACAATCAACCAGTACCCCCAGGTCCCTCTCTGCCTGGCCGCTCTCCAGCCACTCTGACCCCAGCCTGTAGCACTGCATGGGGTTGCTGTGGCCAATGTGCAGAACCCGGCACTTGGATGTGTTAAATCTCATGCCCTTGGATTCTGCCCATCTCTCCAGCCTGTCAAGGTCCCTCTGCAAAGCCTCTCTACCCTCCAGCAGATCAACTACTGCCCCCAGCTTGGTGTTGTCCGCAAATTTACTGATGATGGACTCAATGCCCTCATCCAGATCATCAATAAAGATGTTGAAGAGCATGGGGCCCAGCACTGATCCCTGGGGCACACCAGTTGTGACTGGCCGCCAGCTGGATGTGGCACCATTCACCACCACTCTCTGGGCTCGGCCCTCCAGCCAGTTCCTAACCCAATGCAGTGTGCTCTTGTCCAAGCCATGGGCTGCCAGCTTGGCCAGGAGTTTGCTGTGGGGGGACGGTGTCAAAGGCCTTGCTGAGGTCCAGGTATTTCCCAGATTCAGGTGCAGTACCTTCCACTTGACTTTGTTGAACTTCATGAGGTTCCACAAGCTCAGCTCTCAAGTCTGTCAAGGTCCCTCTGGATGACATCCCTTCCTTCCGGCATGTCTTCAGCAAACTTACTGAGGGTGCACTCAATCTCACTGTCCTTGTCACCAACAAAGATGTTAAACAGCACTAGTTCCAATGCTGACCCCTGAAGAATACCACTTATCATCTGTTTCTATCATATGTTTCCTCTTCAACATCACATCACTGACTGCGCATCAATTCCATATGCATCAAGTGGTCTATCTGCCAAATCCCTCTCTCTCTAATTTAGAGACAAGGATGTAATGTGGAATAGCATCAAACATTTTGCATAGGTCCAAGTAGATGATGTCAGCTTCTCTTTGATTATGTGCCAAAACTGTAAGTCTGTCACAGAAAGCCACCAAAATTTGTGAAGTGTGATTTACCTTTAATTAAGCCTTGTTGGTTGTCACCAGTAATTCTCCATGAGGATCTGCTCCATGATCAGCTCTTGGTCACAAATGCCCTCCTCCTTATCACACCTTCAAAGAACCAGCCTTCACCCATGTCCAAGAAAGGAAGGGATTGAACCCTCATACATTGGTTTCAAGCCAACCACATTAATCCACTTATGCTTCTTTCTCATAGTGCATTAGTAAATCACGTTCATTGGCTTGACAGGATCAAATCACAGGTGAAACTCTTGTATGCCCAGCATGGCCAACCACTCCCAATTCAGGTTGCAGGACAACTCATCCCCAGTTATAGAGAAACTCATCAAGTTCCACAACCATGCCTTAATTATGGCACTACCAATCTGCGGCCTTGTCCTATACATTCTTATACTAATACTTATAGAAATACTATCATCAAATACATCTGACAGACAAGAAGTTAAATTTATCTGAATTATCCCATTTGCCATTGTTCTAAACTACTTACCCTCCCTTCCTTACAAATTCTCTGTATAGTAGATTAAATCAACAAACAACACATAACCCTAAAATCCATTTGCCATCAATGATACTGAACCTATGAATATAGAGACTGCAGATGGTATGTACAGCTCAATTTGCTTTCTCACCACAGAATTCCACAGACTACATATTATTATCAGAACACTTTTTCTCTTACTCTGCCTGCTATGCATAATTAAATTCCACTTTACACCCAACCGCCACTTTGGATTTGGAGCAGCATGCCGATACTGACGTTTCGTAGGCATCATCTAATTATTCCTCTACATAACTACTGATGAGGATCATGCTTTTTCAGTATATTGATTACAGTTGACTTCCAATCTCTAGAATGTGGAACAAGCCCCGAGAAAAGCAATCAGCATGATCACATTTATACTTACTCTGTTCCTTGCCCTAAGCACCACTTTAATCACCCTAAACTTCTGACAGGACAGGACAGCAATGACAACAAGGGCCGCATGCTTGTTATAGAGCAGGCAGTCCTAATCAGGACAGATGTACAAAATATCAATTAGTAACACCAAAATATGTCCACTACCTTAAATTACTGCCACTGTGTTTGTTTTGTTTATGTTTTCCCTAGTTTCCTGCTTCTCAACTGCAATAGCATTGGTTTTTATTTTCAGTATTGCTTTAAGTATGACATATGTTTCTTACGTACCCTTCATTTCTTCACCATGTCTAACAGTCTGTCAGCATAACCAATTTCAGTAATGGTCCCATAAAATATAGTACATCTGTGAATACAATACAATAATACAATAATACAATAATACAATACTACAATACACCAGGTTGAAAGAGACCTTCAAGATCATTGCGTCCAACCCATCAACCAATCCAACCCACCTAAACAACTAAGCCATGGCACCAAACACCCCATCAAGTCTCCTCCTGAACACCTCCAATGAAGGTGACTCCACCACCTCCATGGGTAGCCAATTCCAATGGGCAATCACTCTCTCTGTACAGAACTCTATCCTAACATCCAGCCTAAACCTCCCCTGGTGCAGCCTGAGACTGTGTCCTCTTGTTCTGGTACTGATGTGCAATCACAGATAGCATCACTGAAAAAAAATCTGCATTTTACCACTTGCTGGAACTAATAATGCCATATTTATGAGTGCAGTATTTTTTGTACTTGCATAAATTTACAAAAAAAAAAAAGTTTTGGGTTTTTTTTTCTTTACCTTTATTTTTCTTCAGGATGTCTGTCACTTGCTTTAATCTGTTTGCCAACCTATTGAATCTTTCTTTTTGTATCTGGAAATTATCAGAAGGAAATTTTAAAAAATTACATTTGGAAAAGTATACATTACCTGTACTCTCCTGGTAATCATATGCAGTATCTAGAAATAACCTATATAAACCCCCTCTTTTCTGAGTATATAATTGGTCATAGTAATTTCTTATACAGATATATGCTAACATGGCAAAATAAAAAAAAAATCCTTCCCACTCAATTAAATTTTAAAATTTCTTGTCTCATTTTTTATTTTCTAGTAAGAGATAGTTAACAGACAGTTTTGACAATAAAATGAGAATGTAATGGGAAGTAAGTGTAAATGTTGATAGCATAAGTTTATTTTTAATTTATTTTTCTTTATTTTTTCCACTGCTTCCTTGAGTTTACAGTCTATGTCTTCAAATTCTTACAAAAATTTGATTTATTATAACCAAAGCAATTTTCTCCATGGTAATATAATAAATAGCATTGTATAGGTTTTCCTCAGAAGATGAAAACCACAAGTATTCTGTTCTAGAGAAGTTTTTTTTTTCCCTTAATATGTGTTTGTCTATAGATGTAACACCTAAATCTCCATCTGAAGAATATTTTCTTTAAACCTAAAAAAATCCCCAAACAAAAATATAGGAAATTGTGTAGCTCATTTCAGTTATTAGACTTTGTTAAATTACAGTCTAAGCTTTCTATCCTCTTTCTCTACTGAGTCTAATTTTGTTCGCTGAATTTCATATTATTTCAAAGTCTTCATTTCATTTTCCCTTCCAAATTATGGTTATCTCTCAGATACCTTCAGATATAATACCTTTCACTCATTATTGAGGCAGGAACTGCCTCATTTCCCGTTTTACTAATCACTTCCAGATCAAGGTTAGGAAAGAGACCTCAGATTAGTGCCAAAGCTTCCCTCTTGTAATAGGGGCTCCAGAACTGGAGGCAGTACTCCAGGTGGGGGCTCACCAGGGCTGAGTAGAGGGGGACAATCACCTCCCTTGACCTGCTGGCCACATTTCTCCTGATGCAGCCCCAGATCTGATTGGCTTTCCGGGCTGCAAGTGCACATTGAGAGCTCATGGTGAGCTTCTCCTCCACCAGCACCCCCAAGTCTCTCTCCCCTGGGCTGCTCTCCAGCCAGTCACTGCCCAGCCTGTATTTGTGCCTGGGATTGCCTCGACCCAGATGCAGGACCCTGCACTTGGTCTTGTTGAACCTCATGAGGTTGGCTTGTGCCCACCTCTCCAGCCTGTCCAGGTCCCTCTGGATGGCATCCCTTCCCTCCAGCGTGTCTGCTGCACCACACAGCTTGGTGTCAGCAGCAAACTTGCTGGGGTGCACTCAAGCCACTGTCCATGTCGCCCACAAAGATGTTGAACAGACTGGTCCAGGACTGATCCCTGAGGGACTCCGCTTGTCACTGGCCTCCACTGGGACATAGACCCATTGACAGCCACTCTTTGGGTGCGGCCATCAAGCCAGTTCTTTATCCATCTAGTGGTCCACCCATCAAACTCATGTTTCACCAGTTTGGAGACCAGGATGTGGTGTGGGACAGTATCAAAGGCTTTGCTCAGGTCCAGGTAAACGACATCAGTTGCTCGCCCCTCATCTATTAATGTTGTCACGTATTCATAGAAGGCCACCAGGTTTGTCTGGCAGGATTTGCCCTGGCAAAGCCATGCTGACTGTTCCAATCACCTCTTCACTATTCTTCTGAGTCAGTAGCACCTCCAGGAGGATCTGCTCCATGATCTTTCTGGGCACAGAGGTGAGACTGACTGGCCTGTAGTTGTTCCCTGGTTCTTCCTTCTTACCTTTTTTGAAAATGGGAGCAATATTTGCCCTTTTCCAGTCTGTGGGGACTGCCCCAGTCTGCCATGACTTTTGGAATATAATAGAGAGGGGTTTAACAAAATTGCAAATGGTACCACACTTCCATTTCACTTGTAAAATAATTGAATATGTTGTGCACAGTTTCTATGTAGTTTGTCTTTCAATACCGTCTTAGACAATCCCATCTGATTGCTCCTATTTCTTATCTATTGCATCATATCTCAATATCTCCTTTTGGTCAATTTACAGAGCTATCAAGCCATCATGATATCCTTATCTTACTTACTATGAACTAGTTTTGTACTTGAACACATATTTCTAGAAACTCTATTCCTCTGTAATTTCCATCATTCATCATTAGTTGTCTTTGTTTCATCATTCTGAATCTCCATCTACTCAGTACTGCAGGATCATACCTGGATATATATTTTTTTCCGCCTTAGTATTACTGGAGATTTGGGGTTATTTATTTACTTAGTATTTAGGACTTGTCCTTCCTCATTCCTTGCTAATTAATTTCATGCACAAAATTGCATTTGGTTGTTATGTGTATGACTTGCAATTCTCTTTCTCCTCAACGTGGGCATTTTTTCACTCAAAGTGTCAGCTTCTCTGACAATTTATTGTGAATATTTAACAACAGACTACTTAACTGTCAAAGCTTTTAACACTTCTCTGACAAATCCACACCTCGAGTTTTGTTTTGTTTTGAAATTTTAATCAAGATAGACAATGCCATAGCCTTACGTGAGACTTGGACATGTAAACTGGGTAACTGATTCATCCTTGTCTTAAGCACACAGTGAATATTGTTTGATATTAAGCTTTTCCTCCCTCCTTTCAGTGGTGGGCAGAGGCACTGGAAAAAGTAGGCAGTCCATTAATACATGGCTCCATGGCTGGTTTCAGTGTGAAAATTTTGGTTTTGAAAAATGGGTTAGCCTACATAGCACCAGGCATGCTGACAATAGATGGGAACCACCTTTCTAGAATGAGAAGGAGGGTCTTTGCTCAGGAACTAGTGGGTCCCACTGACAGGACTTTAAAATAGATGTGAAGTGGGAGGTGGAAAAAATCAGGTTTACCTGTGACAGTCAACTCACTGGGGGCTCCTGAGACAGTAGAAGCCACCAAGGAAACTCCCATGAAACACCTCAAGGGACTCAAGGGGAGCTCTTCTAAGAAGTTGATGCAGCCAACAGCCCAGTTGAAGTGCCTCTACATGAGTGCATGCAGTATGTACAACAAACAGGAAGAGTTGGAAGCTACTGTGTGGGTAGAAAACTATGACCTGATAGCAATCACTGAAATTTGGTGGGATGAATTCTGCAACTGGACTATGGCTATTGAAGGCTACAGGATGTTCAGAAGGGGCAGGAGAGGAAGGAGGGGTGAAGGCATTGCCCTCTATGTCTGGAAATGGAGAGAGTTTGTAGAAGTATCCCTGAAGAACTGGCACACACAAGTTGAAAGCTTATGGATAAGAAATAGAGACCAAGGTAACAAATGGAATCCCATGGTTGGCATCTACTATAGGCCACTTGATCAGGAGGAGCCCATTAATGAAGCTATCCTACTGCAGCTAGAGAAGGCGCTGTGCTCTCAGGCTCTTGTCCTGCTGCAGAACTTCAACTACCCCAACATCTGCTGGAAAAGTAGCACAGTGAACTGTCAGCAATTGAGGAGACTCGTGTAGTGCCTCAATTGTAAATTCCTGAGCCAGGTAATAGACTCCACTACTTGAGAGAATGTAGTACTGGACCTGATGGCAATGAATAAGAGTGAACTCATCACTGATGTCAAAACTGGGGGCAGAGTGGACAGCAGTTATTGTACACCGGTGGAAATTGCAGTCCTAAGGGATATGGGACAGACAAAGAGTGTACTCAAGACTCTAAATTTAGGAAGGAAAATTTCCATCTCCTAAAGGAGTTAGTCAGTAAGATCCCATGGGAAAGAATCCTCAAGGATAAGAGAGCAGAGCAGAGCTGGCAGAACTTTAAGGACATTATCCTTAGAACACAACAGCTCTCAATCCCTACATGCAGGAAATCAGGCAAGGAAGGGAAGACACTGGCATGGCTGAATTGAGACCTACTGGTCAAAATAAAGAGCAAGAGCAGACCACACAGACAGTGGAAGCAGTGACAGATAACCTGAAAGGAGTATAGGAACACTCTAAGGCACGACTAGAGCTGAACCTGGCAATGGACACAAGGAATAACAAAAAGGGCTTCTACTGGTACATCAACCAGCAAAGAAAGATTAAAGAAAGGGTTCCCTGATGACTGAGAATGGAGAGCTGGTGTCAAAAGATGAGGAGAAGGCTGAGGTACTCAATAACTTCTTTGCCTCAGTCTTTTCTGGCAGTCTTACTTCATACCCCTCCCAAGCAGATGAAACACTAGGTAAAGTCCCTCCCACTGTAAGGAATCAAGTTCAGGATGATCTGAGGAACTTAAGCATACACAGATCTATGGGACCTGCTGAGATGCATCTCAGAGTTCTGAAGGAATTGCTTGATGTAGTTGCAATGTCACTCTCCATAATATTTGGAAAGTCCTAGCAGTCAGGTGAAGCTCCTGGAGACTGTAAGATGGAAAACATTATACTTATTCTTAAAAAAAGAGGATGCTGGAAATTACCAACCTCTAAGCCTCCTAGAAGCTATACTAAAGCACATGGAGGACAGGGAGGGGATTTAAGACAGTCTTGGCTTCACTAAGGACAAGTCCTGCCTGACCAGCCTAGTGGCTTTCTACAGTCAGTGGACAAGGAAAGACCAAGAGACGTCATCTAGCTGGACTTTTGTAAAGCCTTTGAAAGTCCCCTACAACATCCTTCTCTCTAAGCTGGAGAGATGGATTTGATGGGTGGACTGTCCAGTGGATAAGGAATTGGTTGGACGACTGCATACAAAGAGTAGTGTGATCAATGTCTCAATGTCTAGATGGAGACAGGTGACAAGTGGTGCCCCTCAAGGGTCTGTATTTGGACCAGTGCTATTCAATATCTTCATCAACGATATTGACAGCAAGACTGAGTGCACCCTCAGAAAATTTGCAGATGATACCAAGCTGAGTTGAACCATTGATAAGACTGAAGGGTGAGATGTCATCCAGAGGGACCTGGACAGGCTGGAGAGGTGAGCTGAGGACAATTTCATGAGGTTCAATAAGGCAATGTCAAGGTCCTGTGCCTTGGGGTAATTCTCAATATCAGTACATATTGGGATGACAAAATTGAGGGCAGCCCTGTAGAAAAAGCCTTGGGGGTACTGGTGGATGAGAAGCTGGATGTGAGCTAGCAGTGTGCACTTGCAGCTCAGAAGGCAAATTGCATCTGGGTCTGCATCAAAAGAAGTATGTCCAGAGGGGATTCCATCACTCTGCTCTCATACAATACAATACAATACAATACAATACAATACAATACAACAGGTTGGAAGAGACCTTCAAGATCATCACGTCCAACCCATCAACCAATCCAACCACCCTAAAATACAATACAGTACCATACAGTACAATACAGTACAAAAGAGTACAATACAGTACAATACAGTACAATACAACCCACCTAAACAACTAAAAAACTAAACCCTGGCACCAAGCACCCCATCAAGCCTCTTCTTGAACACCTCCAGTGAAGGTGACTCCACCACTTCCACAGGCAGCTGATTCCTGGAGTACCTGGAGTACCTGGAGTACTGTGCCCAGCTCTGGGGCCCCTAACATAAGAGGGACATAAACCTTCTGTAGCAGGTCCAGAGTAGAGCCGTGAAGAAGATCAGAGGGTTGGAGCACCTCTCCTATGAACACAGGCTGAAAGAATTGGGGTTGTTCATCCTGGAGAAGAGAAGGCTCCAGGTAGACCTTATAACTACATTTAAATACCTGAAGGGGACTTACAAGAGGGCTGGGGAAGGAATGTTTAGAGACTCTTGTAATGACAGGATGAGGGACAATGGTTTCACAATAGTGAAACGACTATGTCCTGACTTTCAAAGCCTCTATCTAAACTCCATCTCACAACCAAACAACAAACCCAACAACAAATAAAAAAAGTGTGTTGGACATATAAATATTTTCACAGATTTTATTACAATATCTGGTCACATAATTTCTTGAAATTAAAGGCCAAATTTGGTTCCAAATTACCTCAAATTAAAAGTTCAAATTTGGAGTAATAATCTAAACCTCCCAAGATCTTGCCCACCCCTCAGCATACTCTTGGGGCAGGAAAACGTTGGAAGAACACAGCCTGGATACTTGTTCAACAGCAGCCAAAACACTGCTGTGTTATCCACTACTGCTGCAATACGCAGCACTAGAAGGGTGCTTTGAGGAGAATTAACTCCAACTCAGCCAAACCCTATACAGATGGATAAATAAGTCCACACCATTTCACTTTAGAAAAGAAAAATAATGACATAAGAATGGCTGCAGGATTAAATTAAAATGAATCACCTAATGAATTTAGGAATTACAAAAAACAAACAAACAAACAAACAACACAAACAAAACAAACAAACAAAAAAAAACCAAAAAGATGTTCTATGCCTGTTACCATGCCTTTCAAGGTCTAGGGGAATTTTAATTTGCTGTCATCAGCAAAGTTATTGTGGCCTTCAAGTATCTGAAGGGGGCCTACAAGAAGGCTGGGGAGGGACTTCTCAGGACATCAGGTACTGATAGGACTAGGGGGAATGGAATGAAGCTGGAGGTGGGGATATTCAGGCTGTATGTGAGGAAGAAGTTCTTCACCACGAGAGTGGTGAAGCCCTGAAATGGTTTATCCAGGGAGGTGGTTGAGGCCCCATCCCTGGACGTGTTTAAGACCAGGCTGGATGAGGCTCTGGCCAGCCTGATCTAGTGAGGGGGTCCCTGCCCCTGGCAGGGGAGTTGGAACTAGATGATCCTTGTGGTCCCTTCCAACCCTGACTGATACTATGATACTATGATCATGAGTCAAAGGAGGGTTCAAATAACTAAACAAATAGAGTGAAGAACAAAGAAAACCACCCATAAATGTCTTTATTCATAAATCATAA
Source organism: Colaptes auratus (assembly GCA_015227895.2). Lineage (NCBI taxonomy): Eukaryota > Metazoa > Chordata > Aves > Piciformes > Picidae > Colaptes > Colaptes auratus. The sequence continues at coordinate 84,050,457 of CM037631.1, read as the reverse complement.
CATAAATGTAAAAAAAAAATTATTAAGATATTGTGTAATGATATCATGGAAAAGCTTCATCAAACTGCTTCAGAATGTTTTTGTTTGCTTATGTTGTATGTCATTAAGACAACACTAATTTACATTTCAATTGTATAAGTGCAGAATATGGATTGAATGCAAAGTAGGTGCTCTGCAAGGTACATAAAAAGTTTGGTTTGTTATTACCTGAATTATATGAAAGGATGTTTGATGAAATAATAAGACAAATATTGGATGTATGATGCACAAAAATATGAAGTAGCCTTCTACCCAACTTTCAGCAGGCCAGAGGCAGATTATCATGTTTATATTTACCACTTCTGAACAGATACATATTACTGGAAAGGCGTTACCGAAGGACACCATGAATGAATAAAGATTTTATAAAAGGTGAATGAAAAGAGATTGAGTAAATTCATGTCCTTCAGTCTTGAGAAGAAAGGGCTTTCAAGGAACATAAAATCAACTAACTTTCAGATCTGTAAAGGGCTGCTGCAAAGAGGAAAGGAACAATTTGTTTTCCATACCTCTGCTGGGGGTGTTCAGATTTTGCTTGTTTATTGTTTGTTTTGTTTGTCTTTTCTTTGTCTTTTGTTTGTTTGTGTTTTTTAATACCTTCTCAGCAATTTTTCTGTCTCTGCTTATTCATTATGATCAGTGGATTATAATGGCATTTTGAGTAAGCAGACTTTAGATGAAATACTAAAGGACCGCTAGGATGTAGAATTTTCCACTGACATTTTATAGCTACAACAAAAGTTTTAAAATGCTGGTTAGTGAAAAGTTGAACATTGAAAAAAACTCCAAACATAACCTTTAAAATGATTTGATGTCCTGGATGTAACATAGACATACATGACTTGCTGGTTAGTCTGGTTCAGCACTGATTTGTTGATTTCCATTGCTGTGCTTTTTTTTTTATGTTATTAGCAGACTTGTCTGCTAAAGATAGTAAATTTGCATTTCTGTTTTATTTGTCTTTTGTTTTTAGCATGAAATATTTATTAAGAGATATACTGAACTCCTACCATACAGGGACATTTAGGGTCCTGAGAGAGCTGGCAGATGAGCTGGCCAAGCCACTCTCCACCATTTTCCACCAGTCCTGGCTCACCAGAGAGGTCCCAGATGACTGGAAACTGGCCAATGTGATCCCCATCCACAAGAAGGGTCAGATGGAGGAACCTGGACACTACAGGCCAGTCAGCCTGACCTCAGTGCCAGGGAAAATGATGGAGCAGATTATCTTGGCAGCAATAACTGCACACCTGCAGGATGGCCAAGGGGTCAGGTCCAGTCAACATGGATTTAGGAAGGGCAGATCCTGCCTCTCCAACCTGATCTCCTTCTATGATCAGGTGACCCACCTGGTGGATATGGGGAAGGCTGTGGATGCAGTCTACCTGGACTCAGCAAGGCCTTTACAGTACAATACAATACAATACAATACACCAGGTTGGAAGAGACCTTCAAGATCATCACATCCAACCTATCAACCAATCCAACCCACCTAAATACAATACAATACAATACAATACAATACAATACAATACAATACAATACAACCCACCTAAACAACTAAACAACTAAACTGTGGCACCAAGCACCCCATCAAGCCTCTTCTTGAACACCTCCAATGAAGGTGACTCCATCACCTCCACGGGCAGCCCATTCCCATGGGCAATCACTCTCTCGGTATAGAACTTCTTCCTAACATCCAGTCTAAACCTCCCCTGGTGCAGCCTAGACTGTGTCCTCTTGTTCTGTCACTGGCTGCCTGGGAGAAGAGACCAACCTCTGCCTGGCTACAACCTCCCTTCAGGTAGTTGTAGAGAGCAAGAAGGTCACCCCTCAGTCTCCTCTTCTCCAGGCTAAGCAACCCCAGCTCCCTCAGCCTCTCCTCAGAGGGCTTGTGTTCCAAACTCCTCACCAACTTTGTTGCCCTTCTCTGGACATGCTCCAGCAAGACAACATCCTTCCTAAACTGAGGGGCCCAGAACTGGACACAGGACTCAAGGTGCGGCCTAACCAGTGCAGTGTAGAGGGGCAGAATGACCTCCCTGCTCCTGCTGGCCACACTGTTTCTGATGCAGGCCAGGATGCCATTGGCCTTCTTGGCTGCCTGGGCACACTGCAGGCTCATGTTCAGCCTACAATCAACCAGTACCCCCAGGTCCCTCTCTGCCTGGCCTCTCTCCAGCCATTCTGACCTCAGCCTGTAGCACTTCATGAGGTTGCTGTGGCCAATGTGCAGAACCCGGCACTTGGATGTGTGAAATTTCATGCCCTTGGATTCTGCCCATCTGTGCAGCCTGTCAAGGTCCCTCTGCAAAGCCTCTCTACCCTCCAGCAGATCAACTCCTGCCCCCAGCTTGGTGTTGTCCACAAATTTACTGATGATGGACTCAATGCCCTCATCCAGATCATCACTAAAGATGTTGAAGAGCATGGGGCCCAGCACTGATCCCTGGGGCACACCACTAGTGACAGGCCGCCAGCTGGATGTGGCACCATTCACCACTACTCTCTGGGCTCGGCCGTCCAGCCAGTTCCTAACTCAACACAGTGTGCTCCCACAGAAAACTGTAATTTCCTGGCTACTCCTTCCAGCCCTTCTTGTGGATGGGCATCACACTGGCCAGCTTCCAGTCATCTCAGACCTCTCCAGTGAGGCAGGACTGGTGGTAGATAATGGACAGTGGCTTGGCGACCTCATCTGCCAGCTCTCTCAGTACCCGGTGTAGCATTAAGTCCAAACTAATAAATATAACAGAGATACATGGCTTCTTCCAAGAATCTTGAAACACTGGTAGATTCTGCTTTCAAGAGGTGATGCAGACTTACACTGAAAGCATATAAAGAAATCATAGAATCATAGAATGGGTTAGAAGAGGCCAGTATATGTCATCTAGTCCAACACTCTTGCAGTCAGCAGAGATGTCTTGCTGGTGATCTAGTGATCAGGTTGCTCTGAGAGTTGTGGAGTCTGACATTGAATATTTTCAGGGATGGGGTCTCTGCCACCAACCTAGGCAACCTGATTCAGCATCTCACCACTCTCATGGTGAAGAATTTCCTCCTAAAATCTGAGCACCTACTAATTTGAACACCTGATTTGAAAAGTATTTCAATTCTTTCTGTTATTAGCATAGATTTATTCTCTTTTATTTTCTTTTAATTCCATGTATTGTATAAATATATTTGTAGTCTACAAATTGTCTATTGGTTTGATGTAATAAATACAGTATATAAGCTTGCAGTAATCTTTGCAGATGTGCTATAAATGTGTATTTATTCATGTGTATATGTAAGTTATACAGATCACAAAAGGGACAACTATTTTTAATTTTTACAGTGTTCATAAGGTACAAAAATAATTCCAGAATTCGGAGATTGATTTTAAATACACTCTTTGTTCAGAGGATAAAGAGCACTGTTAATTCAAAACTGACAGAAAAATATCAGAAGAGATATCCAGATTTAGTTTTTTTTTAAATCCTTGCTGAAATACTCCACAGAAGACAATGACAGTTGGAAGAACTAAGAATATAACTTTAGAGACCAAAAAGTTTGCACTGGAATTCTTTAAATAAAGGAACTTTTGCTTAAGTTGTCTAATCAGCATGCACTCATAACTCATGGTAACTTGGGTTTTGGCTTCAGATATTGACCTTTCTCTTGGTATAAGGTCCTTTTAAAAAAAAAATCTCCTCTTGAATTTTTGATTTTTAGTTAGAATTATCCCTAATTCTTGTAAATTATTATTTACAATATTTAATTATGAGAACAATTATTTGCTAAATTGACAAACTTTTACTGTATTCCTCATCATTATATCCCTTCTCAGTTAGTTAATGAGGGAAAGAGATTTGCAATACCTTTATAAATAATTTATATCTGGTTTTGTTACGAAATTCACCACTTTTATGAAAGGAATGAAACAAAACAACACAATTATTTCCTTGGTACATAGACAATAAATTATTTCCTTTAAAGCATTAATCTTCTGTTTGTCTGCCTTTTAGGTACTTATATACATCAATTAAAGTTTTTCTGCAATAATCATAATTTTCATATAGCTATACACACAAGTTATTTTCTTATAGACCGTATTTTATGTATGACTGTACATTGGTATACATTTGTGCACATATACAGAAGTATGAATTGAATTAAATGTGATTGCACTTCTTGTGTTCATGTCAGATCCTACAATGTATCATATAAAAATGACTACAAGATATATTTGGGAACTGTTCACAATGACCTTTTTTTTTCATAAATCTTGGAAGTTTTCCTGATGGAAGATATTATTCCCATAAATTATGATTGTCAGTTGTGGTGGTTTTAGGCTATGCCTTTAAAATTTAGTTACAGATTTTGAGCAGAAAAGTAGAAAAATTTAAACAAATCACTCTTGGGTGTAAAAAGGAAAAAAAAATAAAATAAGATTATTCTAAACAAATTCATCGAGTAAATATCTAGAAAAAAATGAGCTGTACCATAACAATTCTTCCTCTTTTCTTTTCTTTTCTTTTCTTTTCTTTTCTTTTCTTTTCTTTTCTTTTTCTTTCTTCTTTTCTTTTCTTTCTTTCTTTTCTTTTCTTTTCTTTTCTTTCTTTTCTTTCCTTTCCTTTCTTTTCCTTTCTCTCTTCTATTCTCTTCTTTTTCTCTTTCTTTCTCTTCTCTTCTCTTCTCTTCTCTTCTCTTCTCTTCTTTCTCTTCTCTTCTCTTCTCTTCTCTTCTCTTCTCTTCTCTTCCCTTCCCTTCCCTTTTCCCGTCCTTCCCTTCCCTTCCCTTCCCTTCCTTCCTCCCTTCCCTTCCCTTCCCTTCCCTTCCCTTCCCTTTCTTCCCTTCCCTTCCCTTTCTTCCCTTCCCTTCCCTTTCTTCCCTTCCTTCCTTTCCTTTCCTTTCCTTTCTTTCCTTTTCCTTCCTTTCCTTTCCTTCCTTTCCTTTCCTTCCTTTCCTTTCCTTCCCTTTCCTTTCCTTTCCTCCTTTCCTTTCCTTTCCTTCCTTTCCTTTCCTTCTTCCTTTCCCTTCCTTTCCTTTCCTTTCCTTTCCTTTCCTTTCCTTTCCTTTCCTTTCCTTTCATTCCTTTCCTTCCTTTCCTTTCCTTCCTTTCCTTCCTTTCTTTCCTTTCCTTTCTTTCCTTTTTCCTTTCCTTTCCTTTCCTTTCCTTTCCTTTCCTTTCCTTTCTTTTCCTTTTCCTTCCTTTCCTTCCTTTCCTTTCCTTATAGTAATACATTACTATTACACCTGTGATGATTTGATTGACAGGAACACCTATAATAGCATAGTGTTCTTGTCTGTGGAGGGTGTTGATAAGTTTAAGAACCAGTTTGTATTTAATGAGGACTATAGTAGAAATATACACATAAGAATGTACAGTTTGGAAATGCTCCACAGAGAGGGAGGCAGACTCATCTTCAGACTGTAATTATTAATTCTTTAGTCATTAATGAACTTTCTTTCTGCTAAATTACTGTGTTTATTAATAACTCATAAAAATTGGGCAACCATTTAACAGAGTGCATGCAACTGTCTGCTAAACAGATGGTGCTTTTTGATTTGGTCTTAGAACGTTCAATAATTTAAAGCATGAATGTGGCAGGATTTTGCAGTATGCTAATAATGTGTTACTAATAACTGCAGAATCCTAAAAGCATATGTTCCCTTTGACTTGCTTTTGCAGTTTGTGATTAGCTCTGTAGAAAAGAAAACTAGATCTTTGGGAGATAAAAAATAGCAAGGAGAATGAGTAGGAAAAAAAAAAAGATTCAAACTTCCTCAGGCTAATGATACACTAGATTTAAAAGAATTAATGGCAAGCCTTCCTATATGATATGTGCACAGAGAACTAAACACTTTGTGTAGTGTGTTCAGAATCTTAATCATCATGCATTTCACAGAACATCCCAGAAGAGGGAAGTGTTGACTCTCAAATAGAAAAGACTGCTTTTACCTTCTAGGATTCATTAAATTGCTAACAAGAATAAAGGGAAAGTGTCCTTTATCTTCTTTAAAATAAAACTGGCATAATTTACGAAGTTATTTTTATTTTAAAATACAGTGTTACAGATAGCTGCTGTTTCCTCTTCCATTTGGCTCTTTACCCATTGGATCTGTGGAAACTTACAATTGTCTGAAGTGTGTACTCATTCTAATTAAACCACTTGCCTTCTCCTTTTAAAGAAATATGAGACCTGTTGAACAGCCAGCAGCAATAATCAAACATGGGTAGAAGTGTTCTGTTATTTATAACTGCATTTGGAGAAAAGCCTTTGAAAATGTATTGGTTATGACAATAGCATATGCCTCATCCTCTCATCAGCCAAAAGGACATAAAATACCAACTACTAAAATTAGACTTTTGAAAATATCAGATATTAGTAGGTTTCAGTGAAAGTTTTAAAATACCTTGCCAAGGACCAAGTTAACTCTTTATAAAAGGCAAATGAAAATACCTGGACAACTGTTCCCGAGCATGATAATAGAGCTGATGATATGTGATGTAATTTATAAATTTTTTATTAATGCTAACTAACACAGGTTTATACAATCATTTCAAACTGATTGAGTATCTATCTTTGATGAAAATTAAAAACAGAATGATGATGCTTTTAGGACTGAAGGAATGTACTTGTGCACTTGTTTGGCAGTCACCATTCTCTGTGACATGACTGATATTGAATATATTAAAGATTGACCAGTTTTCATATATATATATATATATATATAATGTAATTATAAAAAGGGGACATGAATTAGAGACATTAACTGGCCAGGCTTTTTATTCAACATATGATGAAATATGAACTACCTTGTAACTATGATAACTTCATACAGAAATGGTTTCTTAAACCTGAGATATTTACTTCACTAGAAGTGCCTTGGCCTTTCTCCTTCAAAGATGCAAGAAATTTACCCTTTAAAATATTGTCAAATACTAATTTTAAGGAGTTGAGGATCATTGTACATAGACAAATCAAAATCCAAAATCTAATGCTACCCTTCCTGTCAAGAGACCGTTGTTGGCTCATTTTAGGAATGTTTCAATTTATATTACTCTGCTGATCCAATAGTATTGACACAGTTCTGTCAAAATGCAATGTTATGGCTAGGCACTAAAAAAAACAGAGAAATTAAGTTCTTCATGGAATTCAAGAATTTCAGGATTTGTTGGTGACAATTTATATTTTCAATGTCATAGTTTTCCACATAATGCCTAAATTTCATCCTTTTGATATTCTAAAAGCTCATGGTATTCTAAAAGTCTAAGAGGGAGACAGAGTAGTGCTTAACTCCTGGGCAGAGAGATGACAAAGGAAATCAATGACATCTATGCATACTGAGGTTTTGGGACTGTGTGGAATTCATTGCCAAATAAGTTCTTTGAGTTGCATTGTGTGTAATCTCAAATATTAAGCATGGTGATTCTGTCTGGCTTTAGAGTTTCTTAATTTATTTTAGCAATCATGCCTAAGAAAGATGTTAGTACCTTTTGGAAACAAAATGTTCTTTTTTGTGAATCATCCAAGAAACATCTTTTGTTTAAATACTATAATTATTCATACTAATGGCATTTGTAAGAGTACTTTTTTTCAGAAAATACCTTCAATTAAATGGGTTCAATTAAATAAAAAATACATTACTGAACAATGAAATTATGAAATTCGGGATGGCAAGTTAAAAACCAATAAAACTAAGTTATTTTCCACAGTTCCAAGTCAAAATTTGGGTGAAATAATACTTTTAAATTTGGATGAAATAATACTTTTTATTTTTTCCCCCGGGACCTTTTATTGCATACGTATTCAAAGGCAGATGTGAGTTTTTTCCCCCCAGTCCTAGTATTTATGTCTTATATCTTTTGGTCTTTTATCATGCAGGACAATAAAAGATCTCTTTTACTGGTTTATGCTGTTCTATATTATCTGATTATGAAAATAGTGAGTGAAATAGTTGTGTTCATGTGATGTATTACTTGCTACTAGAGACTATGCTTTGTTTCAAAATACAGCTTTCTGTGATACAGCTGTAATAAAGTGCTCTGTCTCAGAGACTACCCACTGGCTTCCCTACTTGGGACTATAAAAATGGGATTTATTTCCCACATATGTGGTGGTACATGGAATGGGAAGATACCTCATACTAAATGCAACTTTCAGTCATGCAGTGATGTGACAGTTTCAGGCTATGCCTTTTAAAGTTAGCTGCAGATCTTTGAGCGGAACAGTGGAGAAATATAAACAAATGCACAGCTGGGTGTAAAAAGGAAAACAAGAGATTATTCTAAACTAATTTCATTGGCCAGGTATGTGAAAGGGGACCCTTAGCAGTCTCATTTCCCACATTCATTCCTTTCCCTTTCTTTTCGCTTCCTGGCTGCTTCATTGGAAGGGATAACATACCTTTGTCTTCTAATTAAACAGAGGAAAGGGGAGCAGGTTAGGGGGGGAAAGCGGGGCAGTTTTCCCCCCCCATTCACGGGGGTTTCCTTGCTGTTTTCTCCCTGTAAATACCTGTATATTATTGTAAATACTGTATATTGTACATATCCATTGCATTCCATTGTAGAGTGTAGTTTTGCTTGTAAATATAGCTTCCATTTGCATTCCCTGACTGAGTTGAGCCGAGTTTTTGTTAATGCTGATGGGCTAAACTAGCACAAGTGATAATTAGTACCTTAATTAACTCAATCTGGTATCTACAGTGATTTCTGCTGAAGAAATGGTAGATGGAAAAGCAACTCCTACAGCATTTCTGTGTTAGAAAAACACGTATTTTGGTTTGTTGAAACAAAGAAAATATTTTGGTTTAATATGAGTCACTGTTAAACTCTGACTCCAACTAAAGTAATTTAGTTTAAATGCTTAAAATACCTACTCTTTTTTTACTTTCCAAATCTTATGCCTTGACTGTTCATCAGTTTAAGATAATTTGCTGATTAGCACAGTCACATAACTGTAGTACATCATAGGCGTACTGTAGTACATCGAGGTGAGGAGAAAGTTCTTCACTGAGAGAGTCATTTGCCTTTGGAATGGGCTGCCCGGGGAGGTGGTGGAGTCACTGTCCCTGGAGGTGTTCAAGAGGGGATTGGACATGGCACTTGGTGCCATGGTCTAGTCATGGGGTCTGTGGTATCAGGTTGGATTTGATGATCTTCAAGGTCTCTTCCAACCTTAGCGATACTGTGATACTGTAATTTGAGATCTAGGACCACAGAAAGATGTTGAAAGGGAAAGCTTTCAGGTTTGAAGTCTCGTGTGACAGTGTAGAACCTCAGACACTAAATTTGGTATCAGATCAACTCAAAATTTGATGTCTGTGGTCAGGAATTCATGTTGGTATATGCTAGTACAATTTTTCAATAATAAGTATTTTTAAAAATACTTTTTCTATTCTTTCTTATTAAAGTGAAGAAAATGAACAAATTCCAGAGAGCAGTCACTTAATGCAGGGCAGCTCTCTCCACATTCCTTTATTACTCTGGCAGTTATAGATTATGTGGATTTGTGCCTCAAAAGAAAAATATCCATAAGAAGCCGTGAATAATAAAAATCACAGACCTTTTTGGTCGTGATTTCTGATAGGGACATATAAGTAGACTAGTTGCAATATAAACAGAGCAGCAACTAATCGATTTACACTGACATATTTTTGTACTTCTAATAGTTATGGCATCTGATTATCTGTGTCTTGTACTAGTTTTTCCCACTCATGTGCAGATGTGTGTGACTTAATAGAAAATTAGCCAGATGTTCATTAACACTCTGGAGTCCCACAAGCCATTCTTTATCCTGATAGGTAAATGGCTATATTTTTGGCTGCTCAACCCAGTTGATACCCAGGGGAATTTATGGAAACAAAGTCTGTGTAGCTCAAATCCAAAGGCCCATGATCTTTCAAACCCGAGTTTCAAATTTCAGCTTCTCAGTCTTCTTCCAATCTCTTTCAGAGGCACGGATCTGGATAACAGTGATCAGTAAATAATACAAACAAACAAACAAACAAATTGAGGCAGCGAAAGGTAACTCTGTGTATCACAAAATTTTCTAGCACATTCCAGGTTGTTTTTGAAAACTTACAGAAAGAAGATATATACAGCTTTGAAAAAGTAGACATTCCTCTTAATATAAGTTTCTTATTTGCTTCTTAAAGGAGCAAGAAAAACATTTTGAAGAGCGATGATATGTATATCTGTAGTGGTTTGGGAGACGTATTCTCCCACCATGGGCAAAAATGACGACTCAGACAAATGGATTGCAAAAAATGGCGGAAAGTTTAAATGGAAAAACAAAAAAACAACAATGAAAGTTTTACAGAGAACCACAAGCACCGTGATAAAGGAGAGAGATCCCATAACATACCCAAGAACGTCCCATCCCCACCTGGGGTACACCCAAAGCCCCCCCCCCGGGCTCTTTCTCTGCCCCCCAACCCAGCCTTGGGCCTGGGCAGGCCCAAGGGAGGCAGCTCATGCCATTTTACCTAGGCAGCAGCAGGGGATGAAAGAGGAAGTGAAGACCCCATGTGGATGTTTTATAGAGGATCAGAGGATTGTGGGTGAGATACCTGGTTTGCTGTGTCCACCCAGTGGGCTGGACCCTTTTGGGACCTCCCAGGTGTGGTCTGTGCAGTGGCATCCAGGCCAGCACCCAGCCTAAACCACCACACTATCCAGGATCAGTGAAAAGCCATATGACATTCTTGGTTCCATGTTATCCTGACTAATGCCAACATAAAATTTACAACTGATATACTTCCTCTTAAAGATTCTTCTGAACAGAAACATTTCACAGTATATATTCTTTAGATTTAACTGGCATTTGATTTTCTCTTTAAACACCCACACTGTTCTTGATGCAAAGCAAAAGAAGAGTGGGGAAATTCTCACCACTGATGGATCACAATTATATATAGAGTATATATATTAACATCTCTAATTCATGACACTCCTGAAAGGCTGACTACAGATGTTTGAAAAACGGTAATGGGATCTAAAACTGTAGGACCATGTCCATATTCTTAGAATTGGGGAACATCTGTGATTATTAATATACTTTGGACTTGTAAGAATTAGCAAGCATTATCAGTTAGAAACTGAAGAACAAGTGTGAAACACTTTTATAGGGAGACACTTGGAACTTTCAGTTACATGAGTTGAATTAAATCTCAGTTAATGAATGAGATAAATTCTAGACAATGAAGTACTTCCTCTTATGTTCCTTGACAGTGAGGGATTACTGTTCAAAAATTATTCAGTGAAAATAACTTCAGCAGTTAATAACTTTTTAATAACTTCTAAATATGGAGAAGAAAACTGGCAGAAGTTCAGACTATTTTATTCTGCATTTTCAAGCAGTGGTACCAAGAAGAAGACATACTAGTTAATGATATTTTTGCAGTACTTTATTATGCATTTAAATTCAGTCTTTTTCCTTCAAAATTTTAAATTAGCTCAGACACATGAGACATTGAGTGCTAGAGAACTGAAATGTTTGTGATTGATTCATGTTTTTTAAAACAAAGATACAGAAATGAACCATAAGAGAGTCTGTCCCAGACATAAGACTAAGTCTCACTGAATCTGGGAGTTTAAATGGTAGATCAAATTAAAATGGAATAGTCCAGTCAAAATTCATCTAACAAACCCAGAATTACCTCCTTAAAATTTAATTTGCCAAGTAAAGAAGTCATGAAGTCTGGACTAAAGGATCTGCAGTACCAATGATAATTCCAAATTATTAAAGGAAAGAAGAAACACAAAGATGTTTTCTGTGTTCAAAATTGGAATCACTCAGACAAATCACAAGAGAAAACAAATACAATGTGCATTGTTATATAAAAAAATATAATAAAACCTATATAGTGTTATGGGAAAACAAAACAAAACAAAACAAAAACAAAAAAACCAAACCATAAGAATTATAATGTATTCTGTAAGCATTTGCAAGAGCAAAAAGAATTTGCACAGCACAGACAATATGAAATTTTTAACACAAATGAAGTATTTATCATACATTAAATAGAGACTGAGCACAAAGAACTGAATAAGAAGGAAATCGGTAGGTTAGGAGGTTGCATTGAAGAAGGAATAACGGGATGAAATTCAAGGCTGACAGAAATCTTTCTTTCACTAAAACATATATGAATAAAATTCCATTTTTAAGGAATCAGAAAAAGATTAAATTTATGGAAATATGTGGCTGCTGAAGAGGGTTAAATAATATTTCAGGACACTGTTCTCACAAAGCAGGTGTATTGATTCAAAGATGATTGTCTGCAAATATTTTTTCTAAAGTTGATAAGTAAGCAGATAAATTTCCATACTTCCCTGAGAAATACATATCATGTAGGGCAGCAGTCAATAGATTAACATTTGACAAGTAAAATATTTCAAGGGAAGGAGTAACATTTTCTTGACAGGGGATATATTAATGTTCCTGGAAAAATGCATTTATCTAAGTAGAAAAAGCAATAAATTATTTGAAATGCTTTTTAAATGAGTGAGTCTCATTAGTTAGGGCAAAACACACAGGAATAGTCATTTCATATTGTGCAAATTACTTTTATTCCAGAACAGGAAACATTCTCCTTCAAGAGAATGAGAACTGATAGAACAACAGTGGCTTATGCTGTCTTTCAGCAACAGTTTTGAAAATGACTAGAAGAGGTAGGTAGCTGGAAAATCTTATTGTGGGAGAATTTTGAATTCATGTCACCAAACATACAGTGTGGGATTTGAACTGTGAGAAGCTTATATCTAATTGACAAATAGCAGCTGATTAACTTCCCAAGTATTTACATAGCTATTCTACAGAACTGGGCCAACTTAACCTAGAAGATTACCTGTTACTATATTTCTTGATTATATCTATCTTAGGGGTGATTATCTGTGTATTTCAGCTACTGAAATTATAAAAAATGTCAGTTATGATTTGTGGTGATAGAGAACTTTCAACAGTGCATTACTTTAGAAAATGTTCTAGAAGGCAGGGAGGGCTGCATCTGGAGTATTGTGTCCACTGCTGGAATCTCCCGTTGAACAGGGACAGGTTACTACCAGAGAGAGTTCAAGAGAGTGTAACAAATATAATTAGGGGATTGGAGCATCTCTCTTACAAGGACAGCCTGAGAGAACTGGGGCTTTTTTAGCCTGGAAAAGGTAAGACTGAAAAGGGATCTTATAAATGCCTATCAATATCTAAATTGTTGAGCTCAAGAGATGTGGCTAGGCTCTTCTCAATGATGATGAGTGACAGGACAAGGGGCAATGATTACCAACCAGAACACAAGAATTTTCACTTAAACTTAAGGAAAAAAATATTTTTGAGGGTACCAAATACTGGAAAAGGCAACCCTGAAAGGTTGTGGAGTCTCCGCTGGAGACTTGCAAAATCCACCTGGACAACCTCATATGGGCATACCTTCATTAGCAGGGGGTTGAACTAGATGATCTGTGGAGATCCCTTGTAACACCTACTCTTCTGTAATTCTGTGATATTAGGAACACTTTGTAGGATTCAAACAGAAGATATCTCTTGAGCCTAGATAGATGCTAGGCATTTAGTAGGCTGTTCATTTTGAAATAAGCCTACATTTCCTCAGTAGAAAAAGATCAGTGACTTTGAAAGTGTCAAAATTTTGCCCATCTAAGTGTTTTGCAGCAGATACAATAATTACTAAAGACTTCCCAGATTAATGATTTTATGGGGATATGAGTCATTGCACATTGTTCCAAATCTGAAATTTTAAATTAAAATGTCATTCTCAATTAAAATGCCATTCTTCCAACCAACTCTCAGTCTGTATTGACATGCATTGTTACATGTGTTGGACAGGCAAGAATAGTTTATGATATATTTTATTTCCAGCTGCTCCCTTCTAGTCTAAGGCTGGGACATAACTCTCATGATAAGTGCCAAAAGTCTGAAATATAAAATCATGTTCATCCACTATGTAGAAAGCAGAATTTTGGCAGTAGCATTTCATTGAACCCTCTATTTTGGTGGAGTCATCATCCCTGGAGGTGTTCAAGAGGGGATTGGACGTGGCACTTGGTGCCATGGTTTACTCATGAGGTCTGTGGTGAGGGGTTGGACTTGATGATCTTTGAGGTCTCTTCGAACCTTGGTGATTCTGTGATTCCGGGTGAAATAAGTGGTCACCATCTGGTCCTAAACACAGAAGATATGTAGTCATCTCATATCTAACACAACAATATTTTCTGGGACAAAGAGAGAATTTCAGTGCATAAATAAAGATATAAAAATGCAAGTAGACTTTATATATATATATATATCTCAAAATATTTCTGGTTTAACATTTGGGCCTGTAGTGTTTCCACTACTGCAGTCTTTCATTTTGATTATGTTCCATCTCATCAGTAAGCAAGTGACATACCATGTTTGCCTTCACAATTTGTTAGTCTTGTGATGATGTTGTGCAGACAATAAAATGCTAATTGTTTTCAGGGTTGTTTACTTTGAGATCTGTAATCATAGTTGCTCTTCATAATTGCTCTCATAACAGAACCTTTTTACATGCAAATTAAACTGTTTTTTTATAACAGTCTTATCAAAAACCATTATTCCCTCAGTGGACTGAGACAGCATGAAGGTGACATATATGTTGTCTAGGTAAAGGAATGGAATATTTGAATATATGATAATTTGAATATATGATAATTTGTGATTAATGTGAAATTAAGTGATTTTTATTTTGGTCTCATTTTAGAGAGCAGTCTTGGGGTGTATTCATATATACAACAGAAAGATACAGTATTAATCCTTGAGTGATGGCAGTTATTTTTCTGACTCATCTACTTTCAAAGTATTAATCTCTGAATGACAGGATTATTTTATTTTATTTTTTACTTATAAAAGTATTAACAATGAGTTTAACAATATGAGACGTTTTATTTTTCATTTCATGAGTGCATATTGCTCCTAATGGGAATTAAGAAACAAGACTGAAGATTAAAACAGTTTTTTAAATAGTTCCTTACATTCTCTAATATAAATCATTACCAAAATTAAACAAGCCAAACACTTGTACTTCATTATGAAAATTGAGGTATGATAAGGCAGGACATGTCTTTCCCCTTATTTTTATTAAAAAAACCCAAAAAAAACAAAAAACCAACACACAAAAAAAACAACAACCAAAGCACATGCAAAGTATGATATTTCCAAATTAGGATTTTTTTAATGCCATTTTTATCGCTATTTATTTGCCAAAGTAATGAGTATCTCAAATCTATTCAAAAGTGAATAGTGCATCTATAATACAAAATATTATTTGATATGAAGACTATCTGTACAAGGACTCTGATTTTTTACTGATTTAACAGACCTGCAATGTCTTTCAGCACACAGGAAGTCAGGGAGAGAGGAAAGGATGGAGGGAGGAAGGGAGGAAGGAGGAAGGGAGGAAGGGAGGAAGGGAGGAAGGAAGGAAGGGAAGAAGGAAGGAAGGAAGGAAGGAAGGAAGGAAGGAAGGAAGGAAGAAGGAAGAAGGAAGGAAGGAAGGAAGGAAGGAAGGAAGGAAGGAAGGAAGGGAAGGGAGAGGAGAGAGGAAGAATTCCTAAGAAGGCAGAACACAGTATGGGCGCTGCTGATCTCAGAAAAACTTGATGTCTTTCATTTAGCTTTCTTGTGTCTGTTGTCAGCAGAAACATAGATGCACATTCAACATACTGTCCTCAAAAGATTAGACCTGCAAAGAAAGAAAAAGGGTCATGCTGCTGTTCTCCAACAGAGTGTGACTACCATAAGAGAATATAGGAAACAAAAACTGTCCCTGCCTGCATCTATAAAAGTGCTGCATAAGGAATCATGAACATTTTTGATGCCACTGTCTGCCTATGACAGGTGGTAAAGTGATACCAGAAAAATTAATCACTATAGTACATTTGACATTTAAAGTCAGAAGCAATTAATCAATCTGCAGATTTTCAAGGCTACACACTTTGAAAGAGTTAGTATGTTAAAATGAAACAGAAAATATGTCAAGAAGGTGTGAAGTGGAGAGTGGTAGAATGTACACCTGTGGTATAGACTGTAGCCCAGATGAATAGCTGGGAGTATCTGGCTCAACAGAAAATTAACTATCAAAACATTAATTGATGGATAAAGAGTCATATCTTATTTAAATTCTATGTTTTCCTGTAATGGAGAGAAAAATCTTGGAACTGCTAGGAAAATAGGCTTTTGTAACCTGATGAAACTGCACTTTGAGCTTTCAGAAGATTGGGAATTTTGTTGTCAAGTTTTTTGGTTGGGTGGGTGTTTGGGGTTGGTTTTTTTTGGGGGGGTGGGTGTTTATTTATTTTGGGGTTTGTTGTTTGGTTGTTTGGTTTGCTTTGACACAATTTATATCTCCTGAAGCTCAGCTAAACACAACTTGTATACTCATAGTTCAGAAAATTTTCAGTAAAAAAGCACTTAAGAAATAAATCTCTGAAGTTCTGAGTCATCATGGCATCAGCTTCCTGATGAGTCTTATCCCGTGCAGTAGTAGCACGGTGACATGATTGTACCTGTCTGCAGTATAGGCAATACAAATGAGGACTCTGAGGTCTATCAAGGACTGTAGATCACACTTGTTCTCACACTGGTAGTAATCAGTGAAAACCTTCAGCATTTTCATTGGTATAAAACATAAACCTGAGTTCCATCAGTAAAATTTAGCATATGTGGGGGAGAACAAACATATTTTTCTCTAGTATTTGATTTCTAATCCTTTAAAGTTTGTGCATGAATTAACAGTTTGTCTCAGTGTTGTTAAATACGGCAAGTAAAATGAACTTAGCTTTTGGTCTCTCAGTGGATGATTCTCCTAGTACATATCTTATAACGTCTTTATTGATGATCTGGATGAGGGCATTGAGTCCATCATCAGTAAATTTGCGGACAACACCAAGCTGGGGGCAGGAGTTGATCTGCTGGAGGGTAGAGAGACTTTGCAGAGGGACCTCGACAGGCTGGAGAGATGGGCAGAATCCAAGGGCATGAGATTTAACACATCCAAGTGCCGGGTTCTGCACATTGGCCACAGCAACCCCATGCAGTGCTACAGGCTGGGGTCAGAGTGGCTGGAGAGCGGCCAGGCAGAGAGGGACCTGGGGGTACTGGTTGATTGTAGGCTGAACATGAGCCTGCAGTGTGCCCAGGCTGCCAAGAAAGCCAATGGCATCCTAGCCTGCATCAGAAACAGTGTGGCCAGCAGGAGCAGGGAGGTCATTCTGCCCCTTTACACTGCACTGGTTAGGCCGCACCTTGAGTCCTGTGTCCAGTTCTGGGCCCCTCAGTTTAGGAAAGATGTTGACTTGCTGGAGCGTGTCCAGAGAAGGGCAACAAAGTTGGTGAGGGGTTTGGAACACAAGCCCTATGAGGAGAGGCTGAGGGAGCTGGGGTTGCTTAGCCTGGAGAAGAGGAGACTGAGGGGTGACCTTCTTGCTCTCTACAACTACCTGAAGGGAGGTTGTAGCCAGGCAGAGGTTGGTCTCTTCTCCCAGGCAGCCAGTACCAGAACAAGAGGACACAGTCTCAGGCTGCGCCAGGGGAGGTTTAGACTGGATGTTAGGAAGAAGTTCTATACCGAGAGAGTGATTGCCCACTGGAATCAGCTGCCTGTGGAAGTGGTGGAGTCACCTTCATTGGAGGTGTTCAGGAGGAGACTTGATGGCGTGCTTGGTGCCATGGTTTAGTTGTTTAGGTGGGTTGGATTGGTTGATGGGTTGGACGCGATGATCTTGAAGGTCTCTTTCAACCTGGTGTATTGTATTGTATTGTATTGTATTGTATCTCATTTGAATCCCACCCATAAACCTATCTTCCTGAGACAGAAGTGATTTTGTCAGCAGCTTTAGCAATACTATGATTCTATGATTCGGCATTTTACCAAAAAGAAGCCAATACTGCAACATTTCCTTCTTAGGATATTTATAACAAGAAATACTGTCATGGTAACTTATGTAAAGTGTGGAGTTCCAAAGACACGAATCTGTTTCTCTGCAATAAGAATAGAGAGTGCTTAGGCAGTGCCAGGACACAAAGTAGTTTTACAAAATTAAGCTAAGGTGAAAAGTAGAAGCTTGTGAAAGAGCTAACAAGAGACTGTATTTGTGAGTCCCTTTTTTTTACAAGCTTTAAACAAGACAGTTGTTTCGAATGCTTCTGGGTGCAATAACCAAAGAAACTGCCTTAAATCCTTGGAATTATTTGTTTTTCAGATTTTTTTTGCACATTTTGAAATACATTCTTCAAAATATAAACATTACCAAGATCAAGTTGCAGAATAAAATTGCATGAATGAGTTATGATAAAATGTTAATAGTACTTGTGACTGAACATTCACAGAAAGTGGTAAAAATATTCAGCTCAGGAATGTAGCCCTTTACCAATGCTAAGCTCCATTAATAGATGGAGTATGTTTAAACAGACTTATCACAAAGCCCTTAAGCCTCTTTTACATTTTAAAACATTCTACATTTTCATGCAGGTTATTGTACATTAAGTCTGTCTTATTAGCAGGTTATTCTCTAGTGCTAACAATCATTTTATTCCTAACTGATATGCACAACACTACAGTAAGCCTAGCCAATCAAAATTCAATTGTCAAGAAGCAGGAGAAATGTCTCCATGCATATTACATTCCATCAGCTTTCTTAATCACTTCAAGTAAGTAAATCTGAAGACTTTTTAACTTCATTTACATAAAGTTAATCTTTGCTTCTGTCCTCTGTTATGTGGAATAGATTTTATCTTTAAATGCTTCATCTAATACCAAGGATAGTCAAAGATACCAGAAAGTACATTACTGATCCAGCAGAAGTTTGTCAAGGGCATTTATGAGACCAGCAAGCCCTGTTTACTCAGTGATCTGCAGCAGATTTACATAACACTGAAAAAATGACTAAGAAACATACTTTCTGCTTGTAATCAGAGAGGTGAAGGGTCAATCCAGAGAGAAAGAAATTTGCATGTGGACAACCCTGCATTTTGAAGATTTTATTTTGAAGAAATAATCAGTGAACAAGCAGTGAACAACTGGGAACAGGCAGATTAAGGGAAATAAAGCATGCAATAAAAAGCCTTTGGAGGTAACATTAAAGATAATTTCTAAGGTTGAGCAAGACAATTTGACAAAAGGAGTTAATGCAAAAGTTTATTAATAGAGTTTCTAAGAGTGATTGTAATGAGCATACTGCATGGAGGGTCAATAAAAAGTACAATAAAAGAATGTGGTGGGTTGAAAATTCCACCCCAACATTCAATTTTCCAGACCAGCTCAGATGGAAGCAAATTTGGAAGCTGTATTTGCAAGCAAAACTACAATCTACAATGAAATACAATTAATATGTACAAACTAGACAGTATTTACAATATTTGCAGGTATTTGCAATTAATAAACAGCACAAGGATCCCCCTGGCCAAAGACCAGGGGAAGATAATAGCTTCTCCCTTCCTGCCTCCTTTCCTACCCCCCGTACACAAAAGGAACAAGAGAGCAGAGAAGTTAAAAGCAGTCACACCAGAAGTGATGGACCCAAAGTCAGTTACAGCCTGAGGAAGTGAGAGAAGATAAATTGTTTTTGTACTAGTTTAAGTCCCTTATCTCTCCAGTGGGATTGTTTAAAACTATCATTATTTTCCTTTTTATGTCCAATAGTTATTTATTTACATTCTACTACTTTCTGTTAAAGATCTGTGAAAAAAATCTAAAGCCTAAAACTACCACAAAGGACAATAAAAAATGTTTTTGTAAGTACATAAATGGCAAAAGGAGAGGCAAGGACAACCTCCATTCTTTATTGGACATGGAGGGGTATATAGTAACAAAAGATGAGGAAAAGTGCTTCTTTGCCTCAATTTTCAATAGCAGGATAGGTTGCCTTCAGGACAACTGGCCTCCTGAGCTGGCAGATGGAGTCAGGGAGCAGTATACTCCCCCTGTAATCCAGGAGGAAGCAGTTAGAGACCTGCTGGGCCACTTGGATCCCCACAAGTCTATGGGACCAGATGGGACCCATCCTAGGGTAATGAGAGAATTTGCCAAACCACTCTCCATCATTTTTCAACAGCCCTGGCTCACTGGAGAGGTCCCAGATGACTGGATGGTCAACATGATGTCCATCCACAAGAAGTGCTGGATGGAGGAACGTGCAAATTCCAGGCCTGTCAGCCTGACCTCAGTGCCAGGCAAGATTAAGGAACAGGTCATCTTGAGTGCAATCACACAGCATCTACAGGATGGCCAAGGGATCAGGCCCAGCCTGCATGGATTTAGGAAGGGCACATCCTGCCTCACCAACCTGATCTCCTTCTATGATCAGGTGACTGCCTGGTGGATGTGGGGAAGGCTGTGGATGCAGTTGTTGTGAAGATGTTATTAATTTTATGAATATGAAATATGAATTATGAAAATATTATTTTTATTATAAAATTATTGATAACCGATGAATCAACAACTTATATACATGTTCCAGTGCACGTTCGTGAAATACATTCCATAAGTGGCTTAGTATTATGATTAGAACTTAATTAAACTATCTACAGACTATTTATATATTTTATATAATGCAGGGTGCAGTTTCGCCGCTTGACCACTAGATGGCGACTCGGCGGAACGCAGGCGGCTTCTGGCTACATACAGCAGTATTGCAATCTTTCTGTGCGTCAGCGATTACTCTGCTACACGTGGATACTTTGAACTGAGTGCTAGTGGATGGAAAGCACGTGGAAGATACTCTGTAGCTGTTGTTTGTAGCAAGGTGGGGGTCCGGCTGACTACTGCCGCTGGACTGGTTCCTGGTCGGGTTCGGCCCTTGGAGTCGGCTCACACGGCAGGGCGGGGCGATGGTTGTTGGTAGGCGGGCTCTCAGAGGTTCCCCGTCGGACAACAATTACTATGGGGTCGGCCCCATGGCGACGGGTCTCGGGGCTGAGGTAAACAGTCTCGGAGAGAGAATGCGGCTGCACTGAGCTGCGGCTTCTCCGTTACTGGGCTTAAAGGAACAGCAGGACGATCGGGGTACTCCCGGGTTTGGTGCAGTATGGGCACGAACAATACTTTAGTCTTCCCTGAGGTTACAGGGCTCGGAGCGGCACACGTGGCGGCTCTTCTCCCGCTATGGCGGGGCTAGGTATATGCGGACTTAGTCTCTATCAAGTCCCTTCTCCCTGTCAACTGGGCAGATCTTATCCTCGGGGGCTGGTCCAGTCCTCCGGTAGCACGGTGGGCTTTCCCGGTCGGTACAACTGGTTGTAACGACGCTGGCTTCTCGGGCTCAGCGAAGGTCCTCCCTCTGGGGTGATCCTCACGATCAGAGTGCTTCTCACAATGCAGAGGCTTCAGTATGTGTGCATGTGTGATAGAAGCTAACAACAACAAGCTCAATAGCAGAGGCTGTGGCTCGAGAGCTACTCTCTCGAGCGAGTACAAAGACAAAGTAAGAGAGGGGGCAACTTGTTTACCAACAGGGGTAATACTTATAGATTCCTCGAGACTGGGTTTGACCAAAGGGCACTCTCATAGACAACTGGCTTCAGCCTATAGAAAGCGTGAAGCTGGAATTGTGCCCATACTTGGTAATTGCACACGCACTGCATGCGCTGAGTGCGTGCTGGCCTGGCTAATGCCTTGGCTTTTGTCTTCCTCCTGAAGGAGGGGAAACCTGTCCACATGCTGGGGTCATATCTAGTATCTGGGCAGAATGTGCCTTCACCACAGCAGTCTACCTAGACACTGTTCCCCACAGCAAACTCCTGGCCAAGCTGTCAGCCCATGGCTTGGCCAGTAGCACCCTGCATTGGGTTAGGAACTGGCTGGAGGGCAGAGCCCAGAGAGTGGTGGTGAATGGTGCCACATCCAGCTGGCAGCCAGTCACTAGTGGTTTCCCCCAAGTATCAATGCTGGGCCCCATCCTTTTTTAATATCTTCATTGACGATCTGGATGAGCGGATTGAGTCCATCATCAGTAAATTTGCAGATGACACCAAGCTGGGGGCAGGTGTTGATCTGTCAGAGAGTAGAAGAGCTCTGCAGAGGGATCTTGACAGACTGGATACATGGGCAGAGTCCAATGGCATGAGATTTAACACATCTAAGTGCTGGGTTCTACACATTGGCCACAACAACCTCATGCAGTGCTACAGGCTGTGGGCAGAGTGGATAGAGGGTGGCCAGGCAGAACAGGACCTGGGGGTAGTGGTTGATAGTAGGCTGAACATGAGCCAGCAGTGTGCTCAGGTGGCCAAGAAAGCCAATGGCATCCTGGCCTGTATCAGTAATAGTGTGGCCACCAGGAGCAGGGAAATCATTGTGCCCCTGTACTTAGCTCTGGTTAGGCCACACCTTGAGTCCTGTGTCCAGTTCTGGGACCCTCAGTCCAAGAAATATGTTGAGTTGCTGGAACGTGTCCAGAGAAGGGCCACAAAGCTGGTCAGGGGTTGAGGGAGCTGGGATTGTTTAGCCTGGAGAAGAGGAGGCTCAGAGGAGACCTTATTGCTGTCTGCAACTACCTGAAGGGAGGTTATAGCCAGGTGGGGGTTGGTCTCTTCTCCCAGGCAGCCAGTGACAGAACAAGAGGACATAGTCTCAAGCTGCACCAGGGGAGGTTTAGGCTGGATGTAAGGAAGAAATTCTTCACAGAAAGTGTGATTAGCCATTGGAATGTCCTACCCAGGGAGGTGGTGGAATCACTGTCCATGGAAGTGTTTAGCAAAAGACTGGAAGAGGCACTTAGTGCCATGGTTTAGTTGATTAGATGTTGTTGGGTGATAGGTTGGGTGATAGACCCTTATCTTGAAGGTCTTTTCTAACCTTTCTGATTCTGTGATTCTGTGATGAATAAGAAATGTTGCTTTTCAGGACATCAGCCCTACCTTTAGTTTACATTCATCCACTGTGTTCTGTTAAGACTGAGGGCTTCAGCAATACTGTATATATTCCGAGAAATCCAAAGCATAAGCCCAAGTGTCTATGTGTCTAAGTGTTCTAAGGCATCAAGGCAAATTAGGAAGCATTTCAGGAATTTTAATGTAAGTGATACACATCCATTGCTACACAACTGCAATATAACCATCTCTTATGTGAATAGATGGATTTGAATGTTTTCACTGTCATTATTTAAAGAGGTAGAATATTTGAGGCAAAGAAGAGAAATATATATATAAACTTCTAAGAATAAGGATTTGTAAGTTAAAGAAGAGAAAAATATAAACAAACTTTTAAGAATAAGGATTTAATCTTTTATATTGAACTACATTGTGGGTTAGTATCTGTGGCAGGGTGAGTATCAGTCAGGGTTGGAAGGGACCACAAGGATCATCTAGTTCCAAAGCCCCTGCCATGGACAGTGACACCGTACACTAAATCAGGCTGGCCAGAGCCTTATTTATTTAGTTAGTTTATTTATGTAGTTATTTATTTAGAGCCCTATTTATTTAGTTATTTAGTTAGTTATCTTCATAATTTTTAAGTTGGTAGCCTGTATTGAATTGTACACAAAATAATGGATTTCTTCTTGTTTTTGTGGTCTGGTTGGCACAGGAAGGAACTGGTTAAGTTTTCCTAGTTTTATATTCTAAGTGTATTCAGATCTCATTTTCCCCCACCCATATTGCATTGAGAGCTCAAAGCTGCTGTAGGGTTAGTGGGCTGTGTCAGTACTGATAATCAGTGCATAGGAGCTAAATGTTCATTATTTTCAAACTTTCAGAACATGTTCATTTCTTTGCCTCTGTGTATTCTCCACATGGACATGAGTTTGCTCGTTCCTGTGAGGTGAATGAGAGCACATGAATTTTGAGTATGTCAATTAGTACCTTTGGCTGGCTGTTCTGTGCCATCTCACCATTTCTTAGAGTCAAGGGGAGGGACAATTAACCAAAGCTGTAGAGAATTCACTGCCAAAGTAATTGTATACTAAATTACACCTTCGTAGTTATATTTGTAGAATTTAGTACTGAATGATCATAATATTTTATGTAGTTATTAATTGCTATTAGAACATAAAAAATAATTAAAAAATTGAACTTGTTGTGGTTATTTGAGCAATGAATTATTTTATTTATACATTTCATCACTTGTATACTGTCATTTGCTTCACAGGAGGTACATTCACAGACTCCATTCATAGATTCATAGAAGGGTTTGGGCTGGAAGGGACTTCAAAGATCATCTATGTGCTGGTTTTGCGCCAGACAGAATGTAGGATTTACCTCAAAAAGAGTATAACAACACTTAGTCAGAATTTGGAAGTTAAATGAAAATAATATTTACAAAAGCAGACTAAATACAAAAGTAGACTAAATACAAAAGGTAATAAACATGTAGATACATATTACCTGACAATAGTTCAGACAGCCCTGGACAAACTCCAAAGGCTGTTGTGCAGCTAGCAAATATTATCTTTACCTGCCCCCACTGTACCAAGACTTATCATAACCCAAAGTTTAGCAAGCCAGAAAGCTAGCAAAGCACAGAGGAGCAAAAAGGGGGAAAGAAGAGAAAGAACAAGCTGTAGCTCCAGATTTATATAGAGATTTGCAGAAGAAAAGGATGGGATAAAAAATAATTTGTAATGTCCTGTCTACCCCTCTGGGGACTGTCCAGTCCCCCTGGAATTTCAAATACTCTAGGAAGTTCTTATTTATAATATGACACTAAGACATTAGTCCTAAACCTATAACAATCTAGTTCCAAATCCCTCACAATGGGAAGGGACACCTTCCACTAGATCAGGTTGCTCAAGGCCTCATTCAACCTTGTTTTGAGCACCCGCAAGGAGGGGGCATCCACAATCTCCTTGGACAACTTGTTCCAGTGCCTCACCACCCATGCTGTAAAAAATTTCTTCCTAATATCTAGTGTAAATGTACCCTTCTCAAGCTTAAAGCCATTCCTACTTGTCCTATTCCTGGAAACCCTTGTAAATTGTCCCTTCCTGGCTTTCTTGTAGGCCTCTTTCAGGTTCTGGAAGGCTGCACCTTTTCTCCAGGCTGAATGGCTCCAAATCTCTCAACCTCTCCCCGAACTTCTCTATAAGAGCAGCAGACAGTAACCTTTAAAAAGCTAACAAAAGAGAAATCCTTTTAAACAAAGTTTTTATTACATTGTATTTTTAACAGTGTAATACTGCCTTTGTACATAGCGAAGGAGGAAGTCTAATTAAGCAAAATAACCCACTCAGGAAGGAAAGAATTATAGCTCAGATAGTATAATATGTATCATAGCACAGTTGAGTACATTTTGCATGATTACAGAAAAAAACTAGATGACTGTTTTAGCTGCTGTCTGTTCTTTCTGCTGAAAACACACAAAAAAATATAGTCACATAATGAGTAAGAACAACTGTCAGGAACTTTCAGTGTTAACTAGATGAGGCTATATGTATTGTTAAATAGAACATCATTCCCCCACTGGCAAGGCTGGTTCCCTGTATTACAGATTGTTGCATCCCTACTGCATGGCATTTGATTCTGGAATTGCTCTGTACTCACTATATGAGCTGTGTGATTTGAAGAGAGAACTATTTTCGCAAAATGACTTCTGGTGGTGGTTTTTGTTTGTTTTTTTTTGTTTGTTTCAAGGTCAAAATGCTTTAAAAATTGGAAAGGCTCAGCTCACTGTCTCCTTCCTAGTGTGAAACCAAGTTAGGAAGTTTGTTTTGTGACATGAAGACTTGCACGTAGTGGCACCACAGGGCAGAAAAGCTCTTTGTGTTAAAGTTGGACAGAGATATATGGAATTAAAGGATTCAATACTTGAACCTTTTTGTGCCTATTGCCTTTGGGAGTCATCCTTGGACTACCCTACCACTAGGTTTTCTAGAAGATTGTCAGTTAAAGACTGTCCACAAGCGATCTGATAATTAAGCTTGGATAATAAGGTGTCGTCTTGTTAAATGATCTTGTTAAATGACCTTCTTTTATCAAAGTATATGTATTACTGCTAAGTAGACAAGAAATGGTTGGCTACCAAAAATACAGTGCCTGCACTTCACATAATGGATCAATTGCTCTGCATGCACTCATTAATTTTTGCCGTAGTAGTATATGTAGCAAGATTCTGCAGTAACATCAGGGTGTAACATGACTCCTCAATTACAGTATTTGTAATGTCATGATGAAATTGTTGCAAAACTAATAGTCAAGGAGAAACCTTTTAATCTATTATAATATTTTTGTACCTGTTTTTTTTTTCTTTTTTATGTTCTTGAAAGCATTCTTGTAAGCTCCATAGTGAGCTTTCAGATTATTTGTGAAGCTGTTTGTTGAGATTCCTCTTCTGACTTGCTGTTCTAACATAATGAATAATCTCTTTCTATTTAGGGAACTACAGTTAGCATTGTAAACCCAAAATATTCTGCAGGCAGATGACAGGACAACTTGGTGTACGTTTCAGTTACTAGCAGATTGAGATGCTCCTAGCACTTCCCAGTGTTTTGCAGTTTCATCTATATGGTTCACTGAAAGCATATTGGAATTTTTGAGTTTTGATTTTTGTGTTATGTAAAATGAGTTGTCAAGTTCAGTTGAAGACATAATGTTTCACTTAAATGCTAAATTTAAACATTGGAATCTGCTTCAACACTGAACGCAGTGCACAAATGTACAGCTGAGCTGGTGGTGTTTGTGTTTCGTTTTTGGTTCAGTTTAGTTTTGTTTTGTTTTTAATTCCTAAGTGATTTGGAAGGAATGGGTGAGGTCCAGAAGTAACTCATTTGAGCTTAAAAAAAAACACACACCAGTTTTCATTAGAAAAGATAACACTAAACACCACAAAAAATAATAGAATAGTGATAGTTTATTCTATGTATACATGTACTTGTAAAATAATAAAAATCTCTGGGACAAAAAATATGTATGAATGAAAATATACATACTAAAAATTCTTAATAAAAAGCAGCTATAATAATACAGTAGAGCAGCAGTAATAATAAGATCTCATTTAATATGTTACAGTCCCTTTTACATGCTTTGAAAAGGAGAAATATATAGTTACGCTTTTTTTTTTTAATCTAGGAATAATAACAGTAGTTGTGTTGTTTTTTTTTTTTCCATAATATATATATGAAAACAACAAACCAGGTAGCTGAATACTCCCTACAATTAGTAACAGAGTCGCATTAAAAGTCCTCTTAGGCTGCCAAGATACATTTTGTGTTTCCTGACAGACTTTTTCAAGCATCAGGTCGTCGGTGAGGAGGAAAATGAAGGTATGGCAATGGTGATATTTTTAGTTGTGTTGCTGCTGTGAAACAAGCAATGGAAAAAATATAACAAGCCTGCTCTCGCTGCTATTTGTTAGGTATGATGACAGGATTTAAAGACAGCTTCATATGGAGAAGATCCTGGCTGTCTGTTTGGATGAGATCTAAGCATATGTAGAACTGTGATATATAGAAATCACAGAAAACATAGAAGATATTTGGTTCAAAGATGATCTTAGCGTATTTTACATATATTAAGCATTACTTAAGCACAGGTCAGCCGTTATGTGATTTCCATATACTAATATTCCTTTTTATAATTAATCCCTTATTTCTATCTAGTTCCAAGTATTTTTCTGAGAAGTGATTCAGCTGGGGATTCAACAGATGCCACTGTGATGCTTAGCACTGCAACATCTAAAGCATAGAGACTCAAAACTGAATTTGCAGTGCTGTTTAAGGTGCCTAGATGTAACTGCACACCAAATAATGGAACCTAAATTAGTATTCAAAGCAGTCATTGTGTTGAGTGCTGGCATGTAAAATGCCCCTATATGAAACATGAATATGAAATTTGGATGGTGAAGCATCTTCCTGGGAATTCAGAGCTCTGCTTTATTTCTGAAAGCAAGACAGTACTGAAGACTTGTTTCCTCCTCTCTCATATCATTTTGCAGGAGCTTTCCCATGGAACCTGCAAGCAAGAAACTTGAGTATGATAACAATTTTTTTCTGATTTCCTTTTCTCAAGTTAATTCTGCAAATTCCACTCAAATGATGCCTGATGCCTTGTTGAATACCTGACCTAATCTATTAGTAGCCTAATTTCAAGTGCATTTCACGTGTAAATGTCTTCGTTCTCCAAACCAGGGCTTTTGAATTTTTGAAAATGTTATGCTTTTCAGGCAGTGAGCTTACATGTAAAAGCTCTTATACGTTTATTGCACACCAGACAGTATTTTTTCATAATCCTTCATAGTCCAAGGCTGTTTAAAATACATGGGAAGTGGCTTGAGGACTGGCAAAAGCCAGCTTTCATTTTGTCAAGCCCAGTGTCTGAGCATTTCCTCTTTGGAACTAGACAATTATTTTTACCATTGTGCAGTGTTTTTTATGCGAGCACATGTGTAACAGATGTTGTCTTGTGATCTAGAAACTTCCAAGGCTTAAGTCATGATTCTGTACAGTTTCACTGAAAAGTCTAGGTCTATAGATGAGGGCTAGAAAAGGCTCAAATTATCTCAGCACAAAGGGGAGATGCATAATACATGCTTTCTGCTAGGTTAAGTACACATGGTGGGTGGCAAATTCCCCCCAAACTGCCTTTCTTTTTCTCAGAAACACTTGGGTATTAATTCTTTGTCATTTCAAATATACTAACATCTGACATAATCCTTCCTAACCCATCTCATATACTAAAACAATAGCAATCTGGTGTGTTCTTCTCTTCCCATCTGTCTCATGATGTCATTTGTGAACTTTTGTCCAACCCTACTATGCTTGAGAAAAAAAAATTCCAAATAATCTTCACAAATCAAGCTAGTTTTACTGAATTAATTCTATTTTCTTCTTATAGTTGTCAATCAGTTAAACACTTTTAAACAATATTATCTGATTTTTTTTCTTAATAAATAATGTGCAATTTTGATGAGGAAAGGAAGACCACCTTTAGTTTAAAGGTGGAAGACAATGTAGATCTCATCTTCCAGTCAGCTAAGCTACAAAATCAAGGCTGTCCTGGGAGAATCATACAAAGCCAAGGGAAAAATAGAGTAAATGGGGATGCACCTGTCCCAGAAGGGGAAAAGGATTCTAGGGCAGAAGTTGGCAGGGCCCATTGGTAGGGCTTTAAATTAGATTTGAAGGGGGAAGGGGTTATTAATCTTATGCTTGCCTGTGACAAACTGAGGCAGCTCACCAGAGGCAGAGGGATGGAGTGCTAGCAAGGGCTCCCAACTTGTTGCCTTGAGGCAAGCCAAGGGTGGAGCACTGGGACACAGCAATGGAATCAAGGGGGATTCACCAAAGAGGGTGACACAGCCAGCCCAGCTGAAGTGCCTCTATGCAAATGGATGCATCTTGGGCAATAAACATGATGAAGGGCTACTGTGCTGCTGGAATGCTATAGTTATTACAGTGGCTATTACTGAAACTTGGTGGGATGATTCCCATGACTGGAATGTAGGGATAGATGGGTACAAGGTCTTTAGGAAGGACAGGCAGGGAAGGAGGGGAGGAGGTGTTGCTTTCTATATCAGTGACCAGCTGGAATCAGTGGAGCTCCACCTGGGGAAGTGTGATGAGCTGGTTGAGAGAATATGGGTAAAGATTAAGGGGAAGACAGGGAAAGGTGATATTACTGTAGGGGTCTGCTATAGGCCACCTGACCAGCAGACCAAGCAGGTGAGGCACTCCACAGGCAGATAGAAGTGGTTTCACATTCAAAAGCCCTGGTCCTCATGGGGGATTTCAATAACCCTGACATCTGCTGGAGGGACCAGATAGGTACCAGCATTCTAAGATGTTCCTGTGTGATGGGTTATGCCCATCCCAAAAGCAGGGGGTGGAGGACTTGTGAGAGCTTTGCTCTCCCTGGAGGGGGTTTTCCCCCTGGGAAACTGAGTTAGTCTGTTCCACTCCCCCTCCCTGTCCAGCAGACCTATAAAAAAGAAGACACTGAAGCTATTTTCTCTCTTTTGCTCCTGCCTTGCCTGGGCAAAAGGACTACTTCTGGCTTCCTGCTTCTCTGCCATGTGGTCAGGCCTGGTCCTCCTCCTCCCTGCTACATCCACACCTCTTCAAAGGACTTCAAAGGACTGGTTTGTATACATGTTTTCCCTATCTATCCTTATTCCTTACCCTTGTGAACCCTTCCTGTTATTGTTTTATTTATATATATATACTTTTTAAAAAAAATTTTACTTCTCTACTTCCAAACCGACTCCAAATTATTTCTCAGTCGATTTGTGCGATGAAGAGGTTATCAATTTATTATTATGAAATATGAATTACATAAATATTATTATATTATTTATAAAAATTATTAATAATGGATGAATCACTGTTTTATATTCATGTTCTAGTGCATGATTGTGAAATACATCCCATAAGTGGTTTAGTATTTATAATTAGAACTCAATTGAAATATTTACAGAAACAGTCTATATACATGATGAAGGGTGCAATTCTGCCTCTTGTCCACCAGATGGCGACTCGATGGGGTACGGGTGGCTGCCAACTATATACAGAGATGTTTCTATGTGTCAGAGGTTACTCTGCTAGATGTGGATGCTTCGAACTGAATGTTAGTGAGTGGAAAGCACATGGAAGATACACTGGGTCCTTTGTTTGTAGCGAGGTTAGGTTCCAGCAGACTACTGTCGCTGGACTGGTTCCTAGGGTGGTCTGGACAATGACACTGGTTGGCAATTCTCTCTCTGTGGCAGTGGGAGGAGATGGAACCTAGCCTTAGCTGGTAGGTAAGGCTCCTTTCACAGGACTCCGGCAGGCTCCCTCCAGACAATAGGGAGCAGTCCTGCAGGGTCGGCCTGGCAGGGTCTGTAGGGCTGGTCCCAAGACTGGGTCGGCCCTCAGAGTTGGTTTGCACAGCAGGGCAGGGTGATGGTTCCTGGTAGGCATGCTTGGAGGTTTCCAATCTGGCACGGTACCAGGCAGAGTTGGACCCATTGAGGTCGGCCCTGCAACAACAGGCTTTGGGGCTGACGTGGACAGCCCTGGGGAAGAAGTGCGGCTGCGCGGAACGGTAGCTTCCCCTCTACTTGGCTCAAAGGAGCGGTGGGACCCTCTCAGAGTGGTCCCGGCTTTGGAGCATGGACGGTGCTCTAGGTTTTCCCTGAGGTTTACAGGGCACGGAGTGGCAGAAGTACAGACTCCTCTCCCATGATAGCGGGGTTGCACAGCCATGCAATCCTGCTTTCCACCCTGACACACATCCCTGATGGGATACACCCATGGGTGCTGAGGGAACTGGCGGATGGGGTTGCTAAACCACTCTCTATTATATTCCAAGACTCATGGCAGTCTAGGGAAGTCCCCACTGACTGGAAAAGGGGGAAATATAACCCCCATTTTCAAAAAGAGAAAGATGGATGACCCAGGAAACTATAGGCTAGTCAGTCTCACATCTGTGCCTGGTAAGATCATAGAGCAGGTCCACCTGGAGGCACTGCTGAGGGCAGAAGAATAATGAAGAGGTGATTTGGTATGATCAACACGGCTTCACCAAGGGCAAATCCTGTCTGCAAAACCTGGTGGCTTTCAATGACCAGGTCACAATATGAACAGATGAAGGCTGAGCAACTGACATCTTCTACTATCTTAATGGGGCCTGCAAGAAAGCTGGTGAGAGGCATTTTAGGGTGTCAGGTGATGATAGGACTAGGGGTAATGGAACAAAAGTAGAAATGGGTAGATTCAAATTGGATATTAGGAAGAAATTTTTCACCGTGAGAGTGGTGAGACTCTGGAACAGCTTGCCCAGGGAGGTGGTAGAAGCTCCATCCCTGGAGGTTTCTAAGGCCAGGCTGGATGTGGATCTGAGAAACCTGGTCTAGTGTGAGGTGTCCCTGCCCATGGCAGGGAGATTCTAACTAGAGGATCCTTGAGGTCCCTTCCTACCCTAACGATGTTATGATTATAAAAAAACCTACAAAACCACCAACCAACTACAAAGTACACACACTCCCTTCCAAAACATACAAACAAAACCCAAACACACACACACTCAAAAAAAAAAAAAAAAAAAGAAGAAAACCAAATGTCAACATCTACTAAAAAAATGACAAACCTACATGGGACCAAAAAAAACCCAAACAAACAAACTCCACAATACAAACAACAAAATCACAACACCCCACCAACAAAAAACCAAACCAACCAACCAAATAAAAACCAAACCAACAAACTAAACACACACAAAAAAGCAACAAACCAACACCCAACCACAAAACAGAAAAACACCATTGGGAGGTTGGTTGTTTATTTGTTTGTTTCATTTTAATATCAGGAAGAGTTCTATTTACCTTTTATAGTTAAATAACTGTAAGATACCTTTAGTCTTTTTTTTTCCTTTTTTTTCATATTAACAAATAAGAGAAAATTGACAAACTAAGCACATTATAAAACTGTTTGAACAGAAATTCATCTGGGTGTTCCTGGGGATTTCTCTAGGAAGAAACATAGATTATATCAATCAGTAAATGTGAGAAATGAAAAAAAAAAAAAAAGATTTTATGATGGTAGCAGATCCTCATCGCAGTGGTGTGTAAAACTTAAGGGCAAAGACATGCAATCAGATTGCCATGGCTTAACAAGTTGCTACTTGTCCTCAGAACAATTTTCAGTACTGACCAAAGGAAAATATTCAAAGGAAATCCTATAATTCAGCAAACAAGAACAGAATACATACCGTGAGAGACTGCTGCAATTTCAAACCATGCTGTCTCCCAGTTTCACTCACTATAAAGAAGGAACACACTCATAGGTACAGAAGGGCAACTGGAATACAAAGGCTAAAAAAATATTACACTGTAAATGTGACACACTTGAAAAATACTGACAGGTAACTGAATGATGAATTTCATAAACTAACTAAACTAACTCACCTGGAAAGATCACAGTATCACAGTATCACAGTATAACCAAGGTTGGAAGAGACCCCAAGGATCATCAAGTCCAACCTGTCCCAACAGACCTCACGACTAGACCATGGCACCAAGTGCCACGTCCAATCTCCCCTTGAACACCTCCAGGGACGGCGACTCCACCACCTCCCTGGGCAGCCCATTCCAATGACGAATGACTCGCTCAGTGAAGAACTTCCTCCTCACCTCGAGTCTAAACCTCCCCTAACACAGCTTGAGACTGTGTCCCCTTGTTCTGGTGCTGGTTGCCTGGGAGAAGAGACCAACCCCCTCCTGTCTACAACCACCTTTCAGGTAGTTGTAGAGGGCAATGAGGTCACCTTGATCCTTCTCTTCTCCAGGCTAAACAATCCCAGCTCCTCAGCCTCTCCTCATAGGGCTTGTGCTCAAGGCCTCTCACCAGCCTTGTTGCCCTTTTCTGGACACGTTCAAGTATCTCGATGTCCTTCTTAAACTGAGGGGCCCAGAACTGGACACAGTACTCAAGGTGTGGCCTAACCAATGCAGAGTACAGGGGCACAATGACCTCCCTGCTCCTGCTGGCCACACTATTCCCAATACAGGCCAGGATGCCATTGGCCTTCTTGGCCACCTGGGCACACTGTTGGCTCATGTTTAGGTGGGTGTCAATCAGCACCCCCAGGTCCCTCTCTGTTTGGCAGCTCTCCAGCCACTCTGACCCCAGCCTGTAGCTCTGCATGGGGTTGCCGTGGCCAAAGTGGAGCACCCGGCACTTGGACTTATTAAATGCCATCCCATTGGACTCTGCCCATCTGTCCAGTCGGTCGAGGTCCGATAAGCTCATTCTGGAGGTCATCTCTAAGCACATGGAAGAAAAGAAGTTTATCAGGAGCAGCCAGCATGGATTTACCAAAGGGAAATCACATTTGACTAATCTGATAACCTTCTATGATGCTGTGACTCAATGGATAGATAAAGAGTCATCAACCTTCATTTTAGCAAGACACTGTCTCCCATAAGATCCTCATAGGCAAGTTCAGGAAGTCTAGCTTAGAAGAGTGGATGGTGAGATGGATTGACAAATGGCTAAACAAAAGAGATCAGAGGGTTGTGTGATGAAGGGAACATATGCCCCAAATTATGCCCTGAATGTTGCCAAAACTTGTCCCAGCATGTTTTGCTCACATCCTCCCCCTTCACCCCCTTCTGGAGTGGATATTCAGCCCAGAGCTGAGTAAACAAAGGGCCAGGTGTCAACAAGCCAGAGTAAACAACCCAACATGCCTTGTTGGGGTAAAAAAGATCATGCACCCACTTTATGGGATGCTTGTGCTTCTTCCAAATCTGGGCATAATTCTGGCCAAACTTGGCCATCAGGGTGCTCCTGAAGGAAATCTCAGGGATGAAAGAAACTTACCATTCATACAAGAAGGGAATTGTCACTTGGGAGAATTATAGAGACATTGTCAGAGCATGTAGGAAGGCAACAAGGAAAGCTAAAGCCCTCTTGGAACTGAAACTGGCAAAGGAAGTAAAAGAGAACAATAAGGCCTTCTTCAAATATATCAGTAAGAAAAGGAAGAATAGGGAAGGTGTGGGGCAACTGCTGAATGATGAGGCAGCCCTGGTAGCTGAGGATGCAGAGAAGGCAGTGTTGCTGAATGCCTTCTTTGCTTCAGTATTTACACCTAAGACTGAGCTCCCCTATGTACTCCAGACTCTGGATGAAGGAGAGGAAGCCTGGTGGAGGGAATGCTCCACACTGGTCAGTGAAGACTGCGTTAAGGATCAGATGAACCCAAGAGTGCTGAGAGAGCTGCCTGATGTTATCACTCTGCTATTCTCCATCATTTTTTGCAAAATAGTGGCAGACAGGAGAGGTGCCTGAGAACTGAAGGAGAGCCAATGTCAATTCAGTCTTCAAAGAGCGCAAGAAAGAGGTTCCAGGGAACTATTGACCCATCAGCCTCACCTCCATCCCGGGAAAAATGATGGAGCGGCTGCTTCTGGAGGGCATCTCAAGGCACTTGGAAGAGAGGGTGGTTATCAGGAGTATTCAACATGGATTCACCAAGGCAAAATCATACTTGACTAACCTGATAGAATTCTATGATGCCCTAACTGAATGGGTAGATTCAAGGGGACCAGTGGATGTGGTCTACCTTGACCTTAGCAAGGCCTTTGACACCATCTCCCATGACATCCTAGTGATCAAGCTCAGGAAGTGTGGGATGGAAAAGCAGACAATGAAGTGGATTAGGAACTGGCTACAAGATAGAGTTCAAAGAATGATGATCAATGGTGCCAAGTCCAGCTGGAGAGCTGTAACTAGTGAAGTCCCCCAAGGATCAGTGCTGGGACCAGTGGTGTTCAACATCTTCATTAGTGACACTGATGAGGGAACAGAGTGTCTGCTCAGCAAGGACAAGGAGCAATGCATGCAAGCTGCAGCACAGGAGGTTCCATCTCAGGACAAGGGGGAACTTCTTTACTGTAAGGGTCACAGACCACTGGAACAGGGTCCCCAGAAGGGTTGTGGAGTCTCCTTCTCTGAAGACTTTCAAAGCCCATCTGAATGTGTTCCTCTGTGACCTGAGCTAGATTGTATGGTCCTGCTCTGGCAGGGGGGTTGAACTTAACAATCTCTTTGGGTCCCTTCCAACCCCTGACATCCTGTGATCCTGTGTTATGCTATGCCATTGGCTAAAGGTGCTTACCAAGTCTGACTACTGGCTAAATCTCAGAGACTGAGAAAAACATTGAATGTCCCAACACCACCTACCTACCACAACTTTACTGTAAAAATCTGCTTTACTGTAAAACCCTTGTTGTGAGCTGAGTTCCAAGATCTGCAAGGCAGGCATCCTGTTTTTGTACCTTCCCCAAAATGAGAACTCCATGCATGAGCTCAGACCCCATGACAATACCAAGCATGCATACTGTCGACTGGACAATGAAGGTAAATCCTGGGGATGCAGGGTGACCATGTGGATGCCTAGGCCTTAAGTGACAACATGGCTCTATGGTCCAAGAGGGCTTTGCGTCTACCATGATGACTGTCCCCATGGGGACAGACATGACAGATACAGATAAGCACATCTGGAAAGTACCTGTTTTTCCCTGCCCACTACAGGTGGAAAGCTCCTTTTTTTTTCCTTCTAAGGAGGACTATTAAAAGGGGTCCTGCACTGTTCATAGGGGCTCTAGTTTTGTTTTAAGGTAAATAATGGTCTCTTAGAGACATAAGCAAAAGGTGAATTTGTAGAGTAAGTGTAATTCTCCTTGAGGAGTGGTTTCTTTTTCAGTTGTGTTCATGATTATTTCTCCTCATTTGAGGGAGAAATAGGGAAATTATTTAATTTCTTGAAGATACACAGTTTGCACCCCTCAATTCAAGGGCAATTGTAGGCTAAGGACCATTGGTCTCAGTGTCATAGATAGGATAACTGTCCTGCAAAAGGTGGCAAGGGTAAAACCTGGAAAGGATAAAAGTTTGAGCTGCACTCTGTTAGGGGCGATCTTGGCAGCAGTGATTGAGGATTGTAGGCAGAGACTCAATGAGGCTGATGCGGCCATCAACTCACTGCAGATGGCTATTGAAATTTTGCAAATGCAACTTGAAAAGAGAGGAAATCTTTTAGAAAAGGAGTGGCAGCAAAATGCTTTGTTAAAAGAGGAATTGCAAATGTGCTTACTGGGTGAGACTGGTTGTCTTCTGGAGGTAGAATTGAAGTCACCAGAGAAAGAAATAAGGTAAATATACTCACAAAAGGAGTTGGAAAAGGCTAGGGAGACTGCAGAACAAGTTCTCTGTGTGTGTCCTTTAGTTTGAAAGCAGAGTATCTTTGTGATGACGCTGATGCTCAACCATAGATTGTAACTAAAGAAGCAGCTTATTCTGCAGCTGAGTTGTTGAGATTAAAGAAAGAATATTCCAGGTCTCAAAAGGAAACAGAGACTGAACATGTGTGGAGGGTCTCCCTATGGGGAGACGATGGAATAATGTTGTCAGAAAGGGAAGCAGAGGGCTATTGGGGTCTGGGGTATTTTTAACCACAGGAGATAACAGCACCCTGGACTTTAACACAGCAAGCTGCATATTGGGCAGGAGGCTTGAACCCTCTGGAGAGAGGATACCTGCTTGTGATTACTGGGTCTGTGGATCATCCTGTAGAAAATGTTCAAAAGGCAGCTTGTTTGCAGATGATGTATGATTGGGAATTGAGACCCCATTTAAGTTCCCTGATGATGTTGCCTGTTGACCCAGAAAGAATTACTCTTCTTATTTGTGGGCTTCCTAAATCACTAAACCCAATAGTATTTAGTTGCAAGGGATGATTCAAAGCATCCCTGAGACAAACGGAAATCAATGCAGCTTTGGGAAGAGCAATGACCCCTGACTGAACAATAAATGGTAGGAACGTGTGGATGCAGGGGAAGGTGGCCCATGAATTAATAAATTACAGGAGCATATATGGTTCTGTAAGTGGATTACAGCAAAAAGTGGACTCAAAAGTTGTGAGAGTGACAGAGATTTCATTGACACAAAGATTATCTCACAAACAACAGAGCAGTTTGTCTCATCCTAGCAGTCAGAGGCAGAACAGAAATTTTGGTCGTTGGGGATGGTGGCAATGTGGAATGAGTCAAGGCATTCCACAGGACCTGATGGATGTACTCCCGACCACCAAATTAGAGTTGTTAGTGAAGGGATGGGGGCGAGTGCCATGGTAGGGCCAAATGGCCCCAGCACAAGCCCAGACAGACCGGGAGGAGACTTGATGGGGTGCTTGGTGTCTCTTCCAACCTGGTTTATTCTATTCTATTCTATTCTATTCTATTCTATTCTATTCTATTCTATTCTATTCTATTCTATTCATCCTATCCTATCCTATCCTATCCTATCCTATCCTATGTGTCTAGATACAGTCCCCTTCTCCCCCTTCTCCCCCTCTTCTTCCTGCAGAAAGTCAGGGTAATGCGGGAAAAGGAACAAAGGGGACAGAACCATGTATGCCTGGTAAACAACCTGTATCTGGGGTAAGGGCATGTATTCTGGCCACAGCCTGGCAGAACCCCTTCTCATTGGGTAGCTATGTTCTGGCTTCAGTTGTCCTATTGGCCCAGTCGAATCTCAGGCAAGATACAGGCTGATTTCTAGTCACCTGTGCCATGCTCAAGCCTTGCCTGCTTGAACCTGATTTGACCTTGTCTGGCGTGAAGTTGCCATGAGTTGCACTGCCTTGAGTGCCCGGTCCAGAGCCTGGGATAAAAGCCACAAGCCTACACACTACAAGCTATGAGAGAAGCCACGAACTTAAGAGTCAGAGTCAAGACTGCTTCCCCTTGCAACTAGGATTTTGCTGTGCCTCAGGACAAAGCAAGCGCCCATCATGATAGCATTGTAACCAGCATGCGGTCTTCTGAAGCCAGACCAGCCATCGAAGACCATGTGGCATTCCTGCGTGCAACCTGCCATGCCTGGTGCATGAGAGCACCCCAAAGCCTCTAATACACAGTAGCAGCACTCCCCACTTGGGTAGAACCAGCTGTGAGTAATTAATTCATTGCCTCTTTGGCTTAATGGTTCTTATCAAGTCTCCCCCTGTGTGGTCGAGCACCATTTTGCTCCCAGGGTATTCTCTTTCTGCTATATTCCTCCCAGTTTGCATACAATTGTTTAAATTGTTATAGTTCCCCAAATACTGTACATTTCCATTGTAAATATATTCTAACCATACATCAAACCTTTTGATATGCTTTGGCAATTTTCAGATTAATAAAAGGTTATTAATATCTTTATTAATATTGCTATATAATTTATAAATAAAGGAAATACTATATCCTTTAATAGCCTCTTCTCACTTGTACCCTATGATAGGACAAGGGGTAATGGATATAAACTACAGCACAAGAAGCTACACCTCAACATGAGGAAAACTAAGGGTCGCAGAACACTGAAAGAGAGAGATTGTGGACTCTCCTCTGGAGACTTTGAAGACCTGTCTGAATAGGTTCCTGTGTGACCTACACTAGATTGTATGGTCCTGCTTTGGCAGGAGGATTAGACTCAATGACTTCCAGAGGTCCCTTGCAAACTCTAATATACTGTGATTCTGTAATAATCCATAGAATGAAATATATGTGGATACTGCTTGGATTAACTGGGGTTTATTTACCAAGATAAAAAATGAGTTATCTAAGATTCTGCCCTTCTTTTCTTCTCCGTGTAGTTTCTAATCTAAACTTTAATTTTCCCAATTTTTTTTCTTAGCTTTCAGGAGCTCATATATTTTTCTAAGAATATGTATAACCCAGTGAAACCCTTTTCATTAATAATTTCTTTTGTATGGCTTGGATAGGCACATGCTCTGCTGGATAAAGCTGGATGAGTGGTGATCAATGGAGTTAAATCCAGATGATGGCTGGTCACAAATGGTGTTCTTCAAGGCTCAGTGTTAGGACCACTTCTGTTTAACATCTTTATTAGGGATCTTGATGGAGACATAGAGTGTGTTATCAATAAGTTCACAGATGACACCAAGTTAGTGGGAGTGTTGATCTGCATAAGGGTAGGGAGGCTCTACAGAGGGACTTGGATAGATTGGATTGATGGGCCAATATTAATGGGATGAGCTTCAACAAGGCCAAATGCCACGTCCTGCACATGGATCACAGCAACCCCAAGCAACTCTACAGGCTTGGGGAAGTGTGGCTGGAAAGTTATCTGGCAGAAAGTGACCTAGGGGTTCTAATTGACAAGCAGCTGAATATGAGCAGTGTGCCCATGTGGCCAAGAAAGCTAATGGCATCCTGACTTGTATTAGAAATGTTGTGTCCAGCAGGAGTAGGGAGGTGATTATCCCCTTGTACTCAGTTCTGGTGAGGCCACGCCTTGAGTACTGTGTCCAGTTTTGGGCACT
Source organism: Colaptes auratus (assembly GCA_015227895.2). Classification (NCBI taxonomy): domain Eukaryota; kingdom Metazoa; phylum Chordata; class Aves; order Piciformes; family Picidae; genus Colaptes; species Colaptes auratus. The sequence continues at coordinate 84,010,663 of CM037631.1, read as the reverse complement.
GCAATACAAGAGAGATGTGGAGGTACTGGAGCGAGTGCAGAGGAGAGCAATGAAGCTGGTGAAGGGCCTGGAGAATAAATTTTATGAAGAGCAACTGAAGGAGCTGAGGCTGTTTGGTTTGAAAAAGAGGAAGCTGAGGGGAGACCTTATCACAGTCTACAACTACTTGAAACGATGTTGTGGAGAGGCTGGTGCTGATCTTGTCTCACAGGTAATAAGTGATAGAGTAAGAGCGAACGGCCTCAAGCTGCGACTTGGTAGGTTTAGACTGGATATGAGGAAAGAACTTTTCACTGAAAGAGTGGTCAGGCATTGAATGAGCTGCCCAGGGAGGTGGTTAAGTCACCAACTCTGGATGTGTTTAAGGGTCATTTGAATGCGGTGCTTGGGGACATGATTTAGGGGTGAACCTTGCAGAGTAGGGTTATTATTTGGACTTGGTGATCCCAAGGGTCTTTTCCAAACTGAATGTTTCTATGATTCTGTGATTTCTGAGGTTCTGTTTTCTGTTTTTCTTTTCCTTATTTCTATTTTATTATGTTCTTTTCATGTACTTGCTGTCACTGCAGAGATGTTTTCTTGTTCTTTCTTATTTCTCTACAATGAAGTACACATTGTGAGGATGTTTTTTTTTTCCTTCTGTATATTCAGTCTTACTGACTTTGCTTCTGACACTGTTATGAATTGTAAAATGCTGCAGTTGTCACTTCCTTTTCCACGACTGAGCAGACAAAAGGTTTTTTCAGCTTATGCATTTGACATGGAAAGAAACAAGGACAGGTTTTATTTGCAGAAATTGTTCCTTGTACTGCGTGTTATCCTTCAGCTTCAGTACTTTCTTAGTCACTCTGCAGAAACTGCCGAAGTGTTTCATACTTCAATAAGATGAATATATTAAGAGAATAAGATATCCACTCAGTGTATAAGCAAATTGTCAATATTTTTTTATCATTCAAATAATTTTGAAAAAAAATAAAATTACTTCAGAGTAATGACTGCTGCAAAATTTGTGTAAGCAAGCCTAAAAAGTCCAAAAAACACATGAGACTGAGTCAAATACTTAGGGACCTGTTAACAGTAATAGCTTGTATCTATGCTTAACATGAAGACTAATAAAAGTGACAATAGAAAAAACTTTTCAAGCTTTGTGCCATGAGTTTCTGAAGGAGAATGCTGTGGGAGAGAGTGCCAGAAGATTTACTAACGACCAGGTAAACAATGTCCATGGGACTTCCCTCATCCACTAGGTAGGTCACCTTATTGTAGAAAAAGATCAGATATTACTCAGGCAGGACCTTTCTTTCATAAACCCATGCTGATGGGCCAAATCACCTGGTTGTCCTGTATGTGCCACATGATGGCACTCAGGATGATCTGTTCCATAACCTTTCCTGTCACTGAGGTCAGACAGACAGGATTGCAGATCCCCAGGTCATCCTTCCTGCCCTTCTTATAGATGGGTGCCACATTTGCTAACCTCCAGTCAACTGGGATCTCCCCAGTCAGCCAGGACTGTTAAGAAATAAAGAGTCTTATCAGCAGAGATCATATAGAAGTGTAATTGGCAAAATAAATACCTTCCTGGTGAACACTGATTATTTATTATAATTCACAGTGAAAATAGTTTGTAGAAGGTAAATTGACTAACCTAATTATGATATTATGTGAAAAGGTGGTTATTTTCTTGAAGGTGTTACAATTCATTCCTCTCTTCATTTTCACAGTGAGAAAGGGGTGTGAAAATAGGAGGGGAGGAAGAGGCAGGACTATGTCTTCAAAACACTCCCTTACTTTACTCTTATATGGAAGGTGTGTTCTAACACAGAAGCAGAATAGCTGCATCCTGTGCAAAACTAAACAACATCTCTCCACCCAAAAAATCCTTCTGAAGTAGAAAGTGATTTTCCTACCTTTCTCCTGTTCTGTACCAAAATTATAGTCTATTTACTTTTTGTTTGCTTGGGTTTGGTTTGTTTGTGTGTTTGTTTTAATCCTTTGACTGATTTTAATCTTTTAAATTTGTCTGATTTTAAATATAATGGCTCAATTAAGATTAGGATTTTGCCTACCTACTTTGTTCATACAGATAGCTTTAGTCTATTGCATACTGAAACTGTTTTGGGTTTTGCATGCTTATTTTACTTTAAAACAACAAATACCAACTCAATCAAGTGGAATAGACCCTGTGTTTCTGGTATATCTTTGGAGGCAATAATCATTTAACATGACTCAGTATAGCTCTTCTAAACATGACCTAATAGCAATCTTTTTTTTTTTTTATGTATTTGTTCTTTAAGCTACAAATAAATCTCACCCCCAAAAAAGGTCTAATCAAAGTCTCACTAATATCACAGCTTTTTCCTTACCATACTTACCATTACTATGTAACTTCCCATGCTTTCTTATACTTACTGCAAAATCTAGTAGGCTTACAGAATCTAACTCTTCTTACTTCTACTAAAGTCTTGGGATTTTTTAAGAAAAACATCTATAAAGGCTTTCTATTATTTCTAAGGTCTTATGGGTACCATATTCTATCACACCATGAAATAATAATCCATTTTGCACATTATTTGGATAGTCAGGAAATACTTTAATTTTTGTTTTTCACTTTTGCTTTTTCTTTCTTTTCATTTGAGTATTATCATGAGATAACTCTACACTTTCAATTTATCTAGTGTATGATAGCCAAATTTAATTGAAATCCTCTAAAATCTATTAGAAGGCAAAGTTGTCCAATTCTACTGATAATTTACTTTTTGGACTGTTTTCTGTTCTTTCATTTATTCAAAGGCTAATTTTCATTTAACTCATGAGTTGAGATTGAAAAAGATAATAATTAAAGAAGAATCACCTTTCAACAATGTTCTTCTGCAGGAAAAATATCAGTGTTCAGGAAAAAGAAACATTAAAAAGTTAATTTTCATTACTTTTAAAAAATTATTATTATTATTTCAGGTATTTTCAACTTTTAGAGCTGTGAAAGGCAAGTAATCTGGTTTTCAAACTTTTAATAACAATTGAAGTGATTTGATTATGTAGAACTTTTTCTAATAGTTGGTGTAGTGATCCTTCTATGAGGACTGTTGGTAACTCCAAACAGCTGCAAAATATTCAATATAGCATGAGACCATAGCACAACAATTTGCGTACTTACGATTCATGCAAAGACTAAAACATTGACAAGAGGATCATGAAGTTGTGTAACAGGTTCAGAGGGAATAGAAATATAGGAAATTCAGCTAAGAAGGTTGAACAGATATTGCTGAATTGGGTTGCTGGAAGGAAACACAGGGTGCAAGCCTGTCTATAAAGCTTTTCATTAACTTCAGTTCTTTGCATTGGCAGATGAAAATGTAACTACAAACACTGTTCAATTAAAAGAACTCAAAATTATTGTTGTTGGTTTTGTTGTTGTTATTGTTACTTTTAATCATCTCTGGGGAGTTCTCTACACTGTCTAGACAGATCCTACATAAATTCTGGGCTGTCTTTATCTGATTTAATTGAAACATCACCAGGCATAAGAGTGCAAGATGGCCATATTTTATCACACTAAAGTATATTAAGATTATGTATCAGTCCAATACTTCCTAAGCTCAAAGTGATGTCTTTATGTTTGGCAGTTTTCTGAAGATTTGTATTCTGTATCATTGTGAGATCTTCCATTGTGTCTCAGTCCTTTTAAAAAAGTACTTTTAAAACTTTAATTCTGTTTAATTTATTCCTATTCACATTTACAATAGAATTAATAATGTCATTAGTTTCTATTAAATAATATTTTATTTATTTTATAACTATGTTTTTTACGGCTATATGTAGAATAGAATAGAATAGAATAGAATAGAATAGAATAGAATAGAATAGAATAGAATAGACCAGACTGGAAGAGACCTTCAAGATTATCGCTTCCAACCTATCAAGCAATCCAACCCATCAAGCAATCCAACCCATCTAAACAACTAAACCATGGCACCAAGCACCCCACCAAGTCTCCTCTTGAACATCTCCAATGATGGTGACTCTGAATTGTACTTAGTTTCCAGAGCATTATAAATCTATGTAAATAAAAACTTATTCATAAATATACACATCTAGAAGTCTATATAAAAAAAGAGTCTCTATATAAAGAAATGTGTGCACATTCCTTTAAAAAAAGGTAGGGGAAAGGAGAGGTAAATTCACAAAAGAAATAATCTGAAATCAGTTTGGAAGTAGAAGAGGTAAATTTTACCTCATGGATCATCTAATTGCAGCCCCCTTGCCATAGGCAGGGACACCTCATACTTGATCAGGTTGTTCAGAGCCACATCCAACCTGGCCTTAAAAACCTCCAGGGATGTGACTTCTACCACCTCCCTGGGCAACCTGTTCCAGTGCCTCACCACCGTCATGGTGAAGAATTTCTTCCTAACAACTGATCTGAATCTACCCATTTCTACATCTTTTTTTTCCCACTCCCCCTAGTCCTGTCATTACCTGACACCCTAAAAAGTCCCTCACCAGCTTTCTTGTAGAAGAGACAGAATGTCTGGGCAATGCAGTCAAAGGAACCTTTTAGACACTTAAATCGATTTTGATCATGAATTATGGCTCTGGGCATGCTGGAGTGCCTCTTGTAAAGCATAGATTAAAATACCATCCGAGGTAAAGTTGTGGGGATTTTAAACAGTACCATATTTGGTGCTAAACATGTGAACACTGAAATGATACACAGTTTCACTTGCCAAGATGGTTGCTAAGTTACTGCTATGCTGGCTGGCTGCTGAAACTGGCTCAGGGATGTGGCTGGGCTGCGGCTGCCATGTCTGGTGTCATGGCCAGCTGCCAGGGCCAGTCCCTTCTGTGAGGTGGCAGCTTTCTCCTCCCACAGCTGTGGGTCCCATAGCTGGAAGCTACTGTGGCATAGACTTCTGCTGATTGGGCAGGTTCTCCTGGAATGGGCTCGAGTAGCTCCCTCAGCGGTGCAGTCCCTTTGGGGTTTGCAGGGTTCTGTGGGGCAGCAGTTCCCCTGCTGAGGCTGATTGAGAGCATGGGCGGGTTGGTGCAGAGTGTTGTTTTTTCCTGGATTGGCTTAAAATAGGTGAGCGGCCAATTCTTTTTGGCATTGATTTTCCTATTTCTAAAGCTATAGGACAGTCCTTTGTGAAACTGTATGGGAGGCTCACAGGTGGTCCTGGTTCTGAATCACCCTGGGTCAGCTTTTAACTTAGAGGCCTGTGCAACAGCAGCGCCTACCCTCCCATGACTTCAGGGTCCTTCATTGTGAGCAGGCTCATGGCTGTAGCAGACTGTTAGAACTTGCCAAAGGGTTCAGGCTAGTCCTCCCCACAACTGGAGAGTCTTACCATTGATGCTAAGTCCCTTTCAGACGTGATGGCAGTTTTTCCTACTGGTGGGACTGGGAATACGACACAATGCTGGCTGTAGTTGCAGAGAAACTTGCAAAGGACTTTTTCCAGGCTTTTGGGTATACTGAGGCATGGCAGCATTTTCTGAGTTGCTAGCTCCTCTCTGGACTGCAGAGGCTGGCAGTATGCATGTACATGGATGGAGCTTAATAGCAGAAGCAATAGCAAAGGTAAAGTGCTCAGGCAAAGAATGACTAGTTTGCAATTTGGGGATTAATTATATGTTACTCGAGCCTTGAATTGGGCCAATAGTCAACCTTGGTAAAATCACAGAATCATAGAATCATAGAATCAAAAAGGTTGGAAAAGACCTCAAAGATCATCAACTCCAACCTGTCACCCAACACCTCATGACTACTAAACCATGGCTTCAAGTGTCACGTCCAATCCCTTTTTGAACACCTCCAGGGACAGTGACTCCACCACCTCACTGGGCAGCCCATTCCAATGGCTAACAACTCTCTCTGTAAAGAACCTTCTCCTCACCTCGAGCCTAAACTTCCCCTGGCACAGCTCGAGACTGTGTCCTCTTGTTCTGGTGCTGGTTGCCTGGGAGAAAGACCAGCCCCAGGTCCCTCTCTGCCTGACTACTCTCCAGCCACTCTGACCTCAGCCTGTAGCACTGCATGAGGTTTAGGCTGGATGTTAGGAAGAAGTTCTATACAGAGAGAGTGATTGCCCATTGGAATGGGCTGTCTGGGGAGGTGGTGGAGTCACCATCACTGGAGGTGTTTAGGAGGAGACTTAGTGGGGTGTTTTGGTGCCGTGGTTTAGTTGATTAGATGGTGTTGGATGATGGGTTGGATGCGATGATCTTGAAGGTCTCTTCCAACCTGGTTCTATTCTTTTTCTATTATGTTCTATTTTATAGTTTTCCTGGTGGACCAAGACTTCCAATTCCTCTTGTTACCCATACTGCGTGTGCTGGTGTACATGCACTTCAGCTGGGCTGTTGATTTCTCAATTAGCCCTAATTTATGTCCCTCTCTCTCCTCTCTGGAGAGATTGGTTTCCTCACCTACACCCTTCAGACCTAGTTTAAACCCTCTCGATGAACCCTGCCAACTCCACTGCTAGAACTCTCTTGCCCTTTCTAGATAAATTAACCCCATCTAGGTCCAGCAGGTCAGGTGCAGTAAAAGTTGCCCTTGATCAAAGAACCCAAAATTCTGGTGCTGGCACCATCCATTGAGCCAATTGTTGATGACATGGGTTCTCCTGTTCCTCTCAGTGTACACCCCTGCCACTGAGGGAAATGAGCAGAACACCACTTAAGCTTCTGTTCCATCAATCAGTTGCCTGAGGGCCTTGAATTCCTTTTTGGTTGTCCTGGTGCCCTTCTTATCAGTCTCGTTGCTGCCAGCTTGGATTACCAGCAATGGATAATAGTCAGAGGGCTGGATTTGAGTAGTCTCCTGGTGATTTCCCTTATCTGGCCCCCAGGTAGGCAGCAGACTCCCCTGTGGGATGGGTCCTTCTGTACCCCTCAGGAGAGACTCTCCAACAACAATTACCCTCCTCTTTTTCTTTATGGTACTAGTCCTGATGGTTGGTGGGGATTGCTTTACTTTAGGCATCCCCTTAGATGGCTCCTTTTCAACCCTCTCATCCACATTGCCCTCAACCTGCAGGGCCTCATACTTATTATGCAAGGGCAACGGGGAGAGGAAGAGGGCCGGGATCAATTCTCCATGCTTACCCTAACAGGGATCTGTATCCATCCCTCCCTGTTTCCAGGGAAGCCTCCCTCAACAGGGGAGGTCTGCAAAGCCTGCTCCCACAACCTTTAGCCTACGGCAAAGCACGTGACTAGAATTATGCCCAAACTCAAAAAGGCATGAGCACCTCACAGGTATCCCATATGGAGGGCATGTGTTATTTACCCCAAAGAAGGCAGGTTGGGTTGTTTACCCTGTCTGGCTGACATCTGGCCTTTGTTTCTCAGCTCTGGGCTGAGTAGCCAATCCAGAAAGGAGGGGGGAGCGGGAATGTGAGCAAAACATGCTGGGACAAGTTTTGGCAATATCTGGGGTATAGTTCTGGGCATAGGTTCCCTTCACAACAGTAAGTTGACCTGTAGTTTTGTTAGTGAATAAAGATTTGTCTATAGATAGAAAAATGGAGCTGCTTTACAGCTGTACTTATCAGAAGATTTCAAATTCAAGAAGTCATTGGCATTTCTGCACATATACTGATATAAATATAACCAAGTCATGTTATTGATCCTACATATAGAAATGTAAGGGATTTTTAAGCACGTCTGTTTTGAACTGCATAATTTATTAGTATATAAAGATTTAATTTCTAATCCTGTGTTGAAGAAAACCATTAATTTAAATATTTGAAATATTGTCTAATCTCAGCAATATCTGTAGGAACTGATTCCACTATGGGCCCCTTGTCTTTTGCATCAAAATAAAGCTTTGAGCAAATAACAATTCAAAAAAGAGGTCCCTTTCAATGTCTAACATTCTGTGCTTCTATGATCCCATGAAAGAACAAAAGTGTTGGAATTTTTTTTGCTTAGAAAACATAGAGTATGACTTTTCCACTGTGTTCTGCCAGTATTTTTCCAGAGTAGACTGGAAAGACAACCAACTCTGAGAATTGTACATCAGACTGCAATACTCAGTATGAAAATCAGTTTGCATGAGTAATCATTGCCATTCTCAGAGCATTTGCTTCTAAACGTGAACATAAAACTGTTTGGCAATGCTTTAAATCTTTTGGGCTTCAATTGCTGCATTCTGAAGCATGAAATGTTTATCTCTTGTGTATATCTTTTGTTTGACATTGATTCTCTGGTTTGCTGCTTTTAATAATAAATGGCACTCTTTAGTTCAGTTTCAACATTATTTCTTGATATTTGGACATGACGATTTTGTTCTAGCTTTGTGCATCTTGTAATAGCTACATGATTTTTAAAAAAGCTGTCAGCATGCATTCTTTAGAGGTTAGTAAAACCTCCTACAGACCTTTTATAATAAAAATTAGTCTGGTGACAGCTGTGTTCTGAAAAAGAAGCATTTTGGGGAAGCTATAATAGCAATATAACAATAACACTTCTAATCAGTGTTAGAGTGAATATTATGTTACCTGCTCTGAGCAAACTGACCTAGCTGAAGATGTCTCTGCTCACTGTGGAAAGCTTGGACTAGATGATCTTCCCTTCCAACTTCTATGATTCAGTGATTCTATGATTCTGTGTACAAATATGTGAAAGAAAATATTTAGAGGGCATTGCCTATTCATATGGTTCATCTGCTTGAGATGTAGCATTTGTGAAATAAAAAAGCACCCTAAAGGGCTTCTTTTTCTTTAGGGCAGAAATAAAAGACAGTGACATTTCTGAAGCAGAATGAACCTCTGATGTGCACTATACACCATAAAATGTGCTTCCTTTCTCAGTGGAATCATCTTTTTCCAGAAAATAAAGTAGAAAATGAGCCTTAACAACTCTGCTTTAAGCTTTTAACTTATCCTTTATGTAACATCTAAAGGCATGCATTTGTGTAATCCAAATATCCTAACTAAAGCATGTTGGTTACAGCCAGAGGAGAGAAGTACAGATCTTCATGGCACATTTCAAGACATCTAAATTAAATTATCTTTTCTTTTTTTTTTTTTTTTTCACTACACAGGATGCTGGCATAGAAACATTCAATGACCTCAGGTGATAAATGGAAAAAGCCAATAGCTATCCAATTGATGCCATTAAATGAATTGTTTTATGTGAATGAGTAGCTCATTCAAAGGCATAAGGTAAATCCCTCCTGTGCACTCAGGATTCAGAATCCTCACTAAATGATAGTTACAAAGCATAATAAACTTCATTTTCCATAAACTTCTGCTGGTTAATGAATTCACCTCAGATAAAGAATTTGTTTAGGCCTAACTCATAAGAAACTGTCACTCAAAAAAGGAAACCAAAGACATTCCTGCCCAACTTTCTGCAGTTTCCTCCTCACTGGGTTACATAATTGAGTTTGTCTGCTTATTCACTTCTGGACCCAGTAATCTTGAATTGAATTAAGATAGACATACAAGCAAGTGGGAAAAAAAAATAAAATAAGGAATTTGGGTAAATATCTAAGTCTCAGTTTTAAGAGTTGTTTATGCCATTAATTGTTTTTTTATCTAAAATAATTTAAAGCTTGTCATTCATGACATTCAAGATTTCACTTACAATTCTGGAATCCTGGAATGTTTCTTAATGCTGATCTAATTCCTTCCTGGAAACAGTTGACTATGCTCTTCCCATCTGTACACAACAAGGTCTTGTTCAGTTCTCATCTATGTGCATCTTGTATCAGCATAAAGCAAATTAACCACAGGAAACTTACACTATTAATTTAATCTATGACATATGGCAGGGATCTACAATCATTTAGTGGGGTTTAAATCCAAATTATTCACAACTGAATTAGTGGAAGACATTAGACCTCTGCAGAGATGCATAATATATTGTATGCAGTACTTAAGCTTATCGTTTAACCAGTTTGTGGGTGAAGTGTTGCATATTGTTTTAACTACAATACATGCCTATATTTTCTTCTGCTTCATCAAATGCATATTAGGGTGATGCTGGGGATACCACATTTAGTCTTTCATAATTAACTTGTACTGCTGCTACCCTTTGTTTTGGTCTGTCCTTTCATTTTCTTTCTTCTTCTCAAAATGAACTCCAAATTTCGACTCCTGTGAGAATCACAATAGGTCGCTGTGTTCAAAATACAGTTTGGAAAAGAGGCCTGACATCATGCAGGGCTTTACCTGTTGTTATCCAACTTTGTAGGAAGCCTAGTCATTTTACTTCAATAGAAGTAAGATAAACATTTTTCATGTTTCTTTGTTGTTTCCCCCAAGACAGTGTGGTGGATAAGATTAAAACTCCAGTTTCTACCATAGAAAGCTAACTTACCCATTTCCTGTACTTATACAAGTTAAACAAAATTACATTCTCAGTTTCTAATTCAACTGAGAAAACTTAGATAACTTGAACTTTTCTCAAGGAAGGATGCTACTATTACTTTTAAGTAATTATAGTCAATGGAAGAATCTCTCTAAATTATTTAAATTAATTACCTGATATTATCCTAAATGACTGTGTCTTATATGAATAAATAAGTTTTCAATTTGTGCCTTGAATTCCTGTTGCAAATATTTTCTTCTTTTTTTTTTCTTGGTACACACTGATAGGTTAATTAGCTTCAGTGGATTATCTAACATTTGATCAGTCTTAAATTTGCAAGCAAGATGTGATATATATATTTTAAGTATTGCAATCTAAGACTGGGGAAATGGTCTTACTAGTTCTGTAGTTTATCAGCATTTGAGCTCAATGTGGCTTGCTGCTCCAAAGTCTCGAAAGCTTGTAATCTAATTTACTATGTAATAAGAAAACAAAAGAGAGAATGTTTGTGAATGGCAGCTGGTGATCAGATTATGCCCTAAAGCATAATGATTATTGCCCTTGTAACACGTTATTTGCTATTATTTGTTACCACAGTTATTTATTTGCCATGTGTCCAGCAAGACAAGAAGTTTGAGAGCAATGAAGAAGGACTTCATAGCCCCGGGATGAATGGTAAAGGAGTCAGGAGCACAAGCAATATTTGTTTGTGTCCCCACACTAGCTGTGCCTGATAACTGCATAAACAGGAAAATCCAGCAGATTAATGTCTGGCTGCAGGACTGGTGTCAACAGCAGGAATGACGACCATGGGCTACTCCACAAGACCCCAGGCCTGCTGACTATAGATAGGAAGTGCTTGTCTCTAAGAGGAAAAGAATCCTGGGATGAGAACAGGCAGGGTTGATTGATAGGTCTTTAAACTAATTTTGAAGGAGGAAGAGGGAAAAAAACAAGGTCACTGAAGACAATCTTGGGACAATTGTGAGACAGGGTACCAGCTCCACTGCTATCCCAGGGGCTGTAGGGGGTAGTGGATTATGCAACACCCACAATGGTAACAGATGCTCCTCTGCTAAGTCTCTGAAGTGTCTCTATACCAACACAAGAAGCATGGGAAATAAGCAGGATGAACTCGAAATCTGGGTGCAGTCACAGGGCTACGATCTTACTGCAATTACATGGGACAGCTCCCATGAGTGGAATGTGGTTATGGATGACTACGTACTTTTCAGGAAGGACAGACTGACAAGGCAAGGTGGTAGAGTTGCTCTCTATATGAATAAGCAACTAGAATGTGTTGAGCTTAACCCAGGGGGTGATGATAAAACCATTGAAAGCTTATGGTTAAGAGTGAAGGGACATGCAAACATGGAGGATGTGGTTGTGGGTGTTTACTACAGATCTCCAAACCAGGAAGAAGGTACTGATGAAGCCTTCTACAGGCAGCTGGAAGTAGCCTCTAGATCAAGTGCCCTAATGCTCATGGGTGACTTCAACCATACTGATACTAGTTGGAAAGATCACACAGCCAAGCATAAACAGTCCAAAAGGTTCATGCAGTGCATTGATGACAACTTTCTCCTGCAAGCAGTTGAAGAGCCAACAAGAAGTGAAATGCCAGACCTGGTATTTCCAAACAAAAAAGGACTTCTTGTACATGTTAAGGTTGGGGGAATCTTGACCTTAGTGCCTATGACATCTTCAAGTTTAATATCAATGGGCAAAGAAGCAGGGTGATAGGTAACATTTTAATCCTGGACTTTCAGAGGGCTAACTTTGCCCTCTTCAAGATTTTGCTTAGAAATATCTGGTGGGCTAGGGCTCTGGAAGGAAGGGGAGCCCAAGAGAGCTGGTTAATATTCAAACATTACCTCCTCCAAGCTCAAGAGAAATGTATTCCCTAGAAAAAAAAAGATCAAGTAAAGGAGACAGAAGACCTGCATGGATAATCAAGGAGCTCTTAGAAAAACTAAAAAATAAAAAGGAGGTTTACAATGTGTGGAAAAAAGGTCTGGTCAGTTGGGAGGTTTATAGAAATACAGCCAGAGAATGTCAAGATGTAATAAAGAAGGCCAAGGTCCTCCCGGAAATGAGTGTCTCCAGAGGGGTGAAAGAGAACAAGAAGAGTTTTTTCAAAAACATCAATGACAAAAGGAAGAGCAGGCAGAAGGTGTGCCCACTATGGGAGATATGGTAACTGATGATGCAGAGATGGCAGAGTTGCTGAATATCTTCTTTGCCCCAGTTTTTATTCCGAAGACCAGCTCTCAGGAACCTCAGTGTCTAGAAGCAAGGGAGCAAAACTGGAGAGATGTGGACACTCCACTGGTCAGTCAGGACCAGGTTAGAGATTTCTTATACCATCTCAAGACACACAAATACATGGGCCTCGATGGGGTGCGTCCTCAAGTCTGTAATCATGACAGCTGGCTGATTCTGTTGCTGAACCTCTCTCCATCATTTTTGAAATGTCATGGAGAACAGAAGAGGTGCCTGATGCCTAGAAGAAAGTAAATGTCACTCCAGTCTTCAAAAAAGGCAAGAAGGAGGACCCAGGTAACTACAGACCAGTCAGCCTCACCTCCATCCCTGGAAAGATGATGGAGCAGCTTATCCTGGAGGTCATCTCTAACCACATGGAAGACAAGAAGGTTATCAGGAGTAGCCAACATGGATTTACCAAGGGGAGATCCTGCCTGACTAATCTGATAGCCTTCTATGAAATTATGACCAAATGGGTAGATGAGGGAAGAGCAATGGATGTCATATACCTTGACTTCAGTAAGGCTTTTTATACTGTCTCCCATAATATCCTCATAGAAAAGCTTAGGAAATGTGACATAGATGGCTGGTCAGTGAAGTGGGTTGCAAACTGGCTCGACCACAGATGGTTGTCATCAGTGGCACAGAGTCAGTTTAGAGGCCTGTGGCTTGTGGTGTGCCCCAAGGATCAGAACTGGGCCCAGTTTTGTTCAATATCTTTATCAACAACCCAAATGAGGGGATTGAGAGTATCCTCAGCAAGTTTGTTGATGATACAAAACAAGGTAGGTTGGCCAACACCCCATCAGGCTGTTCAGCCATCCAATGAGATCTGGACAGGCTGGAGAGCTGGGTGCAAGTAAACATCATGAAGTTCAATAAGGATGAGTGCAGGGTCCTGCATCTGGGGAAGAATAACAAGAGGCACTAGTGCAGGTTAGGGGCTGCCCCGCTGGAAAGCAGCTCCATGGAGAAAGTCCTTGGAGTCCTAGAGGACAGCAAGATCCCCATGGGACAACAATGTGCCCTCGTAGCCAAGAGAGCCAATGGTATCCTGGGGTGCACCAAGTGTATCAAGCAGGTCTAGGGAGATTCTTCTCCCCCTACACTCCACCCTGGTGAGACCATACCTGGATTGCTGTGTCCAGTTTTGGGCTCCCCAGTTCTAGAGAGACAAGGACCTGCTGGAGGGAATCCAACGGAGAGCTGTGAGGATGATTAGGGGACTTGAGCACCTGCCCATGAAGAGAGACTGAGATCCCTGGGGCTGTTTAGTCTTGAGAAGACTGAGAGGGGATATCATCAATTTGTATAAATATCTGAGGGGTAGGTGTCAAGTGGAAGGGGGCAATTTCTTTTCAGTGGTACACAGTAATAAAACAAGAAACAGTGGGTTCAAATTTGAACACAGAAAATTTCACCTCAACATGAGAAGAAACTTCTTTACAGTGAGGGTGACAGAGCACTGGAACTGGCTGCCCAGAGAGGTTGTGGAATCTCTTTCTCTGGACACATTCAAAACCCAACTGGATGCATTCCTGTGTGGACTACCTTAAGTGATCCTGCTTTGGCGGGGGGGTTAGACCCAATGATCTCTGGACTAAAAATTTAGCATTTGAGTTTGTGATTTATATTTCTCTACAACACCTGCTTCACACTAAAGCACTGTTATTATGGAATGCGAGTTCACCATGAGCTTAAAAATTCCTCATATGAATCTAGCAAACGGACACTCAAGATACCATACCAAATCATAGCTTCAAGTTGCCTTTCCAACTGGTACAGCGATTACAATGCTAACATTTGATATTATGGGAGAGTTTCCTTTCTAAATCATCATTTCAATTATTGATAATTTCCTGATCCTTTCAGTTTGAGGATAAAATGCTTCAGGAATAATCTGTCAACATTTTTTTCTATATTGTACGCTATTAAGGATCCATTTTATGGCCTATAATAGTCCATGTTTTTGTTCCTGGCAATCTTTAATTTAAAAATATGTAAAATTGTCAGAGGTAGTGACATAAGATGACAGCAGGTTTTATCCATTTTAATTAAGACTAGCAGTGTCACAACTTTTCTGTGTAGCAGGATTGCTAGTATGGTAGAAATATAGTAGAAATTGTTGCAAGGGATGAAATAGCAGAAGCAAGGGTTTATGTAGGCTTTATAAGATGAGGATCTCACAGTTCATTTTACAAATACCCAACAGAGCAGAAAAAATGTATTTAGTGTTGTCATGGAAAGTGTGTGTGTGGGTGGGTGGGGAATTAAAAAATTGCAGGCCTGGTGCATTAGGATTAACTGCAAAACCTCTGAGAGATTGTTTTTCAAGATTTTCTTTCCCAATAGACATTATTTTGAGATTGCTGTGTGTTGGACCATTGGAAACTTGCCTTCTCACAGTGTAACCCCAGTCTGTCAGACTATTTCACTACAGCTTTACATATTGTTTAGTCTTACTCAGTTTCACATGCAGCAGTAAATACTGTGCCTGCTTTTCTGCTAAACATACCTGACTGAAAATTCTTTCTCTATTTTTGTTTTTGTTTTTGGTTGGTTGGATTTTTTTTGTGTTTGTTTGGGGTTTTTGTTTCCACTGAACATTTTTTTTTTTTATGTAACATAAATGTCAAAATTATCATCCAGTAAAAAAGATATGTGACAATGATGTGTCACAACTGTCAAGACAGAGGGATGCTCTGCAGAGAAGATACACTGCTATGTTAGGCTATGTAGGTTATCTGTCTAAACTATTAACTCATCAGTATCCTTATTCTGCTGGCTTGGATTTACTGATATGTGAGTACCCATATAAATTTATGTTAAGTAGTTGAAACACAACATTCAAGTATGTCAGTGTGAATAAAAATCTCAGCAGGGAAAAATCATTACCAGGTAACATTCCACTGAATATTTTCAGCCACTAAAATAGTTTCTGGTCCCTGTCAATTTAGGTAGCCTGTAACCATCTTAAAATATTAATGATATTGCCTTCCTGTTATTTTGAAGCAGAATTAATATTTTTATTAATTATTTTGAATTGGAATATAAGACATAATATAAACCTCAGTGTCAGTAGATAACTAATTTTATTTATGATTCAGAGCTATCTGCTTAGTCCCTAAAACATCTCAAATATCATGCTTCATGTCACTTTGATCTTCAAATAAATTATTATGGTTTTGTTAGTTTTGTTTGGCTATTTACTTTTTTTCTTTTCATTTGGCTCAATTTGAAGACTGCATGACAGTGTCCTACAGCTTTTGCTGGCCAATGATTAAATAAAATATTGAGCAGTGGTCAATATTTTTGTTCTTGTTTTATCTCATCTTTATTTACAATACAATACAATACAATACAATACAATAAAATACAATACAATAAACCAGGTTGGAAGAGACCTTCAAGATCATCACTTCCAACCTATCAACCAATCCAACCCACCTGAACAACTAGATCATGGCACCAAGCACCCCATCAAGTCTCCTCCTGAATACCTCCAATGACGGTGACTCCACCACCTCCCTGGGCAGACCATTCTAATGGGCAATCACTCTCTCTGTATAGAACTTCTTTCTAACATCCAGTCTAAACCTGCCCTGGCGCAGCTTGAGACTGTGTCCTCTTGTTCTGGTGCTGGCTGCCTGGGAGAAGAGACCAACCCCTGCCTGTCTACAACCTCTCTTCAGCAATGTGAGAGTAGCTCAAAAGAGGCATATGGACCATGATCTTTGACCTGGAGATTATTGATGCAGGGAGATATGACAGGTAAAGAAAAACAGTAGATGTAATGTCCCAAAAAATGCAACAGTAGAGCCTTTTTCTGTCTCTCCTCAGAACACCTTGACATGGTATGATTAACATCCAACATATGAATGAGAAAGTTACTGCAATATAAATCTGGGTTCCAAGTGAACCAGTAGACATCCTAACCACTGGGGCATTTTTTCAATATTTTGCTTTGTTTTGAGTGTTGTGTTTTGCTGAGTTTTGTGTCTTGAGTAGCAGAGGGGAAAAAAACCCAAAATTTTATTTTAGGAACTTCTTTGACATGAATATTAATATCTGCTTGCAATAATGTTTATTATTTACAGCACTCAATAGCCATGAACAGTGGAAAGGTTTCAAATCTTTTGCACACAGATGACGGTGTATGCTTAGTAGGCAAATCTGGAAGTGTTATGTTGAAGTGAAACATTTTGCTGATAAAGGAAAAAAGGCAGGAAGGACAAAAAAGGGAATGCAGAGTCAGAAGCATCAAAGACAAAAAGAAACGTGGAGAAATGTAGGTTCTACACTTAGCCTTGAAGAAATCCTCATGACTGTGTGCTTTTATTTACTTTAAACTATCAGATGCCTTCTAGACTACTCTTACCTTCTCACTTTTTAGTTATGTATTGTTATATATGAATTTTATCTTCATATAGAGGAAATACAACCATTGTGGAAGACCTAATACAGTCAAATATCAACAGGCAATAGAATAGAATAGAATAGAATAGAATAGAATAGAATAGAATAGAATAGAATAGAATAGAATAGAATAAACCAGGTAAGGCTTTTGACACTGTCCCCCACAGCAAACTCCTGGACAAGCTATCAGCCCATGGCTTGGATGGGAGCACACTGCGTTGGGTTAGGAAATGGCTGGAGGGCAGAGCCCAGAGAGTGGTGGTGAATGGTGCCACATCCAGCTGGCAGTCAGTCACTAGTGGTGTCCCCCAGGGATCAGTGCTGGGGCCCATGCTCTTTAACATCTTTATTGATGATCTGGATGAGGGCATTGAGTCCATCGCCAGGAAGTTTGTGGACAACACCAAGCTGGGGGCAGGAGTTGTTCTGCTGGAGTGTAGAGGAGCTTTGCAAAGGGACCTCGACAGGCTGGACAGATGGGCACAATCCAACAGCATGAGATTGAACACATCCAAGTGCTGGGTTCTGTACATTGGCCACAGCAACCCCATGCAGTGCTACAGGCTGGGGTCAGAGTGGCTGGAGAGTGGCCAGGCAGAGAGGGACCCAGGGGTACTGGTAGATGATAGGCTGAACATGAGCCTGCAGTGTGCCCAGGCAGCCAAGAGGGCCAATGGCATCCTGGCCTGTATAAGGAGCAGTGTGGCCAGCAGGAGCAGGGAGGTCATTCTAACCCTGTACACTGCACTGGTTAGGCCACACCTCGAGTACTGTGTCCAGTTCTGGGCCCCTCAGTTTAGGAAGGATGTTGTCTTGCTGGAGCATGTCCAGAGAAGGGCAACAAAGTTGGTGAGGGGTTTGGAACACAAGCCCTATGAAGAGAGGCTGAGGGAGCTGGGGTTGCTTAGTAATAGTACTGTTATGGTCCTTAGTCAGCCAAATGCTTTTCACTGATGTTTATTACTTGGAACAGCATTCACATTATGGAAGATGAAGATTATTGACTTGATTTTGGAATTAATTACTGAAAAAATGACTGTTAGCAGTGACAATGTCTGTATCACACAATTTGGATGCTATGTGTTGGTGAATGCCTGTATTAAACATAATATATTCCATGGTAGTATTTACAGAAGCACTTAATTTTTAGATATTGTACTATTTTGAAACAGGATGTTTAAACAGCCTTATCTGTTCCTTTACCTATATTATTATATTGATTTTTTTAACACTGTAAGAGACTGATATATATATATTTATAAAAATTTGTCTCAACATTGTTGCGGAAACAGTTTAAATATCAAAGTTTTTATCCCCATTGCTACTGAAAAAAAGTTTTGCCTGCCAGAGGTTCTGCTGCCTTGAAGCTACATGCAGAATTAACACAAGGAAACTAACCTTAGTCCCCTGCTCATGTGCCTGTGCCTAGGGTCAACCAGGGGACTTTAGGATCTTGGAGACCCCCTAGTGATAGGTACAGAGTTGGTGGAGGTGGGGAGGGCATGGATCCAAAACCCTGTGGATATTTTTAGCAACAGGGTGGGGTTATAAAAGGTGTCACGGTGCGGTGATGTTGCTCCTCTTCATCCGCTCCTATTTATCTACTCCTGTTTTGTTGTTGGTGTGGCAGCAGCACAGAGCAGTGACAATGAGTGGTGTGGTGGGGCAGCAGTGCTCTCTACAGATATGATGTTCATGGTGGTAGCTATACCTGTTGCTGAGTGAATAAAGTGGTTTGGCCCTTGACTCGGTTTTGAGTCTTAATTCTGTTACCGAGAATATAAATCTAGTCACAATAAAACATCCAGTTGGACATCACTCTGAAGTTAAACTCAGCTGCCTACATCCCCTCTGATACCTAAGGACAAGCCTGAAAGCAAGGGGGTTTAACGTCTGTTAACCAATGCTGGATCATGACATTCATGTATTGTATACATTACAACTGATTTTAATTCTTCTGACACTTATTTGTTTTGTAATATGAAACAATATTGCTAAAGGCTATTTTTAGGGTAAAGTGAATGTACACATGGTATACATGGTGAAAACATAATGTAGAACCTGCCTGAGGGCAGTGACGTAGCAGGGGGAGGGGTTGCCGTGGAAACCGCGCGCAAACCAAACCAACCCCAGTGCGTGGCTGAGAGAGCAGGCAGCGGTGAGGAGCTCGGCTCATCCTTCGCACTGACGGGAGAAAAAAGAAAAAAAGCCGGGTGGAGAGGGTGATTAAGAGGGTGGTTACAGCAACATGGTTACTACTAGAAGTAAGGCTAGTAGAAGAACAGTGGGCACCCGAACAGAGGCCACTCACAAGCATGCAGGTGTTCAGGTGGGTGGCTGCAGTGAGTGCTGAGATCTGGCACTTGATATGGAGGATGGAAGGAGCAACTCCTGTGTCAGATGTGAGCAGATCAGTGATCTGATGAGCATGCTGGCTGAACTAAAAGAAGAGGTAGAAAGGCTAAGAGCTGTAAGAGACAGCAAAAGGAACATTGACTATTTCCAAAATCTAACCTCTACTAAACCAGAACAGGGAGTGACTCTTAGTGGAACAGGGAGTTTGATACCTTCCCATCAGCAAGCCTCTCAGCCTCCCTGCAGTAACCCACAAGGGCAGGGCCAATAGGAGCAGGTCTCTGCCCGACGGAAGAAATGCAGACGGAGCAAGCGTGCTGCTTTGAGCAGCACACTGCCTACAGTGCAATTACAGAACAGGTATGAGGCTCTGCAGGAGGAACAGGTCATAGGTGAGGACGAGGACTCAAGGAAGACAGAAGCTGTACCAATTACAGGTTGCCTCAGGCCAGCTATCAAAACTAGACCGGAAAAGAAACCTCGTAGGGTCATCGTTATAGGAGACTCCCTACTGAAGGGAGCAGAGGGCCCAATATGCAGACCAGACCCATTTCATAGGGAGATCTGCTGCCTCCCTGGTGCCCAAGTAAAGGACATTGTAGGCAAAATTCCCAAACTTGTGAGTTCTTCAGACTACTACCCACTGCTGGTCTTTCAGGTGGGTAGTGACAATGTAACAACGAGAGGCTCACAATCAATTAAAAGAGATTTCAGAACCTCGGGGCACGTGCTAAACGGATCAGGAGCTCAGATTGTGTTCTCTGCTATCCCTCTAATGTCAGCGATGGATGAGGGAACACTGAGGAAGAGCCAACAGGTCAATTCATGGCTCCGGGGCTGGTGCCATCGACAGGGATTTGGGTTCTACAATCATGGCTTGGTTTACAAGGCACCAGAGCTGCAAACAACTAATGGGACACACTTGTCCCAGAGGGGGAAAAGGATCCTAGGGCAGGAATTGGCAGGGCTCACTGACAAGGCTTTAAACTAGATTTGAAGGGGGAAGGGGTTAATAGTCTCCTGCTGGCCTGTGACAAACAGAGGGGCAGTTCACCAGAGGCAGTGGGATGGAGAGCTGGTAAGGGCTCTCAACTTGCTGCCCTGAGGCAAGCCACCAATGACACACCAGGACACCCTGCGAAAACCAAGGGGAATTGGTGCAAGAGGACAACAGGGCCAGCCCAGCTGAAGTGCTTCTGTGCAAATGGCACACAGCTTGGGCAACAAACAGGATGAATTAATGGCCACCGTGCTGCTGGGAAGCCATGACATAGTGGGCATTACTGAAACTTGGTGGGATGATTCCCATGACTGGAATGTAGGGATAGACGGGTATAAGCTTTTTAGGAAAGATAGGCAGGGAAGGAGAGGAGGAGGTGTTGCCCTCTATGTCAAGAACCAGCTGGAATCAGCAGAACTCCACCTGGGGAGGGATGATGAGATGGTTGAGAGTGTATGGGTTAGAATTAAAGGCAAGACAGGGGAAGGAGATATTACTGTGGGGGTCTCCTACAGGCCACCTGACCAGCAGAACCAAGCCGTTGAGGCCCTCCACAAGCAAATAGAAGCGGCTTCCAGGTCACAAGCCCTGGTCCTCATGGGTGATTTCAACCACCCTGACATCTGCTGGAGGGACAACACAGCAAGGCACCAGCAATCCAGGATGTTCCTGGACTGCATAGAAGACAACTTCCTCCTCCAAATGATAGAGGAACCAACAAGAAAAGGTGCTCTGCTGGACCTTGTTCTCACCAACAGGGAAAGGCTGGTAACCAATGTGAGGCTCAGAGACCGCCTTGGCTGCAGTGATCATGAAGCAGTTGAATTTAATATCCTCAGGGCTATCAGGAGGACCTATTCTAAGCTTATGACCCTAGACTTTAGGCGTGCAGACTTCGATCACTTCAGGAATCTGCTAGCCAAAGTGTCATGGGACAAAGCCCTGGAGGGAAGAGGGACCCAGGACAGCTGGTCAGTATTCAAGGAACACCTCCTCTGTGTCCAGGAGCTATGTATACCAACAAAGAGAAAAGGAGGGAAGAACGCTAGGAGGCCTGCCTGGATGAACAAGGAGCTACTGGACACACTATTACTTAAAAAGAAACTCTACAGGAAGTGGAGGGAAGGACAGATAGAACAGGGGGTATATAAGGAAGCTGCCCGAGCAGCAAGAGGCCTGGTTAGGAAAGCCAAAGCAGAGTTTGAATTGAATCTAACCAGGGAGGTTAAATGGAGCACTAAGAACTTCTACAGGTATATTAACGGCATGAAGAAGAGTAGGGAAGGTGTGGGCCCCCTCAGAAAGGAAAGTGGTGAATTAGTCACAAGTGATGTGGACAAGGCTGAGGTACTCAATAACTTCTTTACCTCAGTCTTCACTGCAAGGGCCTCCAGCCACACTCCTGGTGTCACGGAAGATGATGCCAGGGATGGGGAGGAAGAACTGCCCATCGTAAGTGAAGCTCAGGTTCGTGATCACCTGAAGAACCTGAAAGTGTTCAAGTCCATGGGACCCGACGGGATACACCCACGGGTGCTGAGAGAACTGGCAGATGAGGTTGCTAAGCCCCTCTCTATTCTATTCCAAAAGTCATGGCAGACTGGGGCAGTCCCCACAGACTGGAAAAGGGCAAACATTGCTCCCATTTGCAAAAAGGGTAAGAAGGAGGAACCAGGCAACTACAGGCCAGTCAGTCTCACCTCTGTGCCAGGAAAGATCATGGAGCAGATCCTCCTGGAGGCACTACTGACTCAGAAGAATAGTGAAGAGGTGATTTGGAGCAGTCAGCATGGCTTTGCCAAGGGCAAATCCTGCCTGACAAACCTGGTGGCCTTCTATGAACAGGTGACAGCATTAATAGATGAGGGGCGAGCAACTGATGTCATTTACCTGGACCTGAGCAAAGCCTTTGACACTGTCCCACACCACATCCTGGTCTCCAAGCTGGTGACACACGGGTTTGATGGATGGACCACTAGATGGATAAAGAACTGACTTGATGGCCGCACCCAAAGAGTGGCTGCCCATGGGTCCATGTCCCAGTGGAGGCCAGTGACAAGTGGAGTCCCTCAGGGATCAGTCCTGGGACCAGTCTTGTTCAACATCTTTGTGGGTGCCATAGACAGTGGCATCGAGTGCACCCTCAGCAAGTTTGCTGATGACTCCAAGCTGTGTGGTGCAGCAGACACACTGGAGGGAAGGGATGCCATCCAGAGGGACCTGGACAGGCTGGAGAGGTGGGCACAAGCCAACCTCAGGAGCTTCAACAAGACCAAGTGCAGGGTCCTGCATCTGGGTTGAGGCAATCCCAGGCACAAATACAGGCTGGGCAGTGACTGGCTGGGGAACAGCCCAGGGGAGAGAGACTTGGGGGTGCTGGTGGAGGAGAAGCTCAACATGAGCTCTCAATATGCACTTGCAGCCCGGAAAGCCAATCAGATCCTGGGCTGCAGCAGGAGAAGTGTGGCCAGCAGGTCAAGGGAGGTGATTCTCCCTCTCTACTCAGCTCTGGGGAGACCCCACCTGGAGTACTGCATGCAGTTCTGGAGCCCCTATTACAAGAGGGATCTGAAGGTGCTGGAAGGTGTCCAGAGAAGGGCCACGAGGAGGAGCAGAGGGCTGGAGCACCTCTCCTATGAGGACAGACTGAAGGAGTTGGGGCTGTTCAGTTTGGAGAAGAGAAGGCTCCGAGGTGACCTCATTGTGACCTTCCAGTATCTGAAGGGGGCCTACAGGAAGGCTGGGGAGGGTCTTCTCAGGCTATCAGGGAGTGATAGGACTAGGGGGAATGGAATGAAGCTGGAGGTGGGGAGATTCAGGCTAGATGTGAGGAGGAAGTTCTTCACCATGAGAGTGGTGAAGCCCTGGAATGGGTTATCCAGGGAGGTGGTTGAGGCCCCGTCCCTGGAAGTGTTTAAGCCCAGGCTGGATGAGGCTCTGGCCAGCCTGATCTAGTGTAGAGTGTCCCTGCCCTGTCCTTGTGGTCCCTTCCAACCCTGACTGAAACTATGAAACTATGAGACCTGAGTATGCTTGAAGAAGGGTAGCCTTATAAAGGGCAAAATGCTTATCCAGCTGCTCACTTCATCCCTCTCATCAGTGAAATGGATTAAAAATAGGATGAGATGCCTCATAGGTTGAGATAAAAACAGGGAGATTGCTTATCAGCTGTAGTGGGCAAAATAATTTCAACTGAAGGAAAATTAAGTTATTGCCAGTTAAAACAGATACAGATAGGGATAAAAAAAAAGATAAAAAATGAAGCAATACATTTTCTCCCCATTGTCCTAGACTTAATTTTGCTGCTTCTCTCCAGACACCTCTTCATACTCCTCCTGAGTGATACAAGGAGAAATTAAGTTAGGGTGAGTAGACAGTGTTTTCTCTTTACTACTTCTTTTTAGAATCTGGTCTGGTTCGTCATTTTGCTTGAGTTGCTACACAGACCACCAATGGACACCTTCACCATGACCATGGAGCTAATTTCAACTAGGCCGCCAGACAGGAGGTTTCCTGTTCTCCAACCACAGGACTAGACACTTCCTGGTTTCTGAATTTGGAACCACTTATGAAAAATCAGGACTAATTCCTGGGAGGCAGAGGGGCTGGGAGACCCCTGAAATCCCTTGAAGACCCCCCCAGTGATGATACTGAGCATGCACACCATTGTTGTCATAATGTGCTAAGTGGTTGCATGAATATACTACAAGGTGGCCTGATAAAAGGGGAGAGACCACCAACTTCAGATTGAATGTTTCCCCCGCACTGAAACGGACAAGAAATTGTTCATTGTAATACTGGAGGTCTGTGGTAGAGGTAGCTATTGCACCTGAACTTTTCTTTTCTTCCTCTCCCTCTTGTCTCTCTCTCTCTCTCCTTTGTGTTTGCATACTTGTTGGCAGGTAAATAAAGCTACTTGGTGCTTGACTTCAATTTGAGTCTTAATTCTGTTCCCAAGAACACCTATAGAACATTCAATCCGGCTAGCTGGAGTGTGACACTCCTTCCCCATCACATGTCCTGCCTTGTCATGGGCTCACACCATGGGCTGCAGTCCTTCGTCAAAAAATCTACTCTGATGTAGGTTTACCCCATGGGCTTTTATTCTATTAGGAATAACCACCTGCTTCTACGAGGGGTCCTCCACAAGCTGCTACACAGATACCTGCTCTGGCATGGTTCTTTGCACAGCTGCATGGAAATACCTGCTTCACCATGGTCACCTTCTAAGAGTTGCAGGGGAAATCCCTGTTCTAGTGCCTGGATCCCCTTCTTCCTCTCCTGCTTTCTCACCTTGGTTTCTCACACTTTTTTCCCTTCGATTATCAAGCAGCAATTTGTCTTTTCCTTACAGCGAGAGGGCTTTTTGTTTGTTTGTTTGTTTGCTTCTCTCTGTGTCCTCCTTTTTCTTTGAGTACTTCAGAAATGGTTGTTCATCATGATGAACACATAACTCTCAGGCTACACCTATACTATTAGATAAAATTACTTAAATGCCATCTTTTTAACAGTAGATTGGAAATTAACCTCATTTTCACTCCAAACTTGACTGAATATCTTATTGATGGTGAAATATGGGAAGTAGTCTGAACATTCACTTTTCACATCATTAGGGATTTCAGATATCTTTCTTGCCTCTAAATAACTGGAAGCAAAGTATGCTATTTTAGTCAGAAATTTTGTCTTCACATATATAAGCTGTTAAAAAGCAATAATACTGAAAGGGATTTTGAATCCTCATGCTATCAACAGTATCCTACACCACTAAAAAAAGAATGCAATAAAAGGATAGGAACTGAGAAATATCTGCTGCATTCATAGGTTTCTCCATTTAAGAGAAGGGAAAAGTTTTTGAGATTTTTTATTTTATTTCACTTTTTTCTTTTTTTAGAGGGGGAGTTTCTAATCTGCGAATTAGATATGTTTGCATTTCTTTAAGAGGAGTATCTTTAAATATTGTTTCCCTGTCCCACATCCTGATATAATCCTTGACAGCACTTTTAGACAGTTCTTGTCACTGAACAGTCTGTGTATTTAGAACAGATTAAGTGCTGAGTGTTGTTTTGGTGTTTTAAATATGTCTTACAGAATGTTCAAATTACAGCCTTCTCATTATCAAGAATCATTATGATAGCAGGAGGTGTCTAATTCTTGCTCATTATTTTAGTTCTTATATGTAGTGTCTAAGATCATGATAATTCAATTTGAGTATATAAAACAGTAGTAAGCTTGGAGTTGGAGAAATTGGGAGTATGTGTCAGTGATGAGAACTCTTCTAGCTCCATGGCAGTTGCTAGTGTGATGTGTTGAAATGACAACGAAGTATATTTAAGAGTGTTTTTCTCAATTAACAATATCACTGCAGAATGCTGAAAAGGTTTAACAATTTCAGCAGAATAACAGGAAACAGCTTTATCAAACATAAGTGGAAGAACTATAATAGGCTCAGTCATAAATGCATGTGGCACAGCTGGAGATTTATCAATTTGTAACCTTCATTTCTCAACTTTTCTTTAAACCACTAGAGACAAATGAAACCTTCCCCGGAGATAACATCTGGGCAGTACTTCTAGATGGCATGCTGTCACATATGTCAAGGTCTCCTGTGGCTTAAATCTGCCATAGGCTCAACAGCAGTTATCACTGCTGCCATTGACATAACAATTACTTGACAAAACACTGAATTCTTGCTTTACTGCAATCATATTTGTGGCAATTACTTCACTGAGATCTTAGGAAAACTCTCTAATTAAGTATATCTAAATTATATATGTGAAATAATTATTTTACTGATATCTTCACTAGAAATGGTAGAATGAAAACTTTCCAGAAAAGACTTTGGATAAAATAAGTATTCTACAGTTATTCTTTATTGAAACATACTGTTATCACATCACTTTTCCTTGTCATTTTGAACACCATTTCCCTCATGAGTAAGGTATATATTGAACAATCATGTCTCGTTTCCTAAACCTTCCAATCAGTATCATCATACTGGTTGCCAAAAGCCATATCATCATATCTGCTGCCAGCACCCAAAGAGTGGCTGTCCATGGGTCCATGTTCAAGTGGAGGCCAGTGACAAGTGGAGTCCCTCAGGGATAAGTACATGGACCAGTCTTGTTTAACAACTTTCATGGTGACATGGACAGTGGCATTGAGTGCACCCTCAGGAATTTTGCTGATGACACCAAGCTGTGTGGTGCAGCAGACACACTGGAAGGAAGGGATGCCATCCAGAGGGACTTTGACAGGCTGGAGTGGTGGGCCCATGACAACCTCATGAGCTTCAACAAGACCAAGTGCAGGGTCCTGCATTGGGGTTGGGGCAATCCCAAGCAGCAATATAGGCTGAGCAGTGACTGGCTTGACACCAGCCCTGAAGAAAAGGACCTGGGGATGTTGGTGGATGAGAAGCTCAACATGAGCCACCAGTGTGCACTTGCAGCCCAGAAAACCAATCACATCCTGGGCTGCATGAAGAGAAGTATAGCCAGCAGGTTGAGGGTGGTGATTCTCCCCATCTACTACACTCTGGTGAGACCCCACCTGGGATACTGCATCCAGTTCTGGAGCCCCTAGTACAAGAAGGATCTGGACATGTTGGAATGTGTCCAGAGAAAGGCCATGAGGATGATTAGAGGGCTGGAGCACCTCTCCTATAAGGACAGACTGAAAGAGTTGGGGCTATTCAATCTGGAGAAGAGAAGGCTCTGAGGAGACCTTCTTGTAGCCTTCCAGTATCTGAAAGGGGCCTACAAGAAAGCTGGGGAGGGAGCTTTTAGGGTGTCAGGTAATGATAGGATTAGGGGGAATGAAATAAAAATATAAATGGATAGATTCAGATTGTATGTAAGGAAGAAGTTCCTCACCATGGGAGTGGTGAGACATTGGAACAGGTTGCCCACAGAGATTGTGCAAGCCCCATCCCTGGAGGTTTTATAAGGCCAGGCTGGATGTGGGTCTGGGCAACCTGATCTAGCGTGAGGTGTCCCTGCCCATGGCAGGGGGATTTGAACTAGATGATCCTTGAGGTCTCTCTCAACCCTAACAATTCTTTGATTCTATGAATGAGATTTTTTTTTTAACTGAAATTTATTACTGAAATCTCATTCGTTAACTCTTACTGGTGTGATTTTTTTTGTTTATCTATATGCACTTGAAGTCACAAAGAATATATGTAGTCTAGTGGAATCCTGCTTTCAGTACTTGGATAGAGTAGGAAACCATTCTAAAATGATTATACTTAGCTTGAAGTTTAACATTGGCAGACCATGACAATAAAAAATAAATTAAGTATCTGTATAGTATACATATCACAAAAACTAAGCAGCACTGCAAACACAAGCAAGTAATTTCTACCCAAGGATAGAAGATATTGTCTCATTTCACATTATTTTTTCCTTTTTAAACTGTCAGTTTGTGGTAATACTTAGAGCGTTGGCTGTCTGAAATTGTTTCTCATGCAATGTAACTGGCCAACTGTTTCTTTGTTAAGGTACACCATGAAGTTGAGCAGGTACTAGCATAAATTCACCCAAGATCTTTACCAAAAGTGTTAAATCTGTACAGTTCCATGAGACATCACATCAGATGAGTGGAATGAAACAGCTGGCATTGTCATGCATGTGAGAAAGATGAAATAGCCAAAACTTAAAGGGGAATATTTGCCACTCTGTTGAATAATCAAGGGGCTCTTTGTAAAAAATGTGTCATAGTTGCTTAAATATCAATGCATCTATCCTATCTAGTATGCTTAGACTTTCAGAAAATAGAGACAGTTTTCTAAAAGGGCTTTAAAAAAGTAAAAAATTACAAACTTAAATAAACCATAAACTAACATATAACCACATTGAAAAGACAGATGCAACTGTCTTAAGATAAAAAATGGTGGCAAAAATGTTGTGTAGCTGCACCATTTTTGTGTATCTTTTATAAGACTGAAAGATAATGACAAGCTGAACACTTGGAGTTTCAGGACTCCGTTTTTCATATCAATATCCATAGCTTCTACAAAAGAACAGATGCTTGCTACGGATGATGCAGTTATGAAATTTCATGGACCATAATGTAAGTATAGATAATATGTGTGCATCTCTATAGTTTAAAAAAAAAACCCAAAAACCACATTCCATATGATCCATATGATTCCATATGGCCAGTTCGGCTCAATCGCCAGTCAGAACCGCTCCTTCGGGACAGCTCCGCTTGCCTAGTGAGTTTCTGCTGGGCTTTTTGCCTTGCTTTCGGGGTTTAGCGGGTCGGGAGGACTCCTGGGGGGCAGGGATTGAGGCGGGCTCGTGCTCTCGCGAGCGTGCACGGGAGCGAGTGCCTGACGTCAGCCGCGGGAGATTTAAATCCCAGCCGGGCTGTGCGGGCGGCGCCAGTTCGGCTCAATCGCAGCCTTTCGGCTGCTTGCGCAAAAAAAAAAAAAATTATTTTTTTTTGTTTGCTTTGTTTTTGTTTTTTGTTTTTTGTTTTCACTCATACGCTGCACCATGGTCATTACTCGGACCAAGGGTAGAAAAATAGCATCTACCCAGACAGAGTTGTTTCTCCAGCATGCTGGAGTCCAGGCTGCCAGCTGCGGAGAGTGCTTCAGCCTGGCAGTTGGAATAGAGGGAGAGGCAGAGGGAGAGGGAGAGGACGCCTGTGTCAGGTGTGAGCAGGTGAACTTTCTCCTCAGCCTGGTGGCTGACCTGAAGGATGAAGTGGCCAAGCTGAAAGAGGAGGTGTCTAGGCTGAGGTCAATAAGGAAAAGCGAACGGGAGTTAGACTTGTGGGAGAAGGCTCTGCAGATCTCCCCTGCTGAGGGCCAGGCCCCTGAAAACGGAGAGGGATGGACACAGGTCCCTGCCAAGGGTGGCAAGAGAAATCCACCCCGGCCCTCTCCTCCTCCTCCGCTGCCCTTGCGTAATAAGTATGAGGCCCTGCAGGCTGAGGGCGGTGGGGATGAGAGGGCTGAGGAGCAGCCATCCAGAGGGGATACCAGGGCCAAGCAGTCCCTGCTGGCTGTAACGACCAGCTCTGGGGAGCAGCCTAAGGCCAAGCCTAAGACCAAGCGGCCACCACCAGCTATAATGACCGGCTCCACAAAGAGAAGGAGAAGGGTTATAGTTGTTGGGGACTCTCTCCTGGGGGGTACTGAGGGACCCATATGTCGTCCCGACCCATCCCACAGGGAGGTCTGCTCTCTACCTGGGGCGCGGATAAGGGATATTGCAAGGGGAATCCCCAAGCTCATCGGTCCCTCTGACTATTACCCTCTACTGGTAATACAGGCTGGGAGTGATGAGATCGACAGGAAGGGCACCAGGGCAATTAAGAAGGAGTTCAGGGCCCTTGGACAATTGATTGATGGGGCAGGCGCGCAAGTGGTGTTCTGCTCAGTTCCCTCAGTGGCAGGGGAGTACACTGAGAGGAACGGGAGAACCCACACCATCAATAAGTGGCTCAGGGAATGGTGCCAGCGGAGGAACTTTGGTTTCTTTGATCATGGGCCTACTCTTACAGCACCCGACCTGCTGGGTCCTGATGGGGTGCATTTATCTAGAAGGGGCAAGAGAGTCCTAGCACTAGAGTTGGCAGGCTCATTAGGAGGGCTTTAAACTAGGTCTGAAGGGGGTGGGTGAAGACATCGGTCCCTCTGCAGAGGTAAGAGTAGGGCACAAGGTAGGGTCAACTGAGAGGTCGGGAGCCCAGCTGCAGTGCATGTACACCAATGCACGCAGCCTAGGCAATAAGCAAGAGGAGCTGGAGGTCCTAATCCACCAGGGCAACTATGATATAGTTGCCATCTCAGAAACATGGTGGGACAACACGCACGATTGGAGTGCTACACTGGGGGGTTACAGGCTCTTTAGGAGGGATAGGAGAGGGAGAAGAGGAGGAGGGTGGCTTTGTATATTAGGGAGACACTTTCTGCCTCAGAACTTGAGGTGGAAGATGAGGGAATTGAGAGCCTGTGGGTTAAAATCAGAGGGCAACCCAACAAACCTGACATCCTGGTTGGAGTCTGTTATAGACCACCCAACCAGGATGAGGAGATTGATGAATTATTCTATAAACAACTGGAGGCTGTCTCAAGATCATCAGATCTTGTCCTCGTGGGTGACTTCAATCTGCCAGATATCTGCTGGGAACTTAATTCAGCAGAGAGAAGGCAGTCCAGAAGATTCCTGGAGCGAATAGAGGACTGCTTCCTAACGCAGCTGTTAAGCGAGCCTACCAGGGGACAGGCTCTGCTTGACCTGCTGCTCTCCAATAGGGAAGGGCTGGTGGGAGATGTGACCGTGGGAGGCTGCCTAGGGTGCAGTGACCACGAGATAGTGAAGTTTTCAATATGCAGGGAGATAGGGAGGAGTACCAACAGAACCTTCACCCTGGACTTCCGGAGGGCAAACTTCAGCCTCTTTAAGAAACTTATTTGTAAAGTTCCCTGGGCACCAACCCTCATGAACCGAGGGGTCCAGGAGGGTTGGACCTACTTCAAAAAGGAGCTCTTGAGGGCACAGGAACTGGCGGTCCCCATGTGTCGAAAGATGAGCCGGCAGGGAAGGCGACCGGCCTGGATGAGCAAGCAGCTCCTGGGGGAATTAAGGGAAAAAAGAGGCTGTATCACCTTTGGAAGAGGGGAAGGCTTCTCGAGGTAGGTTCAAGGAAGTGGTTAGATTATGTAGGATAAAATTAGAGAGGCAAAGGCCCAGTTAGAACTGAAACTGGCCACCTCTGTGAAAGAAAATAAAAAACAATTTTACAAATATATCAACGCTAAAAGAAGGGCAAGAAGAACCTCCACTCCTTACTGGACCTGGAGGGGAACACGGTGACCGAAGATGAGGAAAAGGCTGAGGTCCTGAACGCCTTCTTTGCCTCCATGTTTAACATCAAGGCAGGAGTCCAGGATGAGTGGCCTCCTGAGCTGGGTAATAGGGTCGGGGAGCAGTGTAATGCCCCAGAAATCCATGAGGAATTAGTTCGGGACCTGCTGAGCCACTTGGACACCCACAAGTCCATGGGACCGGATGGGATCCATCCTAGGGTGCTGAGAGAGCTGGCAGATGAGCTGGCCAAGCCGCTCTCCATCATTTTCCTCCAGTCCTGGCTCACTGGAGAGGTCCCAGATGACTGGAAACTGGCCAATGTGATCCCCATCCACAAGAAGGGACGGATGGGGAGCCCGGAAACTACAGGCCAGTCAGCCTGACCTCAGTGCCAGGGAAAGTGATGGAACAGATTATCCTGGAGGCAATAACTGCGCACCTGAAGGATGGCCAAGGGCTCAGGTCCAGCCAACATGGATTTAGGAAGGGCAGGTCCTGCCTCTCCAACCTGATCTCCTTCTATGATCAGGTGACCCGTCTGGTGGACGTGGGGAGGCCTGTGGATGTAGTCTATCTGGACTTCAGCAAGGCCTTTGACACCGTCCCCCACAGTAAACTGCTGGCTAAACTGTCAGCTCGTGGTTTGGACCGCAACACTCTGTGCTGGCTTAGGAACTGGCTGGAGGGCCGAGCCCAGAGAGTGGTGGTGAATGGTGCCGCGTCCGGCTGGCGGCCAGTCACCAGCGGCGTCCCCAGGGATCGGTGCTGGGCCCCATCCTCTTTAACATCTTCATTGATGATCTGGATGAGGGGGTTGAGTCAGTCATCAGCAAGTTTGCAGATGACACCAAGTTGGGAACAGATGTTAGTCAGTTAGAGGGTAGAAAGGCTCTGCAGAGGGACCTCGACCGACTGGGCAGATGGGCAGAGTCCAATGGGATGGCATTTAATAAGTCCAAGTACCGGGTGCTGCACTTTGGCCACGGCAACCCCATGCAGAGCTACAGGCTGGGTCAGAGTGGCTGGAGAGCTGCCAAACAGAGAGGGACCCGGGGGTGCTGATTGACACCCACCTAAACATGAGCCAACAGTGTGCCCAGGTGGCCAAGAAGGCCAATGGCATCCTGGCCTGTATTGGGAATAGTGTGGCCAGCAGGAGCAGGGAGGTCATTCTGCCCCTGTACTCTGCATTGGTTAGGCCACACCTTGAGTACTGTGTCCAGTTCTGGGCCCCTCAGTTTAAGAAGGACATCGAGATACTTGAACGTGTCCAGAAAAGGGCAACAAGGCTGGGGAGAGGCCTTGAGGACAAGCCCTATGAGGAGAGGCTGAGGGAGCTGGGATTGTTTAGCCTGGAGAAGAGAAGGATCAGAGGTGACCTCATTGCCCTCTACAACTACCTGAAAGGTGGTTGTAGACAGGAGGGGGTTGGTCTCTTCTCCCAGGCAACCAGCACCAGAACAAGGGGACACAGTCTCAAGCTGTGCCAGGGGAGGTTTAGACTCGAGGTGAGGAGGAAGTTCTTCACTGAGCGAGTCATTCGTCATTGGAATGTGCTGCCCAGGGAGGTGGTGGAGTCACCGTCCCTGGAGGTGTTCAAGGGGAGATTGGACGTGGCGCTTGGTGCCATGGTCTAGTTGTGAGGTCTGTTGGGACAGGTTGGACTTGATGATCCTTGGGGTCTCTTCCAACCTTGGTTATACTGTGATACTGTGATACTGTGATACTGTGATCTTTGAGGTGATTTAGGGGAGAGAACAGCTCTGAAGATGTACAATTTTCTAATCCTATTATGTGTTGTTTATTTGTTGGTTTTTGTTATAATTATTTATATCTAGCAGTTTTTCTTCCATTGCATGTTCATCTGAAAACATGATTTAAAATACTAGGCTTCATGCCTACCTAGTTAACTTACTAAGATGCATACAGATAGGCACTATTCAAAAATTTTATTAACAGATGTAAATATCATAGAGTAAAAATTAAGATGGCTTGTGAGAGCTGTCTTTTACTGTATGTTTTGGTACAAAATTAAAAGGTAATTATCTTTTCTGTAAATAAATGCTCAAAAATTCAGGAAATTGTTCTATCCACTGTATATAAATAAAATCAGTTTTCAATGTTGAATTATGGAGGTTTTTTCTTCAAATAATCAGTCTCAATTAATACTCTGAAGCATAATTTTAGTGAAAAAGAAATATTTTCTGTATTATTATAAATGCCCATGATTGTGAAAGACAGAACATTTACCTTCTATGAGGAGAAGTGAGTTAGAAGGAACATGGTGTAGCACTACACTGACTTAGATGCCAGGTCTTTTAGTCTTTTATCATAAGGCACATATTCATAGAATCACAGAATCACCAAGGTTGGAAGAGACCTCAAAGATCGTCAGGTCCAATCTGTCACCACAGACCCCATGACTAGACTATGGCACCAAGTGCCATGTCCAATCCCCTCTTGAACACCTCCAGGGATGGTGACTCCACCACCTCCCTGGGTAGCCCATTCCAATGGCAAATGACTCTCTCAGTGAAGAACTTTCTCCTCACCTCCAGCCTAAACTTCCCCTGGCACAGCTTCAGACTGTGTCCTCTTGTTCAGGTAGTGGTTGCCTGGGAGAAGAGACAAAACCCCTTCTGGCTGCAACCACTGTTCAGGTAGTTGGAGACAGCAATAAGGTCTCCTCTGAGCCTCCTCTTCTCCAGGCTAAACAATCCCAGTTCCCTCAGGCTCTCCTCATAGAGCTTGTGCTAGAGGCCTCTCACCAGCCTCGTTGCCCTTCTCTGGACACATTCAAGTGTCTCAATGTCCTTCTTAAACTGAGGGGCCCAGAACTGCACACAGTACTCAAGGGGGTGGCCTAATCAGCGCTGAGTACAGGGGCAGAATGACTTCCCTGCTCCTGCTGGCCACACTATTCTTGATGCAGTCCAGGATGCTATTGGCCTTGGCCACCTGGGGCACATTGCTGGCTCATGTTCAGGTGGCTATCAATCAGCACCCCCAGGTCCCTTTCTGTTTGGCAGCTCTCCAGCCACTCAGACCCCAGCCTGTAGCGCTGCATGGGGTTATTGTGGCCAAAGTGCAGCACCCGGCATTTGGATTTGTTGAATGCCATCATCTTGGACTCTGCCCATCTGTCCAGTCAGTCAAGGTCCCTTTGCAGAGCCCTTCTGCCCTCTAAGAGATCAACATCCGCTCCCAACTTGATGTTATCTGAAAATTTCCTGATGACTGATTCAATCCCCTCATCCATCAGGCGGGTCACCTGATCATAGAAGGAGATCAGGTTGGAGAGGCAGGATCTGCCCTTCCTAAATCTTCCCCTCCTTCCAAAGGTGATACACCCTCTTTTTTCCCCTTAATTCCTTCAGGAGCTGCTTTCCCACTGGCTCATCTTTCGGCACTTGGGAACAATCTGTTCCCATGCCTTCAAGAACTCCTGTTTGAAATAGTTTCATAGTTTCATAGTTTCATAGTTTCATAGTTTCATTCGGGGTTGGAAGGGACCACAAGGATCATCTAGTTCCAACCCCCCTGCCATGGGCAGGGACACTCTACACTAGATCAGGCTGGCCAGAGCCTCATCCAGCCTGGTCTTAAACACTTCCAGGGACAGGGGCCTCGACCACCTCCCTGGACAACCCATTCCAGGGCTTCAACACCCTCATGGTGAAGAACTTCCTCCTCACATCTAGCCTGAATCTCTCCACCTCCAGCTTCATTCCATTCCCCCTAGTCCTATCACTACCTGATAGCCTGAAAAGTCCCTCCCCAGCCTTCTTGTAGGCCCCCTTCAGATACTAGAAGGCCACAATGAGGTCACCTCGGAGCCTTCTCTTCTCCAGACTGAACAGCCCCAACTCCTTCAGTCTGTCCTCATAGGAGAGGTGCTCCAGCCCTCTGCTCCTCCTCGTGGCCCTTCTCTGGACACCTTCCAGCACCTCCAGATCCCTCTTGTAATAGGGGCTCCAGAACTGGACGCAGTACTCCAGGTGGGGTCTCACCAGAGCTGAGTAGAGGGGGAGAATCCCCTCCCTTGACCTGCTGGCCACACTTCTCCTGATGCAGCCCAGGATCTGATTGGCTTTCTGGGCTGCAAGTGCACATTGAGAGCTCATGTTGAGCTTCTCGTCCACCAGCACCCCCAAGTCTCTCTCCTCTGGGCTGCTCCCCAGCCAGTCCCTGCCCAGCCTGTATTTGTGCCTGGGATTGCCTCCACCCAGATGCAGGACCCTGCACTTGGTCTTGTTG
The DNA here is from genome assembly GCA_015227895.2 of Colaptes auratus. Taxonomy (NCBI): domain Eukaryota; kingdom Metazoa; phylum Chordata; class Aves; order Piciformes; family Picidae; genus Colaptes; species Colaptes auratus. Next base: position 83,975,224 of record CM037631.1, on the reverse strand, counting down.
AAGCTCACGAGGTTGGCTTGTGCCCACCTCTCCAGCCTGTCAAGGTCCCTCTGGATGGCATCCCTTCCCTCCAGCGTGTCTGCTGCACCACACAGCTTGGTGTCATCAGCAAACTTGCTGAGGGTGCACTCGATGCCACTGTCTATGGCACCCACAAAGATGTTGAACAAGACTGGTCCCAGGACTGATCCCTGAGGGACTCCGCTTGTCACTGGCCTCCACTGGGACATGGACCCATTGACAGCCACTCTTTGGGTGCGGCCATCAAGTCAGTTCTTTATCCATCTAGTGGTCCATCCATCAAACCCATGTGTCACCAGCTTGGAGACCAGGATGTGGTGTGGGACAGTGTCAAAGGCTTTGCTCAGGTCCAGGTAAATGACATCAGTTGCTCACCCCTCATCTATTAATGTTGTCACCTGTTCATAGAAGGCCACCAGGTTTGTCTGGCAGGATTTGCCCTTGGCAAAGCCATGCTGACTGCTCCCAATCACCTTTTCACTATTCTTCTGAGTCAGTAGTGCCTCCAGGAGGATCTGCTCCATGATCTTTCCTGGCACAGAGGTGAGACTGACTGGCCTGTAGTTGCCTGGTTCCTCCTTCTTACCCTTTTTGAAAATGGGAGATATGTTTGCCCTTTTCCAGTCTGTGTGGACTTCCCCAGTCTGCCATGACTTTTGGAATAGAATAGAGAGGGGCTTAGCAACCTCATCTGCCAGGTCTCTCAGCACCCGTGGGTGTATCCTGTCGGGTCCCATGGACTTGAACACTTTCAGGTTCTTCAGGTGATCACTAACCTGAGCTTCACTTATGATGGGCAGTTCTTCCTCCCCATCCCTGGCATCGTCTTTCATGACACCAGGAGTGTGGCTGGAGGCCCTTGCAGTGAAGACTGAGGTAAAGAAATTATTGAGTACCTCAGCCTGGACCCCTTGGTTCTTAAGGGCTGCTACCCAGTTTCCTTTCTGAATAAGTTTCTTGAACAAGTTGAAGTTTGCCCTCCGGAAGTCCAAGGTGAGGGTTCTGTTTGTGCTCCTCCCTACCTCCCTGCATATTGTAAACTTCACTATCTCATGATTGCTGCACCCTAGACAGCCTTCTACTGTCACTTAACAGCTGCATCAGTAAGCTGTCCTCCATACACTCTAGGAACCTTCTGGACTGCCTCCTCTCTGCTGAATTAAGTTCTCAGCAGGTATCTGTCAGGTTAAAGTCACCTACAAGGATAAGATCTGATGATCTTGAGACAGCCTGCAGTTGCTTATAGAATATTTCATCTGCCTCCTCATGCTGGTTGGGTGGTCTATAACAGACTTCAACCAGGATGTCAGATTTGTTAGGCCTCTCTCTGATTTTAACCCACAGGCTCTCATTCCTTTCATCCTCCACTTCAAGCTCTGTGGCATCAAGTGACTCCCTAATATACACAGCCACCCCTCCTCCTCTTCTCCTTCACCTGTCTCTCCTAAAGAGCCTGTTACCCCCCAGTGTAATACTCCAATCGTGTATTGTCCCACCAGGTTTCTGAAATGGCGACTATATCATAGTCTTCCTGGTGGACCAGGATTTCCAATTCTCCTTGCTTGTTGCCCATACTGCGTGCGTTGGTGTACATGCACTTCAGCTGGGTTCTCGATTTCTCAATTAACCCTAATTTGTGTCCCACTCTCTCCTCTCCAGCGAGACTGGTTTCCTCACCCACCCCCTTCAGACCTAGTTTAAAGTCCTCCTAATGAGTCCTGCCAACTCTAGTGCTAGTACCCTCTTGTCCTTTCTAGATAAATTCACCCCAATAACATATCAACCTTTCGATCATTTCCATCCTTTATGCAATAAATCCTATAATCAGCCTTAATTGTGGGTGTCTGTCTTACTGATATTCCAAAGGAGCCAGCACTTCCTCAATGGAAAACAAGTGCATGTGTAAAGCTAAATTAAATTGTCTTAATCTGGAATAGTAATCAATTGTATCTTTATGATTGTAGACATGAGATGCATGAGAAACACTCCTAGTACCGTTTTAGGTTTTGCAGGTTATTATTCTGTCTAGCATATGTTTGATGATCTGAAAGATAAGACGTTTCCTATATGATCTTTATTAGCTCTACATAGATATCTCTGGTGCCCTAGAGCTCCTCAGTGGGATATATGCCTTTACGTGAGCACCCGAATTAGGGTCATAAGTATTGGATAACCCAAAGCTCCTTCTATAGCTTGCAAAAGATATTGACATCTCTAGCGACCAACTTATTTGCCCTTTCCTGTGAAGTGAATTTTCCTTGGAGGCTATTACAAAGTAAGACCAGAGTGACTAATTAAGGCCTGCATACTTTTTAGATACCTAAAGTAGGGCAGATGAATCCCAAATATATGTACCTAAATTAAAAGGCCAGTCTGCATTGATTCTCATATAGCAATGAAGATGGATTCCTCCAAAGAGATACTTAGAGCAGGCATCTAATTTAAATGCTCTGTATATAGAATAGCTTCTCATCCTTTGCTAATTGTAGAAAAAAATCTCAGAACTTTTGCTTTCTCTGTCCTATTTTCTCTAATTTTGGAAGCAGAAAGAAAATAAAATGTCAAGGGATGCAGAATTATTAAAATAGCTTGAAATGTTGTGACTGTGTTGCCCAAATGTGATATGAAGGACCTAAGAATATGTGCTAGCTTTGAATTAGAAACAATCCAATTTAAATATTTTTCTGTTTTCAAGATGTGGTCCCTATGCCAATGCAGTATTTGCTTCAGAAGTAATTTCTTTTTTCTCTGATTTGACCAGATTTCCACCTCATTTTTTTAATGCTTTGTTAAAGCTGATGCACTCTTATAAAAGTTACAATTTTGAGAAACTGACATTTTCAGTCAGACAAAGGTATTGTCAGATATTCCTTGACTATTTTACAACCAAGAGCACAGAACTTCCCCTACTCATGACTGGAAGTCCAGTTCTGTACAGTGCAAACTCATCTTGGCCTTACTGAAATAAAACAAAACAAAACAAAACAAAACAAAACAAACCAAAACAAACCAAAACAAACAAAACAAAACAAAACAAAACCCCACAAACACAAACAAAAAAACACCAAAAAAAACCCCAACAACCACAAACCCAAACTTGAGTACTGAACAAATACAATATATATAAGGTCATGTAAAGTAAGAATAGTGACAAAAAATGCATATGGAATTGTTGAGAAATTATCGTATAGCCGATCAAAGACTTGAGAAGGAAAAAAGTGATGCAAAAATATAAAACCTTAATCAATTAATGTACAGGATAAGAATTGAGTAATTCAACCAGTGCACCCCAAACTTAACCCTAATCCTAACTGTGTATTAGTCAGTAAGTAATTACTGTGTGTGCTGTATGAATGTATGCTGGTAATATTTTATGTTCATTGAAAAATACCTTTCCTTACTCTAAAGATTCCTGAAAAAAACAGCAAACAAAACAAACAAACAAAAAACCCACCAAACAAACAGAGAAAGAAAATATAAGTATATAATCTTGTAATTAACTTATTTTGTAGACAGTTTTTTTCAGTTTTTGAAGGGGAACTTTAGCCTAATTAATGACTGTAAAAATTGAAATTAAATTACCATTGGATACAAAAAGAAAAATAATGATAAGGTCTATATAATCAATTGGCTTGCTGATGGAGATATAGATTAGGGACATAAACAGTTCTTTCTCTTTTTTTTCTTCTTCTGTCACTTCTGCTTGCAACTTCTCTCTCCCTCTCTTCCAAGGCTTTGCTGGGATATCTCTGCTTTGACTACTGTGTGAGGTAACAGGAAGAAGGGAGGGAGTAGAGGAAAGGAAGTGAACAGTCCCCCTGGAGTCATCCAGGGTAGTCTGAGGAGTTTCTGTGTTGCTTATCAATTGTAAATATAAGTACATTTTGTATATATATTGTATATTTTGTACATATTTATTGCACTTAATATTTTTAGATTTTAGATTGCAAATATGGCTTCATTTGCTTCCATCCCAAATTGAACTGGTCTGAGCAATTTATTTTGTGGGTAATTCTCCAAATTAGCTGGGGGGGTAATTTCAATCCACCACATCTTTTATTGGAAGCCAACATGGAGCTTTGCCCAGTGATTAATTAGTACTCAAATTAAGGAAACCAGAATGAAGCTGTAGAATTCAGTGAAATCAAGGTTTGGGAGTTTTGGTGATTATTGATTATTTGCAGGTTATAGGGGATATGATATAATTTTGTATGTATGCCACCTAGGTTCCTTGAATTTGGCAGTCCCCATAATGAAAGCTATTTAAGTGACTTGAATTTTACAGTGGTTTGTTCATTGTGCCAGAATTTGTTGTCTTTTTGTTGCTAAATTTTGTCTGCAAACCTGGTTGCTGCTATGGAAAAGGATCAGGTCACCATCTTCGGAGGTGTTTAGGAGGAGACTTGATAGGGTGCTAGGTTGCATGGTTTAGTTGATTAGGTGGTGTTGGATGATAGGTTGGATGCAATGATCTTGAAGGTCTCTCCCAACCTGGTCTATTCTATTCTATTCTATTCTATTCTATTCTATTCTATTCTATTCTATTCTATTCTATTCTATTCTATTCTATTCTAAATTCCACAACCACGTGGAATTAAAGCAAAGACAAAGACAAACCAACCAGTCTTGGATGATCCCTTAGAGAGTAATTCTAAAACTACAGCTTTACTTTCTCCATTGCAGACAAGAAAGCAAGCCAAGAAAGGTGACAATGATCAAGGTGATGAGGGGGAAGAGAAAGTTAGTTTTAAAGATATTGCTGAATTAGAAAAGCCACCAATAGATGATGAAGATGCAAAACAGGGGAAGGACTCTGAGAAATCAGGAAACAAGGAAGGTGATTGTAATCTTAAGGACATTCAACAGAGGCTTCTAGTAAGGAACCCCAGGAAAGAGGAGTATGAAGATGATGATATATATAGATGGCTAATGCAGCTAGGCAGGAAGTTAGGCATGTAAGAAATTATCTCAGAGGAGAAACTGAACCAGCTATGAGTTGGTTGGGAATGTGCTATGTCACAGGTGCTCCTGCTTTAGAAATAAACTACAAGTCAGCAAAACAACTGGGATCACTTGAAAAAGATTCTGGAATTGATAAGCATATAGGGAATTCCTCTGGTAAAGTTTCCCTGTGGGCATGCCTTCAATTGTCTGTGCTGATGTGGTATACATCCAGGGATGATTTACCTTGGAACCCTCAGAAGTGGTCTACAATGGATGAGCATTTGAGAGAATTTGCTGTGAGAGAAATAATTTATGGAAATTATGGTACACTGAATCCTGATGAAAGTCCTGTGGGAACAGGTCTTGCCAAGAAACTCATTAAACTTGCTCTTCCTAATTATGCTATTATTTCATCAAGCAGAATCATGGCAAGAAACTATGGGGGAGCATCTCCTATTGTCTATTTTACTGACCTAGTGAGGTAATTGGAGGATAGTCTCACATGTGTTTCTTTGGTCTCAGTTGTTAAAAATCTGACTGGAGAGATAAAGGATTGCATGAAGGAGCTGAAGGAGCAGTTTAAAACTTCCATATCCAAATTAACAAAGGGGTATGAGATCACTCCTTCCTCTTCTAAATGGATAAAAGTTTCAACTGTCAGAAATCACAGAATGATTTGGGATGGAAGGGGCCTCAAAAGGTCATCTGTTCTGACCTCCTTGCAGTAAGCAGTGACATCCCCAACTAGACCAGGCTGCCAGGGATTCATGGAGCCTCATCTTGAATATTTCCAGGGAAGGGCCCTCAATCACCTCCCTGTGCAACCTGTTTCAGTGTTTCACCACTCTCACAGTAAAGACCTTGTGCCTAACATCCAATCTAAATCTGCTCTTATCCATCTTAAAGCCATTGCCCCTTGTCCTGTCACTGTAGGCCTTTGTCAACAAACTCTCCCCATCCTTCTTGTAGGCCTCCTTCAGCTACTGGAAGGCTGCTATTAGGTCTCCCCACAGCCTCCTATTGTTCAGGCCACACAACCCCAGTTCCCTCAGTCTACCCTTGTAGCAGAGGTGCTCCAACCCCATGATCATTCTTGTGGCCCTCCTCTGGACCCACTCCATCAGGTCCATGTCCTTCCTATATTGAAGGCTCCAGACCTATACACAGTACTCCAGGTGTGGTCTCACCAGAGCAAAGTGGCAGAATTGTCTCTCTGGATCTGCTGGCAATGCATCTTTTGATGCAGCCCAGGATGTGATTTGCCTTCTGGGCTGCAAGCACACACTGCCGGCTCATGTCCAGCTTCTCGTCCATCAGCACCCCCAAGTCCTTTTCCTCAGCCTGCTTTCTATCACCTCATCCCCCAGTCAGTATAGTGAGGATTGTTCTGGACCAAGTACCAAACCTTGTAGTTACTCTTATTGAACCTCATGAGGTTCATCTGGGCCCACCTCTCCAGCTTGTCCAGGTCCCTCTGGATGACATGCTGTCCCTCTGGCATATCAAGAACACCACTCAGCTTGGTGTCATCTGCAAACTTGCTGATGGTGCACTCAATCCCACTGTCTATGTCACTAATAAAAATATTAAACAGTACAGGTCATAGTACAGAGCCCTGAGGGACATGCACTTGCCACTGCTCTCCATCTCGAACTGGGGACTTTGAATACCACCCTCTGGATGTGACCATCCAGACAATTCCTTATCCACTGAAAAGTCCACCCATCAAATCTGTATCACTCCAATTTGGTGAGCTGGATGTTGTGGGAGTACCATGTCAAGGGCCTTACAGAAGTCCTGATAGATCACATGCATAGGTCATCCCTTATCTACTGACATAGTCACTCTATCATAGAAAGCCACAAGATGAATTAGGCAGGACCTGCCCCTAATAAAGCCATGCTGGCTGTCGTGAATCATCTCCTTGTTCTCTATGTGCCTCAGCATGGCATCTAGGAGGATCTGTTCCATTATATTCCCAGCCACAGAGGTCAGGCTGACAGGTCGGTACTTCACAGGGTCCTCCTTTTCTACCTTTTTTAAAAATGGGTGTGATGTTTCCTTTCTTCCAGTCCCAGGGACTTCACCTGACTGTCACAACTTTTCAAATATCATGGAGAGTGGCTTGGCAACTACATCAGCTAGTTCCTTCAGGACTCTGGGATGTATTTCATGAGGTCCCATGGACTTGTATATCTTCAAATTCCTCAGATGATCATGCACCTTGTCTTCAGTTACAGTGGGAAGGATTTTTGTCACCTTGGTCTCCAATTTGTGGGCTATCAACATGAAAGCCAGGAGGAGGGGGGTTGCCAGTGAAGACAGGCAAAAAAGTTATTGAGAATCTCAACGTTCTCCTTGTTCTTTGATACAAGTTTCCCACTGTTGCTCATCAGGAGGGGTACACTTCCTTTAACTTTTCTTTTCCAGTTAATGTACCTGTAGAAACCGTTCTTGGTTTTCTTTACATCCCTTGCCAAGTTCAGTTCCAGCTGTGCTTTGGCCTTCCTGACCTTGTTGTGGGCACGTGTGCCCAGGTGGCCAAGAAGGCCAATGGCATCCTGGCCTGTATTGGGAATAGTGTGGCCAGCAGGAGCAGGGAGGTCATTCTGCCCCTGTACTCTGCATTGGTTAGGCCACACCTTGAGTACTGTGTCCAGTTCTGGGCCCCTCAGTTTAAGAAGGACATCGAGACACTTGAACGTGTCCAGAAAAGGGCAACAAGGCTGGTGAGAGGCCTTGAGCACAAGCCCTATGAGGAGAGGCTGAGGGAGCTGGGATTGTTTAGCCTGGAGAAGAGAAGGATCAGAGGTGACCTCATTGCCCTCTACAACTACCTGAAAGGTGGTTGTAGCCAGGAGGGGTTGGTCTCTTTCTCCCAGGCAACCAGCACCAGAACAAGGGGACACAGTCTCAAGCTGTGCCAGGGGAGGTTTAGACTCGAGGTGAGGAGGAAGTTCTTCACTGAGCGAGTCATTCGTCATTGGAATGGGCTGCCCAGGGAGGTGGTGGAGTCGCCGTCCCTGGAGGTGTTCAAGGGGAGATTGGACGTGGCACTTGGTGCCATGGTCTAGTTGTGAGGTCTGTTGGGACAGGTTGGACTTGATGATCCTTGGGGTCTCTTCCAACCTTGGTTATACTGTGATACTGTGATACTGTGATACTGTCCCTACACAGCTGGGCAGCATCCTTATGCACTTCCCAGGATGCCTGTCCCTCTTTCCGTTTCCCGTGAAGCCCCATTTTGCCCTTTAGTTGCCTAGGTCACAGCTCAACAATGGTGGTCTCTTGCCCTCCTTGCCCAATTTCTTACATGTGGGCGTTGAAAGCTTTTGTGCCTTGTTTCAGGGAAATGTATACCTCCACTGTCAGTCACTAGTGGTGTCCCCCAGGGATCAGTGCTGGGCCTCATCTTGTTCAATATCTTTATTGATAATCACACACACATCCCCACAGGATGAGGAGATTTAGTCCATCATCAGTAAATTTGCATATGACACCAACCTGGGGGCAGGTGTTGATCTGTGAGAGGGTAGGAGAGCTCTGCAGAGCGACCTTGACAGGATGGACAGATGGGCACAGTCCAGCGGCATGAGATTGAACACATCCAAGTGCCAGGTTCTACACACTGGCCACAACAACCCCACACAGTGCTACCGGCTGGGGTCAGAGTGGCTGGAGAGCGGCCAGGCAGAAAGGGACCTGGGGCTACTGGTCGATAGTAGGCTGAACATGAGCCTGCAGTGTGCCCAGGCGGCCAAGAAGGCCAATGGCATCCTGGCCAGTATCAGGAATAGTGTGACCAGCAGGAGCAAGGCAGTCATTTTGCCCCTGTACTCAGCACTAGTTAGGCCACACCTTGAGTCCTGTGTCCAGTTCTGGGCCCCCAAGTTTAGGAAAGATGTTGACTTGCTGGAATGTGTCCAGAGAAGGGCAACAATGCTGGTGAGGGGTTTGGAGCACAAGCCCTATGAGGAGAGGCTGAGGGAGCTGGGGTTGCTTAGCCTGGAGAAGAGGAGGCTCAGGGGAGACCTTATTGCTGTCTCCAACTACCTGAAGGGAGGTTGCAGCCAGGTTGGGGTTGGTCTCTTCTCCCAGGCAACCAGCACCAGAATAAGAGGACACAGTCTCAAGCTGTGCCAGGGGAGGTTTAGGCTGGATGTTAGGAAGAAGTTCTTCACAGAAAGAGTAATTGGCCATTGGAATGGGCTGCCCAGGGAGGTGGTGGAGGCATCATCCCTGGAGGTGTTCAAGAGGGGATTGGACGTGGCACTTGGTGCCATGGTTTAGTCATGAGGTCTGTGGTCACAGGTTGGACTCGATGATCTTTGAGGTCTCTTCCAACCTTGGTGAGTCTGTGATTCTGTGATTTTGTGAATGGGCTGCCTGGGGAGGTGGTATAGTCATCATCACTGGTAGTGTTTAAAAAGAGACTTGGTGGGGCACTTAGTGCCATGGTTTTGTTTATTAGATGGTGTTGGATGATAGGTTGGACTTGATCTTTTCCAACATGGTTAATTCTGTATTCTATTGTGTATTCTAAAATATAAGAGGACTAGGGAGAGCAATATTTGTACTCTTGGTTATTTCTATCACTTAACTGTCAGTTTGTTCCTGACTCTGTTTGAATTAGCTTTATCAAGAGAAAAATGTGCTATAGAGGAAGTTGCCACTAAGCAGTACAGACTGCAGCCTTATGTTCCATCAGACTTGAGCCAGGAATTTGTCCCCAAGTGCTCTTTATCTGTAAGTGTGATATTATATATAAAAGTGCATTCCAAAACAGACACATTGGCCACAACACATACATCAGAACACTTTGTAAAAAGTGTAATAACAGCTTCTGAAAATCCTTATCCCAAGGTCAGGGAGTAACAAGTGTGGGCTGCTCTGTAAGGGTAGATGATCCGAAGGTGGCCCAAAAGAGGAAGCACGGTGCCCTCACCAAGTGCAGATCCTGAACAAAAGTCACCAAGAGAGACTAGTGACAGTAAAATTGATCAGCCAAATTTTTTCTGGATGGCCAGAGAATTCCATAGTAATAAGGCAGGCCTGAGGATCAATCCAAGACGCCAGGTTAGTGGGTGAAGAGCAGGACCAGGACCAATGCAGTACATAGGCACAAAGGCTGTGCTGCAGCACAGCACAGTTAAAGATAGTGCCTACACTTTAATGAAACTAAGAGGAGTAAAGATCCTCATTTCTTACAATTTTTTTTCTCAAAGTTTTCCTCACCACAGTCTGATCCATGGCTACACAGCAGCACTGCTTCAAGCTGGCTTGAGAGCAAGAATCAGAACCCTCAGAACAAGGCCCTAGGCTCTGATGGTACTGACATCCAGGACTACATTCTCAGCTGAAGTCAGCCATAGCTTAGATGTATGAATTTTGGCTTCTCTTGCTTACTTACTTCCTTCCCCAACAGCATTGGTGGCCACATAACGTTACTGAAAATGATGCAATATGGCTTTAATACAGAAAAACAATGTGGGAGCTCTTCATGACTTGATACTTCATGAAGCAACAAGGCTCCACACTTTTTATGGAAGATTCTGCAACTAAAATCAGAGCTATTCATCTTCAGCTTTCTTTTATGGTCAAAAACTAAAACCAAAACAAAAAATAAAGAGACAAAAATCAACAAGTCACTTTTAGAAAGCAATCTAATTGATGTTAAAATAAGGTGAAATACATCTCACTTGCAAATGCCTCATTGTCTCCTCTCAGAATTAAGGGAGACTAAAACAACTGGTTTACATGTAGACATCTGTTCTTCTACTAATTATGGGGGGGGTTAACTTTGGTTAGTGGCTAGATGCCCACCCACTCTCGCATAAACAGGGTGGAGAACAAAAAGATGGAAAACCTTGTGGGTTGAGATAAAAACAGGGAAATCACTTAACAGATGCTTTCATGGGCAAAACAGACTTGATTGGAGGAAAATTTACTTCAAATTAAAATAGATTTGGGTAATAAGAAACAAAGACAAAAGATTAAATTTTTTTTATTCCCACCTTTTATCAGGTTCAGCTTCATTCATAACTCCTTTCAGCTGCCCTCATCCCCAGCAGTGCATTTCTTGAAGTCCTGCAGTACTTGCCCTTTCTTAAATATATTTCCCTGAGGTGCCACAATCTAATCTGCAGGGCTCAGCTACATCCTGCAGCGTGTCCATCATCTGCTAGAACCAGCTGTGTTTGGCACAGAGTAGCCCTGGCTTCTCCTCACAGAGGCCACTCCTACAGTCCCCCTCTGCCAAACTCCTGGACACCTGCACCCAATATACTGATATTTGTGTGTATGAGTTCTATCTTAGCTCCCTAGCATAATGATTCTTCAAGGTAACACAGCCTAGGGAGGCAGAGAATTTGTATCTGGTACACAAATAGATAGATGGGAGGTAAGTAAATTTATCAATATACACATACTATATTCACAGAACTCTCAATAGAGAGCATATTCAGAATTGTAGCAAAATTTAAGATTCATGCAGTAATTAGTTTAGATATCAAGTATTCTTTTTTTTAATGTAGACCTTAAAGATCTCTTACATTGTGAAAAGGAGAGAATTGCTAAAATGTAAGTGCAATAAGGTTTTTCCTCGTAAGTGCTTCACATCTCTGGAATATTGCAATATGCTCCACATTTCCATATGTTGTCATGGCACCATGCCAGTAACAAATAAGCTTTCTAGTTTCCAGTACTAGTTTCTAAGTTTTCATAGCCACACTTTGAAAATAATCTCAGAAGGGAAAAATAACATACTGTAATCTGTCAGAGACTCTGTCAAGTATAATCTAGGCTTACAGTTACACAAAACTTCCAAGAGATATCATGAGGCCTTTTATCTGTTGATGGTATGGTTGACTAAAATTTTAAAATAAAGAGGTGATCCAAATCTGGCCTTCTATTAATGATGTCTTTGTAGGTTTCTATACTGAAATTCTTTTGTTTTTTAATAGTAGTGCTACCTCAGGGAAAAAAATAAACCACCCCACCCCCCTTTTTTTAACATTTGAATGGCAATAAGTTGCACAGATAAATACACATTTAATTATGTGAATTATAGAAAAAATAATATATCCTAAATTTCTATACTATCTTTTATCTCACAGGATTCCACATACAGGGGCTTTCACTATTCAGAAGATTATAACTATTTTTCTTAGGAGCATATTGCCTTTGAAGTTCTTTTGGAACAAGAAAAATTTGTTATATGCTTCCTAGTGTCATCATATGAAGTATGCATTGTAACATATAGTGAGATTCTTCTACAGAAAACATACCACAATGAAAACCCTCAGGATCATAAAAACAGAACAAAATTTCACAAACAAGTTTAATTAACAGAATGGAAGTTAATCTTTCAATGTCTTGTTAATAATCAACCTAGAGCTTGACCTTAAAATCTTAACAGTATGCCTCATTTAGTTCTCCTTTTGTTCATGAAAAGCTGTAGGATATGAAGAATAGTATATAAGCTATAAACACAGGCTAACAGTTTTTATTGTGTTTCATAAACTCCAAGTTCTCATTTTACCCCTGGGTTTTCTGGACTTAATATCTATACAGGAAAAAATACTTTAAATGCAATAGTATTTACTGTAATAAGACGGGATACACTGAATGTGCTGTTTAAACATGTCCTGGTCTGCTGTGGTGGGTTGACCTTGGCTGCCTGCCAGGTTGCCATCAAGCCACTCTGTCACTCCACCTCCTCAACTGAACAGGACAGAGAAAATATGATGAATGTTTCATGGGCTGAGGTAAGGACAGGGAGGTATCACTCACCTATTACCATCACAGGCAAAACAGATTTAAATTGGGCAAAGTGGTTTAATTTATTGCTAATCAAATCAGAGCAGAACTATGGGAAATAAACTCAAATCTTTAAACATCTCTCCCTTCTTCCTAAGCTTACATTCATTCCCAATTTCTCTGCTTTGCCCTACTAAGCAGCTAAGAGTTTCCAGACAATGGGAGCTGTGGTCAGTTCATCACACATTGTCTCTGCTGCTTCTTGCTCCTCATGCTCCTCACCTGCTTTGGTATGGGGTCCCATCTACAGGATACAGTCCTTCACAAACATCTCCAATGAAGATTCTTCTCACAGGGTGCAGTTCTTCATGAACTGCTCCAATGAGTTCTTTTCACAAGGTTTACTCCTTCAGGACCACATACCCTTCCAGAAGGCCTGACATGGGCTACTCTCCACAGGGCTACAGGAGCCTGTTCAAATGTGGGCTCTCCACAAGGTCACAGCTTCCTTCAAAGCACATCCACCTACTCCAATGTGGGGGGTCATCTATGGGCTGCAGGCTGATGTCTGCTCCACCATGGAGCTCCATGGGCTGCAGGAGATCAGCATCTCCTCCCCCACCTTCTTCACTGACCTTGGTGTCTGAAGAGTTGTTTTCCTCACATATTCTCACAGAACCACCCTGGCCCATAGTCCCCTAGCACACCAAAACCTTGCCATGGAAACCCATTTGCTCAAAGGTTTTAAGGTTCCCCAGAGGATCTTAAACATATCTTCTGGCTGCTGAGATTTTCCTTATGATCCCAACACTAAACAAGTTTAATTATAAAATAAATATCAGATACATTCAGGAAGATTAAATCCAGGGTTTTTTTTGAGCATCAAGACAAACTGTAAACTGACTGCGACCCTGTTAGCATTTTACAGTAAAATCAAGGCTTGCATAATCAAATGAAAAGTGAAAATTAAATTATTTGAAGCTTGTTTCAATTCAATAGCACTGAAGAAATTATGAGATATAAATGGAAACCAGAGATAAAGTCCATCTCTGAAAGACAGCCTTACAAAGATGGAATACCATTTTCCTGACATCTTTTCAGAAAGATCCAAAACCTTGTATTAGATTAAAAACAAAACAAAAACAAACAAAACAAAACAATGACAACAAAAAAAACAGATAAACTAATGAAAGAAACCAAACAACAACAACAAAAATCAAAATACACATCCTACCAAACAAAAGAAACAGAACAGCAGTGTTTCAAGCAAAATTTGTGTGCCTCATATTCCAGGACAATGTTGTAAATCCTACAACAGAATCAGAAAGATCATAGGGACCTACAAACAAAGTTAATCATATGAGTAAAACATTCATGTACTGCTGACCACCAGATTTCTAAAAAGTGGACTCTAATTTGGTGGGAAATTGTTCATTTGTGTTTCTACAGATGAAATCATAGTTGTCTAAATTTATCTACAGACATGTTGAAGCCTGTCAAAACTACAGAACTAGTATTTCATGCTTAAAACCCTCATGTATTCATAAAGCAGGTAATTTCTCACTTATCTGTGGAGCTTTATTTGATTGATGTGTCTAGATACCACTGCCACATAAAACACAGAGTAAATTAAATTGTCTTGTTCTTACTTAATAGGATGATTTTTCTTCCTGATTTCAGGTGGTAATTTGCCCTGTAAAAGCTGTAACAAGTATATGATGGGTGAGGAAGAAGACAAGAAGTTGTCACTTTCTTTGATTAATGATTTTTTGTGTGTGATTAAATGTTATATAACACGTATTATCAGTCTTTCTTGTACTCAGAAGTCCAGACTTTAACACAGTCCCCCTGATTTTGTCTCAAACACTCAATGTACTATCAGTAAGGATTTTCTAGGATGTCTCAATAGTGGACATACATATGTGGAAAACTGAATGGGGCCTTTAGTAGGTTTTTGATTTGGACAGATGTTCTCTGAAAGTATTTGATGCCTTCACTGACTAAAATGAAGCACTGAAATTACTAGCTCAGATGAAGACACTTATTAACTACAGTGAGTGGAGAAAGTAAGGAGGGAAATTATTGTACATGAGTTATCTTTGTAATTTTGGATGTAGTTTCCCAACTTGGATTTTCAGAGAAATTACAAATGAATACATTTGTACAAAATTGAATAAGATAGAAATAATTGATGGAATATGTGTAGGGAATATGTAGTGAACTGAACAAAACATTACAAAGATTATATATCTTTATGTACATCTATTATAAATGTCACAATTTGGGTAATAGGCTTTACACTTCTAATTTACCCCCCAAATCCCATATATTCCATCAAATCTAGAGCTGAATTTATCTATCATGATACAAAATTACATTACTGTATGTAACCAGGGTATACTCAAACCCACACTGAAACTCACAGAGATTGATCAAGTCTGTTAAAATAATCCAGCCAGATTGGTATGGGTTGAGATAATGCCACAGAATCACAGAATGTTAGGTGTTGGAAGGGACCTCCAGACATCATGAAATCTAACCCTCCTGCCAAAGCAGGATCACCTAAGGCAGGCTGCACATGAATGCGTTGATGTAAGTTTTTTAAGTCTCTTAGAGAAGGAGACTCCACAACCTCTCTGGGCAGCCTGTTTCAATGTTCTGTCATCCTCACCTATAGAAATGTCTCCTCATGTTGAGGTCGAATCTCCTGTGTTTTAGCTTGTACCTGGTGTTCCTTGTCCTATCACTGAGCACCACCGAAAAGAATCTAACATGTCCATCTTGACACCCACCCCTCAGATATTTGTAGTGGTTAGTAAGATTCCCTCTCAACCTTCTTTTCTTTAGACTAAACAGACCCCAGTTCTCTCAGTCTTTCTTCATAGCAGAGACATTGAGAGATGTCCCTCGATTTATGCATGAGGGTGTAGGCAAACTAAGTTTGAAATCACTAATCTAAGTCTGCATATGTATAATGGTGCCAGAAATATTTAAGTATGATATGACTGCACTGTTGAACTCATTGAGTTCACACTGCTGAACTCACTGTTGAAATTGAGTTCAGGCTGACTACATCAGGCTTTGTAGATAATTCCCATAAATTAGGTAGAAGCTTTCAGGATGGACCCTGTAACTGTGACATCACCACATCGATGATGTTTGTTAGGTTCATGTAGTGGTTTAAAGCAAAAGCAATGCATCAACCTGTCTGTTCCCCCAAGGTAGAAGTGATGGAAAAAAACCATATGCAAAACCCACCAACCAAGCAAGCAAACAAAAAAACCCCACCTCACTGAGACAAAGAGAATAATAAAAGATAAGAGTTTACTGAAATAACCAAGAATGTAATGCACAATTACCTTATCATTACATATCTGCAGAAAAAGTGCCGCAGAAAGAAGCAGCAAGCAGAAGCAAGTAAGCTAAAAGCCTAAGCCAGGGAGCTACAGTCCTCCCTGTCTTGCTGCCACCTCAGCAGAAGAGAGACAATACCCAACTCACAGAACCCAAAATCAGCAAACTGAACAAGAAGCCTCCCATGTTACAATATGAACTTCAAGCCCCATAACACTTCACTGCAGCCAGCGCTTTCAGTTTGAAGCTGGCATGAGGCAGGATGGTTTTGAATAGCAGCAGCAGATTAAAATGCAACCTATGACAGTTCATTCACACTCTAACTATACCTAACTATATAAATCATACTGAGAATTAATGTGGGCCCCAATTTTTGCGCTGTCTTACCCCAAAACTCAGCTAACACATATCTCTCATACAGGGGTTTTGTCAAGGCAGTTTTATTGCTACCATAGCTTTAAAAAGTTTCTGAGCCCTTTTTAAAAATATCACATGGGCATACATTTTATACATAAATACTGAAAAAAGGTTTAGAGTTTTACATGTTCAGCAAATGTGACTCTTCAGTTTTCTGAGCTCCTTCACCTGCACAACTGAGGTAAGGTCATTTTATTCCAAAGCCATTGGCTGCAAACTCTACTGGAGGTTGGCCTTATCAGATCCTTTGCAGACATCAGCAAACACAACACGAATAAAGAAAAGCTGCTAGTATCTTCTCAGATAAAAGAGCTTCTAACAGAGACAGAATATGCAAAGCACAATCCTGTGTTATCATTCTGACAAGGAGAAACCATACATTGGAGGAAATTACTAGAATAGAATAGAATAGAATAGAATAGAATAGAATAGAATAGAATAGAATAGAAGTAGAATAGAATAGAATTAACCATGTGGGAAGAGACCTTTGAGATCATTGAGCCCAACCTATCATTCAACACTACCTAATCAACTAAACCATGGCACCAAACACCCCATCTAGTCTCTTCCTAAACACCTCCAGTGATGGTGACACCACCACCTCCCTGGGCAGACCATTCAAACAGCCAATCACCCTTTCTGTGAGGAACTTCTTCCTAACATCCAGCCTAAACCTCCCCTGACACAGCTTGAGACTGTGTCCTCTTGTTCTGGTACTGGTTGCCTGGGAGAAGAGACCAACCCCAACCTGGCTGCAACCACCTTTCAGGTAGTTGGAGACAGCAATAAGGTCTCCCCTGAGCCTCCTCTTCTCCAGGCTAAACAACCCCAGCTCCCTCAGTCTCTCCTCATAGGGCTTGTACTCCAAACCCCTCACCAGCATTGTTGCCCTTCTCTGGACATGTTCCAGCAAGTCAACATCTTTCCTAAACTGGGGGGCCCAGAACTGGACACAGGACTCAAGGTGTGGCCTAACTAGTGCTGAGTACAGCGGCAGAATGACCTCCCTGCTCCTGCTGGTCACACTATTCCTGATACAGGCCAGGATGCCATTGGCCTTCTTGGCCGCCTGGGCACACTGCTGGCTCATGTTCAGCCTACTATCGACCAGTAGCCCCAGGTCCCTTTCTGCCTGGCCGCTCTCCAGCCACTCTGACCCCAGACTGTAGCACTGCATGGGGTTGTTGTGGCCAGTGTGTAGAACCTGGCACTTAGATATGTTCAATCTCATGCCGCTGGACTCTGCCCATTTGTCCATCCTGTCAAGGTCCCTCTGCAGAGCTCTCCTACCCTCTCACAGGTCAACACCTGCCCCCAGCTTGGTATCATCTGCAAATTTACTGATGATGGACTAACCCCCCTCATCCAGATTATCAATAAAGATATTGAACAAGATGAGGCCCAGCACTGATACCTGGGGGACACCACTAGTGACTGGCCGCCAGATGGAGGTGGCACCATTCACCACCACTCTCTGGGATCGGCCCTCCAGCCAGCTCCTAACCCAGTGCAGAGTGCTGCTGTCCAAGCCACAGGCTGACAGCTTGGCCAGGAGTTTGCTGTGGGAGATGGTCCAGGACATCCAGGTAGACTACATGCACAGCCTTCCCCACATCCACCAGGCAGTCACCTGATCATAGTAGGAGATCAGGTTGGTCAGGCTGGACCTGCCCTTCCTAAATCCATGCTGGCTGGGCCTGATCCCTTGGCCATCCTGTAAGTGCTGTGTGATTGCACTCAAGATGACCTGTTCCTTAATCTTTCCTGGCATTGAGGTCAGGATGACAGGTCTGTAATTCCCTGGTTCCTCCATCCAGCCCTTCTTGTGGATGGGCACCACGTTGGCCAGCTTCCGGTCATCTGGGACCTCTCCAATGAGCCAGGACTGTTGAAAAATGATGAAGAGCAGCTTGGCCAGCACATCTGCCAGCTCTCTCATCACCTTAGGATGGATCCCATTTGGTCCCATGGATTTGTGGGGATCCAAGCAGCTAAGCAGGTCTCTAACTACTTCCTCCTGGATTACAGGGGAACTATACTGCTCCCTGACTCCATCTGCCAACTCAGGAGGCCAGCTGTCTAGAAGATGTTCTGTCCTGCTAGTAAAAATTGAGGCAAAGAAGGTGTTAAGTACCTCTGCCTTTTCCTCATCTTTTGTTACTATGTTCCCCACTGTGTCCACCAAGGAGTGGAGGTTGTCCTTGCACCTCCTCTTGCCATTAATATATTTGTTAATATATTAATTCTTTCTACCCAGTCCTGTCACCCCCACCTTGAGGATATGGATTGTGTATGTGACACTGAATAAAGGGAAGAATTTATAGGAACTACTACATAATTTTTTTCTTTTACACACTGTTACTGTATTTTTTTATATTTTTCAAATTAACTTATTCAGATTTATTTTATTTCAGTTTTGCTTCTGTTCTATTTTAATTCAAATATTTAAAGAAATAGAATGTCTCTGTAGTTTAGAAGAAACCAAAACATAACAGTTTAATACAGGGCACTACTTTTATTCACTTCTCTTAAGCTTACCACCATTTTTGCATTAGAGGAATGACACCTAATGGCTGTTTGAATTGAAAGATGAAACTGAAAAGTACTTTTATTAAGAAATTGCACACACTCAGAATTACCAAATTACAAACATCTTTATTCATTTATTTATTTTCTGTATGTTACTTGAAATTTGTTTTAGTCCCAGTTGCAAATACTTGAAGTTAAATCCAGTTTGATTTTGTACTATAATGGTCCTGGTTGCAAGGTAAACTATAAACTGATTTCCTGATGTTTTTAAGACATGACATTGCCAGCTAAATCACAGACTTGCATGCATACATGCATGAATACTCCCTCATGAATTTATTCATATTTTTACATAAATACATGTGTGTTTACACCCCTGTATATCTCCTTGAAATATGATGAGCTTCCTTGTATGATTGAAAGCTCCTAGATTTATGCTGAATGCTCCTAATGCATAAAGGAGAACAGACACTTGTCTGAATGTCAATGAGTGTAAGGAAGATTTGATTGCCCTACATTACAACTTGAAATACAGCATACGGTATTGAAACTGTTGTCTGTCAGCCCTTCTAATGCAGATAATTCTGATGAAATCAATGCACTTTACCTAATTAGTAATGAGTATCCTTGACTATCTAACTAAGCAATAAAAATATTTGGGATTTTTTTTACATCTCATAGAATCATATAATCAGTGACAGATTAATTATACAATACCAAAATGAAATAACTATAGCAGGATGATATTACAAGAATCTCTGCTACTGAATTCTCCTGCTTCTGCCAGATTGCACAAAAAAATATTTTTCTTGCATGTCAGCTAGCTATTTCTTTATGCAAAATCCTCTTCTGAGGATATTGCCCCTTACTGTAGTAAGGAAATGCAGCAGAAATAAAAAGTAATTAATGTTAAAGGAATAATTTCATGATCTGACATTTAAATGTCTCTGTTCTCTGAAAGGCAGCTGAGAAGAGAGTGCCCATGTTATGCTTGCTGTTTAGTGGTTTGCAATGACTTGCATTCAGCTCAGAAAAACATTTTAAAAATTTGCATTTTTAGTAAATTTATTCTGACATTGCTAGTACCATTCTCTTCCCTCCAGAGATTTTAGAAACAAAGAAATCTGTCAGACTGAGATAAGTATCAACCTTTATATGGAATGTAATCTCCTCTTCATAAATATAAAAGATACTTCCAAAATAATATTTGTCTAGGATTTACCCACTATGACATGATCATGAAGTCCATTAAGTGACTCTCTAAGCCTTTTCAGAACACCATAGATATAAAAAGCCTGAATGTAGAGTAATTTGAGTTGCATACTGAACAAATATCTCCAGGAATACTAAGCATGAATGATTATTATGGTAATTCCGGGGAACTGCAAAGAAAGAGGGACAGCAATGTCACCGGTAACAGCACGAGGGCAATACAAGATCATGGATATATAGTCTGATGTCATTAGAGCTGCTTGCAAGCTTATGTTCATATACTCATATAAAAAATAGCATCCTTTTATTGGATAATAGCTACCAAAGAGACTATTACAAGTACTCTTTTTGTAAAAAAAAATGTTACCAATCCTTTCTTTCACAAAGCAATTTGCAGATGATCTGATCCATCAACCAATAAACAGCAGAGAGCATATAATTTTATTTACTCATACCTTATAAGTGTTTGTTCCATCTGTGGTGTGTTCGTTCAGAAAATACATTTACATATATAAAGCCTTTAAATCCTTTAAAAACTCAAAGTATTATCCTTAATACAAATCAGTATCTAAGACAGGAACATCTTGACTGTAGTACAGAATATTAAATAGGAAACCTAATAATAAAGGACTAAAAATACTTTTTTTTTCTTTTGATTTTAAATAAGTAAATTTTCTGTTTCTGTGTAGAAGAAGAAAGTTAAAATATTATCTGAATAATGTAAGAATAAACCTATCTGATACAGTATCCCATTTCTAATAGTAGCTAGTGGATACATGGAAAAGAAAACAGGACTTTCAAGAAAGGAATAGCATATGAATATATTTCTTCAAACAATCCCCCAAGTTCCAACCATACAATATTTTCTAAGCTAGAAGTAGCATATTTGTCTATTACACTTGAATAGATTTTCTTTCCACTGCTTGATGAAACCATGAAACTTATTATTGTCCCAGTGGCAGGTTCCACAGCTTTAATAACATGTATGAATTTTGTAAGAGCTGCACCAGTTTCCCACCATAGGGAATTTATAAACTGAAAAAATCACAGCACAGTGGCCTGATCTACCATTTTAGGTTATTGTTGTTGCTGCTGTTGTTGTTATTATTATTGTTGTCATTACTGCTGTTGTTATTTTACTTCAGTGCTTTTGTTTTGGTTTTATGGGGAGGGTTGTTTGTTTGTATTATTGTTGCATTTTTGTTATATCTTCTGTGTGTGTATTTGTTTTCTTTATTTATAGTAGGAGACCACGCTCCAACTAACTGGAAAGACAGTGCTATCTTTTCCTTCATTTTTGGTTGGCTGGTTTTGGGGTATTTTCAGTAGGTGTTTGTCTGTGGTGGTTTTGGGGAGAGTTTTGGTTGGTTGGTTGGATTTTTGTTGGGGTTTTGTTTGTTTATTTCATTGTATGTTTTCTACTAATCATTCTTCAAATTAAAGACCTAGTATTTTATATTAAATCAAACAACCAGCCAAATAAAAAAAAAGAGCCCAGAAGTGGCTGAGCACTCCCTGTGTGCAGTTTTGAGATGACTATGTTTTAGGGTTTCCCCCTACCCCTTTTTTTTAATGCATTTCTGCACTGCTTTCCCATCCATCTCCCTCCTTTACCCCTATTCTTATTTTCCTTCCTTCCTTCCTTCCTTCCTCCTTCCTTCCTTCCTTCCTTCCTTCCTTCCTTCCTTCCTTCCTTCCTTCCTTCCTTCCTTCCTTCCTTCCCTCCTCTTCCTTCTTTCCTTCTGCCTTTCTTCTGTCTTTCTTCCATAGTTTTTTTTCTAAAGCATTTCATTCTGCAGCATATCTTCCAAACTTTTCCTTTGCTACATTGCTAAAAATAAACGTGCCTCTGAGGGGCACTTTCCTCCCATCAATCCTGGCCTACCAACAGTCCTCTCTAATACTGCCTGCATGCTTCAGAGAGTTTCTTTTTCTTACCACAATACTCAGCCTGAGTACCTGTCATGTTGTTCTTAACATCTTCATATATTTCTATTCCTTATGTAGCCAACAAAATTGCAAATAAATTATTCTATCCATTATGACAGACTTGCTTCTACTCAGCTAAAAGGGATATGAGTTTAGCATCGGAACAGCCTCATGAAATGTAAGTAAACACGCAAAATGTTAAATGGCCTCCTTATAGAAAGATTCTTCTGCTTTTAGTATAGTGGTTGTAAAGGATAAGGACAACTATTTGGATAAATATCACAATTTCCTAATTGAAGATTGAAAGAAAAAATAATATGAAATTGTTATGATTTCTCTAAATCAGTCAAAGATTATGATGAATTTCAGACTTAAGTCTCAAATGGGGGCTATGCTGCCATAAACTTCACTCCTCTCCCTGCACTTCTCATGGATCATTAGTGTCCCATTCCCGTGATTCACATCACATAGCTTCGAACATATTTATTTATCTTTTTTCTCCTCCACTTTGATAAAAACAACCACTGTCTACACTTTCCTCTTTAATTCCACATCTCAGTTCTATTCTGCAGCACATAACTCTTAATAACATTATCCCACTCCTTCCTTTTCTGTATGCAACAGAAATAAAGGCAAAATATATATTTCCATTAATAAGAGCAATATGGGGAAAAATGCTAAATTTATTCCTGTTCCTTTCACTGAAAATGAAAATTAATAGTACTAACTAATAAGTTCTCTGGAATTTCTAGCATGATGACTTCCTATATAAAAGTGAGCTATCCAGTTGTTGCAGTTCCTTGTATCACTGAGGACAAATGAAACAAGGTACTTTCTGCCCCAGTGCTCTCAGTTTTTCCTCTACAAAATATCTTGATTTGGGATATTCCAGACTTTTATTCAGCCTTAATATTCAGAATTCCTCTTTATAACTAAACTCCTTTGCAACAAATACCAGAGGCATCTTAGGATCTTGCTGCTATTTTAGAAAATTTTGTAAAAAAACGCCTAGCAAAGGAAACACCAAAATAGTACTTTTCTCTCTAATGTCCTCCATGAAGGAAGAAAACACAACCACAGAAGCAAGGCAGCTAAACATATCTGAAAATTCAAGCTAAATCCCAAGTCCTTTCATGAAGCCCTGAAGCATGGAACTTAATAGTATTTAAATCTAAGGTATGGTCTTTAAACTTCCTAAAGTAAGGAGGCAATGTTTGTAAAAATTAGATTATTGGAATTTCCTGACAATAAGAAAGATACTTCACAATATCAAAACCAGAATTTCTTATTCTAACAACCAGTTTAATCAAGTGCATAGTAAAGAGTCAACAGGAACGAAGTAGGAAATGTATGTTTTCTACATGAGGGCACTTTTTTGTACAGTGTTTTTCATTTTTAAATTGATTTTCTCATTTGAAATCTACTTTGAAGACATATGGGATATTTTATCATCTGCAGCTGTGGATTAGAGTGTAGTTATGATATCACAGTTTTGTATCTTGTAACTGTGAGTGAAAGCGTAGGCTTGCCTCTTATAGTGCAGACAAATGCAGAGCTGTAAGAAATGATGCAATGAATAAACATTCAACTGGGACTGTAAAAATGGGCATTTCAAGATAAAATTAAAATGAAGCTGATGATGCTATTTAATTAATTGTTACGATAACATTTGTGGTGAGTTTAAACATTGACCTTCTTTAATAAACAAGCACACATGCATACACAGACACACACAGAATTAAAGAGATTCAGATTTCATTGGGTTGGAAGGGACCCT
The DNA here is from genome assembly GCA_015227895.2 of Colaptes auratus. NCBI lineage: Eukaryota > Metazoa > Chordata > Aves > Piciformes > Picidae > Colaptes > Colaptes auratus. The sequence continues at coordinate 83,951,283 of CM037631.1, read as the reverse complement.
CAAAGGTTGTCTTGTCCAGCTGCACCCTGTGGTGAGCAGGTACCTCTCCAATTAGGTCAGGCTGCCCAGACTTGAACACCATCAGAGTGTCCAGACTTGATTTATTAAGACTTACATGGTTCATTCTGCTGCATTAAAACTTTTACAAGACGGGGTGAGGGAATAAAATGTACAGACATGTTTATTTGATAGTAAACCTCTATATCATCTTAGGATTAACATGTTATGGTGACAGGAACTGTGCAAACAGACCATAAAAGACATTTTATTGAGAGCTCCATTTGAAAGATACTCTGGTCCGAAGGCTGTCTCAGATTGATTGCAGTCTGAGAAAAATCATGCTACTGAGTACTGCCAGTGACATACATAGCCGAGGTTTATCATCACCCACAAAAATCTCCCTTCATTCATATAGCAATGTCAGTAGGACAAAAGGTTGTAAGAAGCCTGTGATGAAGAGTTTATTAATTTATGAATTATGACATTTGACATATGAAAATTAATTTTTATTAATATAAAATATTAATAACCGGTTAATCACTATTTTATCTACATATTCTAGTTCACAATTGTGAGATATATCCCATAACTGGTCTCGTATATAAATTTTTTAACCCAATTTATTTACAGAATAAATTTTGATTAAAAACCAAAGCTGCAATTCTGCGCTTGTCCACCAGATGACGACTTGTCAAGACGCTTGTGGCTTTAACTACGTACCGGAAGAGTCTTAAACCGGAAATTGTCACACAGCTAGGCACGGAGGCTTTAAACTGAACCTTAGCTGGGGAAGAACACGTGAAAGATACACTGTGTCTTTGAAGCTGCTGCTGGCTGCTGCCTGCCCGTCTTGCTTCAGGGCTGGCTCTGGGACTGGTTCCAGGGTTCATCCATTCTGGGGAGGGGCTCCCAGGTCTGAGGCTGCGGCTGAAGCTGCTGTCGGGCCCACAGTGGGGCTTCCATCTGGATGCGGTGGGCTTTCCTTCTCCCTCCCACAGAGGCAGGGAAGGGTGAAGCGTAGGCTTCTCCTGGTCGGCAGATTCCCTTGCAGGTCTTGGGCGGCTCCCTCAGACCAGCTTCCTGGATGGTTTGGACCAGCAGCCCGGTGGAGTGGTCCCGCGGAGTCGACCCTCACTGTGGCAGGCGGGGCCGGACCCTTTGGGGCCAGGCCTCGCAGCGGCAAGCTCGGGTGGCAGATCAGGGTCAGCCTGTGCTGCAGGGTGGTCGGGGCCGTCGGGGCAGCCCTGGGGAGGGGCGCAGCTGCACAGAGCAGAGGTGGCTTCCCCTTGCTTGGCTCAAAGGAGGTGTCAGGACTCTCTCTTGTGGGTAGTCCCAGCTTTCAGTTACCCTGGAGTTTACAGGGCAAGTGGAGTGAGCACAGGTGGCAGCTTCTCTTTTCCAAGACGGAGGGGGATCATGCAGGATGCTGCTGGGCGCTGTTCCTGCTTTTACAAGCTGTCATACAGGCTCTGTCCCTCACTGTCTGCTGCTTTATGGCTGTGACAGATGTCTGGACTACTGAGATTCAAGCTAGTCCTCCCCGTCAACTGGGCAGTCTTACTTTCGAGGGTGCAGTCCTCTTTAAGACATGCCGGCTCTCTCTGACTGGTGAAACTGGCAAATGTGATGCTGGCTGGCTGGAACTTCAGTGAAAGGCTCATTTTGCAGGCTCGTGGGGCTGGCTTATCTCCTTGCAGAGGCGTATAGTTTGTTTGCATATGGAATAAGACTTACTAGCAATAGCTCTGGAGCTTGGTAGCAAGGACAAAGCACTTAGGCAAAGAGAGCAAAGAGGAAACGAGCTTACAAAGCTTGGGCAATGGCAGTAAATTCTTTACAACTTGGGGTAATACTTGTAAGTTTCTTGAGGCTGAATTTGGCCTATGGGCAATCTTGAAAACAGCCTGCTTTAGCCTACAGAAAGCATGAGGCTAGAATTATGCCCTTACTTGGCAGCAGGATGAGCATCCCATGTAGTGGGTGCATGTTGTTGTTTACCCCTTAGAAGGCAGGTTGGGTTTTTTGAGCCATCTGAATGGTGCCTGGTCTTTGTTTCCCTCAGCTCTGAGCTGAGTACCCACTCTGGAAAGAAGGGTGGAAGGAGGGATGTGGCAAAACATGTTGGGACAAGTTTTACAGTATTTGGGGCATAATTCAGGGCATATGGTGCCTTCACCACAAAGTCTTCATATATTTATTAATTCTGTACATGAATTCTTTATTAATAATGAGGTGAAGGACATGTTAGAGAGTGTTCTTAGAAAAGGAGTTTTGATTAGGCTTAAAGTATAAAAGTAAAATGTACAAAAGTGGTAAAAATTGATTAATTACATGAAAGCAAAACCAAACAATGTATAATATAGGTAAGTAGGTTTCACAAGTAGGTTTCAAATCTGAGGAAGTGCAAGATTGTATGCAGCATTTCCTAAACTATGGAAAATTGTGGTAAATAATATTATCTGAAATTACCATTGTTATACCACATCATAGGACTAGGGGGAATGGGAAAGAAATAGAAATAGGTAGATCCAGATTGGATCTTAGGAAGAAATTCTTCATCATGAGGGTGGTGAGACACTGGAACAGGTTGCCCAGGGAGCTGGTAGAAGCCCCATCCCTGGAGGGTTTTAAGGCCAGGCTGGATGTGGCTCTGGGCAACCTGATCTAGTGTGAGCTGTCCCTGACCATGGCAGGAGGATTGGAACTAGAGGATCCTTGAGGTCTCTTCCAACCCTAACAATTCTATGATTTTATGATCATTATGTTTGTGAATACAGGAGGATAATACTGGAAGTTGACAGGTTTGTATTCAAACTCTGCAGTCACTTGCTCTAAAGAATTTCAGGGGAAGATGTGGGAAATTTTGTAATGGACAGGTACTGTGAAAGTGAAGATTTTTTTATTAGTAGTTTTAACTTGTCCTCAGCAGCATACCATTGTTTCATAAGGTGAACTGTAAGAGTCTATTTTTACTCTTATTTGACACCAGGTGAAGAGTCCATAACAATTTTGGAGTCCATCTATCAAATCTGAAGGCTGATTTTGATCATAACTTCACTGGTTATGTGCCTGTTACTCTTCAAATATCAGCTGAGTCATTGTTGATTTATCTGTGTGTCATAAAAGTCGGGTTCCTTTTATTGTGAGATGGGAAGACATAGTTCCTCTCTAACTGCCACAGCAAGACAAAACTTCTTATAGACAGTTCAGTACCTACTCATTATCTGTGTCAATTTGAACATTGGGAAGGAGATGTGGTTCTTTGTTGAATATTTCTGTGAGTGAAATTAAGACACAAACAAGGTCACATATCACAATGAGACTATTAGAGAGAGAGAGCATAAATCAAACAAAACAGTGAAAGAAACAAAAGGAAGAGAGAGGGGGAGAGAGAATGGAGAAAGAGAGAGCAGGAGAGTTACCACCCCATGGTCTGTCTCTGATGGTGGAGGCAGAGCCGAGAGAGGTTCCTGGGTGGCTGCTGCTTCCAGCTTCAGACATCTCCGGTCAAGTTCCCCCTAGTAAGCTGGCATAGCCCAGGACTTCTATTATGTTTCTGGTTCATTCATTGTAGCTCCACCTGTCTCACGTTAACAATGCATAAGTGGATTTCCGTGGGTGTCTTCCACGTGTCTGCAGGGGTTGGTGCATGAGCAGCCTCCACCCCTCTTTGCTGTCAATGTCCACCACAACCCCCTGGCCAGTTGCTGTGTCAGTGGGTAGAGATGGCACATCCGGAGGGTTGATCTTATCTTTGTTGAAACACTTCCCAGTTCTTATTGCAATCACACATCACCAGGTGATTTACATGTTCAAGAGAGGATTCTCTCATTGTCTTATACCATTGAAGGTAATGGAATGAGTGAAAAAAACCCAACAAACAAACATTTAAAAACCACAATTTTGTGGAATTATAATAAGAAAAATGTCAAAATCCCACATATGTGTGACTTGTAAGGAAGAATATGTGCTGCTCTTATGCTGAGTGGTAACTGTTAACAAAAATTCAGATTCAATTATTAGGGGCCACTAATAAATTGGGGTGGATCTGGAAACTGAAAATTTAACTTAAGCTGTTATTGCTCTTAATGTTTCCCATTTGCAAAAGGTAACTCAAACAGCAGTAATTTCCTTAAATAAATAAAACAAAAAGTGAAATGGTATAATGCAGCTTATTTCTTTAATAAACTCTATCAATTTTCAATTTTCTGATATCTTCCTTTTCTGGGTTCTTGATAAGAGCACCTGACAACTTCTCATGTCTTATTCAACCTCCCTAATTTACCTTTTCTATTTCCCAGGCTCCATTGCCATGTTACCTGCCTTGGTAAATAAAAAGGCATAAGCAAACTGTCTTCATCCTTCTTTGACTACCTGGTAATGCTAGCTGATAAATCATGCTAACTGCTAATACTTTATCTACATGTGCTCTCTTGTCTGAGTAGTTACTCCAGCCAGGCACTCTTAACACTGCTTGCTTTGATAGCACTCTGCCTGGATTCTCAAGATAGTTGCTCCTGTCTTTAGTGGTGTCTGCACTTTTTTTATGTGCACATGCCTCATAACTTATCTCAGAAACAAGGTCCTTGGGGATCAAGGGAAACTTCTGAAGAAGACTCCTCAACTCATAATATCATATAATGATGGAATGGGTTGTGTTGAAAGGGACCTTTAAAGACCATCTAGCCCAATCACTCTGCCATAGGCAGGGACATATTCAACTATATTAGGTTTCTCAGCATCCCATACAGAATGGTCTTAAATATTTCCAGTGATGGGACACCCACAGATTCTCATGGAACCTGCTCCAGTGCGTCATCAAACAAAGAGTAAAAATTTCTTCATTATATCTACCCTCTTTCACTTAGCCTATCACTACAGACCCTGCAAAAAATTGAGGCCTCTTTATATAATGAAAGGCTGCAATATGGTCTTCTCAGAGCCTTATCTTCTCCAGACTGGAAAAAAACAAACAAACAAACAAACAAACAAAAACACAAAACCAACGCTCTCAGACTTTCCTCGTAAGAGAATTGTTCCATATTTCTGGTAATTTTCATGGTTCTGCTTTGGAGCCATTCTAATAGGTTCATGCATTAATCCAGGTGGGGTCTCATGAGAGTAGAACAATGTAGCAGAATCACTTCCCATGACCTGCTGGCCACACTTCTTTTGATGTAACCCAGGATGTGATTGATTTTCTGGACTGTGAATGCACATTGATAGGTCAAGTTTTCCATCTACCAGTACCCACAAGTCCTCTGCAGGGCTGCTCTCAATCCATTCATTGTTCAGTCTGTATTGATAATGGAAATTACTACAATCCATGTTCAGGACCTTGCACTTGGCCTTGTTGAACTTCACAATGTTTGTATAGGCTCGCTCCTTAAGTCTGTCAAGGCCCCACTGGATAGCATCCCTTCCCTCCAGCCTGTTGATTATATCACTCACCTTGGTGCAATCCACAAATCTCACTGTGCCACTGATAAAGACACTCAACAGTGCCAATCCCAGTGCAGAGCCCTGATGGACACTGATTGCTACTGATGTTCCTTTGGACATTGACTGCAACTCTTTCTATGCAATCAGTAAGCCAATTCCTTATCCATGAAATAATCATCCATTCAACTCATATCTCCAATTTAGCAGCCATGATTTTGTTTGGGACTACATTAAAGGCTTTATAGAATTCAAAATAGATAACATCAATTCTTTGTCCATTGATTCAGTCATTCCACCGTAGAAGTTCACTAGGTTAGTCAGGCATAATTTGCCCTTGGCGAAGCCAAGATGTCTACCTTGTACCACCTCCCTTTGTTTTAGTACAGCTTCTAGGAGGATTTGTTCATCATCTTCCCAAACACAGAAGTAAGGCTGAAAGGTTGGTAGATGCCAGAGTCCTCTGTTTTATTATTTTCCTTTTTTTTTTTCATTTAATGAGTATGTAGTTTCCCTTTTTTCTGTCACTGAGGTCTTTGCACTGACTTCCACAGTTTTCGAAATATGATGGAGAGTGGCTTAGCAATCACATCAGCAATTCCTTCAGGTCCCTGGGGTGTGACTAATTGGATCCCATGGAATCTTCTTATTCTTCACATCTCTTGCCAAATTTACTTCTCTCGTGCTTTAGCTTTCCTGATCTCACCTGTACACATGCAGGTAGGGTTCATATATTCTTCTCAGCATACATAGCCCTGGCTCAACTGCCTGTGTGTTTTTCTTACACTTTAATGTGGTGGCTTGGCCCTGGCTGGGGGCCAGACATCCACCAAAGCCACCCTATCGCTTCTATTTTAGATGCCTCAGTGTTTACTCCTAAGACTAGCACTCATGAACCTCAGTCTCTGGAAGCAAAGGAACATAACTGGAGGGAAGAGGACACTCCACTTGTCAGTCAGGACTAGGATAGAGACTCTGGTACCAACTGAAGACACACAAATCATAGAATCATTGAATCACAGAATCATAGAATAGTCCAGGCCAGAAGGGACCTCCAAAGGCCATCTAGTCTGACCTCCCTGCAGTCAGCAGGGATGTCCCCAACTAGACCAGGCTGCCTAGGGACTCATGGAGCCTCATCTTGAACATTTCCAGGAAAGGGGTCTCAGCCACCTCCCTGGGCAACCTATTCCAGTGTTCCACCACCTTGATGGTAAAGAACTTGTTCCTAACATCCAATCTAAATCTACTCTTCTCCATCTTAAAGCCATTGCCCTTTGTCCTGTCACTGTAGGCCTTTATAAACAGACACTTCCCATCCTTCTTGTAGGCCCTCTTCAGGTACTGGAAGGGTCCCAGGAGCCTCCTATTCTCCAGGCCAAACAACCCCAGTTCCCTCAGCCTACCCTTGTAGCAGAGGTGCTCCAACCCCATGATCATTCTTGTGGCCCTCCTCTGGACCCACTCCGTCAGGTCCATGTCCTTCTTATATTGACAGCTCCAGACCTGGACACAGTACTTCAGGTGAGGTCTTAACAGAGCAGAGTAAAGTGGCAGAATCACCTCCCTGGATCTGCTGGTTTGCATCTTCTGATGCAGCCCAGGATGTGATTTGCCTTCTAGGCTGCAAGTGCACATCGTCTGCTCATGACCAGCTTCTCATCCATCAGCACCCCCAAGTCCTTTTCTTCAGGGCTGCTTTCTAACACCTCAACCCTCAGTCTGTATTGATAGAGAAGGTTGTTCTGGCCCAAGTGCAAACAAGACTTTTTTTTTAGGATTTTTTAGGCAGGGGTGACAGTGTAGTCTAGTAATATTTTTTTCATTTTGATGAAAAAAATAAGTTTTCCCTCTGAACAAAATCAGTGAAGCCACAGGCAGTCTATCAGTTCATGAGCACTAAACATTGAACTCTCTGTATTGTGTTTGATATGCATGTAGAAGAGAATGTCCTTGGAGTTTAATTTTAATTTCCAGATTACTCTACGACAGTTTGCTCTTCAGCAGACTGTTCTGATGGTGCTGTTGAACTTTAAAATCTTTAGTATGTGGCCATTAAGTATTCTGCAAGTGTTTTCTACACCTGATGTGCTCTTATAAGCTGCCAGGATTTAGAAATTGACCTGTGATGGATGAAGTGAGAAGAGCAAAAGCAGTCTGTAGAGTACTACTAACCAAACTCTTCTTGTGAGTCTGACTGACTTCAATGAGCAATATTGAAGTTTTATGTCTGACCAAAGCCAAAGGGTGTTCCTTTATCACAGATACAGCAAAGTTCTTTACATTTACAGTGTGAAACTTGGCTTTTCGAGTCAATTTACTCCCAGAAACTTCTATTCCAACATGTGGGGTTTTTGTAATATCCCTCTCTGCCCCTTCAGTATAAGGAATTTTAGGGAATTTTAGTGATAGGATATAGGTTTGTGATGTGTGCTTCTTTAATTAATATCAATGGTCTAGAATAATCGTCACATTTATTATTTTGTTCCTTTTTCAGCTGCTGCAGAAACCTCTCTCTGGATTTACTTTGTCACCTGAATTGGTCTATTTTCACTGGGCAAGGTCAGAATAAACAAGTTTTCAACTGAAATCCTTCACATTTGTTACTTATATTGCATAGGCATATGCTTGTTCATATTTTTAAAAGCTGTTGTACAGTCTTACTAACTACTGATCTTATTCCTTAATATGGAAAAAGAAATTATGATCGTAAAATTTATCAATATGCACCCTGAATCATAATTTCTATTAAACAGAGATCGATTTCTGGGTTAGTTACCAAAAGAAGTTTGTTAGTCATCCTGTTCATTCCAGTAAATACAGACAAGAGCTCAGTTCTTGAAAGGTATTAAGATATAAATCTCTGACTATTTCTACTACACCAAATCGTCATCTTTACACATATAAAACATATCTACTCTCTGTTTTGAAACATTGCCTTTTGAGCACAGTTATTTTCATACTTCTGTAGATACAGTAGATTCCTGGGGGCACAATTATTTTCATGCTTCTGTAGATACAGTGAATTCCTGGGGGCAACCTGCCCCAGGAAGTTGAGTATTTATTTGTTATTTTTAAAAAAATAAATAAAAATTGTCTGACCTGAAAGATACCCAAGGATAGTCCTTCAGTATGACAGATAAATTCATAAATATTTTCCATGGCCTAGTTTACCTGTCAAAGGAGTATAAGGAATTAATTTTTGCTTAGAAAAACTCAGTTGTAATTGCAAAGTTTCAAATGAATTCTGTTTCCCATTCAGTTTATGTCAGAGGACCTCTTAGTCTTTAGAGAAGCTATGTGTCTCTTTGGCCTGAAGAATATAAAGTCAGAACAAACTCCCTGAGAGACCTGCTCATGCCCACACCGTTTGCTGCAAGATATCATCTCTTTCATTCAAATTTCCATGCTATTTGATACATAGTACAAGCTTATAGTGCACACAGACTCTGTACAAATCCCATTTGCTTCCATGATTTCAGTTTCTCTGAGAGATCCAACGATACATGACAAATTGTGGCAAAGTCAGACTGTATGTGCAACAGAGCTGGAGCCCATTTATGAGGCCTACATTATTTATGTAACACATTTAGTGGGTTTGCTTGGTTTCTTCTGAATTTTGTGAATATTATCTCATTTTCCTGTAACATCAGGTAGATTTTTACTAGACCATAAGGCTGAGCTTGAGCTTGGGATAAGGACAGCTGTAGCATACCATCTATTTCTGTCATTGCACATTTCAGCAATATTTGTGCAATGCTTATAGAATTTTAGAAGTTCAGTAATCATATTGAACCAGCCTTTTTTGCTGGAGAGCGTGCTTGAGCTGAGATCTTTCTCTCTTCGTTTCTTTTCAGGGCTTTGTGTGTTGGAAGGAGCCCTGGCAGATGGCAAGGACCGGCAGGGTCGTCTTCTCACGTGCCTGCTCGGGATCGTGATGTCAGCCGTGGGAATTTTAAAACCCGGTGGGGCTGAGCACACGACGCCATGCTGGCTGCAGAGCCTTCTTGCCCGACTGCACGTGCCGGCTCAATTGACAGAGTACAGAAGCCTCTGTGTTAGCTCAGATAAATTATAGTATTTAGGTAAAATATAAATTATAGTATTTATATGTATAAATTACAATATTTAGGTGGAATATATATATTTTTTTTAACAACTAACAATAAAACCCCTGAACCATGGTAACAACTCACCCAAAGGCTATTAGAAAATCAGTAGGTACACACACAGATTTGGCATATAAGCATGCAGGTGTCCAGGCTGCTAGCTGCAGAGAGTGCTAGAGCCTGGCCTTTGGAATGGAGGGGGAAGGAGACAGCACCTGTGTCAGGTGTGACCAGGTGAATTCTCTCCTCAACCTGGTGGTTGAACTTGAGGATGAAGTGGCTGACCTAAAGGATGAAGTATGTGAAAGGGAGTTAGATATGTGGGAGCAGGCTTTGAAGACCTCGCCTGTTGAGGGAGGCGTCCCTGGAAAAAGGGAGAGATGGATGCAGGTCCCTGTTAGGAGAATCCATCCTGGCCCTCTCCACCTTTCCTGTTGTCTTTGTATAATCAGTATGAGGCCCTACAGGCTGAGGGCAATGTGGATGAGAGGGATGAAGAGGAACCATCAAAGGAGATGCCTAAAGCAAAGCTGTCCCCACCAACTATAAGTACCAGCACTGTAAAGAAAAAGAGAAGGGTTATAGCTGTTGGAGCCTCTCTCCTGAGGGGAGCAGAGGGACCCATATGCTGTCCTGACCCATCCCATAGGGAAGTGTGCTGCCTACCTGGGGCCCAGGTAAGGGACATCACAAGGAGACTCCCTAAACTAATACAGCCCACTGATTATTACCCATTGCTGGTAATGTGATGAAATTGATAAGAAGAGCATCAGGGCTATTAAAAAGGAATTCAATTGATTGATGGGGCAGGAGCTCAAGTGGTGCTCTGCTCACTTCCCTTGGTGGCAGGGGTGTACACTGAGAGGAACAGGAGAACCCACACCATCAACAATTGTCTCAAGGGATGGTGCCAGCAATGGAATTTTGGGTTCTTTGATCAAGGGGCAACTTTTACTGCACCTGTCCTGCTGGACCTTGATGGGGTGAAATTATCTAGAAAGGGCAAGAAGGTACTAGCTTTGGAGTTGGCAGGACTCATTGGGAGGACTTTAAATTAGGTCTGAAAGGAGTGGGTGAGGGAACCAGTCTCTCTGGAGAGGAGAGAGTGGAACATAAATTAGGGTTAATTGAGAAATCAATAGCCCAGCTGAAGTGCATGTACACCAATGCATGCAGTATGGGTAGCAGACAAGAAGAACTGGAAGTCTTGGTCCACCAGGAAGACTATGACATAATTGCCATTCCAGAAACATGGTGGGATGATTCGCATAATTGGAGTACTGCATTGGGGGGGTTACAAGCTCTTTAGGAGAGACAGGTGAGGGAGAAGAGGAGGAGGGGTGGCCTTGTACATTAGGGAATCACTTGATGCCGCAGAACATGTGGTTGCGGATGAAAGTGTGGAGTGCCTGTGGTTTAAAATCAGAGGGAGGGCTAACAAAACTGACATCCTAGTTGGAGTCTGTTATAGACCACCCAACCAGGATGAGGAGGCAGATGAAATATTCTATGAGCAACTGCAGGCTGTCTCAAGATCATCAGATCTTGTCCCTGTGGGTGACTTTAACCTGCCAGACATCTGCTGGGAACTTAATTCAGCAGAGAGGAGGCAGTCCAGAAGGTTCCTAGAGCGTATGGAGGACAGCTTCCTCATGCAGCTGTTAAATGAGCCTACCAGGGTCAGGCACTGCTTGACCTGCTGTTCTCAAATAGAGAAGGGCTGGTGGGAGATGTGACAGTGGGAGGCTGCCTAGGGTGCAGCGATCATGAGATAGTGGAGTTTTCAATATGCAGGGAAATAGGGATGAGCACCATCAGAACCCTCACCTTGGACTTCCGGAGGGCAAATTTCAACTTGTTTAAGCAACTTATTCAGACGGTACCCTGGGCAGCAGCCCTTAAGAACAAAGGGGTGCAGGATGGTTGGACCTACCTCAAACAGGAGTTCTTGAAAGCACAGGAACTGGCAGTTCCCATGTGCCAAAAGATGAGCTGCCGGGGAAGGTGACTGGCCTGGATGAGCAAGCAGATCTTGAATGAATTAAGGGGAGAAAAGAGGATAGCTTAGGTTTTTGCTTATTCATTAATCAAATGGGTTTAGAGGGATGATCCTGATAGGAGTATCATATAAAGTGTTTTTGGGTGGTTGTTTTGTTTTATTGTTGTTTTGTTTTGTTTTACATATATTTATCAAAAAGGCTGAGTTAATTTGGGTTAGATCAGTAAATCTAAACTGAATGCATCCTGATTAATGAAACCATGATTACTACATGTCATGTGCCAACATTTTTCCATTTACTTTTTAGCCTTTTAATTTGGTCTAATATATTGGAAAAAAAACCAAACCACATTTTGTTCTATTTTTATAATAATAAAACAAAATATTTTTTCATTTTTTCCTATTTATTTTAAACTAATATTAGAAGTTTTAAATAAATGAAGCTCTTGAAAATGAATATACCAAGAAGAATCAATCATTCATTCATTTATATTTACATTTGCTGTATTATAAACTCAGGCCAGTCAGCCTGACCTCAGTGCCAGGGAAAGTGATGGAACAGATTATCCTGGAGGCAATAACTGCGCACCTGAAGGATGGCCAAGGGCTCAGGTCCAGCCAACATGGATTTAGGAAGGGCAGGTCCTGCCTCTCCAACCTGATCTCCTTCTATGATCAGGTGACCCGTCTGGTGGACGTGGGGAGGCCTGTGGATGTAGTCTATCTGGACTTCAGCAAGGCCTTTGACACCGTCCCCCACAGTAAACTGCTGGCTAAACTGTCAGCTCGTGGTTTGGACCGCAACACTCTGTGCTGGGTTAGGAACTGGCTGGAGGGCCGAGCCCAGAGAGTGGTGGTGAATGGTGCCGCGTCCGGCTGGCGGCCAGTCACCAGCGGCGTCCCCCAGGGATCGGTGCTGGGCCCCATCCTCTTTAACATCTTCGTTGATGATATGGATGAGGGGGTTGAGTCAGTCATCAGCAAGTTTGCAGATGACACCAAGTTGGGAACAGATGTAAGTCAGTTAGAGGGTAGAAAGGCTCTGCAGAGGGACCTCGACCGACTGGACAGATGGGCAGAGTCCAATGGGATGGCATTTAATAAGTCCAAGTGCCGGGTGCTGCACTTTGGCCACGGCAACCCCATGCAGAGCTACAGGCTGGGGTCAGAGTGGCTGGAGAGCTGCCAGACAGAGAGGGACCTGGGGGTGCTGATTGACACCCACCTAAACATGAGCCAACAGTGTGCCCAGGTGGCCAAGAAGGCCAATGGCATCCTGGCCTGTATTGGGAATAGTGTGGCCAGCAGGAGCAGGGAGGTCATTCTGCCCCTGTACTCTGCATTGGTTAGGCCACACCTTGAGTACTGTGTCCAGTTCTGGGCCCCTCAGTTTAAGAAGGACATCGAGATACTTGAACGTGTCCAGAAAAGGGCAACAAGGCTGGTGAGAGGCCTTGAGCACAAGCCCTATGAGGAGAGGCTGAGGGAGCTGGGGTTGTTTAGCCTGGAGAAGAGAAGGATCAGAGGTGACCTCATTGCCCTCTACAACTACCTGAAAGGTGGTTGTAGCCAGGAGGGGGTTGGTCTCTTCTCCCAGGCAACCAGCACCAGAACAAGGGGACACAGTCTCAAGCTGTGCCAGGGGAGGTTTAGACTCGAGGTGAGGAGGAAGTTCTTCACTGAGCGAGTCATTCGTCATTGGAATGGGCTGCCCAGGGAGGTGGTGGAGTCGCCGTCCCTGGAGGTGTTCAAGGGGAGATTGGACGTGGCACTTGGTGCCATGGTCTAGTTGTGAGGTCTGTTGGGACAGGTTGGACTTGATGATCCTTGGGGTCTCTTCCAACCTTGGTGATACTGTGATACTGTGATTTCCATTGATTTCAGTACACTTGGTTCTGTGTTAAATTTGCTATCCTGATTCAGAGCATATTCATTTTCTGTGTATCTCATGAGATAGGAAATCAAAGAGATTACGATTGAGTGTGTTAAATCCTGTTACTTCATTAAAAAGGATGGATCTTTAAATTACAGCTACAGCAACAGGAATGTTTTATGAATTTTGATCTTTGAGCTAAACATTTTTTTCACACTGAGAATTCCCCTACATGCTTTTAAAACATTAGGCTTGTATATTCAGGAGGAAACAAAATAGCTAAAAAGAGTAGAGAGTCTTTAAAACAGAAATAATTAGTTTCTTGCTGCCTCAAGTGTCACTGTATCAGCAGGATCTGCTATTGCCTTTGCACTAAAAAAAATGAAATAAAATAACCTTGTAATGGCAAACATGTAAAATCTGTTTTAATGACATATTTATATAACAAATCCAACTGCCAGTTCAACAACAGAAATGAATCTTCTGCTTTTTGTACACATACCATTAATGTATGATTCTTTGATATGTTTCCCAAATATACCTCTCAGTAGTAATATCAGATTTAAAATAAAGTTGCAAAAAAAGTTTACAGCTGAAATGTTCACAACCCATATCTAATAGTCTGTCATGGGAATAATTACCCCTAATGGGTATCCAAGGGATATAATTGTCTGCTGCTGTGAATTAGGAGTGCCACAGGTGGTGTTAATCATTTGGAAAATATTGGAGTAGAACAGCAGCCAGAGACAGTACCTGCTTAAGCTTGATTTGTTGAACCATTGTTTCTGGATGCTTCAAACATAAATTGAGCACATGGTAGTGATAATGCACACTGAAGTAGCTATATTGAAACAGAAGGATATAAATATAAATGTAGAGCAGAGGAAAGTTCAGTTCCTTGGGAAAGGTTACAGCAGTGGTTGTGAGCAAAGCTGTTCTGTCTTTTTTGATAAGGAACAGACACCTAAAAGAAAGTCAATAGCTGCTTTCATTGTTTGAGCTTGTCTGATACATATCAGTTAAGTACTCCAGAACTTTCAATCTTCCAATATTTCCACGGTATTTGACTTATATAGATATAGCTATGTGTGGGAGTCTCTTTTATAAAGAACTTAAAACATTCTTCAAATATGATATTGAGAGCCACAAAGATGATCAAAGGGCTGACTACCTCTGTAAACTGAGGGATCTGGGGTTGTTCAGCCTGGAGAAGACCTTATAGCTGCCTTACAATGCCTGAAGAGAGCCTACAGGAAAGCTGAAGAAAGACATTTCGTAATGGAGTCCAGTGACAGGACTAGGGGGAATGGTTTTAAGCTGAGGAAAAGTAGGTTTAGACTGTATCTTAGAAAGAAGTTCTTCAGTACAAGGGTGGTGAGACTCTGAAATAGGTTTCCTAGAGTGGTCATGGATGCCCCCTCCCTGGAGGTGTTTACAGCCAGATTGGATGAGGCCTTGGTTAACTAAATCTAGTTGAGTGTCAGGGGGGTTGGATTATCATATAATCACAGAATACATGCAGTTGGAAGACACTTCAAATATCATTCAGACCAACCCTTGCCCCAGCACTGAATGGTCAAGAGTAGACCATGTTCCTAAGCATCAGGTCAGGGATGTGCTTTAAACACCTCCAAGGACAGTGACTCCACCTGGGCAGACCATAGCCATCTCCATGAAGAATTGTTTCCTAAGAGTAGAGGATCTCTGAGGTCCCTTCCAATATAAGCCATCCTATGATTCTATAATTCTATGATTCTGTGATTTATTAGAACCCTATAATCTGCATTTAAGCACTCATCAGTTAGTAAAAAACTAATTAAATTAAACTGACTAGAATTTCTGTGAAATAAGTAAACATACAATAACTAAATAAATGGGTTGAGACCGAAATGAAAGCACTGACTAGATAACTCAGAAGAAATGAGGCTATGAATGATGCTATACATCTTTGGAGATGATTAATTCAAAATTGAATTAATCAAGTATTTTACAGGAATTAGTCGGTAAATTCTGTACAAACTCCAGTCTCACAAGCAGTTTTCCCTCTAAGGCATGAGGGAGGGGAAGACTGGCCAAATATGTGTGGAACATCTTTCTAAAAGTCAAAGCAACCTAAAGAAATGTTTATTTTTGAGATATTTAGACTTTTTGCATTTTAGAGCACGTAGTTTTGTATGTCTGTTTCTTATAAAAAATCAAATTATTTAGTTGTGGGGGGGGTTGTAAATGAAAAGATCATACCTATAAATAAATTCCATCCACTCAAGTACTTTAAAGATTGAGGTGAGACCTCAGGTTTAATATTTCAAGTAAAACAAGGGGGTGTGGTATATTGTTGCTTGTTTTTATATAAAAAGTCATCTAGTTGACTAAATTCTACCATTGCTGAGCTATAGCTTATAAGAATTAACACACATTAAATTTGGTTTCATATTCCACTAGCGGCTTTCTCAGAATACTTAACTGCATTGGTTAGTTACAGCTTGATAGCAAACCATGAAAATGACAACGATTACTATCCTCATTTTTAGAAGGATTTATCAACACACATATTGTATCCCGCCTAGAGTTGAAGAAAGCATCTGAACATAATCAAGAAAAAGAAACAAATATTGCAGATCTATGTTATGACTCTTAGATGGTACTCCTCCTTTACAATATTTCTTAGGAATTTTCAGACATAAAAATGAGGGAACAAAATGTGAAAAATTGCTAGGGAAAGAACACAAAAAAACCCCAGAGAAAAATACAAAGAAATCTAAAGTAAAGCAGAGATTGTGTAGGTGACTGGGTGATATAGAAGCATGAAAGCATACAATGTAATTTTTCTTAATCTATAAGTAAAATTAGTAATATTTTTTTCAAGTCCCTGAAATTCAACATACCAGAAAAGAACTATACTGAATTTATTTCTAATCTTCAATGGACAAAATTTCAAAGCAAAAATATTTGCAAAAATAAAATAAACTTATATTTTGAAGATGTGGAAACAAAATATGAAAATAAACATAGTAGTTCTCAAAATTATGTTAAAGGACAACGAAAGTGCTACAGATGTGTTTGGTGATTGGTTCCTAAAGCACCTTCTGCTGCAATGCATAAAATAAGTGCATTGATGTCTACCTGCATTAAAAAAAAAAAAAAGATAAAATAGATAAAATTTTAGTACACCTCCATCTTTAGTTGTAAGAGGCTTTTAAATGAGCAGAAAACCAAACCACTGTCCAAAGACTTGAACAGCTATATATCACAAATTTTTTTGTCTTCCTTCATAAATTTACAAAATAAGTGAAAATGAATCATGGCAAATAGTCCACTAGGAATATCACCATAAGAGAAAAATTGCTGCTGACAACTACAGCTCAGCATGACAATAACATACTCTGTTATATAAATATTTGTTATGGAAAGATTATTTTCCCCTGTCTCTGTGATTTTCTGTTATTATTCAGAGTTTTAGAGTATTTGAAGGAATGCTAGTTGATTTTGTATTTTATTTCAAAATGACTCTGTAAAATAAAGTGTTGGCATGTTGTCTAAGCTCTCATATCTGTAAGACTTTGCCTGCAGCACCAAATATCTGTCTTAAGCTCATAATCAAGGATTACCACACCATTACACATATATATAACCATTTTAATGTGTAAATCCATAAAAGGTGGCAAAAAGCAGTCTGCCAAAATCCTGCATGAGCTTTGAATAATGCAACAGATTAACACACTGCTCTCTGTTGGAGCACTGGTCTGTTTATCTTCCAGACTGCCAAAACTGTATTTTGCAGAAGATGCTTAAATTATCACAATCAAAGAGGGGGTAAAAATAGGTTAGTTATTTGTTTGAAGATCCTGAGAGGCATCCACCTCCTTTTTGTTTGGGTAAATGATGTTAGAGGACCAGAATTACTCCAGAGGGCCCAGAATCTGAAATGTAAATGAAATATGTGAAATAGGTGACTTGGGTTCTCTACATTGTTGGTGCTGGGAAATCATGCAAGAACCTTCCAGATTACATTGAGTCTGTGCTTTAAAATTATTGTGCTTTTCCCAGGAACACTGGTTTCCAGACAGTTTGAGCTCTTCAATTAGAATAGTTTAGTTTCATAGTTTCAGTTTGGGTTGGAAGGGACCACAAGGATCATCTAGTTCCAACCCCCCTGCCATGGGCAGGGACACTCTACACTAGATCAGGCTAGCCAGAGCCTCATCCAGCCTGGGCTTAAACACCCCCAGGGATGGGGCCTCAACCACCTCCCTGGACAACCCATTCCAGGGCCTCACCACCCTCACGGTGAAGAACTTCCTCCTCACATCTAGCCTGAATCTCCCCACCTCCAGCTTCATTCCATTCTCCCTAGTCCTATCACTCCCTGATAGCCTGAAAAGTCCCTCCCCAGCCTTCTTATAGGCCCCCTTCAGATACTACTCCCTTCAGCATACTACCTCATTTTATCTATGGAATATGAAAAAAAATTGAAAATACTCATCATGTCATTGTCAATCTGTGGATCAGTCTTTACAATGGGACAACATTATATATATGAAGTACAAACTTTTCATAACTATTTGAAAAGCCAGTGTTACACACTTGTGCTTTACATCAGTTAAAATTTCTGCTTTTACCTTAGGCCGGCATATATTGGAACATGCTAAGAATGGATTGTTTCAATTTTAAAAATTTGGTATGTTGTTTATATTTTAAGAGTGTGTTTTACTTACCTAACAGACAAAACATATCACAGTAAAAATTCAGTCCTTTGGTCGTGACTGTTCATTAATGACTTGTGGAACATTCAGAGTCGGCATACTAGAATCTATTTAGCGACAGCAAACACTCCCAGTGTTTAATGACAACACTGTGTCAGTGTACAGTACTGTCAAATATATTCATGCAGCCTAAATGTTAATCCATTGTTCTGCATTTGGTAGGTTAGAATTGCATTAGTTTTGCCAAGCTTAAAACACAAAAAAATAGAGACCCCCTCAAGGTAATGGATGTGTATTAATGTGGGTTTACACAGCACTAAGCACATGAAATGAGTATACGATAAAGAAATAATACTTTAGAAAACTATGCCTTTTATACCTATTAAACAAATATTCAATATTAATAAAAGTAAAATGAGCAATACAACATTTTATTCTGTCATTTGTTATAAGAGAGAATAAATGATGGATCTGACATTGGATTAATATATCAAATAGGCCAAAACTTCCAAAATTATTATCATATCACTTTATCATTATTTCTCTTTTCTTTTGTATTTAATTTTCATAAAGTAATTGATTGTTTAAAGACAGCAGAGGAAAAAGTAGAAGAAAAGAACATGAGTAGAAAAAAATCACAACCACTGCTTGCTGAACAGATACCACTAATCAAATTGTGGAAAAAAAATAGTCATGTCATTTTAGGTCAATAATAATTAAAATTAAAAAGAAACATTGACATCATAAAATATCATAAAAATAATGCATTCCCAGAATAAACCTGTTTCTGAGTAAATGTTGTATTACTTAAAACATAAAGTCAGTTATTAAATACAGATTTTCCCCCAAATATCATATTAATAAAGCAAAAATGTTTCTAGTAAATGTTAACATCTGTTTAACTGAATAAAGAAAAGCACTTTTTAAAACAGTTCAATACCTACAGATAATCCTAGGATAAATTTTAAAGTATCAAGGCTCAATCATGCAAAAGTGGATATGAAGCTGTGTATCACAGTATCACAGTATATTAGAGGTTGGAAGGGACCTCAAGAGATCACTCCCCTGCCAAAGCAGGATCACTTAGGGTAGTCTGCACAGGAATGCATCCAGGTGGGTTTTGAAGGTCTCTGGAGACGGAGACTCCACTACCTCTCTGGGCAGCCTGTTCTAGTGCTCTGTCACTGTAAAGAAGTTTCTCCTCATGCTGAGGTGAAATCTTCTGTGTTCAAGTTTGAACCCACTGTTCCTTGTCCTATTACCATGCACGACTGAAAAGAGCTTGGCCCCCTCCGCTTGACACCAACCCCTGAGATATTTATATACATTGATGAGATCCCCTCTCAGTCTTCTCATCTCAAGACTAAATAGCTCCAGTGATCTCAGTGTCTCTTCATAAGGGAGATGCTCATGTCCCCTAATCATCCTTGTGGCTCTCCATTGGATTCTCTCCAGCAGCTTTTTGTCTTTCCTGAAATGGGGAGTCCAAAACTGGATTCAGTATTCCAGGTGTGGTCTCACCAGGGCAGAGTAGCAGTAGAAGAACTTCCCTAGAACTGCTGGACACACTTTTTTTGATGCACCCCAGGATACCATTGACTCTCTTGGCCACAAGGGCACATTGTTGTTCCATGGAGACCTTGCTGTCCACCAGCACTCCAAGGTCTTTCCCCGTGGAGTTGCTTTCCAGCAGGGCAGCCCCTAACCTGCTCAATGTTCCATCTAATTGTTGACATTCTCAGATTTATTGATACCAAGATTGATTGAATTTGAAAATTATTTAAGACTTTCAATAACCTGAATTTTTTTTTTATTTGTAATTATTTTATACCCTTCTTATTACTTTTACCTCTATTTCCCCCTTTTTGTCTCTCTATCTCTCTCTGTCTCTATCCCTTTTCTGTCTTATGCTACCATCATGTGATTCCAGTGACAACTCTGAGACATAGGGTGGCGTAAAGAGTGGTCCGAAGAGCCTCATTTGTCTCATCATTGTGATCAGGAATCAGGATCCCCCTTGCCCCAAGAAGAAGGACTGAAAGTCAGGCTAAAGTCAACATGAATTCTGCATTGGCCTACTCCATAATAAGTTACTGATTAAGTGACTGAGCCTGTGCATTGGAATGTGTTCTCCATGGATTTCCAAGTGCAGGTTGGAGAGACCTAGATGGTACCTATGGTCTGTATCCACCAATTATGATGGGTGACCCTACTGCTTGCAATTATCACTTTGGAATGGAGAAACAGAACTGCAGTCAAGAGAGGCTGATGTCTTGGTGTTGCCAAAGGAACCATGAACTTTAGTGAACTCTGATAATTATAATGTTATTTTAATATGAAAACACACTTCCAGGCCTGAGGCTACCCACTTTCAGGGCAGACCACACCTTGGGCACACCCCCTTGAGCATGCATGGAAGCCCTACTCATAGGGGGCACAAGGGGCGGAGAGAGGCAGAGTTCAGATATCAACAGATGTGAAGTTCATTATAAAAGATGCCTCCCTAGCAATGGGGAGTTGGGGAAGTTTTCCTGAGGAGTTTTCCTCTGTGTGTGTGTTAACTGAAGAGTTTCTGAAGAAGCAACAAGTAGACTTCAAAGTAAAGTTTTCCCCACTAAGATCAAGAAGGACCAGCAGGAATGGACCCAGGACCAGAAAGACGAATTTGGACCCTTGCATTGTTGGTAGCTATAGACCTCTTTCCCTTTTCCCTCATCACTTTTCTCTACTTTTCCCCCCTCACTTTTCTCTGCCTCATGTGGGCAAAAATAAAGTTTTGCTGCTGATTGAAGTGAATCCCATGCTGTGAGTCACCTGAATTCTTTGCACTTTGAGATCACAGTAACAAACCGTCACAAGTCCATTGTTTGGACTGTGACAGGGTGCTGATGGATGAGAAGCTGGACATGAGCAGACAGTGTGTTCTTGCAGCCTAGAAGGCCAGTCACAGACGGCATCAAAAGATGTGTGGTCAGCAGATCTCGTGAGGCAATTCTATCACTTCCCTCTGGTGAGACCTCACCTGGAGTATTTGGTTCGGCTCTGGAGCCCTCAAAACAGAAAGGACATGGACCTGATGAAGAGGGTCCAGAGGAGTACCTCGTTAAAATGATCAGAGGCAGATCCTCTGCCATGAAGACAAGCTCAGGGAACTGGGGTTGTTTAGCCTGGAGAAGAGAAGACTCAGGGGAGACCTGATAACAACCTTCTGGTACTTGAAGTGGGCCTACAAGCAGGTGTGAGAGACTAAAGCTTGTCTCTCCTGGTGTGACTCAACAAAGATAAAATCACTTGCTGCTTGCCCAGACAATAGCTGATGTTCCTTGGGCAGAGCCACTGGAAGGACTCTTGGAAGGTGCAAAGATAACATTGCTCACTGGACTGCAGCTGGCCTACAAAAATGGCCCAAGGGCCCAGCCATCACGCCTTCAGGACAAGATCATTTCCAGCTATCAGATACTCCAGGGAGGGAGGATGGTGAGACAATGGATTCACCACCTGTTTCCTGATGTGTAATGAGTGTGTGGGTAGGTTGATGGAGAAGGAGGAGGCGGAGGCCTCGACCCCCCTCCATCCAGACCCTGCCCAAACTCATCTGAGTACACAGAAAGATTTCCTGGGGAATGATACCTGGATACTTACCTAAAGATGATTTCCCAGAATGATATCCTGGGGAACAACACCTGGACACCTTGCCTAAGGACTAAAAAACTGTATAAAAGACTGGAGCAACTACTGGCTTAGTAGAAGAAAATTGGAGGAGCAAAATGCAGAAGAAAGCAGACTGCACCACACGCTGGAAACATCACGGGGCCAACACAACGGATCTTGGATTCTGAAAACCCTCTCTCCGAGCCCTAAGTTCCGTCTGCTGCAACTCATGGAGCTGAAGAAGCTGCCCAGAGGTCCTCATCTCTTCTACAGCCAAAGCCTCAGCACCGTTTCTCTACAAACCCAACATCTCCTGCAGCACCTTTCCTCCACAGACTCAAACTGTCTTGGGGGGGTGAAGGGTGTGGTAATATAATTCCTTTCCTCTTCTCTCTTCTCTCTCTATTTTCTCTCTCTCCCCTTCTGATCCATCCACTTTATTTATGTAATAAATAGTCTAGCTGTTGATATTTTGGCCTTGTTTGTGCCTCTAATTTCACAACACAGGAATATTCAAAATAACTGAGTCTCTTTCCCTCTCCGGACTGAGACAGAAGGATGTAGAGAGACTGTAGTGACAGGATGAGGAACAGTGGCTTCAAACTTGAGAAGAGTAGATTTAGAGTGGATGTTAGGAACAGGTTCTTTACCATGATGTTAGTGGAACACTGAAACAGGCTGCCCAGGGAGATTGAGGACCCATCTCTGGAGATATTCAAGGTGAGGCTCAACAGGACTCTGAGGCTGTCCCTGCTTACTGCAGAAGGGGTTGGTCTAGATGGCTTTTAGAGGTCCATTCCAACCCAGAATACCCAGTTGTACGATATATAGATATATAGAAATATACAGATATATTTCTGTTGAGTTTGAATCATAAATTTGATTTAAAAAATTGGGGAAAAAAGGTGTTCTAGGATTAAATATTACTTGTTTTTTCTGTACATCACCTCTATATTAAGAGTTCATACATTTTTCTCTGCCTCTTTGCTGTCCAGTGAAGAGCCATAAAATAGCATCTCATCTGAACAGGAGCATCTTTCATTGTCAGTAACATTTTTCTAAGTTTTGAGGTAGTAGATAATCAGGCTTATTGTCCCTAAAGGATCTATAGTTACTTCAATATTTTCTTTTTTTGGCTGATGGCATGACATGTTTGCATTTATTTTGTTCATTTTTCTAACGGGTGCCTACTGCCTTTAGCACTTTTACACACTTTTATTATATAGGTAGTGGGAAGACATAATGTGGATTGATTGCAGTGGTTGATTGAATTTTCTGTCTTCTGGGGGGGAAAAAAAGGATCTGCTTTTAATGGGGGTTACAGTGGGATAGTTCTTGTGTTTTTTTTTTCTAAAACAATATTTCAATGTCTTGTTCTTGCAGACCTTGCAGCACACTGAATGTGAAAAAGAATCTACCCAACTATTGCTCCTTTTGTGCTGAGAACAGCTGTAATGCCACAGTCTTTGCAGAAGTTGAACACTGAAAATATTTCTAAGTTAATTCTTAACACAGAACCCCAATTTCTGCTGCTGTTTTTAGTTACCCTGCAATCATTCCACAATTTTTTTCTGTCACCCCTTTAAGGGGTTAACCACCTGTTTTCCTCCAACACAGAAGGAAGAAAGTAACACAAAAAAACCCCAAACCAAAACAACAACAGCAACAAAAACACAACAAACAAAAAAGAAACAAAACCACCACCAAAATCAAACAAACAAAACCCCTCCAGGTTGAGATAAAGAGCTTTAATGAGAAAAATGAGATAATACAATGCACAATTACCTTAGCCTAATACACTTGAAGGCTGTGTGAGATTTGGACAGACTGAAGAGCTGGGCAAAGAGTAACCTAATGAGGTTCAACAAGGATAAGTGTAGACTCCTGCATTTGGGAAGGAATAACAAACTGCACCAGTACAGGTTAGGAGGTGATCTGCTGGAGAGCAGCCCTGTGGATAAGGATCTGGTGCCTTACAACAACAACAACAACAACAGGTTGGAAGAGACCTTCAAGATCATCACGTCCAACCCATCAACCAATCCAACCCACCTAAAATACAATACAGTACCATACAGTACAATACAGTACAAAAGAGTACAATACAGTACAATACAACCCACCTAAACAACTAAAAAAAAACCTAAACCCTGGCACCAAGCACCCCATCAAGCCTCTTCTTGAATACCTCCAATGAAGGTGACTCCACCACTTCCACAGGCAGCTGATTCCAGTGGGCAATCACTCTCTCAGTATAGAACTTCTTCCTAACTTCAAGTCTAAACCTGCCCTGGCGCAGCCTGAGACTGTGTCCTCTTGTTCTGGTACTGGCTGCCTGGGAGAAGAGACCAACCTCCGCCTGGCTACAACCTCCCTTCAGGTAGTTGTAGAGAGCAATAAGGTCACCCCTCAGTCTCCTCTTCTCCAGGCTAAGCAACCCCAGCTCCCTCAGCCTCTCCTCATAGGGCTTGTCTTCCAAACCCCTCACCAACTTTGTTGCCCTTCTCTGGACACGCTCCAGTAAGACAACATCTTTCCTAAACTGAGGGGCCCAGAACTGGACACAGTACTCAAGGTGCAGCCTAACCAGTGCAGTGTACAGGGGCAGAATGACCTCCCTGCTCCTGCTGGCCACACTGTTTCTGATGCAGGCTAGGATGCCATTGGCCTTCTTGGCTGCCTGGGCACACTGCAGGCTCATGTTCAACCTACAATCAACCAGCACCCCCAGGTCCCTCTCTGCCTGGCCGCTCTCCAACCACTCTGACCCCAGCCTGTAGCACTGCATGGGGTTGTTGTGGCCAATGTGCAGAACCCGGCACTTGGATGTGTTAAATCTCATGCCGTTGGACTCTGCCCATCTGTCCAGCCTGTCGAGGACCCTCTGCAAAGCCTCTCTGCCCTCCAGCAGATCAACTACTGCCCCCAGCTTGGTGTCGTCCGCAAATTTACTGATGATGGACTCAATGCCCTCATCCAGATCATCAATAAAGATGTTGAAGAGCATGGGGCCCAGCACCGATCCCTGGGGCACACCACTAGTGACTGGCCGCCAGCCGGATGTGGCACCATTCACCACCACTCTCTGGGCTCGGCCCTCCAGCCAGTTCCTAACCCAACGCAGTGTGCTCCCATCCAAGCCATGGGCTGCCAGCTTGGCCAGGAGTTTGCTGTGGGGGACGGTGTCAAAGGCCTTGCTGAGGTCCAGGTAGACCACATCCACAGGCCTCCCCACATCAACCAGGCGGGTCACCTGATCATAGAAGGAGATCAGGTTGGTCAAGCAGGACCTGCCCTTCCTAAAGCCATGCTGGCTAGGCCTGATCCCTTGGCCATCCTGGAAGTGCTGCATGATCGCACTCAAGATGACCTGTTCCATAATCTTGCCTGGCACTGAGGTCAGGCTGACAGGCCTATAATTCCCTGGCTCATCCAACCGGCCCTTCTTGTGGATGGGCACCACGTTGGCCAGCTTCCAGTCTTCTGGGACCTCTCCAGTGAGCCAGGACTGCTGAAAAATGATGGAGAGTGGCTTGGCCAGCTCATCTGCCAGCTCTCTCAGCACCCTAGGATGGATCCCATCTGGTCCCATGGCCTTGTGGGGGTCCAAGCGGCTCAGAAGATCTCTAACTACCTCCTGGAGCAGCGGGAAACTATGCAGCTCCCTGGTTCCTTCTGCCAGCTCTGCAGGCCAGCTGTCTGGAAGATGTTCTGCCATGCTAGGATAGATTGAAGCAAAAGAAGGTGTTAAGTACCTCTGCCTTTTCCTCATCCTTTGTTACAACCTTCCCCTCCGTGTCAACCAAGGAGTGGAGGTTGTGGCTAAGTGAGCCAATGGGATCCTGGGGGTGCATTAAGAGGAGTGTGTCCAGCAGATCTAGGAAGATTCTCCACCCCCTCTACTCTGCATCCAGATTTAGGCTCCCCAGCTCAAGAGGGACAGGGATCTACTTAGAGAGTCCAACAGAGAGCTATGAGGATGATTAAGGGACTGGAGCATGTGCCCTCTGAGGAGAGACTGAGAGACCTGTGACTTTTTAGTCTGGTGAAGAGAAGACTTAGAGGGGATTTAATAAATGTTTATAAATATCTGAGGGCTAGGTGTCAAAAGGGAGGGGACAGGCTCTTCTCTGTTGCACCTTGTGGTAGGACAGGGGTAATGGATATTAACTACAGCACAGGAGATTCCACCTCTACCTGAGGAAGAATTTCTTCACCGTGAGGATTGCAGAGAACTGGAACAGGGTCCCCAGAGAGTTTGTGGAGTCTCCTTCTCTGCAGACTTTCAGGACCAATCTGGATGTGTTCCTGTGTGATCTGCACTAGATTCTACGGTCCTGCTCTGGGAGGGGAGTTGGATTTGATGATCTTCGGAGGTCCCTTCCAACCCCTAACATCCTGTGATCCTGTGAAAGACAATAAACATTCATCTACCCAACACTAGTAAGTCTAAGTGGGACATGACATTGTTTTCAGATTTACATTTCATTATCATTATGGATCAACTGCATGAACGCAGGCCGAGGATGACGATTTCCTTCTAAAAGACTCAGAGCTGAGATAATAAAATTCTCCAGCATTCCCCAGTGTTAGTTGTTTTGTCTTTTCATTGTCTTGTAATTGTATCCTCTTTCTCAAAATAAAAGTGATTTGAGCAGCTCTTATTTATGACTTTAGCTAAGTGTAAAATTAAATTCTAAAATCTTTCCTTATACTATATGGTTTGTGCCTCTATTTTTAAGTCATTGATTGATTTTCTTACTGTGAATTGACTGCATTTTCAGCTGCTTCACTGAGTGTTCAGTCTGCACGATCCTGTAGAAAGGTCTTGTACTTAAGATTCTAATCCATAAGCTTTTCCAACTATGGCTTTGTAGTGAACTGTGGTTGAGTTTTCAACCAAACTATGTCCACTATGTCAGATCCTGAAACCTAAAGGAGGTCAACATTACTTTGTTGAGTCCTGTAGGAAGACAGCAGGAAAGGTGTAATGTCCTGTGTCTTTTTTTTATTTTCAAATCATGGGTCAAATGCCAAGATACTTCTGCAAGTCTGCAGTTCCAGTATTAGGCATGGCAGGGAGAACTCTCACAAAATATTGCCTGCTTCCCAGCAATTTTTTATTGTAGTTACATTACTGCTATTAGTCATAATAATTTGAACTTTACTCATGTAACAATACCTTATAAAGCGAGAACTTCAAGGTGTCATTTCCAATTAAAATACAATAAGAAATATTGATCATTTATAACTAGGAGCTTGTGAAAAATCAGATGCTTTGATTGTATTTCTGATTATTTTATAGTGATTGGACTACATATTTAAACAGATTATTGGACTTTTAAATGATCCAGTACTGCAAATTAGGGGGAAAAAAAGACATTCATAATTATGTACTGTAGATGATGTAGGCTACTGTTTCAGTTAAGCATTTTCCTGTCTAGATATCACATAACAGCCTAATGATTTTTAATAAATTCAAGAGATACATTATTTCAGAAGTATTGCAACTGTAAGAAATGGCATAAACTGTTAAATATACGTCTTTGATATACGTAAGCTGAACTTACTGGTAAATAGATATGGAAATTTATATTTAGGGTTTTAAACATTTAGTCATTATCTTCCTGTAAGCTGCTCTAGCAGACAGCCATTTACCACAGTAAAATATTAGTTGAAACTTCATAGATTTCATAGAGATTTCTTTGGGTTTAAAACCTGAGGGGCTCATATGACCTCCAGTATAACACAGGTCATTGTTCTTCTTCCATTTTTTTTTTTTTTTACTGAATAAATTGCTTCATTTCAGTATTCAGAAAATAGTTGTGTCATAAGAAAGAAGAATGAGATTGGAAGTGCAATTTGGAAAAAATTGGGAAAATGGTCTTAGAAGGTAAGTAATTCAGTTAAGCATGTTTTAGCAAGAATAAACAACTTCAAAGTAAGCTAATGAGAATGATACTCCACAGAACTGAACCGCATCACCAGAAATCAGTATCTAGAATTCCTTTATTTACTTGTATTTACATAACTTTTTTTTTAATAAATGACTATTGAGTATTATTTCATTTCTTTTCTATAATCACCATTTTTCCAAGACAATAATTCTCAAGGATGGCTCATGTTCCGTGATGCAAAAATGTCATCATAATTAGCCACTCTTGCTAAGCCTAATAGAATGTTCTTCAAGGTTAAGATCACTTTTGTCTCTGATAATGTATTCTATGATGATAACAAATCATGAAAAATCTAAGAGTTACAAAATCTGCCCTGCTAGGCAAGGATTGAAAAAAAACCAAGTCTGCACAGACTTTCTGTATGTGGAAGAAGAGACTTACAAATACATTGTCTGAGTTTTTTGGCCTGATTTTTTATGTCTGATTCTGCATCAATAGTCACAAAGTAGTTATTTTATCAAAGAAAAACATTTACCTCAGAGTCTATCATCCCTGAACACTTCCTTCATCACAATGTAAATATTGTTACTGTTTTCAGTCCTCTAAATCATTCTAAAACCTCTGGCTTCATTCTGAGTTATTAAAAACACCCAAAAACCTGCAATCAGTGGTTTGGGGAAAATTCAGCTATTCAGTTCTTCCTCACAAATTTACAGTTCAGAGAGTAAAATTGGGCATGTTACTGTCCCATTGGCTACTTCCCTTAAGATTCTTGGGCATGAGTTTCCTAAGCATCATCAATTTTTCTATCTATGCTTAGATAATTTTAGCAGGTGTTGTTTCATATGTTCTCTTACTAGAGATGGAGGAATTTTCATTTCATCCAAATATTTCTTTCCCTTTTTCTTAGAGAGATAATACAGATTTAAAGACATTTTCATGTAAGTTTATATTCTGGTAGAGATTCTAGAAAATAATGTAGATACCGATTGTTACAGCAGAAGATGCTTCTTTTCTAGGACAAATGAAGGAACTGTTTTGGTGTTGCTTTCTTTCTTGCTGTTATTTTGTTATGTTTTTAATTAGATGGTTCCAGAGAATTATGTCTTTGTTATTAGCATAACTCTTCCATATACAACAAAAGCAGAGCTGCACAGGTTTAAAAATTTACAGGCAGATGATAGATATGCCCAATTTCATCTGAAACAAACCTAAATAAGAGTCACTTCAGCCACAGTCATTTTATTTTCAGATAAAACCTTCCTACTACTTCAAACCCCTCCAAAAATCTGAGTAATGGAAAGCTTTCTTCTCTTTTTTTTCCCCTTTGGAATAATATATGAATTTAAGATGTATGAAATAATTATAATTAACTAGAAGTAAAATAAAGCCTCTCAGATGTGAAGTTTGCTCATCTATATGTCAGTGAAGAAAGTTAGACACATATTGAAAGTCAACACGTGCAGACCTGCTCACTTTCTCCATCAGTGGCTTTACTGAATGACTTCCCCAGACAGGGCAAACCTCCTGCAATTAAGGCCACCGTCTTTTTTGCCTGCCCAAGGCTCAGAAAAAGACACTGGGCATTCCATGTTCCATGCTGGGTGACTGTGTCCTCCCTTCAGATTTTTATCTGAGTTCAAAAGGTGTCTGATGTGCTGAGATAGCTGCTTCTGTTGCTACTGGGAACTG
The DNA here is from genome assembly GCA_015227895.2 of Colaptes auratus. Taxonomy (NCBI): domain Eukaryota; kingdom Metazoa; phylum Chordata; class Aves; order Piciformes; family Picidae; genus Colaptes; species Colaptes auratus. The sequence continues at coordinate 83,921,920 of CM037631.1, read as the reverse complement.
TGCTTTGTGGCATATCATTGCCAGTACTGAGCAGTCCCACACTCATGAGTTTTTGGACACCTTCCAACTCAACTGCTGCACAAGTTGCTGCCTCTGTTTGCTGTGCTCACATCTGGCAATGCTTTCTTTGGTGCCAGCTGAAGAGGTGCTTGGCAATTACTAAACCAAAATTAAAACCTGACTGAAGATAAAAAGTGTAAAAACTGTTTGAATAGGATTAGCTATCAGAGCCTGTTAATAACTGCTAAAGACTCTAGGAGTGAAAATCTCTCAGGTACTTATGTGAGCAGCAGTGGTACCCTTCTGGAAGGAGAGTCCACAAACTGCTTTATGAATGACTGCATCCCTTAGAAGCTTCTGCTTGCATTGTTCTTTTCTGGAGTATCCTATTCACTAATTCTATTTCCGTTTTAGTTTCTCACATCTTTATGCCTGGCTGATCACAGAACCCTATAATGATTTAGATTGGAAAGGACATTAAGGGATCATCTAGTTCAAACTGCCCAGTGGGGATACTTTCCATTACTAACTAAATAAATTTAGGTAACAGTATATGTGTCAATTATGTGTCTCCAGTTTGTTTCCACTTGTAACTTATTTCAGCTCATATGACTAATAATAGGAAGCCAGAAGTTCTATGTCTGAGGTGCCCCTGTCCTATTTGGTCTTCAGAGAAGAATCATAGAATCACAAAATCACAGAATGGTTGAGGTCATCTAGTTAAATCTTCCAGATGAAGTAAGGCTTCACAGCTTTCTTGTGTGTGAACCAGACTGCATGTTCTGGATCCTGGGGACAAGAGATGTTCTTAGTCTGTAACTGTTCAGCTTTTTCTACCATAGTAGGTGTACAGCTTGTCATGGGTTGAGTTGAACCTGCTGCTGTTATTCATACCATGCTGCAGTCATGCCAGCTTCAAAAAGTGAAAGTGCTAACCGGGGAAAAGTATTATGGGGCTTGAAGTTCAGATTGTAACATGGGAGGCTTTCTGTTGTGGTTGCTGCTTCTGAGTTCCAGCTGCTTGGGTGTTGGCTCTTTTCTGCAGTCATGGTGCCAGAAATAGTGAGAATTGGGTAGCTCATGGTTTCGGCTTTCTGTTTTATGCTGTTTGTTGGTTTGGGGTTTTCCCCCCCTGTATATTTCACTGCACTTCTTCTGCAAATAGCCTAAAATAAGGTAATCTTGTATTGTATTATTAGAGTAATTAGATTAATAGCTAAGGTAGTTATGCATTGTGCTTACAATATCTTCTGTTACATTAAACTCTTATCTCTTTATCTCAGCCCTCAGTTGTGTGTGTTACTTTTCCCTTCACTTTTGCATCAGGGGAGCAGTCAGTTTAGCCCTTGTGCTAAACCATTATGAACTTCAAACAAAAATGGGAAGGCTTGTATTAAATATGTATTCATTTATTCATTCTGTTTAGACCAATTATAATCTTGCTTAAACTTTTATGAACCTTGCTCATTTTACCCTTCCTTTGCCAATAGTAATTTTTAATGATCAAGTTCTTATAAGTGAGTAATAATCTTTTGCACAATGTTAAGTTTATTACATATTCAAGAAAGTTTTATCACATTGAGAACAAGTCAGAACTTTTCATGTGTGTAGTGAATTGACACTAGGTGCCTACTGAATCTGTTTTATTATTCCTTCTTCTTAGCTGGACAGGAGAGAGAAAATATAACAGAAGTCTTGTAGGTTGAGAGGAGATCAGTAGGTAGGGAGATCACTAATTACTGTCACAAACAAAACATATTTGATTTGGACAAATTAATTTCATGTATTGCTCATCAATTCAGAGCAGGACAATGAGAAATAAACCCAAATCTTAAAGAAACACATTTCACAAACCCTCCCTTCTTCACAGGATCCTGATTTTCTCTAATTCCTCCTCCTGAGCAGCCCAGGGGGACAGGAACCCATTCCCTTGGAGTGAATGAAAGCAAAACTACTTCAAACTGCTAATAAACTGGGTTTATTAGATTGAACTGGAGCAGAGTGAAAATGGGATGGAAAAGCAGTGGGAAAAAGACATATCAAAGAGAATGGACACCACCATTACCCTGGCCTGAAAATGGTGGCACTGTTGCAGGAGCAGTTCCAAGTTTCTTGGCGGTGGTTGGGATCACGGCCATGTCAAGTGGTCTTCACGCAGTGTGAAGCAGGGCTTTGCCATGTGGCTTGTCTCTGGGATGCAGGACAAGCAGAGCTGCTAAGCAGAGCTGCGCCACATAGCTTTTCTTCAGGACACAGGCAGCAAGGTGAGGAGGTGAATGGTGCAGGGCTGAGTGGTGCGTGGGGGGGGGAGAGTGCAGGGCTGTGCAACATGGTTGCCGATGCTGCATGCTGAGGTTTGGGGCCAAGAGGAGTGGTGGGGGAAAGAGTGGCTTCCTCCCCCAGCCCCCTCTTACTTCCCCAGAAGTCCCCATTATTTTTCCTTCCTGGGCCCCACATGACAGGTACAGGCCAGGGCATCACCCTGACATCTGCAGAGGGCTGTGTGCACACCCACCCTTCATCAGCATTGTTTGAGACAAGTCCGACACTGGGGATTTTACAGCAGGTAAGAACATAGCTAAATAGAGACATTGTGGTGGCATGTACCACAGATCACCTAATCAAAAAGAGGGTGTGAATTAAACCTTTTTTCGGTAAGAAGGCTGGCAAGCAAGTTTCATAAATCCATACTGACTGATCCAAATGACCTTCTGGTCCTTTATGTATCTGGAAATGGTTTGCTCCATCACCTTCACTGATCGAGGTGACTGAAAATCTTGTAGTTTCCCAGATCCTCCTTCCTGCCTTTCTTGAAGACAGGATTGAAATTTACTTTCATCTACACCTCAGGAGTATGTCCTAAGACACTGCCATGATCTTTGAAAGCTAACAGAATGAGAGTGAATATTTTTTTTTAAAGAGGCATAATCCTAAACTTGAGGAGAACTGATTAAAGCATATTCCATGAAATATTTTTTCCAGGTTCCTGTGGGATACAGTCCTGGATAGCAAATAGTCCTAATAAAGTTGGGCTGGTCTTCTAAGACAGCCTCCTCAGTGCATGGACGGTATATTTCAGTGTGCAGAATGTCAAGCAAATTTGGCAAAAGATGAAGATGAGGCAACAGGGAACACCTGACACAGCTCAGGCATGACAAGAACAGTCAAATAAGGTGATTATTCTGTTGTCTTCATCATTTGTGAGACTATATCTGTTCTGGGTTCCATAGTACAAGGCAGGCATAAAAATACTGGAAGAAGTCTAGTGGAAGAAGGACTACCAGAAAAAAAGACAGTGAAGAGGAGACATTATTACTGTTTACAGCTACACAAGGGGGGCAAAGAAGGTGACAGATATAATAACTGGAACATGGAAAATTGAGACTGTACACAAAGAAAACCATTTTACCATGAAGGTATCAAACACTGGGACAGTTGCTCAAAGGGTTTATGAATCTTTGTTCTTTGAGATATTAAAAACTCAAAGGGATGAAGCCATGGGCAGCCTTATTTCATTAGACCTTCTTTGAGTGGGAAATTAGATTAGGTAACTTTAAAAGGTCTCTTCCAGTCTATAGTTTTCTATGATTTTGAATTTGAAATTAACCTTTGTTCCCAGCCATCTTTTTTCTTTCTGGTAGAAGGATGCTCACTTAGCATTTTGCTCTTTTTCAGTCTCACTGAATATTTGTCCTGAAGGGACAAAAAGCCTCAAAAATGCTCTGAACCAGATAATGGGGCAGAAGCCAGCAGGTCTGGTTTCATAGGAAAATGGCCATGTTGTGCAGGCTTGTCTGAACATGTCCTGGAGCTCAAGTGGGCCAGGTGTGTGTACCTTTGGCCATGTTTGGAGAAAACCCTTTCTATAGGTTACAGTGTCAGGGGTTTATCTCTCAAACTGTGTTGTCACTGTCCATTATTGTCCCAGGAAAGCTATAAGTACCAGCCCAAAGAGCCAGAGCCTTGCCTTGCAATTGCCCAAGCTCTGGCAGAAAGCACAAGCCTTGCTTGGACGCCGAGCTGTGTTTCAGTTTAACCAGAAATGACTGCAAAGACCTCTTGCTGTATTAGCATTGTAAAGCCCTGGAACAGACAGACGTGTCTTGTTGGGCTGAGAGGTGAACCCCCCCCAGAGGAGCTGACTCCCCAGGACAGTTTTGTTTTATTGGAAGAAGGAACAAGCACCACTGTGAAGAATTGCAGCAGAACCTCTTTCTGTAAGGCTTTCAGCTACAAAGCTTTCAGGGGTAAATCCTGTGTCTCAGTGACAAGCTGCAGACACCAACAGAAAGTGAAACTGTGCTCCTGCAGCTTTCACGTGGTCGACGCCATTTTGGTTTTGTTTAAATTCCCATGTGTGCCACGAGGTATCAGGATCAGTAAGTAATTGCAAAATCTGATCTTTTATAAGCATGTATTAAAGGTTTGTTACCCTAGGGAATTCTGGAGTTCCCCTCGCCCCCTTGTGGGCAATCTCTGGCTTTTTCCTCTTTTTTCTTTACAGTTTAAAGTGCTGTTTGTTGTTTCTGGATTTTTGTACATATTGTTTAAATTGTTACTTGTTCCTGCTGGTGAGGTATCTGTTCCACAACCAAATATTTCAAACCAGTAAATATGTTTTATTAATATTTTTCATGGGGTTTTTATGATTAATAAAGTTATTAACACTTTATTAATTGTTATGCCTATTTAATATTAATAGCCTTTTAAGGATCATAACAATATTCATGTGCATTTCTAGCCAACAAAAATGCTTGAAGGTGAGATTGTTCTGAAATACTTTAAATACATTGACATCTGTGCTGTTTGGGGGTTTTTTGTGTGTGTTTGGTTTATTTTTTGTTTTGTTAATTTAGTTGTTTAGGTTGTTGTGTTGTGTTGTTGCTGTTTGGGCTTTTTTTCTCTTTCTCTCAGCTGAGATGGTTCTCTGATTGGGACTGTGAATTTGAATGAGAACACAGTCAATAATTCATTCTCTAACCCATTTTAGAAATATATGTGATGCAGAAAATCAATAGTGCTTTGTTAACTTACATCAGATGAGTATCTAGTCCTTATGTATTGACCTGCACAGTCTTAAAAGTTCAGCTATTTTTAAAATGTATGTACACGTTCTATTATGGAGTAAGTTGTTATTGTTGTATGGCTGCTTCTTTAAAAATTAAATGCAACTTTCCGCCATGAACATATCCAGTTTAAAGTATATTTGATGACACTGTGTGGTGGGTCGAAATTACCCCACAACACAGAATTGCCAGACTAGCTCAGATGGAAGTGAAAGTAGTTGCGTTTACAAGCAAAACTGCAATCTAAAATATGAAATACCATGATATATATAAAATATGCAATATTTACATATATGTACAATTTATAAACAACACAAGGACCTCCCTGGACAAACCAGGGGGCTACTAATAATTTCTCCACTCCCTGCTTCCTTCCCTCCCCCCTGTACATGAGACAAAAGAAAGAGCAGAGTTGCTGTTAGTTACTTAACTACAACAAGAACACATTCAAGATCAACAAAGCCAGCAGAAGCACAAGTTAATATCTGCCAGAGCAAGGAAACTGAACAGAGAGAATGTTAGTTTACCAAACTAACTTTATGGTAGATATCTGTCCAATGGGATTATTCAGAATTTATCATTATTTCCTTTTACATCCAATGATGATTTATTTACATTCAACTGCTTTTTATTCAATATCTGTGGAAAATTTCCCAGGCACAGCTTAAAACTACTACACACAGACATTCACATGTAGATAAACACATATGCATGAACATTCAATATTACAAGAAAAGCTGTTGTGTGCCATTGTTATAGCAGATGACTCAGTTTTGTTTCCTAAGTATTAGTCTGATCTATCTCTCTTTCCCCTTTAACTGTATAGGAGACCAGCTAAGACTAGAATTCTACATTAAGCATCCAAACATATTACACCGAAGTGAAAATGCAGACCTATGGGGTTGGGGTGGGTGTGGAGTTTTAGCATGCTTTGAGATTTGTTTCTGTTAGAAGACTTGTTGGGGTTTTGTTTTATTTTTTGGGGGTGTGGGGGTTTTGTCTGTCTGTTTGTCTGTTTGTTTGTATGTTTTCCCCCGTTAGTTGTTTACTACTTCACAGAACTAGTACAACTGATTTATTTTATAAAGAAAAGCAGTACATGAAGGACTTTGAATCCCTACTGTCTTGACTTTTAAAACAGCACTTTTGAATTTTTATATAGCATGCTTTTTCTACAATTATAACTACATATAAAAAAGCTGGTTTATATGAATTAGGACAAGATTCCCTTTCAAACACTGGATGATCTAAGATATTTTAATCTGTAAACAAGAGTCTGAAACACACTGGATGACTTTCTAATGTACCTAACAAGTTTTTCATAGTGATAGTCTTCTTGGTGATATTTTCTTTTCCTAAAAAAAACATTCTTCATGTAGAACTGACAATACAATAAGCACTTGAAGCTTAAAAAAACCCCACACTATGAGTATGGTTATCTATACCGATATTACCTTTATATGAAAAGAACAACAGTTAACTTAAACATTCAGTTAAAGAAATACTTTAAACCATGTAAGCATTCCTGGAGTATTTTTAATAAGGCCATTCTACCTACATCTCAGTCCTCCAGTTTTCCAGCACAGCATAATTCTGTAAACACTGATATTCATCAAACTGTCCTACACAGACTGGCAATATAGTTCTCCCGCTGCTTCCAAAATACAGAATTTGTTTCTCTCTCATTTGACGAAGGTGATCTAATCACCATGGAGTGATATATTCTGATTGTCATTGGCCATCACCTTTTCATTTGAAGCTGAGCCATTGTGAACATGCAAGTAGGAGTCTGCAATAAATCAAAGCAAAAGGGACCTTAATTCTAGTCTAGTGATTAGGGCACTTGAAATTGAAGCTCATTCATTTAAAGCAGGTGTCCGAATGACACTTATGTCTCACTGTAGGTGGCTATTTTTAACAATAATTCATTTGCCCAAGGACATTTTGTTCTTCCATTCAGAGAACAGAGAACATTGCAAATGTCTAGGCATGCATTCAGAATGGTTTAGCTTCATGGTTGTCTCACGGTCTCAATAGGTCAAAACATTAAAGTTGCTTATGCACATGCCCTCCTTGTTTCTTCAGAGTTTATCCTTTCATTGTGTGCCACTATCCCATCCACAAAACCACCCTGGAAGTCACTATTTTTTCCTGAAGAACAAGACCGCCATGTAAAATAGATGAGGGCACTCTGAATGAGAAAACACTGCAGTTTCTACCAGTCTCAAAAATATCCTCTGAGAATGTCCTGTTTTAATACAACCTACTCCTATAAGCCCACCACACTTCCTTCCCTGCTCCTCACTGAGTGCTGCAGGGGCAGGGGGAGCAGAAAGTGTCTGGAGGGAAGAGTTGCTAGTTGAGATAAGGAAAATGTACTACTCTATTGCAAGAATAGAATAGAATAGAATAGAATAGAATAGAATAGAATAGAATAGAATAGAACAGAATAGAACAGAATAGAATAGACCAGGTTGGAAGAGACCCTCAAGACCATTGCATCCAACCTATCAACTCATCCAACCCACCTAATCAACTAAACCATGCAACAAAGCACCCTACCAAGTCTTCTCCTGAACACCTCCAATGACAGTGACTCCACCACCTCCATGGGTAGCCCATTCCAATGGGCAATACAATACAATAATACAATACAATAAATCCAGGTTGGAAGAGACCTTCAAGATCATCGTGTCCAACCTATCAACCAATCCAACCCACCTAAACAACTAGATCACGGCACCCAGTACCCCATCAAGTCTCCTCCTGAATACCTCCAATGATGGTGACTCCACCACCTCTCTGGGCAGACCATTCCAATGGGCAATTACTCTCTCGGTGTAGAACTTCTTCCTAACATACAGCCTAAACCTGCCCTGGCGCAGCCTGAGACTGTGTCCTCTTGTTCTAGTGCTTGTTGCCTGGGAGAAGAGACCAACCTCCGCCTGTCTACAACCTCCCTTCAGGTAGTTGTAGAAAGCAATGAGGTCACCCCTGAGTCTCCTCTTCTCCAGGCTAAGCAACCCCAGGTCCCTCAGTCTCTCCTCATAGGGCTTGTGTTCCAAGCCCCTCACCAACCTTGTTGCCCTTCTCTGGACACGCTCCAACAAGTCAACATCCTTCCTAAACTGAGGGGCCCAGAACTAGACACAGTACTCGAGGTGTGGCCTAACCAGTGCAGTGTACAGGGGCAGAATGACCTCCCTGCTCCTGCTGGCCACACTGTTCCTGATGCAGGCCAGGATGCCATTGGCCCTCTTGGCTGCCTGGGCACACTGCAGGCTCATGTTCAACCTACCATTGACCAGTACCCCCGGGTCCCTCTCTGCCTGGCCGCTCTCCAGCCACATTTGCCTTTGCTCAAATTAGAGAATGCTATGTTTTGTCTTTGACTCTGAAAAGAATGTAAACATCTTGTAACTGAAGGAGAGAAACTAGGCAGAATTTTGGTTGAATGTGTTAAAATATTGTTTTGTTATTTCAACCTATTTTATGCCTTAATTACACACATGCCAGTAGAAAATGACCAATTAAGATGTGACATGTGCTTTCAAAAAGACTACATAACTTGGCTGTATAACGTAATAAACGCCTTCGCCTGCTTACATCTTGTCCTGGAAGCTGTGCTTGAGGTGATTTGAACATCTATATAACAACAAAAGGAAACAGTACGAAGAAAAGAATAAAACAACTATATTATAGCAGCTGTTTAAATTCATACATATTCTAACATTTTTAACAATTGCAGTGATTCAGTGACAAACTAATTACACAGCTTTATAAAGAATAAAGGCATTGCTTAGTTTTTCTTAAATTTGTTCACCACTTGCCTGAAAAGATGCAACATTTTTTTCCCCCACAGTTTCATTTGTTTATAATAAACATTTGGTCACACAAATTCAGGAGTTAATATAATTAGTGAGGGGAAAAAATTATTTTCTAAGCAATTCCTTTTTCCCCCGTCAGAGGCTTTCAGGGGGTGTCTTACATAAAGTGTACACTGCTTTCTCTGGTCATTCAGAAAAATCTATTAATTTTTCACAGTCCTAGCACATAATACTCCCTGCAAGTATTACATAACCTCATTAGGATCAATAACACTAGGAAACCAATAGCAGTTAATGAAGCAAAGACATTTAAAATCCATCTTGTAGCTGCTTATATCCCAAGAGAATGAATGTTAGGAATAATGATTCAAAACTGATCCTTGGGCATTTTGAAAAAGCTGTACAGAGCCAACAACTGAGAATTCTGCTTTTTATGCTGTACAGACTTTGCACCTCTTCTGTGAACTGTTATTTTGTTTACTGTAGACTTTTTTGTTAGCTGTAGTGGTTGGAGTTCTTTTGCTTAGCTTTTATTGTGTTTTTTTTTTTTTTTTCTCTAATAAATGCAGGTCCATATGTGACATATTACTGATATGAACAAGATACTCCTCAAATAAGATTATGCAATGGTCATTTTTTCACTCTATGAATACCACTTCCAGGAAAAAATAAAAATGAAAAAATTAAAATTACCAGAATTTGTATCTGCTATTTCACTCACTAGTTATACATGACAAAACTATTCTCTGTGGAAATGCTGTGGGAAAACGTCTGCCTCTTGCTATGGACAGGACTTAACACAGTTGACAACTGGTATTTATGAAGTGCTACCATAATCTTTTGAATATATGCCTTCTATAAATTAGTTATTTTAAAAGTAGTAATTAGTTGTTGTCCATAAAAGCTGTCTGGAATACCTTGGAGAGGAAAGGGGACAATGTTGGTGTATCCTTATCTAGTATTAGGTACATAATTTTGTAACATATGTTATGCTCTCAAGAAACCTAGGGCATTGTAACATTAATAATAACAGTGTATTTAGGAATATATTTAAATAACCAAGGTATAATAAGTGTTATTTTCCTTGGGAAAGAGGTTTTAATACACTAATACCTCTGCTAACAGGAGTAGGGTTTAAATAATACCCTGCAAGATTATGATCTTCAGCTAAGAAGTGGTGCTGAAGTCTTTCTCAATATCTACCAAAGTGAAGTGAGTACTTTATAATCTGATCTTCTCAAGCTAATTAGAGATGCCCTCTTGTATATGGCATGAACTGCATATGAAATAAAAACATTCCTAGCCTTCTTTGTTATTAAGAGAATTGGGAAGAACAAGGTTAACAGCAAGACCAGAAAGAGCAGGATCATAATAATAGGAAAAAAAAATACTTAAGAGGTGCAGAGCTTGATTTATCAGCAAAATAGTCTGCATCTTTTAAATATGTATGAAGATTTAAACAGACAATTTTCTATAATTTACCTGCCTACTGCATATTATCATTATATCTTCCTGGATAGAGAATTGTGAATTATGGAGTTTGTTGGTTCTGTTACCAATCACTCTTGTACCTTCAGAATAGCTGCTTGATGATTTGCTCTTTGAAAATAATGTCACACAATTTCCCTCATGAAACTTAAAATTTGTTAAATGAATAAATAGAAAGTCTGATTTACAAAGATGTGCATGCTTATTCTTAAAAAAGAAAAAAGTATAATAAATAAAAATACCTTTTTATATGCCAAGAATTATTTTTTTAAAAATAAACAGCAGTGATTCATTATTCCAAAACAAGAATTCAATTAGTAAGAAGCATGGTAAAAAAAATAAATATTTAAAAACCCTTCACTTAAGATTTGCTGTGAAACATCAGTTCAGAAGTGTAACTGTAGAATACAAATGGGATGACAGCATGGAATAGCATAAAATTGTCTATATCTGAGTTACTTAATTTTTATTCTAAGGAGAAAAGATTAGGTTTGTGGAACACCAGCCTTTAGATAATGGTCATAATAATGAAGATGATGATGATGAGCATTTTGGCATCTAGTAGGAATAGACCTTACTGGACATATTGCACTTTAACAGTAATCTACCTAATAACCTGGAAAATGTTGACAAGACTCTCACAGAAAGCACAGTTCAAGTGACTGATTGATCGATCAGTCTTTCTATCTATCTATCTATCTATCTATCTATCTATCTATCATTTCTACTAAAAAATAGTGCAAATAATGTCAGTATTTTAATAGCTGATCCTCCCTTCCCCCCCACACCATGGACATGAAAGAAAAACAGATTGCAAAAGTGGTGGAAAGTTTAAATGGAAAAGCAGTGAATATTTTACGGAGAAGCACAAGCACAGTGACAAAAGACAGAGATCCCAAAGCATAGCCAAAAACATCCTATCCCCACCTGAGAGTACACCCAAAACCCCCAGGGTTCTTTCTACCTCCCCTCCTCCACTGTTAAGCTAATCTCAGCAGGCCAGATCTGAGATTGCCCTTCCCCCTGGCCTTGGGCCTAGTCCAGCCCAAGAGGCAGTGAGATGAGTCCCCCCATTACCCAATAGTAGTGAGGGAAGAAAGAGGAAGTGTAGGACCCTAGCTCATGGCTTTATAGGGAGCAGGACATTATGGGATGAAATACATAGCTTCCCGTGTCCACCCACTGGGCTGGACCCTCGGGACAGCACAGGTGTGGCTTGTGTGGTGGCACCAGGAGGGGCACCCAGCCTGAACCACCACAACAAGTTAGGGAGATATCTGATGTATAAATTATACTTTTGGTTTAAGTATAAAATTCATCTTCTCTATGATCGATTTTTGGGGTTCTTTTAGCTTAAGAGATATGGAAATGTGACTGCCACAACACTGCCTATTGAAATCCATGAGTTCAAAATCCCAGTAGGTGAGAGAGTAATTCTGAGTGATGGCTGGGATCCCAAAGTAATTTATTTGCTGTGTGTGACTCTGCAGTTGGTGATAGTGGTTGTGTACTTGTTAATTGCACTGTACGGGGAGAAATGAGTATGTAAGACCTGTTTCATTTTTAAATGCAGACCTAGGCAGAAGAGAAACAGTTCTAACTCAAAAGCTGAGATTTCTAGTGATGAGAAGATACAGGAAACAGACCTAAACAGGCTATCAGTAAGGCAGCTTTGAACGGGGCTATCAGTGATTCTGGCAATCAACCAGGAGCAGCAGCAGCTCCTAAGATGGTGGCTGCAATATCCTCGGCAGCCATTAGAGAGGCAAAATAATTTCCTTCTTCATCGGCAGGACCGGAGGTGTCCTCTGCAGCAGCTGGTTTGTCTCAAAACCTGTCAGCTTCTGTTAAGCTTGCTGTGAATTCAAGCACAGCTCCAATTAAGCAAGAAGCAGCTTTAAAGAAGAGAGGCAGATGCAAAGCTGATACAGCAGCTGACAGGGGGGAGCAGCAAGATTCCTCTGCTGGTGAGGGAACTTCTGTTAAAAAAGATCCTACTGAGGAGGAAGAGAAGGTTTGTCTTAAAGATATAGCTGAGTTATTGAGACCATCTTTGTATAGTGGAGATACAGGACAGAATACAGGTTCTGGTAAGACAGAAACTAATGGAGGTGCTTCTGAGCTTAAAGAGATCCTTAAGAGAGTAGCAGCAGAATCATGGGGATTGCCACTTCAGGAAGATGACACAGATGATGAAGAGGATGATATTTAGAGCACTAGCACCCCCAGGCATGTGAGGAAGGATTACATCAGAGCAGAGAATGAGCCAATTCTAACTTGGCTTGGCAGATGAATGCGTCCAGAGAAGGGCAATGAGGCTGGTGAGAGGCCTCGAGCAAAAGCCCTACGAAGACTGGCTCAGGGAGCTGGGATTGTTTAGCCTGGAGAAGAGGAGGCTCAGGGGAGACCTTATTGCTGTCTACAACTACCTGAAGGGTTGTTGTAGCCAGGTGGGGGTTGATCTCTTCTCCCAGACAACCAGCACCAGAACAAGAGGACACAGTCTCAAGCTGCACCAGGGGAAGTTTAGGCTGTTAGCTGTAGGAATGTGCTGCCCAGGGAGGTGGTGGAGTCACCATCCCTGGAACTGTTCAAGAGGGGATTGGACATGGCACTTGAAGCCATGGTTTAGTAGTCTTGAGGTCTTGTGTGACAGGTTGGACTTGATGATCTTTGAGGTCTTTTCCAACCTCATTTATTCTATGATTCTGTCTTTAGAATAGGGTACGAGAAGTTGTGGTATATGTTCTTGCAATTTTCCAGGGACCAAGGCATGTTTCTGTATGCAAGCTGATTGTCTTAATATTATCAGTTCTTTATAATCAGGTGCACTTTTCTTTATAAATTCATATTTTTATCTGTGCCTTCAGATAGATATTTTCTTTAAAAAAAAAAACACAAAAAACAAAACAAACAAAAACCAACCAAAAAAACAACACCCAAGCCTGAGAAAACCCTTGAAATCATATAATCAGAGAATCATAGAATGGTCTGGGTTGGAAAGGGCCTTAAAAATCATTTAGTTCCAACCCACCTGCCACAGACAAGGACATCTTCCACTAGACCAGGTTACTCAAAGCCTCATCCAATGTGGCCTTAAACACTTCCAGGAATAAGAAATTCACAGCTGCTCTGCACAATCTTTTCTAGTGTTTACCACCCTCACATTAGATAACTTCTTTCTAATATCTAGTCTAAATCTACCCTCTTTTAGTTTGAAACCATTATCTCTTGTCCTTTGACTACACTCCATGATATAGTTCCTCCCCACCTTTCATTTATGTTGCCTTTAAGTAATGGAAGACTGCTATAAGGTGTCCCTTGAGCCTTCTCTTCTGTAGGCTCCAACACTCTCAGCCTGTCTTAACAGGAGAGGTGCTCCAGGCTCCTGATCATCTTCATAGCTCTACTCTGGACCTATTTGAACATGTCTCATCCCAGCATATAAACACTTGAACTCCTAATTCAGACAAGATTGATTATGCATACCTTCTTTGTACTATTCTTTCAGGACACAAGGACTAAGCATGATGAAGAATCATAGCAGACAACAATGTGTCTGAAACAGCAACCAAAACACAGCCCAATGTGTTTAGCAAAAAACCAGTCTTCGATTAGTACAATTATTTTCAGAACGATTCCTGCTAGTCTGCCAGAAGTGTGACTTCTGCAGCAGTCCTAGCAAACAATTCATATCAGGGAACATGGATTATTCAGCTGCCTGTTTTCAGTTTGTGCACTTGTGTTTCCATCCCAGTTTAGTATGCCATAAATTCCAGCTGACTGGGTGTGATGGGTTGAAATTTCCCTCCAACTTAGACCAGCTCAGTTTGAAGCAAATGAAGCTGTATTAACAAGCAAAAGTGCACTCTACAATGAAATGCAACAAATATGTACAAATATACAATATTTACAATATTTAGAGGTATTTACAATTTATAAACAGCACAGAAACCCCCCTTGCCAAAGAGCAGGGGAGCTGCAACAGCTTCTCCTTCCCTGCCTCCTTCACTACCCCCCTCTACACAAAGGGACAAGAGAAAAGAAAACAGACAGAAGTTACTATTAATACAAGTCACAACAAAAGAAATGCAGCCAAGGTCAGTAAAGCCAGGAGAAGCACCAGCCAGAGCCAAAGAAGCAAAAAGAGAGAGAAATTATTTACCAAACTAATTCTTATGGTAGATAACTCTCCAATGGGATTGTTTAGAACTATCATTATTTTCCTTTTTACACCCAATAGTGATCTATTAACGTTACCACTTTCTGTTCAAGATCTGTGGAAAAAATTTAAAGGCACAGCCTAAAACTGCCTCACTGGGGAAATACAAATTTGCTTTTCAAGGAGGCATGAGATGGAGCATTTCTCTGAAAAAAAATGTATTATAGGAGCTTTCTCTCCTTTCCATAGTGAGAGGACAAGAGGAAATGGCCTCAGGCGCTATCAGGAGAGGTTTAGGTTGCACAGTAAGAAAAATTTCTTAATTGAAAGGGTTTTCACACCCTGGAACAGGCTGCTCAGGGAAGTGGTTGAATCACCATTCCTGGAGATATTTAAAGGATATGTAGATGGGATTCTTGGGGGAATGTTTTAGCAGTGGGCTTGGTAGTGCTAGGTTAATGGTTTAACTTGATGATCTGAAGGTCCAGCCTAAACAATTCTATGATTCTATGTTAAAGTATTCTGGTTTAATGAGGGAAGGTAGAAAATCTTGTAGACAGAAATAGCAAGGGAGCCTTGGAAAAACAAGCTGAGTTTCTTCCTGTACAAAGATGTCAAGGAAAAACATCTGTTCTTCCAGTGTAAATTCAGAATAAAAGTTTGAATCTGTCTTTACCTTTAATGGTATCCTAGGAAGACTGGGCTACTTAGTCGTTTAATTTTTGTCTCTACAGGCTGCTACTGTAAATATTTTTATCAGTACAACAATGTGGTCATGTCAATATTAAACAACAACTCAGAGCCAATACACATTAAAGAATCTTCTCAAAGCTCAGGCACAAAACTCAGCAGATGGGTTGACAGATAAATATTTTATAGGAAATTAAGAAACTAAAATCTGAAGACTCTGCATGTAGACAGTATTGTGAAGGAGACACACAAAACAGGCAGTGAAAGGCCACTGATTTATTACAGTTAAATGTGGTCTCCTTCCAACACCATAAAATTACAGGTTCTAATGTTAGCTGGGAAAATACCGATGTACAACTAATTAAACTGTTAAACTATTTGGATAGATGATCAAAAGTGTACCTCAGGGTCCATTCTAAAGGGCAGACATTCATAGCTGCAAAGGCTGGTTCTATGGAGGAAGAGCAAGAGTTCTCCTCTCCATAGCAGAACTCTACTTATGCCCCTGTTGGTTTGATAGTGGTCAGTTACCTAAATAAACAGAGTGCCAGTTTCTTCAAGCGAACAAAAGAACCCTAGACCTAGGGGTGCCAGAGACAAAAAGAAGCTGATCTTTATCACCCTGCTATCAGGATCACTTGTGGTGGGAGGCTTTTTGTGCCTTCCACAGACAGACCAGAAAATGAAAAGTGGAAGAACTCATGGCAGATCATCAAGAACACATATCATCATTACATTGTTTGAACTGAGTAACATAAGCTGTGTTGAATCAAAAACACCAGATGATTGTGACATTTGAATAGTGTATCTGTCAGCTTTTGGAACCACTGAATTCTGTGTTTATATGCACCAGTACATGACTGCAAACCCAGGAAATTATTGTGGAAAAAGATGTTAGCTTATTATCCAGTATTTTAACCATTTCCCAGAGGTAATTTTCTTATAAGGGGTAATACTAAAGCAAGTATCACAGAATCACAGTATCACCAAGGTTGGAAGAGACCTCAAAGATCATCAAGTCCAACCTGTCACCACAGACCTCATGACTAGACCATGGCACCAAGTACCACGTCCAATCCCTTCTTGAACACCTCCAGGGATGGTGACTCCACCACCACCCTGGGCAGCACATTCCAATGGTGAACGACTCTCTCAGTGAAGAACTTCCCCCTCACCTCGAGCCTAAACTTCCCCTGGCACACCTTGAGACTGTGTCCTCTTGTTCTGATGCTGGTTGCCTGGGAGAAGAGACTAACTCCTTCCTGGCTACAACCACCCTTCAGGTAGTTGTAGAGAGCAATGAGGTCTCCCCTGAGCCTCCTCTTCTGCAGGCTAAACAATCCCAGCTCCCTCAGCCTCTCCTCATAGGACTTGTGCTCAAGGCCTCTCACCAGCCTTGTTGCCCTTCTCTGGACACTTTCAAGTGTCTCGATGTCCTTCTTCAACTGAGGGGCCCAGAACTGGACACAGTACTCAAGGTGTGGCCTAACCAGTGCAGAGTACAGGGGCACAATGACAGAACTTTACTGGTCATTCTATTACTATTCTAATCACATTTCAGATATAATGAATTCTTCAGTAGCTTCAATATCTGCTAAATAAAAAAAAAAAAAAAAAGGACAAAATTGTCCAAGAACATTTAATTGCTTTTGGGATATATTCCATCCATATTTGATACCTTTGTCTGTGAGATGCTCTAGCCACTCTGATATGAAAGTTTCAAACAATTTAAAATGCATGCTTTAAATACAACTTAAGATACAAGGCTGCTTGTACTCCATATAATTGTCCTCTCCACAGGAAAAAAAAAAAAAAAAAAGGGTGTTCATAGCATTTATAACAATTATCCTGTAGATATTTGTAACAGAGACATTAAGGCTGGTACAAACCAAATACAAATGTGTTTGTGAACCAGAAGGAATAGCATTGCAAGGGTTAAAACCATGGTCTATTCTTACAACAAGGAACTCCTTTCTAACATTAAAAGAAATTATGTCAAAAGCTATACTACAGGATGAACTACATTTCCATATAACAGCAAATGTCTCCATTCTAAAAGAGAAGGCCAGGAATAAGGTGGTAGCATATCAGTTACGCCCTTTGTTTTCATGTGAATCCATCAGGAAAACAGATATATTTACACTGCAGAAAAAGCAGGTAATGATACCTTGCTCGGGGTTTATGGAAACCACAGAATGTTTGAGTTTGGAATGCACCTCTGAAGGTCAGTTGATCCAATCCCCCTGCCCACTAAGAGCCAGCTGATCAGGATGAGATAGATTTTGAAAATCTCAAAGGTTGAAGACTCCATAACATCCTTGGGTAACCTATGTAAGTGCTCAGTTGTAGTTTATATGTATATATAATTTGCATATATTATATGCCCCATGCTCTTCAACATCTTTATTGATGATCTGGATGAGGGCATCGAGTCCATCATCAGTAAATATGCGGATGACACCAAGCTGGGGGCAGTAGTTGATCTGCTGGAGGGTAGAGAGGCTTTGCAGAGGGACCTCAACAGGCTGGACAGATGGGCAGAATCCAACGGCATGAGATTCAACACATCCAAGTGCCAGGTTCTGCACATTGGCCACAGCAACCCCATGCAGTGCTACAGGCTGGGGTCAGAATGGCTGGAGAGTGGCCAGGCAGAGAGGGACCTGGGGGTACTGGTTGATTGTAGGCTGAACATGAGCCTGCAGTGTGCCCAGGCAGCCAAGAAGGCCAATGGCATCCTGGCCTGCATCAGGAACAGGGTGGCCAGCAGGAACAGGGAGGTCTTTCTGCCGCTGTACACTGCACTGGTTAGGCTGCACCTTGAGTCCTGTGTCCAGTTCTGGGCCCCTCAGTTTAGGAAGGATGTTGTCTTGCTGGAACCTGTCCAGAGAAGGGCAACAAAGTTGGTGAGGGGTTTGGAACACAAGCCCCATGAGGAAAGGCTGAGGGAGCTGGGGTTGCTTAGCCTGGAGAAGAGGAGACTGAGGGGTGACCTTATTGCTCTCTACAGCTACCTGAAGGGAGGTTGTAGACAGGCAGAGGTTGGTCTCTTCTCCCAGGCAGCCAGTACCAGAACAAGAGGACACAGTCTCAGGCTGCACCAGGGGAGGTTTAGACTGGATGTTAGGAGGAAGCTCTATACAGAGAGAGTGATTGCCCATTGGAATCGGCTGCCCGTGGAGGTGGTGGAGTCACCTTCATTGGAGGTGTTCAGGAAGAGGCTTGATGGGGTGCTTGGTGCCACAGTTTAGTTGTTTAGGTGACTTGTATTGTATTGTATTGTATTGTATTGTATTGTATTTAGGTGGGTTGGATTGGTTGATGGGTTGGACGCGATGATCTTGAAGGTCTCTTCCATCCTCAACACAGCAGAAAGAAGGCAGTCTAGAAGGTTTCTGGAGTGTATGGAGGACAGCTTCTTATCCCAGGTGCTGCGTGAACCTACCAGGGGTAAGGCCATGCTTGACCTCCTCTTCACCAACAGGGAAGGGCTGGTGGGTGATGTGGTGGTCGGAGGGTGTTTAGGCACCAGTGACCACGAGATAATTAAGTTTTCAGTATTCAGCCAAGCCAAGAGGGGCAGCAAGAAGACCTCCACTCTGGACTTCAGGAGGGCAGACTTCAGGCTACTCAAGGAACTAACTCAGAAGGTTCCCTGGGATACAGCCCTTAAAAATAAAGGGGTCCAGGAGAGCTGGAGCTGCTTCAAAGAAGAACTCTTGAAGGTTCAGGAACAGGCTGTGCCAGTGTCCCGGAAGATGAGCCGCCGGGGCAGATGGCCAGCCTGGTTGGTCAATGAACTCTTAATAGAACTAAGGGAAAAAAAGAGGGTGTACCATCTCTGGAAGAAAGGGGAGGCAACCTACGGAATGTTTAGGGATGTTGCTAGGACATGCAGAAAGAAAATTAGGGAGGCAAAAGCCCATTTAGAACTTAGACTGGCCTCTGCTGTGAAGGACAACAAAAAGTCCTTCTATAAATACATCAATAGCAAGAGGAAGGGCAAGGACAACCTCCACTCCTTGGTTGACACGGAGGGGAAGGTTGTAACAAAGGATGAGGAAAAGGCAGAGATACTTAACACCTTCTTTGCTTCAATCTATCCTAGCATGGCAGAACATCTTCCAGACAGCTGGCCTGCAGAGCTGGCAGAAGGAGCCAGGGAGCTGCATGGTTTCCCGCTGCTCCAGGATGTAGTTAGAGATCTTCTGAGCCGCTTGGACCCCCACAAGGCCATGGGACCAGATGGGATCCATCCTAGGGTGCTGAGAGAGCTGGCAGATGAGCTGGCCAAGCCGCTCTCCATCATTTTTCAGCAGTCCTGGCTCACTGGAGAGGTCCCAGAAGACTGGAAGCTGGCCAACGTGGTGCCCATCCACAAGAAGGGCCGGTTGGATGAGCCAGGGAATTATAGGCCTGTCAGCCTGACCTCAGTGCCAGGCAAGATTATGGAACAGGTCATCTTGAGTGCGATCATGCAGCACTTCCAGGATGGCCAAGGGATCAGGCCTAGCCAGCATGGCTTTAGGAAGGGCAGGTCCTGCTTGACCAACCTGATCTCCTTCTATGATCAGGTGACCCGCCTGGTTGATGTGGGGAGGCCTGTGGATGTGGTCTACCTGGACCTCAGCAAGGCCTTTGACACCGTCCCCCACAGCAAACTCCTGGCCAAGCTGGCAGCCCATGGCTTGGATGGGAGCACACTGCGTTGGGTTAGGAACTGGCTGGAGGGCCGAGCCCAGAGAGTGGTGGTGAATGGTGCCACATCGGCTGGCGGCCAGTCACTAGTGGTGTGCCCCAGGGATCGGTGCTGGGCCCCATGCTCTTCAACATCTTTATTGATGATCTGGATGAGGGCATCGAGTCCATCATCAGTAAATTTGCGGACGACACCAAGCTGGGGGCAGTAGTTGATCTGCTGGAGGGCAGAGAGGCTTTGCAGAGGGACCTCGACAGGCTGGACAGATGGGCAGAATCCCACGGCATGAGATTTAACACATCCAAGTGCCGGGTTCTGCACATTGGCCACAACAACCCCATGCAGTGCTACAGGCTGGGGTCAGAGTGGTTGGAGAGCGGCCAGGCAGAGAGGGACCTGGGGGTGCTGGTTGATTGTAGGTTGAACATGAGCCTGCAGTGTGCCCAGGCAGCCAAGAAGGCCAATGGCATCCTGGCCTGCATCAGAAACAGTGTGGCCAGCAGGAGCAGGGAGGTCATTCTGCCCCTGTACACTGCACTGGTTAGGCCGCACCTTGAGTACTGTGTCCAGTTCTGGGCCCCTCAGTTTAAGAAAGATGTTGTCTTACTGGAGCGTGTCCAGAGAAGGGCAACAAAGTTGGTGAGGGGTTTGGAAGACAAGCCCTATGAGGAGAGGCTGAGGGAGCTGGGGTTGCTTAGCCTGGAGAAGAGGAGACTGAGGGGTGACCTTATTGCTCTCTACAACTACCTGAAGGGAGGTTGTAGCCAGGCGGAGGTTGGTCTCTTCTCCCAGGCAGCCAGTACCAGAACAAGAGGACACAGTCTCAGGCTGCACCAGGGCAGGTTTAGACTGGATGTTAGGAAGAAGTTCTATACTGAGAGAGTGATTGCCCACTGGAATCAGCTGCCTGTGGAAGTGGTGGAGTCACCTTCATTGGAGGTGTTCAAGAAGAGGCTTGATGGGGTGCTTGGTGCCAGGGTTTAGTTTTTTGGTTGTTTAGGTGGGTTGTATTGTACTGTATTGTACTGTATTGTACTCTTTTGTACTGTATTGTACTGTATGGTACTGTATTGTGTTTTGGGTGGGTTGGATTGGTTGATGGGTTGGGCGTGATGATCTTGAAGGTCTCTTCCAACCTGTTGTATTGTATTGTATTGTATTGTATTGTATATGTATTCTGTATATACACATTATGTATAGTCTATGATACACTATCAAATGTAGTCAAGTATCATAATAATCATAGGATCATTTTGGTTTGGTGAGACCTTTAAGATCACCATGCTCAATTGTTAACCGAGCTGTGCCAAGTCACCACTAAACCATGTCCTTTAGCACTCTTTCTCTGTAGGAATAATTATTCCCTTACTCACAAAGCTATGTTTGTTAGAAAACTGCTGCTTATAATCATTCAGTTAAAAATAAGTATTGCTGAAAATGTGTAATAAGCTGTTTCCTTTGCCTTATCTGCAAATTAACCATGGTTTCACTTTTAGTTCTATTTTTTGGGTTTTGCTTCCTCTTTGTCTTCAGAAGGAACAAGTCATGAAGAAAGCATTCATGTATGTTTTCTCAATCATTCTAAGGTATTACTTTGAATTACTGTTGAGTCTCTTTTGTCAATCTAGTGTAAATGGAGAGCACAAATTCCTGTTTCTTTTTCCCTCTGAGATAAACCTCAATATGCAGCTAGGTGTGTGCCATTCAACTTGGAGGGGAAGGTGATATGAGCATTATTTTCTGAAAAAAATACAGGTAAAATAAACTGCAAATGATTATGATAAAATAATAACAAATAACATAATGATTCACTTTCTCAAAAACATTTTTAAGCATAATTAAAATTAAACATCAAATAGATTGCAATCATATCCACTAGACCATGAAATGAGGAAAAGAAACATTTCCACCTAATTCTGCTATTAGACATCTTTCAGGAACCTGAGAAGAATGCATTCTATATTTTATGCTTAGAAACAGAAGAATGGAAATAAATGCATCATAAAATGAGATTTTAAATAATATATTTTCATAATTACTTTTCCACTTCACGATGTGTGAAGATGTTGTGTAATTTTGTATGTATAAAATTTTGTAACCATTTCACTCTCTACTAACCCAAGTTTCAGACATTCTGTATCTGACTGTCCAAAGTTAAATGTGATAATTTTCAAAAATTGATGCATCTAAAATCACAGGATAACCCCAGGAAACTTTCCTGAGTTCTTCACATTTAACAGTTCCTCACATACAATAAGGGGTCAACAGTCTTTCATTTAGTGAAGAAAAAGAAATAAAAATGGAAGAAGCAGTGCTAAAAGTTAAGTAACTTAGGACTTGATTCAGGAAAGAACATCGATTCTCTAGGCTCCCAGCTCTACGACTAAAATTAATATTTAATTATTTGGGGCTTGTCTGATGGTGGAAATGACTGGCTTTACAAAGACACTATTTTCTGCTTTGACAATCCCTAGCTTCTTGTAACTGTACTATGCAGACATCCCAGTCTTCCCTGTACTGGCCAACTAGATTATCTCAGGATGTGATCCAGTGGCAGATCAAGCTGGCAGATCAAGAGTGATGTTTCATTTTAGACTTATAGCTAGGCTTAGTTGGTATGGGCCAATGCTAGTTAGTATGGGCCAAAATGCAACCACACTTTTAAGAGCTTAGCAATGTAAGCAATGTAGCTTCAGTGCCCAAAGAAGTTCTATAGCACAATTTAACTAACAAATGAAATCACAGACAACACAGTTGTTTAAATTTATGTAACAACAATACATTGTTAATTTTGATAGACTCAAAAACTGTCATATGAACCAAAATTCATTCTATATGTAAAGCAGCAATTTTGGTATAGAAGTAACATTAAATCCCCAAACATAAAAATTCTATCATGCTATGAGAGATTATATAAAGCACTTTCTACTTTGCCAACAAACAGTTTATATGTAAGATATTAGAGAGTAGATTTCCAGGTAGGAAGAAGTCCATTGAAATATTTTTATATCTCCAGAACTAAAAATTCAGTGACTTTAGCTCCAAGCTTTAAAGTTAATATTCATCTTAGAATGAATATTAAATGAAAAATACATTTCAGGTAAATTAAAACTGATGTTATTGCATAGCAGTTATGCAGAGATTATTTTGGAAAGTTATAAAAAGGTCTGCTAAGGACTTGTAACCGAAACAGCATGTTAACATGTCTGCCTCCCCAGTGCAGAAATGAGGGAGAAATAGCATACAAAAAATCTCCAGGTTGAGACAAAAAAAGAGTGATTTACCAAGCAAAATCTGATAAATATGATTCAAGTGCATAGTTACCTTAGCATTTTTGCAGAAAAGCACAGCAGAAAGATGAAGCAAGTGAGCTGAGTTTTCAATATGCAGTCAAGCTAAGAGTGGCTTCAACAAAAACTCCACTCTGGACTTCTGGAGGGCAGACATCAGGTTACTTACAGAATTAACTCAGAAGGAACCTTGCAAAACAGCCCTTAAAAACAAAGGGGTCCAGGAGAGATGGACCTACTTCAAGAAAGAAAACTTGAAAGCACAGGAACAGGCTGTGGCAATGTGCTGGAAGATGAGCCGCTGGGGTAGAAGGGCCAGCTTGGATGGGAAATGAACTTCTGAATGAATTAAGGGGGAAAAAAAGGGTGTATCATCTTTGGAAGGAAGGAGAGGTAACCCATGAAATACTTAAGGATGTTGCTAGGTCATGTAGGGAAAAAATCAGAGAGGCAAAAGCCCATCTAGAGTTTAGACTAGCCACTGCTGTGAAGGACAACAAAAAATGCTTTTACAAATATATTAGTGGCAAGAGAAGGGGCAAGGACAACCTCCACTCCTTAGTGGACATAGAGGGGAATATAGTAACTAAAGATGAAGAAAAGTCAGAGGCACTTAACACCTTCTTTGCCTCAATTTTTAATAGCAGGATAGGTTGTCTTCTGGACAACTGGCCTCCTGAGCTGGCAGATGGAGCCAGGGAACAGTATAGTTCCCCTGTGATCCAGGAGGAAGTAGTTAGGGACCTGCTTATCCACTTTGATCTCCACAAGTCCATGGAACTGGATGGGATCCATCCTAGGGTGCTGAGAGAGCTGGCAGAATAGCATAGAATAGCATAGCATAGCATAGCATAGCATAGCATAGCATAGCATAGAACAGAACAGAACAGAACAGAATAGAATTAATCAGGTTGGAAGAGACCTTCAAGATTATCGTGTCCAACCTATCATCCAACACTATCTAATCAACTAAATCATGGCACCAAACACCCTATCAAGTCTCTTAAACACTTCCAGTGATGGTGACTCCACCACCTGCCTGGGCAGCCCATTCCAATGGCCAATCACTCTTTCTATGAAGAACTTCCTAACATCCAGCCTAAACCTCCCCTGGCACAGCTTGAGACTGTGTCCCCTTGTTCTGGTGCTGGTTGCCTGGGAGAAGAGACCAGCCCCAACCTGTCTACAACCTCCCTTGAGGTAGTTGTAGAGAGCAATAAGGTCTGCCCTGAGCCTCCTCTTCTCCAGGCTAGGCAACCCCAGCTCCCTCAGCCTCTCCTCATAGGGCTTGTGCTCCAAACCCCTCACCAGCTGGCCAGCTTGGTCAGATGAGCTGGTCAAGCCACTCTCCATCATTTGTCAACAGTTCTGGCTCACTGCAGAGGTCCCAGATGGCTAGAAGCTGGCCAACATGGTGCCCATCCACAAGAAGGGCTGCAAGGAGGAACCAGGGAATTACAGGCCTGTCAGCCTGACCTCAGTGCCAGGCAAGATTATGGAACAGGTCATCTTGAAGGCAATCACACAGCACTTACAGGATGGCCAAGGGATCAGGCCCAGCCAACATGGATTTAGGAAGGGCAGGTCCTGCCTCACCAACTTGATCTCCTTCTATAATCAGGTGACCTGCCTGATGGATGTGGGGAAGGCTGTGGATGTAGTCTACCTGGACTTCAGCAAGGCCTTTGATACTGTCCTCCACAGCAAATTCCTGGCCAAGCTGTTGGGTGATCAGTTGGACTTTATGATCTCAAAGGTCTTTTCCAACCTGGTTCATTCTATTCTATTCTATTCTATTCTATTCTATTCTATTCTATTCTATTCTATTCTATTCTATTCTATTCTATTCATTTGCTTCTAACTGAGTTGATCTGGAAAAGTTAATGCTGGGGGAGAAACTTTAACCTACCACAATATGCTTTCATGAAGTTGTTAGTCCATTCATATTTTATTGCTGATGAAAGAGTACTGTGCCATGATTCAAAGAAAACAAGTGAAATCATTGAAGTCTACACTAGTTAATCAGACATTGGTCCTGGAAAACATAACATAAAACCTGATTCAGAACCTTTTGGCTAAAAACTAAAGGAGAATAATATGCTTAATGCCAGTCAAAACAGTGTAATAATAATAATAAAGTCTTGTCTAAACCATTTGATTTTCTTTTCATGAGATTATAAATTCAGCTCACAAATATAAAGCTTTTGCTGAGTGCTGAATTCTTCCTGCAAAACCTCTCATTAAAAACACCTGTACACACACACAAAACTGGGATAGCCTAATATGAACAAAATGTGCTCTAGATGCATAATTACCATCTCAAATACTATTGGTGGGGTTTTGATTGAAGAAGGTGTTTTTGTCAGCGTTTAGCAGAAATCAATACTAGTCTCTTGTCTGAAACCAAAAAGGAACTTGGTGTGTCTTGTATCAAACAACTGAAGCTGTAACTGTTGCAGAGGGAAATTAGGAGAGACCAATCAAATCCTGTGGAGGCAGAGTGGTGAGCTGATAGGTCAAACCTCAGTCCACTGTTGCCCCCCCAAACTTGCTCACCTGCCACACAGAGGGCCTCGCTCGAATTCCTGTCTAATGTACTATTGCCCTCTAAACTTTCTCAATTGCCTCCCTGAATGTAATCCTGGACCAACTAAGGCTTTATTAGGGTAAATGTGTGCACTTACCTTTGTTGACATGCCCCCCACAGATCAAGACTCTGACTCAAGACAACAGTTGAACATCCAAGATTGGTGATATTTCTCTCTCTCTCCCTCCAGTCTTTTTTTTTCCTGTCACTTCTACTCAATCTTTCCTTGATAGGCATCATCCAGTTTGTTCTAGAGTAGTAGATAAGGAAAAAACACCTGTGTCAATGTGTTTTTATATACAACACTTGTTGACAGTTGTTAGAAAAAAATGCCAACAAACCAATGTTTTTTGTATTGTTCCTCAAAATCATTGTCATGACTCTACTGCTGTTGCAGCTCTGCTGTGTAGGAATGTCCCTTTCCAAGGGAATATAAATATTCACTTCCTTCATGGTCCACCAAGTGATATAGTCCTATGATATACAACCTTTCCTGCAGAAATACTCTAGAGATTAATTTTAAGTTGCTGTTGATAAAATACAACCATGATCAAAGATAAGTGAAATTATATTTAACATGAATGTTAAACATATAGAGTCATCTAATGAGTTTACAAATAAACTAAAGAACATCAAAGTAATATTTTCTTACGACTATAAAAGAACTCTCTTCATAAATCAGGTGAACAATCTTGTTTTCAAATGATACCAAATCCCCAAAAGTGCATTGCTTAATAAAATTATACTACTTATTAAGTATAATATCTTTCTGAATACAAATGAGCCTTTAAATGAAATTGAAAACTCTCAAGTTAGAAACTAGAAGAAACATTGTCACAAATAACATTTTTCCCCAACATGGATTACTCAGTACCAGTACTCAGTACTAAGTACAATTCTTATGTCAGGCTACTACAGGATGGTCTTTTCATCTAGTCTCAGCTTTTATAGTATCTTAAGTGCAATAAATCATTTAAATACAGATACTGAAATACAGCTATTTTTTATTTATTACTGGATGTTTCGTTAGTCCTCATAATTAGGAAAAAAATGTGAATAACTCTTTCTGATGAGGTATCATTAACCATTTTTCCCCACAAAGCATCTATCACAACAGCAAAGAAAAAAACCAAAATGTTAACAACTGGAAACTTTGATGAAATGGAAGGGATTATGTAAAAGTAGAGACATGGATTTAGATTTTAAAGAATATTTTGTATTTTATTTTGAGAATACTCTAATGCTGTATTTCTATGCTGATTGATTTTAATGGTGTAAGCATGGATGGAGCCAAAAGGATTATGGTAAAGTGTGGGTTTTTTTGTTTAGAGATTGTTAGTTCAGAACTTTTTTAAATCTGATGAATTTAAGAGAAATCTTCACTTGGTAAGTTGTTGCAGACACTGTTCTGAGGGCAGCTACTGGATGTATGAAGAATGCATAATTCCTTAGCTGAACAATTCCTTATGATGCTGCATAGAGCGAAACAGTAACATTCTATCTGCCAGCTCTCTCAGCACCCTAGGATGGATCACATCCAGTCCCATGGACTTGTGGGGATCCATGTGTTTAAGCAGGTCTCTAACTACATCCCCTTGGATTACAGGGGAACTATACTGGTTCATGAAGCTGTATTTACAAGCAAGAACTACGCTCTACAATGGACTGCAATGAATATGTAAAAAATATACAGTATATGCAATATTATAAAGATATTTACAATTAGCAAACAACATGAAAACCCCCTGGTCAGAGACCAGGGAAGCTGTTCCACTGCCCCCCCACACACACTCTCTACCCCCCTGTACCAGACGGAAGAGGAGAGGAGAGAATGCAGGGGTTAGACTTAACTAAACAGCTCAACCAAAGCCAGCTGACAAGCATGTTAATCTCTCATGAGCAAAGCAAAAACACCAGAGATCAGGAAAGAAGAGAGAATTGTTATGGTACAGCTTGTCTTATTCTAGATATTTACTCAATGAATTTGTTTAGAATAATCTTTTGTTTTCCTTTTTACATCCAATAGTGATTTATTTATGTTTTTCTACTTTTCTGCTCAAAATCTGTAACTTAATTTTAAAGGCATAGCCTAAAACCACCACACATATTGAGGTTTTTCCAGCAATACTCCCTACCTTTTGAACTCAGTTTTCTCCCTGCAAAATATTTAGTGCCATGGAAGCCTTTACCATAGGCTGTTTTCCACTAATTGCAATAGGTCTCACAGAGGACCACAGGTAGCTATTGTTTTCTGGTGTGCCAGAAGGGCAAACTGGTTTTTAATAGTTGACTATGCAGTGCCAGATTGTACAAAACCTGTTCCCAAATTTCAGTGTGTCATGTAATCACAGTCTCTAAGTCTGGCTGCATAAGAACTGTTGAGTTGAGCTAATCTGACATTTTCTTTTATTCCTGAATGCATTCTATGTTAAGTAGCTATTTAAAAAGCAAGAAATAAAGCTTTGCTCTGCTGGCAACATCTACTATGTTCTTAATTAACTATCACTCTTAGTTCATATAAGGATTCCATAACTATTTTAAACAGTAATCATTCATGAAATTAGAAGATCCATATTCAGCATCTAGCAGCTCGTGCAGTCTAATTAAACAGGTGAGGGTTATCATCTATTATGGAGAAGATTTGTAAATAATTATTTCAGTTACTGGCATAGAAGTAACACTGCAACTAAATAAAACAGCCTTCCTTGCTGATGTTTTTAGGATACCAGTTATTTAAAAATCACTTTCTCAAGATTTGCATGGTAAAATTCAGTTCTTATTCTGATGCTAAATTTATCTCATTGATTCACCTTTGAGGGCAAGCCACATGGATACCTTCAAATTAGATTGCAGGGGTTTGGTTTTATTGTTTGTAGTAGTTTGGTCCTGGGTAGGGGTCAGATGCCCACCAAAGCCATACTATCGTTCCCCTTCTTAGACAGGCGAGGAGACAGAAAATATAATGAGACACCTGTGGGTCAAGATAGAAGCAGTTTAGCAGGCCAAAAAAGAAAGCAAAGGCCCCATAAGGAAACAGGAGTAAACAAAAATATTATTTTCTACTTCTCATCAGCAGACAATGTCTGGCCACTCCCCAGG
The DNA here is from genome assembly GCA_015227895.2 of Colaptes auratus. Lineage (NCBI taxonomy): Eukaryota > Metazoa > Chordata > Aves > Piciformes > Picidae > Colaptes > Colaptes auratus. Next base: position 83,893,012 of record CM037631.1, on the reverse strand, counting down.
AAGCAAGGCTTCAATACACATACCTGTTGCTCCAAAGAGCAAAGACCACTAATAAATACCCCCATACTTCCTTCTTTCACTTAGATTTTAGATCTGAGCTGGTGTCATGTGGTATGGAATACCTCTTTGATCAGTTTGGGTCAGCTGGCCCAGCCATGTCTCCTCCCAAGATCTTGCCCACCCTTCAGCCTACTGTTGTAGGGGCAGAAATGCTGGAAAAGCAAAACGTTGGTGCTTTGTGAGTACTGCTCGGAGGCAGCCAGAACACTGTTGTGTTCCAGCTAGCATTACAAAACAGTACTGTGAAAGTTACTTCAGGGTGAAATAACTCCATCCTCAACCAAACCAAATGCATTGTTGCTGCTTTGTGTGTTTATTTCTTCTTTTTTGATGTTTTAGTTTGTTTTTTTTTCTTCTTAAAGTCATAAAGCTCTTAAAATGCAAACTTCATCAAACATATAATTATGGATTGGTTTTAATGCATAGCAATTAAATCAGTGCATATGTTTTATTTTCTTTATTGGAGGCCAAAGAAGACAAAAAAGAATAACCATAAAGTGTTAGATATGAAGGGGGAAAAATCACAAGTTAGGATTTTACTCTGTAAAACTTATTAAAGAATGTCACCAACAGTAAATTTCTTATGTTAAAAGCAGATTATTATTTAATTGAATGCATTTCTTCCTTGATAAAACCATAAAGCAACTTCTTGTTGACTTATGTAATATTTTTGGTAATATTTTACAATAATTTTTAACTAATTTGTTGTCTATTGTTGTAAATATCACCTAAATAATTGGTGAGGGATTTAACAGTCAGATAACCTGGTATAAACTGCAGTGTGCTATGAAGATACATAACATAGCAACCTGATGACCATTTAAGTTGAAAAAGTATGGATAATATACTAGGGTTAAACCACAACTATTGCTCACTTTGAAAGTTTACTCATGAGTCTGATCCTGTGACTGTGAGAGTAAACTAATGTTCTAAAAACTAAAGCAAATTATGAATGAAAACAAAAATTAAAATTGTATTACATCATGTACATTTTTGTACTAAGAGTGAATGGAAATACGAAGTGAAGATTGGTTAATTTACATGTAGAAACAAGAATGAAAAGAAATTTTAAAAAAAGGGAACTGGTTATTTATATATAGAAATATGGAGGCTTTTTTAGAGTTTTGTAAGCCTGACTAGACATTTCAGCTGCCTCAATCTGTTCATAGTTTAAAAAGACATGTATTTTGGGAGCATGATGAGGGCTGGAAATCTGTCATGTTTGAAGGTGGACTCCCAAAAGCACTAAGTTCCCCATCTAATCAAAACTTTGGACATGGCTTATACACAGAGAGACATCAAAACTGGTCAGAGGCATACTTAACATCCTTGTAGATTAAGATCATTTATTCTTAATAGGATCCTTGCAGATGAAGTAGGAATGCATTTACCCAAATACATAAATGTGCACTACATCCTAATCATTGAATAATCTTTCTTAACATTTTTGATTTTGTGATGATTTTCTCATAATCTAAGGGGGAAAAAAACAAGAAAACCCTCCAGCAAACAGCCAAAACCCAAGCTATTTTCTGAGCAGTTGCTCCAAATGGTTAGTAGAATTAGAAATACATTTCAAAACAATATGTAGATTTTATGTGTGTAATTAGTATTTCTGTTAATGAAATATATTCACATAAATTCTTCCACCCATGCAGAGGAATGTAATTGAATCTCATAGACATCCGTTACTGGAATTGATCATTTCCATCTATAATGAAGTCAGCGTTATTTTAAATGTATGGGTTTGGGTGAATTTTTGTGTGGTTCATTTATTTGTTTTGAGGGTTTGTATGTGTGGTTTGTTTGTATGTTTGTTTGTTTGTTTGAGGTGTGTGTGTTTGTTTTGCTTTGTTTTGTTTTTGTATAAATTAGAAGTCTGCGCCTGGTGTGATTTTGATCTGAATCATTAAAAATAACCATTGTGTTTCTATCCAAGCAAAGCCTATGTGATATTCACGCATCACAGTTGTGTTTATAATAGCTGCATTTTCATTCACTTGGAATGGATGAAAAACCATTTTTGATTACTGGATTTTACTGTGCTTCAGACTACAGCATTAGAGACTTTCTTCTCTACTTTATCGAAGAGTAAAGGAAAATTCACATGGAAGACCTGCATAGAATCTATTTGGCATGTTTGAAAAGGATGTCTTTCAGATCCTGACAGTTTCTGTTCAACTTTCCTATGTATTTTTTTCTTAAACATTGAGAGTGACAGCAACCAAGGTCTCCAACTTCACAGTATATGAGATACTAAAAGTAGTTAATAAAAAAGGCGTCTCCTATCTGTTCCTAGATACTTTCTAGAATGGCTGTTGCATATGAAAACAGCAGACAGTACAAATCCTCATTTATACTGTTAGTGGACAAGTTCACAGAGCTAGGATGAAACTCTACTAACCACTTCAGGTTCTCAGTTCCATCCTGTCACATGCAATGCATCTGCTGATTAATACAAAAGAAACAGTCCATAGGGTTTGGATTTTTCTGGTGTCCACTCACTCAGATTTGATGAAAATTTTGTTAGCTCTGTAAGTTTGATTCAGCTGAGTGTCCTGCACAATTGCTAAAAACTGAAGGGTATTTCGCCTAGTCTCACTGCCACTCAGAACAGTGTGAGCTCCTTGTAAGAATGCCTGTAGAATGCCATTCTCTGTACAGATGAGTGTTACGAATATGCCCTCAGAAATGAGCGGCAGAGATATCAATGAAAAATATATGTTAGGTTTATTTTTATATATATACAAACTCTGCAACGGGGTGTAAACAGTTCCCCTTCACAGGTATCGATATTCGGTTAGTGAAACTATCTTTACAGAATGTTTAGGTATAGACACTTAAACTAAATGATTCACAGAACTTAGGATCAACACTGATTTGGAAAGCGGCGGGGGAGGGGGTTGGTCAGTGACCGGCGATCCTCCACCCGGAGCGATTTGCACGCTACCCCAACTGAAACTTTATGAAGAAAGGCTTGGCTTACTCACAAGCTGAGAACTTAGTGAAATCTTCCCTTGATAAGGTTTATAGTCCTCAGAACGTGGCACGGATATACCGTAATGAGAACACAGGAAATGGCGCCGACCGCGTGGCTGCGCCACGTGGCTGCTGCTCCCGGGATACGGAGATTCCCCCGCTCGAGGTGGGGGCACTGCGGCAGTTCAGCAGCGCTGGTTCACACGGGTTACCAGGTTCTCTCCTGTGGTGATGGATCATGCAGCAGTTGATCCCACGGGGTACTGTCCACGGCACTGCACGCAGTTGGGTGGTGGTGGCAAAGTACCACGAAGCCTCTTGGAGCACTGGCTTTAGTCCCGAGTAAGGTGAACCACAACAGCACTGGTGCGCACACAGATACAGGCTCGAGCACAAATGTGTGGGGGGGTTCATCACCAAACAACCCCTATTTATCATTTGCCCCAGTGAATACTGGTCCAATGAGCATCTGTTGCTAACACCAAGGTTAACCAATGAACTGGCAGCTAAATATGGTGTAAGCTTATGCCATGAACAGGGAAACAAACATATAGCCTGGCCCTTGCCTACCACAGGGGTGAGACCACGCCCAGGCAGGCAGTTTACCTGGACTCAGTGGCGCCAGGATCCCCCCTGCTGCCTTCAGAAAGGAGGGGGGGAAAAAGGAGGGTTAATGCACAGAAGAGTACGTCCTAGAAATATTTAGGGCACGATCCTGGCCATAAGCATCATCCACTACAATGAACTCTAGAGGATTTATATCATCTCTGTCAGCTGCATGGGGAATTAAACTACTGAGCCAGCCAGGCATCACTAGTAGATTGTTTCATTTGATGTATTATGTCCTGGAGATGTTGAATGTCATCCTCTACACTGGCTGATTCATTGGTTATGTTGAAGCAACACATGCCTTCAAAATCAAAGCAGAAGTTACGGCATCAAAGGAGGAAACACTCCCCTGTCAATAGGCAGTGTAATGTTCATTGGTGTACAGACATTACCCACTCTGAAAAAATAGCAACAGGAATACTAATATCAAAATCACTTAGCATAGTATAATTCTGTAATACAGATATTGGAATTGCCATACCAACAAAGCATGTTGTCAAAAGACATGCAGCTGTTAATCTTCCCTTAATACAAAAGGCAGACAAGTTAGCTACTGTAGAGGCTAATCAAATCCACACGTTGATCTGGTGGAAATGCAACTGGGGTATGTGTCTGTTACCACATGATGAGCCAGCCTGAGGTAAGGGACAAACACAAGAATGTAATCTTTTCTTGGTATTACATATGCTGTTGCTCCAGGCCCTTCAGCTAATATCACTCGGAGTTTGATAGCCTGATATAGGATAATTTTCCACACACACTGAAGAGCTATGGTTTGTGCTTTTTCCAGATTAAACTTCAATTTTGGGTTGGGTTCACAACATAAAAACCTGTTTCAATATTATCTAGAAAACACAAAACTATTCATAAAATATGAAAGAAATTAATAAGTATATATATTTATATATAAATATATATTTTAATGAATAAAATATATAGAATCTGGTAGAAGTAGAGGATATAAAATAAAAGGAAAAGCTGAGATACAGAATCCCATCATCTAAAATTCCCAGTGTTTATTATATGAATCTTTGGATCTAGGCTCGTATGTTCTGGTCCCACCACACTATCTGCCAGTGTAAACAAGTCAATTTTCCCTGCACTTATTCTTTTGGGAGAGAATGAGCTGTTCTAATGCTTCAGGTGTGCTATATTGATCAGCATATTTGCAAAAACCAGTCCTGATACATTTCCACCCCATCAACAAGGGCGGAGAGCCACTTGAAAAAGTGAGTTGTTGAGGAAGGTGTCCAGCCTGGTTGAGTAAGGACCTTTGGCTGGACTTCAAGAACAAAAGGAGAGTCTATGGTCTTTGGAAGAGGGGACAGGTCTCTCATGAGGACTATAAAGATGTAGTAAAGCTATGCAGGGAGAAAATTATGAGACCCAAAGCACAGCTAGAGCTCAAATTAGCTACAACCATTAAGGATAATAAAAATGTTTCTATAAATTCATTAACAACAGAAAGAGGACTAGGGAAATCTCCATCCTTTATTGGATGCAGAGGGAAACATAATGACTAAGGATGAGGAGAAGGCTGAGGTGATCAATGCCTGCTTTGTCTTGGTGTTTAGCACTGGAAGCAGCAGTTCCCTGGACACCCAGCCTTGTGAGCTAGAAGTCAGGGAGGTGAATCAGAATGAGGTCATCACAATAAATAAGGAAGTGGTCAGTGATCTGCTATCCTTCTATGATCAGGTGACCCGCCTGGTGGATGTGGGGAGGCCTGTGGATATGGTCTACCTGGACCTCAGCAAGGCCTTTGACACCGTCCCCCACAGCAAACTCCTGGCCAAGCTGGCAGCCCATGGCTTGAAGGGAGCACACTGCATTAGGTTAGGAACTGGCTGGAGGGCCGAGCCCAGAGTGTGGTGGTGAATGGTTCCACATCCAGCTGGCAGCCAGTCACTAGTGGTGTACCCCAAGGATCAGTGCTGAGCCCAATGCTCTTCAACATCTTTATTGATGATCTGGATGAGGGCGTCGAGTCCATCATCAGTAAATTTGCGGACGACACCAAGTTGGGGACAGGAGTTGATCTGATGGAGGGAAGAGAGGCTCTGCAGAGGGACCTCGACAGGCTGGACAGATGGGCAGAATCCAGCAGCATGAGATTTAACACATCCAAGTACCAGGTTCTGCACATTGGCCACAGCAACCCCATGCAGTGCTATAGGCTGGGGTCAGAGTGGCTGGAGAGTGGCCAGGCAGAGAGGGACCTGGGGGTACTGGTTGATTGTAGGCTGAACATGAGCCTGCAGTGTGCCCAGGCAGCCAAGAAAGCCAATGGCATCCTGGCCTGCATCAGAAACAGTGTGGCCAGCAGGAGCAGGGAGGTCATTCTGCCCCTCTACACTGCACTGGTTAGGCTGCACCTTGAGTACTGTGTCCAGTTCTAGGCCCCTCAGTTTAGGAAGGATGTTGTCTTGCTGGAACCTGTCCAGAGAAGGGCAACAAAGTTGGTGAAGGGTTTGGAACACAAGCCCTATGAGGAAAGGCTGAGGGAGCTGGGGTTGCTTAGCCTGGAGAAGAGGAGACTCAGGGGTGACCTTATTGCTCTCTACAACTACCTGAAGAGAGGTTGTAGCCAGGCAGAGGTTGGTCTCTTCTCCCAGGCAGCCAGTACCAGAACAAGAGGACACAGTCTCAGGCTGCACCAGGGGTGGTTTAGACTGGATGTTAGGAGGATGCTCTATACAGAGAGAGTGATTGCCCATTGGAATCGGCTGCCCATGGAGGTGGTGGAGTCACTTTCATTGGAGGTGTTCGGGACGAGGCTTGATGGGGTGCTTGGTGCCACAGTTTAGTTGTTTAGGTGGCTTGTATTGTATTTTATTTAGGAGGGTTGGATTGGTTGATGGGTTGGATGCAATGATCTTGAAGGTCTCTTCCAACCTGGTGGTGTATTGTATTGTATTGTATGGTATTGTATTGTATTGTATTGAATTGTATTGTATTGTATTGTAAATCCATGCTGGCTTGGCCTGAGCCCCTGGCCATCCTGTAAGTGCTGTGTGATCGCACTCAAGATGACCCGCTCCATAATCTTGCCTGGCACTGAGGTCAGGCTGACAGGCCTATAATTCCCTGGCTCTTCCAACTGGCCCTTCTGGGCACCACGTTGGCCAGCTTTCAGTCTTCTGGGACCTCTCCAGTGAGCCAGGACTGCTAAAAAATGATGGAGAGCGGCTTGGCCAGCTCACCTGCCAGCTCTCTCAGCATCCTAGGATGGATCCCATCCGGTCCCATGGACTTGTGGGGGTTCAAGCGGCTGAGAAGATCTCTAACACTCCCATCCTGGAACAGAGGAAGACTATGCTGCTCCCTGGCTCCTTCTGCCATCTCTGCAAGCCAGCTGTCTGGAAGACATTCTGCCCTGCTAGTAAAAATTGAGGCAAAGAAGGTGTTAAGTACCTCTGCCTTTTCTTCATCCTTTGTTACAATGTTTCCCTCCATGCCCACCAAGGAGTGGAGGTTGTCCTTGCCCTTCCTCTTGCTATTAGGAATTGGATGTTTAGGTGGGTTGGATTGGTTGATGGGTTGGACACGATGATCTTGAAGGTCTCTTTCAACTTGGTGTATTGTATTGTATTGTATTGTATTGTATTGTATTGTACACACACAAGTATATGGGACAGGATAGGCTACACCCAAGGGTGCTGAAGGAGCTGGCACATGTGCTCACCAAGCCACTTTTCATTATTTACCTGAAGTCCTGGCTAACTGGGGAGGTCCCAGTGGACTGGAGGGTAGTAAATGTAACAACCATCTACAAGAAAGGAAGAAAGGAGGATTCAGGAAAACGATAGACCTCAGTACCAGGGAAGGTCATGGAACAGGTCATGTCAAGTGCCATTACAAATCATAGAGAGAACAACCAGGGGATCAGGCTCAGTCAGCATGGGTTTATGAATGGCAGGTTCTGCTTGACCAACATGATCTCCTTCTATGACAAGATGGCCTGACTGTTGGATGAGGGAAAGGCTATGGATATTGTCTACCTAGACTTTTGAAAAGCCTTTGACACCGTTCCCCACAGAATTCTCGTGTACAAGCTGGCTGTTACTGGCTTGGATGAGCACACATTCTGCTGGTTAAAGCGCTGACAAGGGAAACAGGCCCAAAGAGTGGTGGTCACTGGAGTTAAACCCAGCTGGCGGCTGGTCACAAGTGGTGTCCCTCAGGGCTCAGTGTTGGGACCATTTCTCTTTAACATCTTTATTAATGACCTTGATGAAGACATAGAGTGTTGTGGCAGTTTAGGCTGGTGCCTCCTGTTCCTGCCACATAAGTTACACCTCCGGTGTCCAGAGTGTCCAACCCAGTAGATGGACGCAGGAAACAGCGTATTTCATACCCAAAAATTCTGCACCCTATAAATCCATCTGCAGTCATTCCTCCATCTTTCTTCCCTCTCTGCTCCTGTGGGAGATGCTCTCCCACCGTTACCCAATAGGGGGCATCTTAAGCCTGTCTAGGCCTAATGCCAGGAGGAGAAGTTGGGAGGAGGCAGACTCAGACTTGGCCAGCCTGAGACTAGCCTAACAGTGGAGGAGGAAGAAAGAGCCCTGAGGGTTTTGGGTATATCCTCAGGTGGGGAGAAGGGAAGTATTCGGAGGCCTTTGGGTGTAGTGTAAGGGACTCTGTATGCTTTGGGATTCTTTGTCACTATACTTTGTAGTTTCTAATTGCTCTTCCATTTAAACTTTCCATCACTTTGTAATCCATTTGCATGAGTGTCATTCTTTTTCCCCTTTCAGGAGCAAGAGAGGATCTGTCTGTCCTTAAACCAGAACAAGTGTGTCATCAGCAGGTTTGCAGATGACACGAAGTTGGGAGTGTTGATCTGCATGAGGGTAGGAAGGCTCTACAGAGGAACTTGTTCTATGGACTAGTGTTAACGGGATGAGCTTCAACAAGGCCAAATGCCAGGTCCTGCACTTGGGTCACAACAACCCCAAGCAATGCTACAGGCTTGAGGAAATGTGGCTGAAAAGCTGTCTGGCAGAAAGGGACCTGGGGGTTCTAATCGACAAGCAGCTGAATATCAGCAAGCATTGTGCCCAGGTGGCAAAGAAAGCCAATGGCATCCTGGATTGTATTAGAAATTCTGTGTCCAGCAGTAGGGAGGTGATTGTCCCCTTGTACTCAGCTCTGGTGAGGCCACACCTTGGGTATTATGTCCAGTGTTGGGCACCTCAGTACAGGAGAGAAGTGGAAGTGCTGGAGCGAGTGCACAGGAGTACAACGAAGCTGGTGAAGGGCCTGGGGAATAAATCTTATGAGGAGCAACTGAGGGAGCTGGGGCTGTTTAGTTTGGAAAAGAGGAGGCTGAGGGGAGACCTCATTGCTATCTACAACTATCTGAAAGGAAGCTGTAGAGAGGCTGATGCTAGTCTCTTCTCACAGGTGATTAGTGATAGAACAAGAGGGAATGGCCTCAAGCTATGACTGGGTAGGTTTAGACTGAACATCAGGAAAAAAGTTTTTCACAGAAAGAGTGGCCAGGCATTGGAATGTGTTGCCCAGGGAAGCAGTTGAGTCACCAACCCGGATTTGTTTAAAGGTCATTTGGATGTGGTGCTTGGGGATATGGTTTAGGAGTGAATTTGTAGGGTAGGGTTATTGGTTGGACTTGGTGATTCTGAGGGTCTTTTCCAACCTGAATGTTTCTGTGATTCTGTGATTAAAGAGAATCCATATTGCATTCAGAAAATCCTTTGCCATCTGTTTCTGGTTTTGTATATATTTTTATTTACCTTTTTTCCTTATACCTTTGTAACCTTCCTCTCAGTCAAATGCATTTTATATTTTGTTAAACTTACATTTTTACTTCCAAATTGATTCAAGCCTATTTCTTTCATAATTTTACCTCTCTTTTCTCCTGCCTAATTTGTTTTCCCCTACCAGGAAAAATGGAGAGGGGAGGCAATCTAAATATGTTCCATTTGAGCTTTTGGACTCCAGGAAAGCTTAAACCACAATACAAGAACATTCTGTATTTGTTTCCCAGATGGTCCTGAAGTTACACATATAATTTCTCTCCAGATATTTGCTAGGGTGCCTACATTACCACTAATATTAGTGACTGCTGGTATAATCAAGGGTTTTAGTGAGGCAGGTGCTTGTTTCAAAAGCTGTGTTTTGCACTTGTTATTGCCACCCTGTCCAAATTGAATCTCATAATCAACACATGAGCCATTGATGTTCTCAAAAATGTTCCCAGGCACATCAAGCTAAATTGATAAGATGTATAGCAGTACAGGAAGCAGTGAAAGAAAAAAAACAGCCACTAACAAGCACTAGACTCTAACACACATTAAGACAAGATAACACCATGGCAAGCACAGAAGCCTGCTGATTAGTAGCTAAACAGTAATGAAAGGTGTAAGTTCTATCTAGCACACTGTAATCAAACCTGTTGTTATCTTGAACTCTTCATGCCCCTCATTGGATGCCAAAAATGACTGTCATAGTTTAACCCCAGGTGGCAACTAAGCATTACAGAGCCACTCACTCATTCCTTCTCCCACCCCATTTATTAATAATACATGCTATCAGCTTTTGGATAGTATCTTGAAACCCATGTCACCACTCTGCTTGAGTAGTAATTACATCTTGCAAAATTGCCTTTGCATCCTGTAGAGTGTTAACTTTCCCAATTTTCTTTTTACTCTGTAATGTAACCACTTCATGGTCAAGAGGTCTAAGTCTGGAGGTTGTAGCCAGGTGGGGGTTGGTCTCTTTTCCTGGGCGGCCAGCACCAGAACAAGAGGACACAATCACAAGTTGCAAAGGGGGAGGTTTAGGCTGGATGTTAGGAAGATGTTCTTCATAGAAAGAGTGATTTGCCATTGGAATGGGCTGCCCAGGGAGGTGGTGGAGTCACCACATGAAGGTGTTTAGGAAGAGACTGGATGGGACACTTGATGCCACGGTTTAGTTGATTAGATAGCATTGGATGATAGGTTGGACTCAATGATCTCAAAGGTCTCTTCCAACCTGGTCTATTCTAGTCTAGTCTAGTCTAGTCTCCCCATTAACTTCTCTGAGAAGAATCTGATGTCATTTTCAACATCAATCCTCTAAGACTGACAAGGGACTTGTTCTGTCTTGTGTCAGACAACTCAAGCTGAAAATGTTACAAGAGCTGAATTAGGAAGAAGATGGATCAAGACCTGTAGAGGCAGAGCAGCAGGCTGCTTTAATCTACCTATCCATTATGGCTGGAAAACATCCATTTGAGCATGTACTGTCTGACAGGTCAAACTTCAGACTACCATTGCCTCCTGAACTTTCACCTGAAGATCAAGCAAGACAACAATACTGGATCAAAGAGTTGTGAAACTTCTCTGTTTTCTCTCTCCATACCTCCCCCCAACTCCCCCCACACACACACTTTTCTAGCAACTTTTTTTCTCTTTTTCTTTTTTTCTTTTTTTTTTGTTGATAGATTTCACCTAGTTTGTTCTAAAGTGGCTGACAAAGAAATAACTCCTGTGCCAAAGTGCATTTATCCATAACAGTTGTTGATAGTTGTTAGGGAAAAAAAACAATCATTTGGTTAGTATTTTTCCTTAGGGTCATTGCTATGACTCTACTACTCTTTCAGCCCAGCTGAGCAGGGCTAGCCTTCATCATCAGCTGAGTGGAACAAGGCATTTAACTTCTGTATTGTTCCTTAGAGTAATTGTTAAGACTTTTACCACTGTTGCAGCCCTGTTTAGCAGGATTAGCCCATTCGGGGGATTACAAAGATTCACCTCCCTCCCTGTCCAACAAGTAGGACAAGGCATCTACAAGCTTCCATTTTAGTTGTCTGCAGGATAATGGCCACCTTGTTATCTTTTTTAGACCATGCTTCTGGTGGAGCCTGTGTAACCAGGAAGTTGACCATGGGGGCCCATCTCTCAGAGATGTGCTATCCCAGTATATGCAGAATCACTGTCATGGCCTCTCCAGCCCCTACCTTATTTCTAGCCATGCAATGCTTGTTCCTGGATCCTGCTGACTATGCCAAATGTTTGAGCTGACAAAGAAAAGACACGGGAACAAACACAAAACCACAGATGAAATACAAAGAGTAAAATTGGTTTTGTTACCTTGCCAGTGGGGGATCCCCAAAGCAACACCCTGATAAAGACATAAAGTGCTAATGAAAACACCATGGAGCTTGGTCCTTGAAAGAGGATCACCAAGCCTGCTGTTTGCACCTTTATTTCAGGGATTTGTACAGATGTAGTTTACAACTGTACTTTTGTCTTTCCTGCAGCTGGACAGAATCTCAAGCATGTTAAATATGTTAAATAAGGTGCCTCTGTCACCTTATCTAAACACAGATGTTCTACTTGCCAAAGCACACAAGGCAAAACAATTATTAGAATGATGTATATGTTTTTCTACACCACAGCTACAAATCACTTGAGTATGTTTAAAATCCTACTTTCCAATATTCTTTTATGTTTCCACAGTCTCCAACTTTTTTTTTTTTTTTTTGCTACATGGATTACGTTACAGAAAAGGTGGAAGCAGAACTGACCGGACAGCAGCAATGGGAAAAATGGTTGTCTCAATAACAGTCTTTCCAAGCAGTGCTATTGGAAAGAATAAGATGTACGTGTCTGCTTTGTGCTGCTTATGCTTTACCAGATTTATCAGCAGTGAATAACCTACTGTGCACTTGGACAGTTTCCTCTTTTAGAGCTTGTGCTTCCAGAAAATATGTTCTTTCACTTTGCCTTCAGAAGGATTGTAATCTTATTTCTGCAGTCCCACATCTTTCCCTCTGGAACAGGCTCTTCACATAATCACAGCTACCACATGATGGATTGGACTTGATGATCTCGAAGTCTTTTTCCAGCCTGGTCTGGTCTATTCTATTCTATTCTATTCTATTCTATTCTATTCTATTCTATTCTATTCTATTCCCAAGGAAAACTGCTTTTAGATTGCATTGTTGCAACATCCTGTCCAGAAATAAAGATTTCAGGATCAAAATATTGTGTGTGAAACCTTATGGAAAATTTGAGCAATACACTCCAGCTTTCATACCAGCTATATCTCACCGGAAGAACATATAGCAAGCTGTATAGCTATGTAGAATCCTATTTAGCACTCTACTCCTAGTTCTGCAGACTGAAATGTCATTCTTGAAGTTTCTTTGTTTTCATATGGAGGAACAGTATTTTCTTTAGTGATCAATTAATAAGTGAACACTTGAGTAATTTCCATTGCAATAGGGTATTACTGCTTTGTGCCACTCAAAAAAAAAGATTATTTGAAGGATATGAGTTTTAGATAATTGACTGTCACAGGTGTCTGGCAATGCTTGTACTAAATTTCATTCTCTTTTTTCTTGGGAAGGTTGTTTGCACCATCTGGCTGCTTGTAGAAACTTACATTCTCAGAAAACCCTTTGGCTTCAATTCTACCCAGTCACACACTTTCAAAATAGTGATACAGCCTGAACTGGGATATTTTGACTGGGGCTGTACCACTAAATGAGATCCATTCTGGGAAAGGAAACAGTGATCAGAAGAGATACTAGAAGACAAGTTTTGGTGACTCAGTACTAGCTCTAGAGACCATCCTTGCCTGGATTCTGACAGCAGTTTAGGCAGAAAGCTGTAGCAGATTTAAGCCAGATAAGTGAATTAGATTATTAAAGACGAATAGTGGAAAGCATTCAACAAGTCCAAGTGTCATGCCCTGCACTTAAGTCAAAATAACCCTGTTCAATGCTTGGTTAACAATGGCTGGAAAGTGTAGAAAAACACCTGGGGTTATTGATCTGCAGCTGACTGAATATGAGCCAGCAGTGTGCTCAGGTGGCCAAGAAAGGCAATGGCATCTTGGTCTGTATTAGGAAGAGTGTGACAAGCAAGACAGGGCAAGTGATTGTCCTCCCGTTCTCAGCACTCATGAGGTCACACCTCAAATACTGTGTTGTTTTGTGTCCCTCATTATAAGAAAAGCATTGAGGTGCTGAAGAGTGTCCAGAGAAGGGCAACAAAGCTGGTGAAGGGTCTGGAAAACAGGACTTATGAGGAGCAGCTGTGGGAACTGGAGTTCTTTAGTGGGAAGAAAGGAGGCTGAGGGGAGACCTTGCTCTCTACAAGTACTTGAAAGAATGTTGTAATGAAGTGGGTGTTGGTCTCTTCTCCCTAGTAACAAATGATATGGTAAGTGGAAATGACCTCAAGTTACACTTTAAGTTGCACCAAGGTTCTCAAACACTTGAATAGGCTTCCCTAGGGAGGTGGTGGTTGAATCCCCATCCCTAGAGGTGTTCAAAAAATGCATAGGTGTAGTGCTAAGTGACATGGTTTAACACCATAGTTGATAGACTTAAATAATGGTTGGACTTGATGATCTTAAAGTTCTTTTCCAAACAAAAAAAAATCTAGGATTTTGTGATAGTTTCCTTTCTGTTCTGGGAGGACAATGCATGTACTAAATCCACAGTGTTTTGCTTCATTGTGCTATTGCCTCTGAATCTGGCTGCAGTTATCCATATTAATTTTCATTTCTTTCTTACGTGGCAGTTTCAAAACAGAGTGTTTTGTCAGTTGACAAAACTGTTCTGAAAACAAGGTGAACAGGAAGATGCCTGTTGGAAGTGAAATTATGTAAAACTGTATCTCCTGCTGTGCCACGTGTACATGAGTAATGATTCAACATGAACATCTGTATGATTATAAAATATAGCAAAATAAATATAGAGCTTCTAAAATGCTAAATGAACCAAAACAACCTAAATTCAGAGCATTCCACAATTTGGTCTCTGTATCACCCTGAACAGCATAGATAACCCAGGAGTTTATAAGAAAAATGTAAATATACACAGGAACATTATAGCATTTGTTCACACTATGAGCTGTCAACAATCATGCATAATTTAAGATTTCAACTGTTAACAATTTAAATATGCTTTTTTCTCAGCTTGAGCAGCTGAGTTTTCTGAGATTACAGTTGGTCTCAGCAGCATCTTGTAAATAACCCATCCTTCCCCTGCACAGAGTGCAGTCTTAGATTTCACACATTAAAGACCTAAATTACAGACACTGGTCTGCTTCACTGTTGTAGCATCATTATATGATCTAAGTTTGTTAATGAAAAAAATATTGTCAAAATATCAATAACATCAAGTTCCATTTGTGACACTGACATATAATAACACATTAAAATATGTAAACACTGATCTGAAGCAAAAAGGCCCAAAGAAAAGCTCTTTCGGGGGCTTTTTTGAAGCCAGGAAAAGCACTGTCCCTGTGTTGGGAACTAAAAGCTTGTGGGTGGGCTGCTGAGGTAGCATGGGGAATCCAGTACCACCCACTGTTGATCACACCTTCAGACTATAAGAAGCCTCAGGGAGGTCAGTGACAGAGCAGAGGGTGAGCAAACAGGGCTTGTGTGGTCCCTAGTGGTGCTGTAGCTGTCTGCAGATGGAAGGTTCCCTGGAACCAGTGAAGCCTGAAGAAAGAACTCCCAGAAGATGACTTGATGACCTGACATGGTTATAACACAGCCAAAAGCCACTGTCAGAAGGAATGTGACAACTCAGACTGAGCTCCTGTGAAAAAACATGGCAGTGCAGGTGTCTGGCGGCAGGGAGTGCCTTCCCCTGGCACTTGTTCCAATGGGAGGCAGTGGCACTGCCTGTCTGCAGTGTGAACAGACCAATGATTTGCTCAGCCAGGTGGTGGAGCTGAAAGAGGACGTGGTAAAGTTGAGAAGAATCAGAGAATAAAAGAATGAAATAGATTGGTGGAATCACAGTCTGCAAAGGCAGCAGGGTGGAGGCAAGGAAGTGGCCTAAGAAAAGAGGGAATATGGATACAGGTCCCTGCTTAGGGAGGCATACAAACCCCTCACCTCCCCAGTTACCCTTACACAACAGATATGGAGTATTGGAAGTTGAGTGCCAGAAAAATGAGGATGTAGAAGGATCCATAGATTGTCTAGAATGAGTCAGTCTGGCCTATGCATTAGGACTTCTGATGTTATTAAAAAAAAAAAAAAAGGAAGGTAATTGTTATGGGAGACTCCCTTCTCAGGGAAACAGAAGACCCGCCATATGCCCATATATAATGGTTTTGCTCTGGCTGGGGGCCACATACCCACAAAAGCTGCTGTATAGATGGATAGGGGAGAGGGGAAAATAACAAAAGACAGTAATAAGATAGGAGCAATTTAATAATAATAAGCACAAGCAACCCTCCCCCCCAAAAAAACCCCATTATTTTAACAGATTGAGAAATCTGAAGAAATCAAGAAAGAAGGAAATAACAGAAATGGAGAAATCAGTATTATGGAGAGAAACATCAGTCTTACATGTGGCAGTAGCTTTGTAATTACTATATTTATTCACGACACAGTCTTTTTTAATGTAGACTGTTCTCATAATAACCTCAGAAGCTTTGCTACATAATGAGAATATTCACATTTCAGCTACCAAAGAGTTGTGCTGTGACAGAGACACTGTTTTAAGGTTTACTTTCTTCGTGCTCTGTACTACATACTAAAATAATTACTCTTCTTGGATGAAATCTGCAAAAAATAACTATTAAAAAACCCATATTGTAAAAAACTCCATGGTTTCTCAGAACCTACACCATCTACTGCCTAACTGCAGAGGTACCAAAATCCTTGGAATATGCAGTATCACCATCAAAATACCCTACATTATCTACAGGATATATGTATATTCATGTACCTCTTCTGTTCAGCAAGTACTCATCTCAGTCAGACTATAGGATCACCTAGCTCAGTCACTTAACCGAAAAATAAAGTCTGTTCTAACATCTTTTAGGTGGTTGCTGTAGCCAGAAGCTAATAAAATTGACTATAGCCAGAAAGCCAAAAGATTGTTCTCTCTTACAATGTCTTGCTGAAATTTTTCTATTTTCATGGGCCATGGGAACAAAACTATACTTATATATCCCAGGAGCTAAAATACACTCTCTCTTATCTAGATAAAGACTCTCAACAATATATCTTTATGTTCCTAAATAAGAGAGAGATAAAGAATGATCCCTGGCCTCAAAGATAAGTAGCACAGAATTTTATGTCCAAGTGCCTTTACTCTGGTCCCTTTTCTCTGAGGTGGTTCTCAGTGGCCCAAAGAGATTCAGCAAGCAAATCAACCACTGTGCTGTGTCAATAATCATGGTTCTCAAGCTCATTCTCTAGCCCTCTCTTAATAGCATAACCATGCCCTCAGATTCTATATTGGGCTCAAAAGTGTTTTAAAACTAGTAAAGTAGAGCTTTTCCATGAAGCTGGGTACTCCAGTTCCTAAACTAGGTGAATGTATTTGCTTTCTGACGTATTTAATAATTCTTGACAAACACTTGATGTGAGGATCTGAATGTGAGGTTCATTAAAGCATTCTTCTGAGATTCTGAAGATGGAAGTCCCAAAGGAGAAAGAAGACCTTAGCCTAGCTATACCACAACCAAAGCTTAGTGCTCTGACCCTTAGATTACATCTTCAATCTTTCTTTTGTTTATGCCTGAGGTGTGGTTGATCAAAGTGCTTCAGTCTCAGTAGAAACATTTCTATCTTTGAGTTGTGTTTTTTGGCCTTCTTGAGAAACACAGAACTGAGGCTTCATAGTTCTTTCTTTAATTTTTCCACTGGTTAGGTTATGTGCCTAATTATGTACCTAGAATGTTCCTAATTTCTGCACTTGATGATACACTTCTAGATCAAAGCTTATTTCAGTTTTTCCTAGTTTTGTGGTCATCTTCCATTGGTACCACTGAATTCTTAAGCACTGTTGTTTGAGAAATACCGATGGATAAATTCTCTGTCTGTTGTAATCCTAAAAACTATTAGCTGTGTTCTTTTATTCCATTTAGCTAGAACAGATGGAAAATAATTTAATCATGTTTTTTTTTTCCAGTGTGCCCCAATGACGCTTTAATTTAATCTTCCTAATGGGTTCTCAAACACATGAAATTCCCTTTGCACTGGACACTGAAATAAATTTGATTATTCTCTCCCTTTCCCCTGCAGAACACACTGTTAATTACAGGAGAACTAAACCACAGGACATTAGTGTGGCAAATAATGACTGAACAGTTTTGTGTTAATCAGTTTAGAATAAATCATAACAATAACTTCATCCTCAATTTTTGATAATGAGAATCATAAAATCATTTTGTTTGGAAGAAACTTTTCAGATCATCACATCCAACAGTTAACCCAGCATTACTAAGTCACCACTAAACTACACATCTATATATCTTTTAAATACCTCTGAGGATAGTGACTTCATTGCTTCCCTAAGCAGACTGTTCCTGTTCCTCACAATTCTTCTGGTGAATAAACTTTTTCTATTATCCAATCTAAACTTCCCCTAACACAATTTTGAGCCATTTAATCTTTTCCTATTGTTTGTTACTTGAGAGAAGAGACAACTATCCACCTCCCTACAAGGTCCTTTCAGGTAGTTGTAGAGAAGGATAAGGTCCCTTTTGAAACTCCTTTTCTCCAGGCCAAAACAAACCCAGCTGCTCTTTATGAGATTTGTGATTTAGCCCTTCTAATTTTCTCCCTGCATCATCTCACAATATCTTCATAGTCGTCCTTAGTGGCGTGCCCTTTCATAGGCCATAAACTTTACTTTTGGTCCTGAGTTCCTGGCAAAGTTCTGTGTTCAACCAGGCCAGTCTTCCTCCCTGCTTGCTCATCTTACAGCATACCAGCATGGCTGCTCCTTCCTGAGGATTGTCTAGCCTTCCTGGACTTCCAAGGGACTCTGTCAACCAAGCTCCTCAACAGATAGAAGTCTGTACATTGTTTCCCAGTCAGAGCTGGCAGAGCTTTAAGCGCCCTTCCTGCCTGCCTTTCTGCATGAACTCCGTCACTATGCCCGGGCTGATGCACCATGCTTTGCTTGCTCACTCTGGTTCCTATACTCCCCAGTGACATCTTTCATAGGCATGTTGCCCTGGCAACATGCAGGTCTCATCAACCTCTCTCTCCGGAGGTGCTGGTTCCTGGTGGCTATCTGATTCCATGATGTTTCCTACCTTAGAAAAACCTTGGGAAACACTGTACACCAAGATCTACCACCCTCTGCAGGTCAGGCCACCTCTGGGGCAACTTCCCTCAGCAACTGGAAGAATAATTTCATAATGCATCATAAGAATCACTTGATGCTTAGAAGTCTGACTTAACAATAAGGAAATAGCCAAAAATCATTCTGATCTAGGGATCACAAACTTGGCTTTGTATACCTGGTTTTCATCAATGAAATCTAGACCTGTTATCCCAGAAGGGAATTACAAGGCATTTGCATATTAGAGGAGCACAAAATTTCAAAATACTATAGGACTAGGTGGAATGGAGCAAAAATAGAAACAGGTAGATTGGATGTTTGGAAGATGTACCTCACTGTGGGGGTGGTGAGACACTGGAACAGGTTGCTGAGGGAGGTGGTAGAAGCCCCATCCATGAAGGTGTATAAGGCCAGGCTGGATGGGACTCTGAGCAACCTGATGTAGTGTGGGGGGGTCCCTGCCCATACTGTTTTTATTCTAAACAGTATTCTATGTGATATTAATAACTGAAACAGTAGCTCCTTCCTCATAAATTCAAGGCAAGCTAGATTCTCAGAAGAATCTAGGAAAGCCTGAGAATGGCAATAAGAGGATTAAAAACTGGTAGCTTCATTCAATCTATTTCGTTTATACAGCCTGTAGGTCCTTAGTTAAACTGTACCTCAGTTTTGGTACCTTCAGGGACATCAGTTTCCATCAATTCTCAACACAATTGAACCTAGGTGCCTTTTCACTATAGGGATCTTAGAGAAAGGATCACAGTTATACAAGTCCAACTGCTGCCAAACATAGCCCAGGTTTCAATGGACTTTATTATATCAGCATGGAAATGTAGTAGATTGAAATATGTGGAGTTAGAGAGGTAAAAGTGGTGGACATTCAGTCTACAGCTGTAAATCAGATGCAGCAATATAGGGGATATAGTTTCAAAGTTTAGTTTCATAGTTTCAGTCAGGGTTGGAAGGGACCACAAGGATCATCTAGTTCCAACCCCCCTGCCAGGGGCAGGGACACTCTACACTAGATCAGGCTGGCCAGAGCCTCATCCAGCCTGGGCTTAAACACTCCCAAGGACAGGGCCTCAACCACCTCCTTGGACAACCCATTCCAGCGCTTCACCACCCAAAAGGTGAAGAACTTCCTCCTCACATCTAGCCTGAATCTCCCCACCTCCAGCTTCATTCCATTCCCCCTAGTCCTATCACTACCTGATAGCCTGAGAAGTCCCTCCCCAGCCTTCTTGTAGGCCCCCTTCAGATACTGGAAGGCCACAATTAGGTCACCTCAGAGCCTTCTCTTCTCCAAACTGAACAGCCCCAATTCCTTCAGTCTGTCCTCATAGGAGAGGTGCTCCAGCCCTCTGCTCCTCCTCGTGGCCCTTCTCTGGACACCTTCCAGCACCTCCAGATCCCTTTTGTAATAGGGGCTCCAGAACTGGACACAGTACTCCAGGTGGGGTCTCACCAGAGCTGAGTAGAGGGGGAGAATGATGTGGAAATAACCAGCCTTACACAGTATGGCTGTAAGTCAATTACTGCCAAATAGCCTCAAGGCCTCAGTCAATGGTCTTCTTAGCAGAATAGAAAGAGTTATAGCAGTGAGCTTCATGGCTAGCACAAAAATGTCTCTGCTGTTCCATCATGCTGTTGAATCTATTTATAGGCTTTTGCATAGAAAATTATCAATTTTTTCTTCACTTCTCCATATTTTTTTTTTAATTAAAGACACGACATTAAGCCAAGGAGAGGAAAATGCAATAGGAAAAAAATATTGGGGTGCTTCTGAAAAGAAGTCTCCGCATTTACAGTTTCTCAGATCTTTCCTGTCTGCAAAACACATTCTGCCTTTTTCCAGAAAGGGAAGACTTACTTCAAACCCTTCCAGTGCCATGCCCATATCCCATACATATTGGCATTTAGCTACACTTTTCTGCACACCTCCAACACTTTGTTATGAGAAAGCTTTTTTATCCTGTACCCTGTCTCTTGATCAGTTTTGTAACCAGTGAATACTTTTACTGTTTGCACAGTAAAGTTTTCTTTCTGGCCTGTTCTGCTAGAGATAGAAAAGAAGAAGGAATGAGAAGGCAAAACAATCTACACTCTCATTGAAGTTAACTATGGAAGGCAGAAAGGAGAGGCATACACCACTAAAAATATCATGGTATCCTGTAGCTAAAGCCGTATTTCTGTTTTCAACATGGAGGTGATGTTCAGTATTTCCCCATTCACCTCAGCTTGCTCCTTACAGAACACCGGGAAATTCATACTATACTGTCTGAGGAGCTTCATGGGCGATACTCTCTTATCTACCAGTCTTTTTTAGAAGAGAAAAGGCAACAATTACAAGTTGTGAAAAACATCTGAGTAACATCCCCACAGCTTCTAGGAGTAAGTGTGGAAGCCAATGGAATAGAAGGCAATGCATCACTTCCTTGTGGCTATGAAACAGTAATAGATAGGACTGGGAGATAAAAAGCTAAGAGGGGAGAACAAAACAAAAACAAACAACAACAACAAAAAGCCAGAAGGATAGAGTTAAAATAGCTGGGGAAATACGAGATAACCCACAAACAAAGAATAGACTGCATTCTCAAAGAAGCCATTCTCTTCAGAAATAATATAAAGACATCATGCCACAAAACCTTGAACACCGAGAAAAAGATGATTCAACTTATACAGTAAAACAAAAAATAAGCTGTATTGTGTTTGGCTGAGCTGATACTCTCCCCAGAGTATCTTTCATTGTGCTGTGTTTTGCAGTGATGTAGCTGTGTGTTGATAGCATACCAGCGTTTTGGCCACTGCTGAATTGAGCACAAAGGGTGTGGTGTTCCATTTTCCCCCCAACAGCAGGCTGAAGAATGGGCAGGATCTTGGAAGGGGAACCTTCTGGGCCAATAACTGAAACTATCCAAAGGGCTAGTCCATGCCAGCTCAGATACAAAAGACAAGTGAAAGAAGTGGGGGGGGTGCATTTGCTGATGGTGCAACAGCTACATGTATTGAAGCCCTTCTTTTCAGGGAGTGACTGAACCTTGTGTGCTGACATGAAGTAGAGAAGAATATCTTTGTTTAATCCTGCTTCTGTGTGGGGCCTTAGTTTTTCCTTTGCATCCTATTAAATTGCTTCTATCTTGACTCACAGGCCTTTGGTTCTAGTTTCCCTCTCCCCTGTCCACCTAAGTGATAGAATAGCTTGGGTGAGTATCTGAGCCCCAGCCAGGGCCAAACCACCACAAGCAAAATAAAAAATAATCAAAAAAGGAATACAAGCATTTTGGGTGAAGTAGTTTCATACCACAGTGACAACAACAGTATGATGTTTGCATAATTTCCAGGACTCCTCAGGGTATAAAGCAGCTGTTAGAAAGAGCTGGAAAAAAGGAAAGGTAAACATACAAGATAGCCGTCACAAAAGAATCATTCATTTTCACTAAAGGAATTAATATGATTTACTACAGGTGCTTTTCTGTATGCATTAGACTTTTAATCACAGCTAAGAAGAGTAGAAATAAGAAGTTGAATCAAATTCTTATGTCACAACAGGACAAGGACTATGTTTCTCAACTAAGTGGGAAAAACCAACTCCTTCAGAGAAGGTTCTTACAACAGTTGGCTGTAACTATGACAGAATTACAACTACATATTTCCTGAACACTTTACATATCTCCTAACCTTAGAGTCATATCTTTACCATCTGAGGCAGGATACCACCCTGCTTTTATTAAAAGGTATAAGTCAAGAATGGGACTCAAGATACCAATATAACTAATAAATGAAACATAATAATGACAGCTGTGTGCTTCATTTTGGTCTCTGCACAATCAGGAAAGATTCAGTGCGATACAGAACTGTTATGGAATTACAGGACTGAATTGATAATTATTTGGAAAATTATTGGAAAGCTGATGAAAAACCATTGCATTGCCTTCACATTGCATTGCCTTCAGGCCCAGCTGTACCACAATTTCAGAGAAGTAAGAGGTAAGAAATTCCTTCCAATCCTTGAAGTAAATAGAGAAGACTATAATATATTGTTTTAGTGCCCCTACCATTCTTTCTGTGTAACCAGAAAAAGAAAAATGCTTGCAGATAAACTGGCAATTAATTCTCATCCTTTAATGGACCTGCTCCTTTTAGCAGTGTTTCTACCTCATTTGCAGTGTTACAAGAAGCCTCATGTTAGTCAAACTATCCAAAGAAGAAAGCTGATGATGTCTGAAACTGATTTCAATAGCCTTTTTGAGCACTGCTAGCATAAATCGCTCACAGATTGCTTCGTTGATTGTCATTCATACGTGAACTTGGGAAACAGATTTCATCTGTTGCATTGATTAGGCAACACACAAATGTGAAAAAAATCTGCATGTCTTAAAAATATACTCAAAACACTTTAGAACATCAAACAGTGGATTTATACATTTGTATTTTCTTTTCTTATAAAGATTTTTGAAATTAAATCTGTAATGCTGTAACAGAAGGAAACTGCATTGCAGCAAAATATCTTCCTTCACATTTCCCAATATTTTGAAGTATCACAGACACATCCATAATAGCTCTTAGATGGGAGTAATTGGATAGCTTTGTACTTCCAATGAGGAAAATGATAAGCATTAAAATGTCATCATTTAATTATCTCACAGGTGTATGTCAAGTGGCTATCATTAAACATGAATTAACATATATATTCTGTGAATTTTAAACACAATGGTCAAACTGGTTTTATTTGCTAATATTGACTAGCAAATACAAAAAAAGACTGGCTACGTGGGGAAAATTCTAGTTAAATGCTTAAATTAAACCTACCTGAGCTTACCTGAAAGCATCCAAGTGGAAAATTAGATAGCTGATTCCTGTGGCTGCAACTCCATTAACAGTTTCTAATGTATTTTTGGAAAAATTTCTCAACTTTTATTTCTAATAGGATTATTCAGGAGAAGAAACTGTAATTTTTGCAACTTAATACTATTTTGTACATTTATATTTATAATGTAATGTATTTATATGAAAATTTTAGGATCTATAAAGCCTCCTTGGAAGATATTGATTGGATTATTTTGTGGATGGGTGGCATGAGCTAGAAATGTGTGCTCACAGCCTAGATCAGCTGTATCCTGGGCTGCATCAAGAGAAGTGTGGCGAGTAGGTTAAGGAAGGTGATTCTGCCCCTCTAATCTGCTTTTATGAGACCTCACCTGGAGTACTTTGTCCAGCTCTGGAGTCCTTCAAACAGGAAAGGCATGGACCTGTTAGAGCACGTCCAGAGGAAGGCCTTGAAAATGATCAGGGGGTTGGAGCACCTCTTCTTTGAGGAAAGGTTGAAAGAATTGAAGTTGTTCAACCTGAAGAAATTAAGGCTCCAGTGAGACCTTATTGCAGTTTTTCAGTACTTAAAGGGGACTTAACCAGAAATATTGGGACAAAGATTTTAGCAGTGCAAGATGCAAGGAAGAAGTTCTTCCCTGTGAGGGTGGTGAAGCACTAGAACAGGTTTCCCAGAGAGGTGGTAGAAGCACCATCCCTGGAAACATGCGAAGTCAGGTTGAACTGGGTTCTGAGCAACCTGATCTACTTGATGATGTCCCTGCTTACTGGGGGAGAGTTGGACTTTTCACAGAAAGCATTCTACAATTATTATACGTGCCTTATAACATTTTTGCATTTTAATGTTAGTCCTCAAATTTTATCTTAAAGTGTTTTTGTTTTAAAATTATCAGAAAATGTACTTCAATAGTGTAGCAGAAATCTGAAGCTGATGTAGAAAAATCAACAAGGCATTTAATGTTTTATTTAAAGAGACAATAATTTCACATCCTGTTTGTTGATATAGAAATAGGAACAGCAAGAACTATTCAGAACCATTTTCAATCAAATAAAACAAGGTTGTATCTTTTTAAGTGATTAGTGAACACCATAAACTCTGTTTTTAAACAAATTCCTGTGCATATTAATTCTTACTAAAATGTATTTTTATGCGTAGACCAACACATTTTTTTTCACTGTTTCCTTAAATAAAAACAAAAAAGGAAACTACAGTACTGTTTATATGTTATTTGGGTAGTTTGGAATAATCATGTAAAATTAATTATTTAAAACAACAGTACTTCCATAGATGGGTTGGATTGTGTATATCTATTCCTAAGTACTGTCTCAGTTGCCCAATGATAATGGTTTAACAATAAAAGCTGTCTATAAGCAGCATTCTATCAAGATACAATATACTGCATTTTTGGCACATGGTGTAATTGTTATACACAATTGTGAACTGAGAACTTTCACTACAGGGTTGCTTTGTATTTTCGACTCATAAAAATAAAATTCTGCTGTTAGCTTCAACTTAGCTGTAGGGATAATTTTTACTCTTAAGTAAATAGTCAGAGAATGTCAACACACAGGTTATTGGCATAATTAGAATGTTTAGGTATATACATTCTATGGTGAACACCACAAAACCTGTCAGCAGCTAGAATTAAAAAAAAAAATCTCAATTGCATGAAATTCAGTAAGGCCAAATATTGTGTCCTGTACTTGGGGCACAACAACCCCATGCAGCACCACAGGTTTGGGGAGGAGTGGCTGGAAAGCTGCCCAGCGGAAAAGGACTGTTTGACTGTGCAGTCTGACAGCCAGCTGGCCAGAGTCAGCAGTGTGCCCAGGTGGCCAAGAATGCCAACAGCATCTTGGCCTGCATCAGGAATAGCATGACCAGCAGGAGTAGGGAAGTGATTGTGCCCCTGTACTCAGCACTGCGAAGCCACACCTAGAATATTGTGTTCAATTTTGGGCCCTCACTACAAGAAAGATGCTGAGTTGCTGGAGCAAGTCCAGAGGTGGACAATGAAGGTGATGAGGAGTCTAAAGCATAAGTCTTAAAAGAGACATCTGAGGGAACTAGGATAGTCTGGATAAAGGGAAGCTGAAGAGAGACTTTATTGCTCTCTACAACTACCTGAAATGAGATTGTAGCAAAGTGGGTGTTGGTCTCCATAGTAACAAATGATAGAACTATTGAAAATCACCTGTAGTTGCTTAAGGAAACTTTAGATTGGATGAGAAAAAAAGCTTCTTCACGGAAAGGTTTACCAAACACTAGAATAGGCTCCCCAGAGAGGTGGTTAAATCCCCACTCTTTGAGGTGTTTACAAGATGCATATATGT
The DNA here is from genome assembly GCA_015227895.2 of Colaptes auratus. NCBI lineage: Eukaryota > Metazoa > Chordata > Aves > Piciformes > Picidae > Colaptes > Colaptes auratus. The sequence continues at coordinate 83,867,136 of CM037631.1, read as the reverse complement.
GGTGCTAAAGAACAGTTTGATATATAATGGTTGAATTCAATGATTTTAAGGGTCTTTCCTAAACAAAACAAATTTATGATTCTGTAAAATCATACTACAGTAGTGTGAGCCTGCATTTACAGGTGGAACTGTGGAGGACTATGCATCTTACTTCACATTACTCTCCACTATACATTTTATATAGGTTTTAATACTGCATGTTAAAACAATTAGTAAAATGTAAAGTGATGTCGGGATCAATTGTTGCAGGAAAATATTGTCCTACATTTTATTTTACTTCAGCAGTGATCTGTGAAAATTCTGTAACTTCAGTCATTCAAAGCATACAGTCTAGCAGCTCTTAAACCTACAATTTGACACAGTGAAATGGTGAACCTAGTATCATCGTGTGGTTGCGCTCAGCTTGATGACAGGGCATGAATTTAGGTGGAAGCCAAATAGATCACTATCAAGATGCTTTGTTAATATAATTAATTGCTGTTTTCTTACCTTCAACACAACTTTGCTGACAAACGATTGTATCTCAGGATGACACAATCCAGTTGTATAGTTTCTGGAATATACCTTTAGTGCAGCTTTATCTAAAATATCTTACTATAATTACAAAGCCATCAGTAGCTAGGAAATATAAAAATATAGAATCTAAATGTCTGTTGGTTACAAAGTAGAAAAAAATTCATTAAATGTGAATTTCTATTTTCTCAACCAGAATCAAAGTATTGCTACATAATAGAAGTAACTAAATAACTAAAAGGAAATAGGAAATGAGTGTATCAAAGATTAGAAAAATCAAATTGAACTATATATAGATTGTACAGTAGATTGTACACTGAATTTATGAAAGCTCTTTATCTGAGGACTCCACAGATCCCTGAAAAATATTACAATGTTGGGGGGGGAGTTGTGTGTGTGGGGGGGGTTTGTGTTTGTTTTCTACTTTTTGTTTGTTTGTTTTTTACTACTTGTGCTTTGAAGACTTGAAACGGAGGGTGTGTGTACTTGTAGTAATTAAAAAGTCATGGGACCATACAAGAGGACCGGGATTTCATGTCTTTATCCTGGTTAAACTTGAAATTAGCCAATTGCCCTCTAGATACCTCAATTAGAGTTGCTGCATGCCATTAAGCAATTCAAGTGCTTCATCTTAGAACATTTAATTAGTGCATTAAATCATCGTTATTAGTCTCCAGTGCATGTATTTGGTTGACCAGTATTCTGCTTAGAATTGCACCATTGGTTCTAGAATCTATAGTGTTATGGGATAATTTAAGAAGAAAGGTGTCATGAAACCTTTTATTTCTAACCATTTCATAAATGTTCACAGTACTTATTATTTAAAGTGTAGTGTTTGGTATTTTAACACCACATTAACAAAACCTTGGCTCACTCAGTCGGGAAAGCAAATGGAAGCTATATTTATCACAGTATCACAGTATAACCAAGGTTGGAAGAGACCCCAAGGATCATCAAGTCCAACCTGTCCCAACAGACCTCACAACTAGACCATGGCACCAAGTGCCACGTCCAATCTCCCCTTGAACACCTCCAGGGACGGCGACTCCACCACCTCCCTGGGCAGCCCATTCCAATGACGAATGACTCGCTCAGTGAAGAACTTCCTCCTCACCTTGAGTCTAAACCTCCCCTGGCACAGCTTGAGACTGTGTCCCCTTGTTCTGGTGCTGGTTGCCTGGGAGAAGAGACCAACCCCCTCCTGTATACAACCACCTTTCAGGTAGTTGTAGAGGGCAATGAGGTCACCTCTGATCCTTCTCTTCTCCAGGCTAAACAATCCCAGCTCCCTCAGCCTCTCCTCATAGGGCTTGTGCTCAAGGCCTCTCACCAGCCTTGTTGCCCTTTTCTGGACACGTTCAAGTATCTCGATGTCCTTCTTAAACTGAGGGGCCCAGAACTGGACACAGTACTCAAGGTGTGGCCTAACCAATGCAGAGTACAGGGGCAGAATGACCTCCCTGCTCCTGCTGGCCACACTATTCCCAAGCACACTATTTACAAGCAATAACTACACTTTACAATGGACTTCAATGAATATGTACAAATATACAGGATTTACAACATTATACAGGTATTTACAATCATAAAACAGCAAGGAAACCCCCCTGAATGGGGTAAAACTGCCCTGCTTCTCCCCTAGCTACCTCCCTCCCCTCCACCCACTCCCCGTTTAATTAGAAGAAAAGAGGTCAAAAATGTTAGGAGAGTACTGTTAGCTCAGAAAAGCCTCATTAGTTGTTAGCATTCTTAGCAGATAAGATCCTTCTCCATCAAAGCAGAGTCAGCAACCAGAGAGTAGGGAAAGGAACGAATGTGGGAAATGAGACTGCTAAGAGTCCCCTTCACACATCTGGCCAATGAAATTCATTTAGAATAATCTTTTGTTTTCCTTTTTACACCCAACTGTGAATTGTTTAAACTTCTTCACTCTTCTGCTCAAAAATATGCAGCTAACTTTTAGAGGCATAGCCTGAAACTGTCTACATGAACTTTAGATAGCAAAACAAGAATGCTTAAGGAATTTGAATTCACAGTAAAGTGAGTTAGGATAAGGAGCCTGCAAAATAACTCTCTGCTTAAAAATTACCCTCCCATTTTTTGCACAGAAAATATTTCAAGGGCAATAAAGGAGCAGATGTAGTTGAAACTAACAACATTGCTAATGTAATTAAAATCTTAATCTGTTTTTATTAGTCCAATGCTATACATTAAAAACAAAACTAAACAAAAAACAACAAAACACACAAAAAAAGCATTTATTAGAAAGGAAAAAAATCTTAATAATAACAGTTATATTTTCTCTGTCATTGTGTTAAAACTTCAGCTTCTCTCCATTTAAAGTAAAAAATTTAGCTTTATTTAAGAAGTGGGCAGGAACCTATAGCAAGCCATCAACATAGAATCAATAAGGTTGGAAAAGAACTCAAAGATCATCAAGTCCAACCTGTCACCCAAGACCTCATGACTACTAAACCATGGCATCAAGTGTCATGTCCAATCCCCTTTTGAACACCTCCAGGGATGGTGACTCAAACACCTCCCTGGGCAGCACATTCCAATGGCTAACAACTCTCTCTACAAAGAACTTTCTCCTCACCTTGAGCCTAAACTTCCCCTAGTGCAGCTTGAGACTGTGTCCTCTTGTTCTGGTGCTGGTTGCCTGGAAGAAGAGCCCAACACCCACCTGGCTACAAACTCCTTTCAGGTAGTTGTAGAGAGCAATAAGGTCTCCCCTGAGCCTCCTCTTCTCCAGGCTAAACAATCCCAGCTCCCTCAGCCTCTCCTCATAGGGCTTGTGCTCAAGGCCTCTCACCAGTCTTATTGCCCTTCTCTGGACATGTTCAAGAGTTTCAACGTCCTTCTTAAATTAAGGGGCCCAGAACTGGACATAGTACTCAAGGTGTGGCCTAACCAATGCTGAGTACAGGGGCAGAATTAATTCCCTGCTCCCACTGGTCACACTATTCTTGATGCAGGCCAGGATGCCATTGGCCTTCTTGGCCACCTGGGCACACTGCTGGCTCATGTTTAGGCAGCTGTCAATCAGCACCCCCATGTCCCTTTCTGTTTGGCAGCTCTCCAGCCACTCTGACCCCAGCCTGTAGCATTGCATGGGGTTGTTGTGGCCAAAGTGCAGCACTCAGCACTTGGATTTGTTGAATGCCATCATGTTGGACTCTGCCCATCTGTCCAGTTGGTTGAGGTCCCTCTGGAGAGCCCTTCAACCCTCTAACAGATCAACATCTGCTCCCAACTTGGTGTCATCTTCAAATTTACTGATGACTGACTAAATCCCCTCATCCTGATCATCAATTAAGATATTAAAGAGGATGGGGCCCAGAACATCCTGACTTCCTCACCACTTTTAAAATTTTTTAAGTTAGGATATCTTTTAGACATGTGTAATGTGTCATAGTAATTTCATTATTTCTTCTGATTCCATGCAAGATCATTCCTTCTTTTTAATCAGTAAATGATAACTGCATTTGTCTCTACCCTTCTAGTAATGCGATTGTAATATTTCTGATAGAAGGCAATGAAAAGATGTTGAGTGATGAAGATAAATCTCTTCCAGAGGCATACATGGTTCAGAATAAGAAATGTACTTGCCTATTTAATTGATCTCTGTAATGCTGATGTTCATTGTGACTAGAAATCACATGAACTCTGATGGCTTTCAATGTAGTCAACAGATGCTGATCTCACTTGCACTAATGCAAATCATCATTAATATTACCATGCCAGTCAAGCTTATAAATTGTGATTTTACAGTATATATATTTTTTCCTTCTCAAAAACTGCTTTTAACTTCTTATAACTATAGACTATCCAATGTGTGTAATGCTATCCTGCAAGTTTCACACTAATTCTGTAGTCAAATTTTTTTCCACCAGCCAAACTCTTTCTATGTTTTAGTGTGATTTCAAGACAGTCACAGTAGCTGGTTATGTAGTCATTTTCTCTACCACAGACATGTAACTCTGTACAAATAAAATCTAGGTTGAAGCATTGTATCTACCATGAAGATGAATACAACATTTAATAGCATGTATTCCACTTCTAGTGTTATTAAATGCTGAAGAAATAGCAGTGAATCGTAAAGGTTACTGATGGAGAAATTTACTAAATTACAGTATTCACACAATGAATGTGCTAGTTTAATTTTCACCACATCATTCTTCACTGCTTTTCTCTCTGAAGATTTTTTAATGTATTTTCACCTGATGCTGGAGAATTACAGCTTAGCAGAAAACAATGTGTAGAGAAAAGCTTTAATTCTTACTTGAATATGCATGACTGGGAAAAAAAAAAGACAATCCAGCTGATCTTTATTAGAGGCTTCTAACACTGTTGTACAATCACAGTAAGATGTGAAGGCTTCATAGGTTTTTAACAAATTTAGAAGCCAGTTTAGACAGAGATTAGGAAGTACTTTCTGCTGTAGCTATACGGTTATGCAGGAAAGAATAACATTTCTTGAATAGGAGAAAAGCTAAACAAAAGGAAGCCTGATTTTGTAGTCTAGTGTCAGATAGACTACCTTGGGAGGGAGAAGTGCTTATGTCTAGTATGTTCTTCCAATTTTCCTTCAGAATTTTATTCAGGATTTTTTAAATGCAAATGCAAAAGTCTCCTTGAAGAGTAAGTATGTTCCCTTAATGAACAATCTAGCAAGTACAGTACTAAAGAAGTATTGGAATCATGTACAACATCAAAAGATGTCACAAATATTTCACTGAAGGTAGGCAAAGATTAATCAGGCAGTTATGTTAACTCTATGTTAAGCAGTGAGAGCACGTGAACTATCATATTCATGATGAGCACTTTCATTGAGTCAGAAAATCAGCACACCTATGAAAATTTTTGAAGTGATCTTGTCAGACTTAGTATTGACTTCTCCAAGATACTCCTATGCAGTCTATAAAGCAGCAAGAAAAAGTTCAAAAAAAAGAGAACACAAACCAAACTAAGCCCAACCAAAAAGCCACTTTTTTTTCTTCTCAGACAAGAAGCATGTTTTCTGTACCCCATGAAAAGGGTAAGCACAGCAGAGAGTTTAGAATTTATACGAACATCTAAATCCATAAGAAGTCTCTTTTTCAGTACATAGTACTGCTGAATGACCTGTGTTTTAGATTGGTTCAGAAAAGTGAGCCAAAATGTGAATAAAACCATTCTGAAAACAAAAAAAAAGGTTATTTTAATCTTAGATGAAAATAGGATAAATGAAATAAATTGTCATGCAAAGTACCCTCAGTTCTAAATTATTATTTAATAATTTTTCAGAAATTTGACACAGCTAGTGCCAGCTGGTTTCAAGATGGACCTGTCTCTGTCCAAGTCCGAGACCATCAGTGACTGTGGTATCACCTCCACTATATTTTTAAGACCATGGAAAGAAATGCAATACCAGTTGCAGTGGGAAAGAGACAAGTGAGAATATGTAAGAGAAACAACTGTGCAAACACCAAGGTTAGTGAAGCAGGAGGAGGATGAGAGGCTCCAGGTGCCAGATATTTCCTTGTAGTCTACGGTGAAGACTATAGTGAGGCAGACTGTACCTCTGCAAACCATGGAGGTCCATAGTGGGGCAGATATCCACCTGCCATCCATGGAAGACCCCAGACCAGAGCAGGTGAATGCATCCTGGAAGGGCCTGTGACCCTGTAAAAAGCTTTCAATGAAGCAGGCTTCTGTTAGGAAAAAAGGAGAGAGAAGCCCACCCTGGAGTGGGTTTGATGCAGGACTTGTGATCCATGGCGAACCTGTGCTGGAGCAGTTTGTGAAAACCTCACAGCATAGAAGTTTGTGGAGAAATGTCTTTTGTAGGAGGGACCCCATGTTGGAGCAGGGAAGAGTGTGAGAATCCCTCCCTCTTGTCTTGGTCCAGAGAGGGAAAGAGACTTAGTTCTTTTGAATATTCCCATGTTTTGAAATTAGAGGCACAAACAAGGCCAAAATATCAACATTGAGGCTATTTATTAACAAAATAAAGCAGATAGATCAGAAGGAGAGAGAGAGAAAATAGAGAGAGAAGAGGGAGAGAGAAGAGGAAAAGAATTATAATGCCACAACCCTTACCCCGCCAAGACAGTTTGGGTCTGTGAAGGAAGGCTGCTGGAGCTTTGGCATGAAGGAGAGGTCATCCTTGTTGGCTGTGTTGTCCTCCACTGGAGGAACGGAGGGAGAGATCCCAACATCCAAGTCCAGGTCCTTCTCTGAGCAGCCTCTTCAGCTCCATGTGTTGTAGCAGGCAGAACTTAGGACATGGAGAGAGGGTTCCTCCTGGTCTGCTGCCTCCAGGCTACATGGTAATGTTTTTTCTCCAGTGTCTGTCCTTTACTGGTATTCTCTTTGTTTTTCTTCAGAGCAGGGATTGCCCGGGTCTTTTCCTTCTTCTGAGACAGTAGTTGCTCAGATCTTTTACACAGTTTTTAAGGTATGTGTCCAGGTGGTGAAATCATTGTCCTTTGCACCATCCTCCCTTTCTGGGGTATCTGATGGGTAGAGATGATCTTGTCTAGCACTTTCCAGAGAGTCATTATCCAGTGGCATCTGCCCAATACACATCAGCTATTGTCTGGGCAAGGAGCAAAGGTGATTTTGTCTTTGTTGAGCCACATCAAGAGTGACAAGATTTAGTCTCTCACACCCCTTTAAGAAGGAAGGAGTGGCAGAAAAGTGTGATGAACTAATCACAGCTCCCATTCCCCATTTCCCTGTGCCACTGGCATGGAGGAGACAGAGAAAATCAGGAGTGTAGTTACACATGGTGGGGGAAGGTATTTTTAAGTTTATTTTTATTTCCCATTGTGCTACTACAATTTTATTGATAAAAAGTTAAACTAATTTCTCCAAGATTAATCTGTTTTTCATGTGATGTTAACTGCCAAATGATCTCCTTGTCCTTATCTTGACTCACAAGCCTTTCATTACATATTCTGTCCTGTGTCCCTTTGAGGAAGAGGGGGATAGAGTGGCTTTGATGGGTACATGGTGTCCTACCATGGTCAGCTCACCCCACTGAATCATTAGGGAGCTCTAGATGCTTTTTATTTCTTGTAGTTTTTCTCAGTTTACTGTGTTACAGTAGGTCATTTATATGGTCAAGTCAAAGGCCTCGTATAAATGAATGAACTTATTATCACTTTTAAGTTACTTCGTATAGACCACGTCACAGCTGACTACCTAGACACAAAGGATGTAACATTCTCAAAAAAAAAAAATCAAAGCCATCAAGGCCTCCATATTGAACTCAGAGTAATGCTTTGTAAATACTAGACAGCGTGGGTATGGCAGCCTGCTGCCAAGGTAGCAGCTACAAATCTTTCTGCACTATTTGCCCTGGGGAATCAGAGTCATTAACCACTTTTAGATGCATAGATTTAACTGCTGGTAACTATCCTGGCTTGAACAGAATTAATTCTGTTCAGTGATTTTACTTTTCAGCTCAGTCTCTTCTAAGTAACTTCACTTTCTGAAATTAACAGTATCTTTTCACAGACAGCATCTGCTTCTAGTACTGTGTGGGAGTCCTCTCATAAACATGTAAATCACCTTGTGAACATGATGATTACATTAAGAACATGAGAAATGTCTCAACAAAGGTAAAATCACCATGAACAACCCGCCTGATGTGTCAGCTCTGCCTACCAAGATAGCAGTTGTCCAGGGGGTGTGGTGGACAGCAAAGAGAAGCAGAGGTCACTCAGTGTGGACCCCTGTAAGCCCACTGAGAGGTAGCTGGATGTCATGTGTGCATTGTAATATGACAAAGACATGGGCCAGATGGTGCTACAATGATGAACCAGGAGTAATATAAAACCCCTAATTTATGCCAACTTCAAATAAGAGAAACATCACTGAGAACATCACAATCTGGACGAATGTCACCCAGGACGTCACAAGCTGGAGGAATATCAGCTGGAGTGATAGACGAACAGCAGCCCAGGAATGTCTCCTCACCTTCCCACACAAGAAGAACTCTGGGATGGTAATTATACCTCCATCTCTCCCACACTCTCTTTCTCCATTCTCTCCCTTTCCTTTCCCTCTTTCTCTGTTTTCTTTGTAAATAATAAATCATCTCTTTTTGACATATGACCTCATTTATTTCTTAATTTCACTCTCAGAAACATTCATAGTTTAGTTTCATAGTTTCAGTCAGGGATGGAAGGGACCACAAGGATCATCTAGTTCCAACCCCCCTGCCAGGGGCAGGGACACTCTACACTAGATCAGGCTGGCCAGAGCCTCATCCAGCCTGGGCTTAAACACTTCCAGGGATGGGGCCTCAACCACCTCCCTGGACAACCCATTCCAGGGCTTCACCACCCAAAAGGTGAAGAACTTCCTCCTCACATCTAGCCTGAATCTCCCCACCTTCAGCTTCATTCCATTCCCCCTAGTCCTATCACTATCTGATAGCCTGAAAAGTCCCTCCCCAGCCTTCTTGTAGGCCCCCTTCAGATACTGGAAGGCCACAATTAGGTCACCTCAGAGCCTTCTCTTCTCCAAACTGAACAGCCCCAACTCCTTCAGTCTGTCCTCATAGGAGAGATGCTCCAGCCCTCTGCTCCTCCTCGTGGCCCTTCTCTGGACACCTTCCAGCACCTCCAGATCCCTTTTGGAATAGGGGCTCCAGAACTGCATGCAGTACTCCAGGTGGGGTCTCACCAGAGCTGAGTAGAGGGGGAGAATCACCTCCCTTGACCTGCTGGCCACACTTCTCCTGATGCAGCCCAGGATCTGATTGGCTTTCCGGGCTGCAAGTGCACATTGAGAGTTCATGTTGAGCTTCTCGTCCACCAGCACCCCCAAGTCTCTCTCCTCAGGGCTGCTCTCCAGCCAGTCCCTGCCCAGCCTGTATTTGTGCCTGGGAGTGTCTCGACCCAGATGCAGGACCCTGCCCTTGGTCTTGTTGAAGCTCATGAGGTTGGCTTGTGCCCACCTCTACAGCCTCTCAAGGTTCTTCTGGATGGCATCCCTTCCCTCCAGCGTGTCTGCTGCACCACACAGCTTGGTGTCATCAGCAAACTTGCTGAGGGTGCACTCAATGCCACTGTCCATGTCACCCACAAAGATGTTGAACAAGACTGGTCCCAGGACTGATCCCTGAGGGACTCCGCTTGTCACTGGCCTCCACTGGGACATGGACCCATTGACAGCCACTCTTTGGGTGCGGCCATCAAGCCAGTTCTGTATCCATCTAGTGGTCCATCCATCAAACCCATGTGTCACCAGCTTGGAGACCAGGATGTGGTGTGGGACAGTGTCGAAGGCTTTGCTCAAGTCCAGGTAAATGACATCAGTTGCTCGCCCCTCATCTATTAATGTTGTGACCTGTTCATAGAAGGCCACCAGGTTTGTTCAAAAGAACTGTGTCTTCTTGCTGACTTCCAGATCAAGACAAACTGATAACATTATATGTTTCTAGATAGCAGCAAGGATTGGACTGCAGACCAAGGTTGCTGCTAAACCTTATGTACTGCATTGGGAGTGCAGAGCAAAAGGTCACAGCTGCAAGGAGGAGTAGACAGTTCAACTGACCCTAAATTACCTAGCAAGTATTCTATTGCCTATATGTTGTTGGGGTTTTGTTTGTTTGGGTTTTTGGTTGGTGGGGCTTCTTTTTGTATTTGTGGTGGGTTTTTTTGTGTGGTTTTGTTTGGGTTTTTTGTTGTTTGTTTTTTTTATTCATTCATAAGTCTCTCTTCCATATTCCCTGAAGACAGTACATGAGTATCTCTCTATTCATTTAGTGGCCAGCCAAGCCATAACCCTGGACAGCTATCCATTTACTGATGAGGAATATATGTCTGTGGTCTTGTAACTACCTGGGACTAATTTTATGTTTTGATGATGAGTCTGTGATGAGTGCTACACTTCTCTGCATTTATGCATGTCCTGCTGCTGAGACCATGCCTCTGAAGATGCTTGGGTAGCTCATATAGGATAGGCAGGGAAGGAGAGGAGGAGGTGTTGCCCTCTATGTCAAGAACCAGCTGGAGTCAGCAGAACTCCACCTGGGGAGGGATGATGAGATGGTTGAGAGTATATGGGTTAGAATTAAAGGCAAGACAGGGGAAGGAGATATTACTGTGAGGGTCTCCTACAGGCCACCTGACCAGCAGATCCAAGCAGATGAGGCCCTCTACAGGCAAATAGAAGCGGCTTCCAGGTCACAAGCCCTGGTCCTCATGGGTGATTTCAACCACCCTGACATCTGCTGGAGGGACAACACAGCAAGGCACCAGCAATCCAGGATGTTCCTGGACTGCATAGAAGACAACTTCCTCCTCCAAATGGTAGAGGAACCAACAAGAAAAGGTGCTTCTCACCAACAGGGAAGGGCTGGTAACCAATGTGAGGCTCAGAGACTGCCTTGGCTGCAGTGACCATGAAGCAGTTGAATTTAATATCCTCAGGGCTATCAGGAGGACCTATTCTAAGCTTATGACCCTAGACTTTAGGCGTGCAGACTTCGATCGCTTCAGGAATCTGCTAGCCACAGTGTCATGGGACAAAGCCCTGGAGGGAAGAGGGACCCAGGACAGCTGGTCAGTATTCAAGGACCACCTCCTCTGTGTCCAGGAGCTATGTATACCAACAAAGAGAAAACAGGGAAGAACGCTAGGAGGCCTGCCTGGATGAACAAGGAGCTCCTGGACACACTATTACTTAAAAAGAAACTCTACAGGCAGTGGAGGGAAGGACAGATAGAACAGGGGGTATATAAGGAAGCTGCCCGAGCAGCAAGAGGCCTGGTTAGGAAAGCCAAAGCAGAGTTTGAATTGAATCTAGCCAGGGAGGTCAAAGGGAGCACTAAGAATTTCTACAGGTATATTAATGGTAAGAAGATGAGTAGGGAAGGTGTGGGCCCCCTCAGAAAGGAAACTGGTGAATTGGTCACAAGTGATGTGGAAAAAGCTGAGGTACTCAATAACTTCTTTACCTCAGTCTTCACTGCAAGGGCCTCCAGCCACACTCCTGGAGTCATGGCAGACGATGCCAGGGATGGGGAGGACGGGATACACCCACGGGTGCTGAGAGAACTGGCAGATGAGGTTGCTAAGCCCCTCTCTATTATATTCCAAAAGTCATGGCAGACTGGGGAAGTCCCCACAGATTGGAAAAGGGCAAATATTGCTCCCATTTTCAAAAAGGGTAAGAAGGAGGAACCAGGGAACTACAGGCCGGTCAGTCTCACCTCTGTGCCCAGAAAGATCATGGAGCAGATCCTCCTGGAGGCACTACTGACTCAGAAGAGTAGTGAAGAGGTGATTGGGAGCAGTCAGCATGGCTTTGCCAAGGGCAAATCCTGCCTGACAAACCTGGTGGCCTTCTATGAACAGGTGACAGCATTAATAGATGAGGGGCGAGCAACTGATGTCGTTTACCTGGACCTGAGCAAAGCCTTCGACACTGTCCCACACCACATCCTGGTCTCCAAGCTGGTGACACACGGGTTTGATGGATGGACCACCAGATGGATAAGGAACTGGCTTGATGGCCGCACCCAAAGAGTGGCTGTCAATGGGTCCATATCCCAGTGGAGGCCAGTGACAAGCGGAGTCCCTCAGGGATCAGTCCTGGGACCAGTCTTGTTCAACATCTTTGTGGGTGACATGGACAGTGGCATTGAGTGCACCCTCAGCAAGTTTGCTGATGACACCAAGCTGTGTGGTGCAGCAGACACGCTGGAGGGAAGGGATGCCATCCAGAGGGACCTTGACAGGCTGGAGAGGTGGGCACAGGCCAACCTCATGAGCTTCAACAAGACCAAGTGCAGGGTCCTGCATCTGGGTCGAGGCAATCCCAGGCACAAATACAGGCTGGGCAGTGACTGGCTGGGGAGCAGCCCTGAGGAGAGAGACTTGGGGGTGCTGGTGGACGAGAAGCTCAACATGAGCTCTCAATGTGCACTTGCAGCCCAGAAAGCCAATCAGATCCTGGGCTGCATCAGGAGAAGTGTGGCCAGCAGGGCAAGGGAGTTGATTCTCCCCCTCTACTCAGCTCTGGTGAGACCCCACCTGGAGTACTGCGTCCAGTTCTGGAGCCCCTATTACAAGAGGATCTGGAGGTGCTGGAGCGTGTCCAGAGAAGGGCCACGAGGATGATCAGAGGGCTGGAGCACCTCTCCTATGAGGACAGACTGAAGGAGTTGGGGCTGTTCAGTCTGGAGAAGAGAAGGCTCCGAGGTGACCTCATTGTGGCCTTCCAGTATCTGAAGGGGGCCTACAAGAAGGCTGGGGAGGGACTTTTCAGACTATCAGGGAGTGATAGGACTAGGGGGAATGGGATGAAGCTGGAGGTGGGGAGATTCAGGCTAGATGTGAGGAGGAAGTTCTTCACCGTGAGGGTGGTGAAGGCCTGGAATGGGTTGTCCAGGGAGGTGGTTGAGGCCCCGTCCCTTGCGGTGTTTAAGACCAGGCTGGACGAGGCTCTGTCCAGCCTGATCTAGGGTAGAGTGTCCCTGCCCATGGCAGGGGGGTTGGAACTAGATGATCCTTGTGGTCCCTTCCAACCCTAACTGAAACTATGAAACTATGAAACTATACCAGGTTGTTGACTCAGGTGTTAGTACTGAGAGTAAGACCAGGGTATAGGACAGTACAGACAAAAAAGAAAAAAAAAATTAGACATAAGATGGCTGTGAATAAATTTAGATCACTTAGAATTAGCTTTAGAAAGAGAAAAGAGATCCTCAAAATCTGTCTCTGGGTGGAAAAGCCCCCTAAAATAAAGGAAATTTCAACTAATTAAAATACTATATAACCTGTTTTTTTGCAGTAGCAAATGTCTGCACCAACAAAATTAATATAAGATTCTTTGCAATTTATATACAATAGGGCTTTGTGTATTTTCTTTAAGAATTTAATACTACAGAAAATTTAGAGCTGTATGAGTTACAGAACAATTTTGCCACTCATTGAAACAGTCTTGTACTATGCTATTCCCAGATTCAAAACAGAGTTAGAAGAGCTCAAAAGTAAAATCCATTTTCCTTATTCATATGAACAATCCTAATTTCAGAAGTGTCCCTGAGAATTATTGGAAAAAAAGATCAACACCATTATGAAGCATGTGAAATGGAGATTATAGATGATGACTCAAGCAGAGGAGAGAGGGCAGAATTAAAGAGTGAGAATTCTGAGTCATTCACATTAGAACAGCTGGAACTGTGTATAGAAAGGATATTAAACAGAAACATCATATCAGGAAAGAAAAATAGAGGGTCACAATTTGTAAGAGAATCCAATGAGAGGGACACTATGTGATTTAAAGTATAGGAGATCTACCTCCTTGAAACTGTGAGCCTAGATCTATTAGTTCTAGAGTAAGGTTGTCTTTTATTAGCATAAGCATCTCATGTTGCAAGTACTTTTCTTAATTACATGAAATAAAAATTGGGTAATTAAAACTGGATAATTAAAGCACCAGAGAAAAGTTTGCTAGTGAGGAGATTTTTACATGGTTGAAAAGCATTGCACAACAAACAATGTTCACAATGTGAAAGGTTCACTGCAAATGTCTTCAATAGGAGTGTTTGTACAGCATTACATCCATAAAGTATGTCATCTGTGACACTATTATTAAATACTCAGGGAAATGCATTTAGGTACCTAGGAGCACCAATATTCAGATTACTACAAAACTGGGCAGAGTTAAAAGTAAAGGATACCATACAAATAAATTTAACAATAAAATACCTTTTGGATAATAGTCAACATGATAGACAATTCTGTCACAACAAAACGTAGAGGAAAAAAATCAAAGAGTTTTATTACTTCATGACATTTTTGGTGTATATAAAGTCTAATTGCATCAACTTTAAAAAAAAAAAGTTATTCCCACATAACAACACTAAAACATCTCAGTGACAAGAAAAGGGCAGAAGTTACAGAAAAATAATGTAAGGACAAACCCTTATTCATTGCTGTGCGTCTGTTGTGTCCAGTATGCAACCAAAAGGGAAAGCTCTTGCCATGATCCTTCATCGGTCTGCTAACTTTCCTGATAGCACACTTAGATACACACTGTTTCCCTTGGATAGAATGGTTTGGGTTGTCTTGTTCTCTGTCAAATATATCTGACTTTCATAGAAGACATAGAAAGTCAATATGTCATTCATGACTCTGGAAAACAAATTATTTAAGTCAGTTTTTCAAAGCACTCATGAAAGAAAACAGATCTTGGAGTCTCTTCACAGGTAAGTCTTCATGACTACTGTCTGACTTTATATATATATAAAAAAAAAAAAGCAAACATATTCAAACAACTAACCAACCCCATCCCACCCATCCCCCCCAAAAACAAACAAACAAACAAACAAAACCCACAAACAATAAACCAAACAAAAACCACTACAAAAACTATATCAATAGTTTGTCTCTCAACTCCTCAGTGGACTGAATCACAGATCTACTGTCTCTTCATAGATATTTCATCGCTACATACATTATTTCTCTGTACTTTTATCCCTGTGAGATTACTCTCCTCCTTAGTCTTATCTCAGATAAACAGGATTTGATTTTGGTATTGCTACATAAAGCATTGAAAGAATATATGTTATATTACTAGAATGAGGAATCATACTACACTTAATATATCTCCTGGTTCTATACATCTAAAAATCATATGCTCTGTGAAACCAGGAAAAGCATAAAGGAAAGCTTTCCTTTTCAGTCTTTTTTTCCCCATAAAATGGTGTATGAGCTGGTAACATTTTATCTAATTCTCAAACTTTCCCAGACTCATGACCTTCTTAAGGTTTCCCACTGTTCTACTTCATTAAGAGACAGGTCCTTTTATAGCTTGGCTCCCAGATGCATTGGTATTGACAGTGTGGCAAGTTCACTTAACTTGTCATCAGTGACAGAGAATCTCCAGGTCTGTCTTTACACAGTCACAGAAAAGTAGTAGCTACATGTACTGAACTTCTGTGATTTTTTTCTAACTAAATATTTTTGCATTTGCATGGGTGAGCTCTTTCACAGGATAAGCTGCATAAGCAATAGACATATGAGGTCTCACTCATTATAGTGTAATATTTTGCCCAATTTATTCCCCAGCATGTTTTCTTTTGTTGTGTTTTGTTTTTCTTTTCATTCCCTTTGTCTGGTTTTTTCTATTCAAGATATTGACTCTGCAACAACTGTCTTGCCCACATCTTGCTGAGGCTTCTATCAACAAAACAAAAAGTTTCTGGTCAGAGAACACAACACTCCACTATTACTTTTAACGAGCCTTTCATGTTACCAAACAAGAGTCAATCACTAACTCAATTTGTATCCCTTGGTAGAAAAACAACTATAAAAGAGCTTTTTATCTATATGCAGAAAATAAAGATTCCCTCTGAATATGAAGACTGTTTTCTCTTGGTATTGTTGTAATACAATATCAGCTAACTCTCAGCATTAAGGACATTTTTAGAAGCTAGAATAGGGGCAAGCCTCCATTTTGTCCGGGTACGCGAGGGAGATTCTCACAGATAATTAGAATCTTAGAGAAGACCCAGCCTGATTACTTCAATCTGTGAACAGATTTAATGAATTGCTGTTCAAAAAATGGGATGAATCTGGACTTCTGAATTTTAATATAAATTTAGGATATTTGGGGGTTGAGATCCCCAAATAAACACTAGAGAAATGAAATGCTCCTTCATCAATTCCTTACCAGGCAGAACTTCCCTCTTTGCAAGTGCTTTAAAACTTCATCTAATCAGAGTGTTGTGCTCTAACCTCAGCTATTAACAAAACTGTTTGGCCACTGGAACTCAACACTTCCCCCCTGATTGGATGGGGAGAGAATCATAAGAATAGAAGTGAGTAAACTCTTGGTTTGAGATAAGGAAAGTTTAATACATAAAGCAAGCTGCTCACTCAAACAGAGCAAAACAAGAAAGTCATTCATCATTTCCCATCATCAGGCAGGTGTTCAGCCATCTCCAGGAAAGCAAGGATCCATCACATGCAATGGTTACTTGGGAAAACAACTACCATTAAGCCAAACATCACTAATTCCTTCTTATTCCATCTTTATATGCTCAGAATGATATCATATGGTATGAGATCTCCCTTTGTTCAGTTGTGGTCAGCTTTCACAGCTATGTTCCCTCCCAAACCCTAGTTCACCCACAGCCTATCTGTTTTTAGGACAGTATGAGGAGCAGAAAAGGCTTTGACTCTGTGTAAGCACTACTCAGCAATAGCTGAAACATACCTGCATTATCAATACTGTTTTCAGCCCAAATCCAAATGATAGCCCCATACTAGCTACCAAAAAGAAATTCAACTGTATTCCAGACAAAGATAGCACATAGAGAAAACTTAATCTGATAAAACAAAATGGTTGTCAGTTAAACATATCACAAGAAAGGACTTTGTAAGCAAAGAGGATTTTGTTGTTAGTTACTGTTTTCTGATGTGTTGTCCGCTTGTCTCATGCTTGTACCAGGTCTTAATATTGAACAGCTACATCTGAACAAGAACCTAGACTAAGGAATCAAGTGTAAGTTCATATGCTTTATTTTATTTTTTAATTTCCTGGTTTGGATCATTATAATTTTTTTTTTTAAATTTGAAGATTCCCTGATACTGTTCTGATGCTATGGGTCTAATAAACTTCCTGCAATTAATGGATTTTCAAATACCCATTTGCCTTTTTATACAAATACCTCATCCATTCTTACTAAACTGAGACTTGCACATTACAGTATCACAGTATCACAGTATAACCAAGGTTGGAAGAGACCCCAAGGATCATCAAGTCCAACCTGTCCCAACAGACCTCACAACTAGACCACGGCACCAAGTGCCACGTCCAATCTCCCTTGAACACCTCCAGGGACGGCGACTCCACCACCTCCCTGGGCAGCCCATTCCAATGACGAATGACTCGCTCAGTGAAGAACTTCCTCCTCACCTCGAGTCTAAACCTCCCCTGGCACAGCTTGAGACTGTGTCCCCTTGTTCTGGTGCTGGTTGCCTGGGAGAAGAGACCAACCCCCTCCTGTCTACAACCACCCTTCAGGTAGTTGTAGAGGGCAATGAGGTCACCTCTGATCCTTCTCTTCTCCAGGCTAAACAATCCCAGCTCCCTCAGCCTCTCCTCATAGGGCTTGTGCTCAAGGCCTCTCACCAGCCTTGTTGCCCTTTTCTGGACACGTTCAAGTATCTCGATGTCCTTCTTAACTGAGGGGCCCAGAACTGGACACAGTACTCAAGGTGTGGCCTAACCAATGCAGAGTACAGGGGCAGAATGACCTCCCTGCTCCTGCTGGCCACACTATTCCCAATACAGGCCAGGATGCCATTGGCCTTCTTGGCCACCTGGGCACACTGTTGGCTCATGTTTAGGTGGGTGTCAATCAGCACCCCCAGGTCCCTCTCTGTTTGGCAGCTCTCCAGCCACTCTGACCCCAGCCTGTAGCTCTGCATGGGGTTGCCGTGGCCAAAGTGCAGCACCCGGCACTTGGACTTATTAAATGCCATCCCATTGGACTCTGCCCATCTGTCCAGTCGGTCGAGGTCCCTCTGCAGAGCCTTTCTACCCTCTAACTGACTAACATCTGTTCCCAACTTGGTGTCATCTGCAAACTTGCTGATGACTGACTCAACCCCCTCATCCATATCGTCAATGAAGATGTTAAAGAGGATGGGGCCCAGCACCGATCCCTGGGGGACGCCGCTGGTGACTGGCCGCCAGCCGGACGCGGCACCATTCACCACCACTCTCTGGGCTCGGCCCTCCAGCCAGTTCCTAACCCAGCACCCTAATAATATACAATACAATACAATACAATACAATACAATACAATAAATCCAGGTTGGAAGAGACCTTCAAGATCATCGTGTCCAACCTATCAACCAATCCAACCCACGTAAACAACTAGATCATGGCACCCAGTACCCCATCAAGTCTCCTCCTGAACACCTCCAATGATGGTGACTCCACCACCTCCTGGGGCAGACCATTCCAATGGGCAATCACTCTCTCTGTATAGAACTTCCTCCTAACATCCAGTCTAAACCTCCCCTGGTGCAGCCTGAGACTGTGTCCTCTTGTTCTGGTCTCCATGCCTGCAGAATTCTCTTGATCCTAATTAAAATACATTTAAGACAAAGCAGTGTTTACAACAAATTAATGCAAGAATCTGTAAGAAACTAGACTATTTTGCTTAAACAATACGTGCTTATATATTTATACATGTAGTGGACTTTTCACACAATATATATGTATTTGAATGACACTTATAGGAAATATTATGCCTTTATTTTACTTGCTTTTACTTTTCTCCTTCCTTAAAAAATGCCTGAAAGAAAATTTTGAAGGAATTAGACTCATTTGTTCATTGCACAGTAGCCAAAACAGCAACAACAAAGAAAGAAAAAAAGAAATAATAACAACAACAACGATAGACGATGGAGAGAAGAATCAATACGGATGATCAATATGATCTAGTATTGTTCCTTTATTGTTCAGCGTTGTATGAATATAGCACAAGCATAATACAGTTCTAAATAGTGCAAACAGAAGGTGTGTAGAAGGAGCGTATAAGAAGTGAAAAAGAAGTGAGTATTAAGGGAACCTTTACAACTTATATAAACTCGGAGAGAATCGTTGGCACAGCTTCCTTGGTTCCTCACAAGTGACCACACACCATACTACTATTGATTATTGGTTAAACTAGTAATAACACGCAAGGTTGTTGATATATGTGTGCGTCCTGTTATTCCAAGATAGTTCCCTATGTTTATAGCTACTAGTGCCCCCTGCTTTAGTTACATGGTGCAGGCACAGCACTATTCTGCCAGCTACTTCTGCACTCATGCTGGACATGGTCTACCACCATGTCAGGCTCTAGGTCTACACTGCCAGATTGCTCACACTGCTTGTTACCAGCATTACCACAAACAACAACAACAACAACAACAACAACAATAATAGTTATTATTATTATTATTATTATTATTATTATTATTATTATTATTATTTTGCAGATGTATTGTGCATACCTAGATAGACACTTTAAGCTACAATAATGAGCTGCGAAGAGATTTATTATAAGAAATTGAAGAGATTAATAAAAACAGTGATGTGCATTCCAAAGATGTTCATTAGAGAAAATGAGCACTCATTGGTGATAATGCTAGGGTTAACCTCCTTTGCAAATTCCCATATAAATTCTTAAAAGACTCCTGGGACTATTAACCCCTTAATAGACTACATAGGTTTTAAATATGTTATTATTATGTTTTCATTTTTTAAAAATGTATTGATTGAATTGCACTGGAAACTAAAAATTCTTTTCAGAATAAAAGTTTTTGTCTTATAGAATGCAGACAGTCATATGGGATTTAGAACCTTATACAAGACTTTGAGTATTGCTTCTGATGGAAAAAAATATTGTGGCACATAGAAAACATGAAAACTGAAGAATACAAACAAACACAGGAGGTTAAATAAACTTTTTAAATATTAAACGGAAGTGAGTCCATTATGTAAGTACAAGTTTAGCAAAAGAAAAAAAAAAAGTAATTTTTAAAAAATTGTTTTAGAAATAGTGACTAAAATATTTACATTTCTATGTGATTATTTCTTAAGGGGAAAAGATTACTAAGACAGTTATGTTCTGTTCATTTTCCACTTATCTGAATCATTATTCAGTCTCACAATAATCACCTCTGATATAAGGAAGATATCAAAGCAAGTAGTTCCAAGAAGGGAAAATGAGGGTAAGAAGGGACTCCACTTTTTGTTGCAGCCCACAGTTAATTCTGGAGCAATGCAACAGCCTATTCACTGAACAATTTGTAAACCTGTTAATTTGTTTCTCTCAAATAATAAAATCACAGAATATATATTTGGTTGGAATAGACCTTCAAGATCATCCAGTCCAACCTGTGACCCAGCAGTAAACCATGTCCATAAGCACCAGGTCCACACACTGTTTAAACACCTCCAGGGATGGTGACCATACCACAGCCCTTTCAGCAAAGGAGTATTTCCTAATATCCATCCTAAATCTTCTCTAGTGCAGTTTGTATCCATTTCCTCTAGTCTTGTTACTTGCCACCCAGGGAGAAGGGGCTGTCTGCCTGCTTGCTCCAACCTCCTTTCAGGTAGCACTCATTGCACTGTTTGAGTAAAGAGAGAAGGCATGCCACAGAAGTGCTTCTTTGATTGGAGTGCAACAAGCTTATACAGGTTAAAAGACTGAACAGTCTTACAACCAGGGGACAGTTTGCTTACTAGTTAGACTTGATATGAAATCTCTTAGTAGTCATATCAGGGCTGTGATATACATATGACATCTAGGACTGGATGCAGGTGAAACAATCACATGGGAATATGGCAAAATTGAGTAGGATGGAAAAACTAAAGTGCAAGCTATTAAAATGAAATTTATCAGATCTGACTTGGACTTGTCAAAAAAATATTTATTTATGTTGTTTTTCCATGATGGCCAGTCATCTCAATTCAAAGCATTAATCTAGACCTTTTAACTTAAGAAACAGTCTTAATACATGAGAGAAATAAAAGTGTTAATTGCCCTGCAAATCAAATTGAGAATAAAAATAAATGACCAATCAAACACACAAAAAAACTCTTCACATAAGCTGCCAGTGAAATTTTCAGAGAAAATAGAGTACAGTAGAATAGAATTGAATTGAATTGGATTGAATTGAATTGAATTGAATTGAATTGAATTGAATTGAATTGAATTGAATTGAATTGAATTGAATTGAATAGACCAGGTTGGAAGAGACCTTCAAGATCATCGAGTCCAACCTATCATACAGCCCACCAAATCAACTAAACCATGCAACCAAGCACCCTATCAAGTCTCCTCCTAAACACCTCCAATGATGGTGACTCTACCACCTCCCTGAGCAGCCGATTCCAATGGGCAATCACTCTCTCTGTGTAGAACTTCTTCCTAACATCCAGCCTAAGCCTCCTCTGGTGCAGCTTGAGACTGTGTCCTCTTGTTCTGGTGCTGGTTGCCTGGGAGAAGAGACCAACCCCTGCCTGTCTACAACCTCCCTTCAGGTAGTTGTAGAGAGCAAGAAGGTCACCCCTGAGCCTCCTCTTCTCCAGGCTAAGCACAGGAAGTTTTTAGCAAGAATACCGTAAATATTAAAGATAAGCTCAGGCTCCAGACTCCAAATGTGTAACTGGGTCTGCATATAAATATCCACATGTCCATCACAGAAGTAGGATTTAGCTGACTTGTCAAAATTTCCTAATTTACCTTAGTTTCTAGTGCAATTTGAGATGATAGACTGTCTTGCCTGAGTTCTGTCTGCCAAGCTGAGAGGACAAAGGTCAGCTGTAGGTGTGGCCTCATGCAGATTTCTCAAATACCCTAAGCCTGAGGCCCTCAAGGCCCCAGAGGAAGGCAGGACAAAGGAGAAATTTTCCTTGATTGATGAGGACTGGGTTAGAGAACAGTTAAGTCATCTGGACATCCATAAATCCATGGGTCCTGATGGGATGCACCCAAGGGTGCTGAGGGAGCTGCCAGAGGTCATTGCCACACCACCGTCCATCATCTTTGGTAAGTCATGGTGGACAGGAGAGGTGCCTGGGGACTGAAGAAGGGTGAATATATTACTCCAGTCTTCAAAAAGGGTAAGAGGAGGACCTATGTAACTATAGACTGGTCAGCCTCACCTCCATCCCTGGAAAGGTGATAGAGCAACTTATCCATGGTGCTGTCCTTAGGCATATCAAGGACAAGAGGGTCATTAGGAGCAGTCAACATGGTTTTACCAAGGGGAGTGATGGTGGACAGCAAGTTCTCCATGGAACAACAGTGTGCCTTTGTGGCCAAGCTCGTCAATGGTATCCTGGGGTACATGAAGAAAAGTGTGTCCAGCAGGTCTAGGGAAGTTATTCTGATTCTCTACTCTGCCCTGGTGAGACCACACTTGGAATACTGTATCCAGTTTTGGGCTCCCCAGTTCAAGAAAGACAGAGAACTCCAATGGAGAGCCATAAGGATAATTAGGGGGCTTGAGCATCTCCCATATGAAGAGAGACTGAGATTCCTGGACTTGTTTAATCTTGAGAAGAGAAGACTGAGAGGGGATCTCATCAATGTGCATAAATATCTGAGGGATGGGTGTCCAGTGGAGGGGGTCAAGCTCTTTTCAGCTGTGCACAGTAATAAGACGAGAAACAATGGGTTCAAACGTGAACATCGAAGATTTCACCTCAACATGAGGAGAAACTTCTTTACAGTGAGGGTGACAGAGCACTGGCACAGGCAGCCTAGGGAGGTTGTGGAATCTCCTTCTCTGGAGACTTTCAAAACACACCTGGATGCATTCCTATGTGGACTATCCTAAGTGACCCTGTTTTGGCAAGGGGGTTGGATCCACTGATCTCTTGAGGTCCCTTCCAGCCCCTACCATTCTGTGATTCTGTGAGTTTCCTGTGACATTTCATGCTGATGCTTGCATATGAGAAACTACCCTCTAGTTTAAGAGTATTGGAATCTGATAACTCACTATAAGGTAGATATCTACAGCTGGTCAGACAAATAACTGACTACATCAGTGAGCTGCTAGCACTAGCAAGCTGAAGCTTGTGACTGGATTTAAATGCCTGCAGTTTCAAGATTAATCCAGCTAGCAATATATAGATCTTTACATTAGTGCAGATGAATCCTGTTCTAAATCTTCCATAATGAAGGAAAATGGAATAGTTTAGTGTTTTTTTTTCTCTTCTAGGCAATTGCAATGATACTGTTTCTACTACTTACTGCAAAGCTGTAGAAAGATGTAACATGTACTTTGAGATGCATTTAAAAAAAAAAATTTTCTCAAATTGCAGCATGTTTTAATAGCTATACATATATATATATACACATACATATATATTGTGTTATATATATATATGTGTGTGTGTATATATATATATATATATATATATATATATATATTGCATAAAGACAACTCTTTACCTCTCTACTTCCAAGCCGACTCCAAATTATTGTTTGGTGGATTTGCTCCTTCCTTTTCTCCCCTCTCTGTTGGGAGGGAGGAGAGGGAAGGTGGGGAGAGATTCTCAGCCTTGCCCTCACCTGAGTTCTTAACTTCCAGTTAAGGCTCAAACCACCACACACTGCTTTCTATTTAAACTTTCCATCACTTTTGCAATCTGTTTGTCATAGTCGTTGTTTCTGCCCGTGGTGGGGAGGGGGTCTGCCTCAGCCCACTACATTGCCCTTCTCTGGACATGCTCACGCATCTTGATATCCTTCTTAAACTGAGGGGCCCAGAACTGCACACTCAGTGTGGCCTAACCAGCACTGAGTACAGGGGTACAATGACTTCCCTGCTCCTGCTGGCCACACTATTCTTGATGCAGGCCAAGATGCCATTGGCCTTCTTGGCCACATGGGCACACTGCTGGCATATGTTTAGGTACATGTTTAGGCAGCTGTCAATCAGCACCCCCAGGTCCATTTCTGTTTGGCTGCTATCCAGCCACTCCAACCCCAGCTTGTAGATCTGCATGGGGTTGTTGTGGCCAAAGTGCAGCACCCAGCACTTGGATTTGTCGAATGTCATCATGTTGGACTCTGCCCATCTGTCCAGTCGGTCAACGTCCCTCTGCAGAGCCCTTCTACCCTCTAACAGATCAACATCTGCTCCCAACTTGGTGTCATCTACAAATTTGCCAATGCCTGACTCAATCCCCTCATCCAGTTCATCAATGAAGATGTTAAAGAGCATGGGGCCCAGCACTCATTCCTGGGGGACACCACTAGTGACTGGCCGCCAGCTGGATGTGGCACCATTCACCACCACTCTCTGGGCTCAGCCCACCAGCCAATTCCTAACCCAGTACAGAGTGTTGCTGTCCAAGCCACAGGCTGACAGCTTAGCCAGCAGTTTGCTGTGGGGGACGGTGTCAAAGGCCTTGCTGAAGTCCAGGTAGACTACATCCACAGGCCTCCCCACATCCACCAGGCAGGTCATCTGATCATAGAAGGAGATCTTCCCAACTTTGCTCACATGGTTCATGACACATCACCTCTGTCTCATTTATATTAAAAGGACCTCTGCATCACATGGCCGTAGTTCCCTGGATTATTGCTGACATGTGTCTTCACCCAGAAGTTGGGAAGAAGACACACTTCTTTTGAACTTTCCTGTGAATGAAATTAAGAAATGAAATAAGGTCATATATCAAAAGGAGACTATTTATTATTTACAAACAAACCAGAGAAATAATGAAGGGGGAAAAAAAAGGGAGATAGAAAGAGAGAAAATGGAGAAAGAGAGAGCAGGAGAAATTGAGAGATAGTTACCACCCTAGGGTCCTTCTTTGTGTATGGGGAGAGCCATTCTTGGGCTGCTGAAGATGTTCTGCTGTCGCTCTGGCTGACATTCCTCCAGTTTCTGATGACCAGGGTGGCATTCCTCAGACATTCCCCTAGCTTGTGATGTCCTGAGTGACATTCCCCACTGAGATGGCATAACTCACTGTTCCTTGTTCACTCATGGTCCACATCCTTGTCACATTACAACACATATGTGACTTCAAGGTGTCTCCCAACGGGGTTACAGGGGTTGGTGCTGAGTGACCTCCACCTCTTTTAGCTGTCCATCACCCTGGACAATTGTTATCTTGGTGGGCAGAGCTGACACATCAGGCTGTTTGTTCATGATGATCTTATTTTTGTTGAGACACTTCTCACTTTCATGATGTAATCATCATGTCCACTAGGTGATCTTCAGAAGACAATTCCCACAACATCTTAAATCCCTTCTGTACAACAATACTTTCAAAATTGCACACAGTCTAAAGTTAAACTCTTTCAAGATTTGAACTGGACATGAAATGAATCATTCGTCATAATAATAATCAATAAATTAAATAATAACAGAATATTTTGTCATAGACTGGTCTAAATGAGTTAATGTCGCTTCTGCTTGCAACTTCTCTCTCTCTCTTCCATGGGACGAAAAATCTCTGTTTTGACTGCTGTGTGTGAAGTACCAGGAAGGAGGGAAGCATGGAAGGAGGTTGTGAACAATCCCCCTGGCCTGTCCAGGGGGGTGATTCTGTACAAGGGGATCCTTGTTTTGGTGGTGTTTCTTAATTGTAAATATACATATATATTTTGTACATGTTTGCTACATTTTCTATTTCTAGATTTTGCTTGTGTTGTAAATGTAATTTCATTCTACTTTTCAAACCAGCTGAGCTAGTCTGATGATTTATTTTTGGGGTAATTCTCCAATGTGTTGGGGGGGTAGTTTTAATCCACCAGAGTGCTTAAGACCAAGAATAAAATATGCCAGATCAGGAGGGTTTGGAGCACATTGAAGGATGGATGTAATGGCCTTGTTCTCTTGCCAAATTTGCATATATTTAATTTGGCAATATTTAAGTTATTTTGGGCCATTTTTAATTTTACTTTTATACTGTTCATTGCACTATATTGGGATTTTAGTTTAATTCAAAAAGCAGCAGAAAACAACTCCAACTTTGTGAATCCATTTGAATATGCACTTAATTCAGTGACACTCATTGTCTCTGTCCGGAGAGAGAAAGAGACTCAGTTCTTTTGAATTTCCCCATGTTGTGAAATGAGAGGCACAAACGAGGCCAAAATATCAACAGCTAGACCCTTTATTACATAAATAGAGCAGATGGATCAGAAGGGGAGAGAAAGAAAATAGAGAAGGAGAGAGAGAAGAGAGAGAGAAGAGGAAAGGAATTATATTACTACACCCCTCACCCCCCCCCCCAAGGGAGTTTGAGTCTGTGGAGGAAAGGTGCTGCAGCAGATGTTGGTTCTGTAGAGAAAGGGTGCTGAGGCTTTGGCTGTATAAGAGAGGTGCTCTGGGTAGCCCCTTCAGCTCCATGAGTTGCAGCAGGCAGATCTTAGGACACAGAGAGAGGGTTCAGTCTGCTTCTTCCAGGCTCCATGATGATGTCTCTGTCATTTTTCATCTCCTGGTATTCTCTCAGTTTTCCTTCTCAGCAGCATTGTCCTTCTCCTGTGTTTTCCTTCATCCGTGTTTTCCTTCTGTGTTTTTCTTCTCCGGTGTTTTTGGTTCCATGTTCTTCTTCTTCTGTGTTTTTGGTTCCCTGTTTTTCCTTCTGCTGAGCCAGTAGTTGCTCAAGTCTTTTATACAGTTTTTTAGTCCTTAGCTATGTGTCCAAGTATTGTCCCTCAGGAAATCAGGGGCCAGGTGGTGAATCCATTGTCTCACCATCCTCCCTTTACGGGGTACTTGATGGGTGGAGATCATCTTGTCTTATGCATATTCCCGAAGGTGGCCTCAGTCATTGATTTTATCTTTGTTGAGTCACATCAGGAGAGACAAGCTTTTAGTCTCTCACACTCATACAGGCCAAATCATATTTCTGTTACTATTGTAAACCATTTGTGGTATAAGCATTGTCAAAATTACACTAGACTTTCCGAAAAAGCCTTCTCTCCTCACTGATTCAACAGTCTTCTGAAGATTTGGAACAAAGGGGATCTGGTTGGTTAGCTGGTTGGCCAATTTTTTCCCTTCTTAGTCTACAGAAAGAGAAGTATAATGATTATCATGATGTTGGAGTGATGAATATTCTAGTTGTTGTGGGGTTTAATCAGACAGTTAAAAATAACTAATGAATTACAGTAGAATAAGAATATGAACTTTACATCTCACACTGCCAAAGATAGAACATATGTTCACTTTTAAAATTATCAGTCATACAGGTCATATACCTAATTCTCATGTTTTCTATCTGAAAAAAGGTGAGGACATAATTCCAATCAGTTTAGGGCTATTTTTGTTATAAAGCTTCATAAATATGCCAGAAGGCAATTCAGTATGTGTGGGCAGACCAGATATGTTAAAAAACATTTCCTCCTCCTTGCTACTATGCTTTGACCTAGAGAAGATTTCTGAAAATCTACTTTTAGTTATGCTGAGATTAGTAGTCTTTTGAATGTATTGAATTTCTGTGTTGCTGACACAGATCTCAGGAAAACATTTGATATTTCTGGCCCTTCAAAAACAGGTGCTACTTTTAGGGTATTTAATCTGAGTTTTCACAGAATTTCATGGATCCGCATGGCTTAGTTCTGCTCTGTGGCCATGTGACACAACAAAATAACAAAAATATCTCTTTTTTTGTTTTTCTAGAACAAGTTGTCTCATCCATTCTGTCTGACAGAAAAATAAATGGATCTGTACTGACTTGAAAAGTGGAAAGTTTGAGTGTTCCCTCCAAAAGCAAGATTCTTCATGCCATTCGAATATTTATGAGGGACAAGAATGAAAATTAACCATCATGGACAGTTGAATGTCAATGCTGAAAGCATGATCAGACACTATTTAGTTAATAGGATAGTCACATGGACGCTAATTCTTCCATCAACAGGTAGACAATATAAGTTACCTATTTCTCTATGAGTATTCTGGAAGAGTTCACATACAGAGAGAGCTGGTCAGGACTGGCACTGGGACTGGAACCAGGACCAGCATGGTTGAGCTGTGATGAGCTGAGAGGTGCTCTATTTTGGTTTCTT
The DNA here is from genome assembly GCA_015227895.2 of Colaptes auratus. NCBI lineage: Eukaryota > Metazoa > Chordata > Aves > Piciformes > Picidae > Colaptes > Colaptes auratus. Next base: position 83,839,064 of record CM037631.1, on the reverse strand, counting down.
TGGGGGGCTTTTTGGGGTGGGAGGACCTCAGCAGACAGTGAGGACCAGCAGGGTCATTTTCTTGCGTGCCTGCTCAAGAGGGTGACATCAGCCATGGGAAATTTAAACAAGGGAGAGCAAAGCCACGTAATTGCCATTTGGCAAGGGAGCCTTCTGGATGGATTGCAGCTAGCAGCATGTGCCGGTTCAGCTGACAGAGTGCAGAAGCCTCTGTGGTAGCTTGGGCAAAATATAGTAATCAGGTGGAATATATATATTTAAAAACAAACAGTAAAAACACTCAAACTTAATTTCACCTGCCTGAAGAGATCCAGCCACAATAACAACTCAGCCAAAGGCTACTAGAAAAACAGTAGGTACCCAGGCAGAGCCGGTGCACAAGCACGCAGGTGTTTAGGCTGTTAGCTGCAGAGAGTGCTGGAGCCTGGCACTTGGAATGGAGGGTGAAGGAGACAACATTTGTGTGAGGTGTGACCAGGTGAATTATTTTCTCAGTCTGGTGGCTGAGCTAAAAGAAGTATTAAGACTCAGGACTATAAGGGAATACAAAAGGAAGTTAGATATGTGGGAGCAGGCTTTACAGACCACCCCCCCAGTTGAAAGACGTGACCCCAGAAAGAGGGGGAAATGTGTACAGGTCCCTGTTAGGAGAAGCAGCCCTCTTCGCCTCCCCCATTGCCCTTGCACAATAAGTATGAAGCCCTGCAGGTTGAGGGCAATGTGGATGAGAAGTCAGAAGAGGAACTATCTAAGGGGGTGCCTGAAGCAAATCAGCCCCCACCAACCATCAGGACTAGTGCCATAAAGAGAAAGAAGAGGGTAATTGTTGTTGGTGACTCTCTCCTGAGGGGAACGGAGGGACCTATATGTCATCCCAACCCATCCCACAAGGAAGTCTGCTGCCTACCTGGGGCCTGGGTAAGGGACATTACCGGGAGACTACCAAAGCTAATCTAGCCCTCTGACTATTACCCATTGCTAGTAATCCAAGCTGGCATGATGAGATTGATAAAAAGGGCACCAGAATAATAAAAAAGGAATTCAAGGCCCTTGGACAACTGATCGATGGGGCAGGAGCTCAAGTGGTGTTCTGCTCAGTTCCCTCAGTAGCAGGGGTGTACACTGAAAGGAACAGGAGGAACCATGCCATCAACAGATGGCTCAAGTGATGGTGCCAGCAGCGGAATTTTGGGTTCTTTGATCAAGGGGCAATTTTTACTACACCTCACCTGCTGGACCTAGATGGGGTGAATCGATCTAGAAAGGGCAAGAGGGCTCTAGCACAAGAGTTGGCAGGGCTCATTGGGGGGACTTTAAACTAGGTTTCGAGGGGGTGGGTGATGAAACCAATATCTCTGGAGAGGAGAGGGAGGGACATAAACCTGAGTTAGTTGAGAAATCAACAGCCCACTGAGGTGCATGTACACCAATGCATGCAGTATGGGTAACAAGAAGAATTTGAAGTCTTGGTTCACTAGGAAACTATGATGTAGTTGCCATTATAGAAACATGGTGGGAGGATTCACAAAATCGGAGTACTGCACTGGATGATTACAAGCTCTTTAGGAGAGACAGGCGAGGGAGAAGAGGAGGAGGGGTGGCCCTGTATTTTAGGGAATCCCTTGATGCCACAGAACTTGAGGTAGAGGATGAAAGGATTGAGCGCCTGTTGGTTAAAACCAGAGGGAGGGCTAACTAAACTGACATCCTGTTATAGACCACCTAATCAGGATGAAGAGGTTGATGAATTATTCTATAAGCAGCTGGAGCCTATCTCAACATCATCAGATCTTGTTCTTGTGGGCAGACATCTGCTGGGAACTTAGCTTAGCAGAGAGGAGGCAGTCCAGAAGGTTCTTAGAGTGCATGGAGGACAACTTCTTGATGCAGCTTTTAAGTGAGCCTACCAGGGGTCAGGTCCTACTTGATCTGCCGTTCTCAAATAGAGAAGAGCTGGTGGGAGATATGATGGTAGGAGGCTGCCTGGGGTGCAGTGACCAAGACATAGTTAAGTTTCCAGTATGCAGAGAAATAAGGAGGAACAATAACAGAACACTTACTCTGGATTTTCACAGGGCAAACTTCAGCTTATTTAAGCAACTAATTCAGAGAGTGTCCTGGGTAGCAGCCCCCAAGAACAAAGGGGTCCAGGATGGTTGGACCTACTTCAAACAGGAACTCTTGAAGGCGCAGGAACAGGCTGTGCCCACGTGCTGAAAGATGAGCTGGCGAGGAAGGCAACCAGCCTGGATGGGCAAGCATGTCTTGAAGGAATGAAGGGTAAAAAAGAGGATTCATTGCCTTTGGAAAGGGGGGGAAGGCAATTCATGATACAGTTAAGGATGTTGTTAGATCATGTAGGACACAAAATTTGAGATGCAAAAGTACAGTTAGAACTCAAGCTGGCTAGTTCTGTGTATGAGTTAGGAACTGACTGGAGGGCTGAGCCCAGAGAGTGGTGGTGAATGGTGCCACATCCAGCTGGCGGCCAGTCACTAGTGGTGTGTCCCAAGGATCAGTCCAGGGCCCCATTCTCTTCAACATCTTTATTGATGATCTGGATGAGGGCATTGAGTAAATTCAGTAAATTTGCAGATGACACCAAGCTGGGGACAGGAGTTGATCTGCTGGAGGGTAGAGAGGCTTTGCAGAGGGACCTCGACAGGCTGGACAGATGGGCAGAATCCAATGGCATGAGATTTAACACATCCAAGTGCCAGGTTCTGCACATTGGCCACAACAACCCCATGAAGTGCTACAGGCTGGGGTCAGAGTGGCTGGAGAGCGGCCAGGCAGAGAGGGACCTGGGGGTACTGGTTGACGGTAGGCTGAACATGAGCCTGCAGTGTGCCCAGGCAGCCAAGAAGGCCAATGGCATCCTGGCCCGCATCAGGAACAGTGTGGCCAGCAGGAGCAGGGAGGTCATTCTGCCCCTGTACACTGCACTGGTTAGGCCGCACCTTGAGTACTGTGTCCAGTTCTGGGCCCCTCAGTTTAAGAAGGATGTTGACTTGTTGGAGTGTGTCCAGAGAAGGGCAACAAGGTTGGTGAGGGGCTTGGAACACAAGCCCTCTGAGGAGAGACTGAGGGAGCTGGGGTTGCTTAGCCTGGAGAAGAGGAGACTGAGGGGTGACCTTATTGCTCTCTACAACTACCTGAAGGAAGGCTGTAGCCAGGCAGTGGTTGGTCTCTTCTCCCAGGCAACCAGCACCAGAACAAGAGGACACAGCTGCACCAGGGGAGGTTTAGACTGGAGGTTAGGAGGAAGTTTTACACAGAGAGAGTGACTGCCCATTGGAATGGGCTGCCTGGGGAGGTGGTGGAGTCACCATCACTGGAGGTCTTTAGGAGGAGACTTGATAGGGTGCTTGGTTACATAGTTTAGTTGATTAGGTGGTGTTGGGTGATAGGTTGGACACAATGATCTTGAAGGTGTCTTCCAATCTGGTTTATTCTATTCTATTTTCTATTCTATTCTATTCTATTCTATTCTATTCTATTCTATTCTATTCTATTCTATTCTATTCTATTCTATTCTATTCTATGTGATGTGCCACCCCTGGAAGCCATGAAGAAGACAACACATGTTATGAATATGAATTACCTCCACAAACCTTATATCTTTCATTCAAATCTTTGTATCTGGTCTCAGTGTTTGAAGCTATATGCACATGGAGTAGACTTTTTAAGTATTTTGACTTGATAATTATGTCATTGAAAAGTCATTTGAACATATCACAAAATGTTTTTGCTAATTTTACACTATGTCTTTGCAAACATAATGTAATGGCTAAATAAGGGAGCTTTATTTTTTTTTTTCTGTTTAATGTTTTAAAACAGCACTACTTAAAATGACTGGTTTTGATGCTGAAGGGACTGTAGGAATGGAAATACAATACAATACACCACCAGGTTGGAAGAGACCTTCAAGATCATCACATCCAACCCATCAACCAATCCAACCCACCTAAATACAATACAATACAATACAATACAATACAATACAATACAATACAACCCAACCCACCTAAACAACTAAACCATGGCACCAACCACCCCATCAAGCCTCTTCTTGAACACCTCCAATGAAGGTGACTCCACCACCTCCACGGGCAGCCCATTCCAATGGGCAATCACTCTCTCTGTATAGAACTTCTTCCTAAGATCCAGTCTAAACCTGCCCTGGTGCAGCCTGAGACTGTGTCCTCTTGTTCTGGTACTGGCTGCCTGGGAGAAGAGACCAACCTCTGCCTGGCTACAGCCTCCCTTTAGGTAGTTGTAGAAAGCAATAAGGTCATCCCTCAGTCTCCTCTTCTCCAGGCTAAGCAACCCCAGCTCCCTCAGCCTCTCCTCAGAGGGCTTGTGTTCCAAACCCCTCACCAACTTTGCTGCCCTTCTCTGGACACGCTCCAGCAAGACAACATCCTTCCTAAACTGAGGGGCCCAGAACTGGACACAGTACTCAAGGTGTGGCCTAACCAGTGCAGTGTACACGGGCAGAATGACCTCCCTGCTCCTGCTGGCCACACTATTCCTGATGCAGGCCAGGATGCCATTGGCCTTCTTGGCTGCCTGGGCACACTGCAGGCTCATGTTCAGCCTACCATCAACCAGTACCCCCAGGTCCCTCTCTGCCTGGCCGCTCTCCAGCCACTCTGACCCCAGCCTGTAGCACTTCATGGGGTTGCTGTGGCCAATGTGCAGAATCCGGCACTTGGATGTGTTAAATCTCATGCCATTGGATTCTGCCCATCTGTCCAGCCTGTCGAGGTCCCTCTGCAAAGCCTCTCTACCCTCCAGCAGATCAACTCCTGTCCCCAGCTTGGTGTTGTCCGCAAATTTATTGATGATGGACTCAATGCCCTCATCCAGATCATCAATAAACAGGTGTGGAAAAAAACAGAGTCACATTCTACTGCTGTTAGTTCACATAAGGCTCAAACTTTATCTAAGTTGTTTTCCTTTCTTGTCTTTATTCCAATTTTTTGTTTCCCTTTTGTTGTTTTTCTCTTTATCTGCTCATTTGAAAATCTCTTTGTTGTTATGTTTTGTGATTATAAGCTCACAAAAGCTCAGTATTCTTCTAGCAGACAGATGTCATTAATATCAACATCATACCACTTTGGGCATCATAGTTCTGGTCTTAAAGGAATATCAAAAGGAATTGCCAGAGGCTTTTTATATATACCAACTTTGTAGAGAGTATTTTTATTGGAAATAAACCACTTCAGTGCTAATCCAATCATTAAAAGCCAACAACAACAAAACCAAAACAAAACCAAGACACAGAAAAATGCCAACAACAAAACCACCAAACCCCCCCCAACAAAATAGTCTTCATTTTCAATCTGCAGTGATTTAATGGATACCAACTATATTTTATTGTTTTGATTCATAGCAGTGAAATTTGGAGGCTAAAGATTATACAGACTTTTTTTTTTTTAAATTTTGCTTTGGGGTTTCACTGTTGTTTTCATTAATAATATCAGTGGGTCAATCTTTGAGAACTTTGGGGACATTCATCATGTTCAATTCTATTTTGTGGAGAGTGGTACTTATGGTGGTACTTAATCTTTAATATTTGAGATATTTGGCTAAGAAATTTGTCTAACTAAAACAATATTCTTTTCAACTAGAAGATAATGGTGTGTGATGGTTTCCCATTCTCTACTTATGAGTTAATATAATACAGACTGTGCCACTCCTATAGGCTTCACCTAGAGCCATTTCTCTATATTGGCCCAATATTTACTGTGGAAGTTATCAGGGTTCTTAAGAAGTAACTTGTTCCCTGGGATGGATACCTGTCTTTCCTAACATTGAAATTATGGTTTTCTTCAACATTCTTTTGTTTTGTTTATATTTTTCTGAAATAATATATAGATTTGGTCTCTGCAATCACTTGACAGAGACCAATGTTCTCTCAATATAACCATAATTAATAAAGCTTCTATTGGACTTGTCCTAAATTCTACTTGCAATATTACAGTTATAGTGTTTTCACACAGAAACATAACATTGTTTTAGTTTGAAAAGAGCCCAAAGATCATCAAGGCCCACCATCAACCTAACACACCATGTCCTGAAGCACCATGTACGCACATATCTTGAACAGCCCCAGGAACTCCACCACCTCTCTGGGTAACCTATTCCAATGCCTGATTACTCTTTCAGTAAAAATCTTTTTCCTAATATCCACTTTAAACCTCCTTTGGCACAATTTCAGGACATTTTGTCTCATTCTATCGCTTGATATTAGGGAGAAGAGACCAACTCCACCTTACTACAACCTTCTTTCAGGTGGTTGTAGAGAACAGTAAGGTCTTGCCTCAGCCACCTCTTTTCCAGACTAAAGAACTACAGTTCCTTCAGCCACACCTCATAAGACTTGTTCTCTAAACCCTTCACCAACTCTGCTGCCTTTCTCTGGAAATGATCTCCAACACTGCCTTCCAAAGAACTTATTCATGGGTACAGTTTAAAGTACTCAGTTTTAAACTCTAATTATTTAAGTGATTTGTCATTTTTTCTCCTTCCAACAGAGATTCATGTATCCATCCATTAGTTAATGACTAATTATGCTTGTCATACTGAAAGGCATAACTCTCACTGAGAATAAAATATTCTCTTCTTAAGTATAGTTATTGGCATATAAAACAAATTAATAATTTGTGATTTTGCTCTCTGCTCATATACCTTCTGATTTATTTCTTAAATTCAGAATTATTCACTTCCTGAATTTGATCAAACCTTCCTCTGTGAAGGAGACAAAAAGCCAAAGCCAAAAAAATATTAAAATATCCGCTTGTAATACTACCTGCCATGTATTTAGGCAAAACAAAACCTTTAGCTTTTGAATCCTGTAACTGACTGCCAGTACTACCATTTTGGACCTAATTAACATTGTAGTTTCTTTTAGCACATTCACAAATACCTTTTTTCCCCCTTTTTTCCTCTTTTCTTTATTAAAATGGACTGATTTTACTTAGTGTATATATAGATAGTCTATGGATATACTAGATAGATAGATAGATAGATAGATAGATAGATAGATAGATAGATAGATAGATAGTCTAGGATATACTAGGAGTAGGAGATGCCATTCTACTGTCTTATGCTGTTTTTTAGCTGGCAGAACACTTTGGCTGCATAGAAGTTGTTTTTTTAAAAAAGGTTTTAAGTAAATTTACCTTCTTATTAACTGTGAAGCACAATAAACACTTAACTGCAAACAGAGCTTCCTACTCTTCCAGTTTTCCTGTTTTCACTTTCAGATATGAAGATGGAACTCTGTACCTGGAAGCCTATCTATTTTTTCCAAAAATATGATCTCATCAACAAAAGTTTCCACTCACTATGTTAAACTTTCACACCTAGAAAACTACTAATTAAAAGAGAATATGAGTGGGGAAAAAATAGTGCAGATAGAAAATCAGAAAATCAAGGACAGGAGAGAAAAGTATTACTACTAATAACATGACTGGAAGGCATCTTTGCACTATAACAAATATGACAATTTTCTTTATGTGGTCACAGATTTGCCTATGTTTCTTGATGCTATATTAAAGCTTATATTCATTATGCTATTTTCTCCCCCTCTTCTGTTCTGTTTTTGTTTTGTTTTGTTTTGTTTTGTTTTGTTTTTTTCCAGCTGTGTTAAAACCTGCTTGACATATCTCTTGATGGGGTGCTTGGTCCTATGGTTTAGACACTGCCCTGCTCCCCCCCAACTTCTTCCCTCTGTATTTCCTCTGGTTAATTAGAAGAAAAGAGAAAAGGAAAGATGTTATGGACATTTTGGTTAGTTCAAAAGCATTGTTAGAAAGCTCGTAATGCTTATCTCAAGATCATTAGGTGAGGTCTCTTTCCTGGAGCAGCATGCATGCCAGCAGAGAGAGACAGAGTGAAAAAAGAATGTAAGATCATAAAACTACATCCCACTCATCTACCAATTAAAGTAATTTAGAATTCTCTCTCATGTTTTCTTTTTTATATCCAACTATTCAGCTAGAGAATTTACAGCTATCTTTCTTAAAGGCACAGCCTAAAACTATCACACCCCCAATCTGTTCTAACCTAAGTCCCTAACAGAAGGTAACTATTGCTCAGAATGCATATTTATATGCTCTTTTCTATCAATCAACCACATATATAAGATAAAATCTTTCCCAATGAGAGGTGCCAGCATGTCAAGGAGGTGGCTTCTGCAGCATGTTCCAATCAAAGGGTGCCAATGTGAGGATGTTGTTCTTGGCATACATGGAATGTTATTGTTTTGCTCTATGCAGTGTGCTAAGGAATTTTTCAACTAAGGAATCATGCACTCTGCCAGCGTCCAGCATCTGCCTGCTGAACAGTGGCTGCAACAATCCCCCTCATTACAACCTTCTTTCAGATAACTGTAGAAAACAATAAGACCTCCCCTCAGCCTCCTCTTTTCCATACTAAGCAATCTCAGTTCCCTTAGCCTTTTCTCATAACATGTGTTCTCTGGATGCTTCACCAGTTTTGTTGCCCTCCTCTGGACATGCGCCAGCACATTGGTTTTTGTAGTGAGGGGTTCAAACCTGAACCCAGTATTGGAAGTACAGACTCACCAGTGCTGCGTACAGGGACAAAATATCTTCCCTACTTCTGCTGACCCCACTTTTTTTTCATACAGGTCTTGCATGTAATTGTTATGACCCAAGTGCAGGACATGGCACCTGGCCTTTTTAAACCTGCTACAAGTTGACCTCACCCATTGATCCAGCCTGTCCAGCTTCCTCTGTAAAGCCTTCCTACTCTCTAGCTGACCAACACTCCCATCTAACTTAGTATTGTCATCAAACTTACTGAAGGTTCATTCAATTCCCTCATTCCCATCATTGACAAAAATACTAGAGAGAACTAGCCACAGTACTAAGCTCTGAGGAACACCACTTGTGACTGGCCACCAACCTGATTTAACTTCATTCGCTACCACTCTTTGGGCCCAGGCATCCAGGCAGTTCTTCAACCAGCAAAGTGGATGTCCATGCAAGCCATGAGCAACCAGTTTCTCCAGCAGTATGCTGTTACTGAATTCCAAGTAAACAACATCTACAGCCTTTCCCTTCTCCACTGTGCAGGTCACCTTATCATAGAAACAGATCAGGATGGCCAAACATGAAAGACACCTGCAAGCACCTTTCATAAGCCCATGCTGACTGGGCCTGATCACCTGGCTATCGTTTATGTGCCATGTGATGGCACTCAAAATGATCTGCTCCATAACCTTCACCAGCACTGAGGTCAGGCTTACAGGCCTGAAGTTCACTGAGTTCTTATTCTGACTGTTTTTTCCAAACAGGTCAGTACCGGGGCTAGTCCTCTTTAATATCTTTATCAATGATCTAGATGAGGGGTGTGAATGAATTTGCAGATGATGCCAAGCTGGGTGGTCATGCTGATCTGCTAGAGGGTGTGGAGGCCTTGCAGTGGGACCTGGACAGGTTAGACCAATGGTCCAAGGGTAATTGTATGACGTTTAACAAAGCCGTGTTCCAGGTCTTCCACCTGGGTCACAACATCCCCATGGTAAACTACATGGATGGGGATGTGTGGTTGGAAAGCTGCTACTGGAAGAGGGACCTGAGGGTTTGGGTTGACAGTCGATTAAATATGAGTCAGCAGTGTGCCCAGGTGGCCAAGAAAGCAAATGGCATCCTGGCTTGTATTAGAAACACTGGCCAGCAGGAACAGGGAGGTGACCATCTCCCTGTACTAAGCACTGAAGAGGACACACCTTGAGTACTGTGTTCAGTTCTGGGCCCCTCACTATAAGAGGGACATTGAGGTTTTGAAATGTGTTCAGAGAAGGCCAATGAGGCTCAGGGAGGGCCTGGAACACATGACCTATGAGGAGCATCTGAGGGAGCTAGGGTTGTTCAGTCTGGAGAAGAAGCAGCTGAGGGGAGACCTCATTGCTCTCTACAACTACACCTCTCAATTCTGTTTTCTCATATAAGCAACTTTCATGCTTAGCTGTGAACTCACATAGTGAGTAGAAGGTAAGTATCAGAACTTTTACTTATTAGGACTTACAGCAGTATCTTCTTACAGGTATCTCCTGGCCCTGCCGTTAATGATGGAACAAAATCCCCTATACTAACCTAGTACTACCATCTGGTATTTAGAGCAATCTTCTGCACAAGCTATGTGAATTGGATTCCCTGAGATGATAAATATACTTATTTAGTCTAACTGCTTTAAACATTCTTTTAATCATCGATACAAATCATACCTTAAAACAATTAGATGGACACTGACCAGTTCTTTCAAATTACTAGATTTTCAGAGGTCTAGCTCTTGGGGCACAACAAAAGGTCTTGCATCTCTCTGCCACATTAGGTTGGATTTCAGACATTCCATGAACACCACTTACTCTGAGCTGGCTGGTCTGCATTCCACTTTGCACAGGCTCTGAAATTTATGTACCAGGTGTCCACAGGCTTTTTTATTCCTGCTGTCCTTATGTGTCTATATTTTCTAATGTTTTACAGAGATTTTATCTCCTCTTGGGCTGTAAGTCTTGTAAAAACATTTTCCCTTTGTGGTACAGTGTGTAACTTGTTTCAAGCTGAGACAGAAAAATAAGGAGAAAATTGCTTCTAGCAAAATATGTCACTTCAGAACCCTCCAGTTCCCTTTGGATTAGGTTCATCTATACTAAAATGTGGAAAACTTTTAAAAGGTGATTTTTGGCTTTTTTATAATTTTATTTTTTTCTGCTTGAAGCAGATTTAATTTCCTCTAGTAGTTCAGGTCAAGGTGAAGATGGAAACAAAAAGTACGTTAAGAAAATAGTTTAAAAACTGTCTGGGTGATAAACAGAATTATGAAATTGTGTTGTCCAGAATCTGGACTATTTGGAATCAGATTAAGCAGGTGTAACTTTAAATAAGGTTTAATAAATATTTAAAAGATGTATTCCATTTCCAGTCAATAATTCATTTATAAATAAATAAATAAGGAAATTATTTTCCTGGTTCTTCTCATGTGCTGAAATTTTGTTTTTTTCCTATTCTGCCAACACTTTACCAGCTAAGAGATTCCGAGAGCAATATTCATATCTAGTGGCAAAGCAAGTTACAGAACATTAACCAGAGAAGTTTAGAGAACTTGCCCCAGCGTGCATCATTTTTTTAAAATAAAATTCTAACTATTTGTATCTGGGTTGTCAAATACTTTTATGTGAGCAATTCAAAGTTCATTGGAGCTATTTTTCCACAACTGATTAGTTTCTGCAATGAAAAGAATGTAGTTTTCTCCTGCCAAACATAGTGTTCTTGCAGCATTTGATGACATTGACATTACCAATTATGTACCATTCTAACACACTTGTAATTCACTCATATGTCCATTAGGCCTCTGTTATACTTGCCCAGATCAATAATTAATCAAGACTCTGTCATTTTCAGTAAAGTTATCTCGCTTTTTCAATCACAAAGAACAAAAGATGTCTCAAAGTTTATTCTACAGTGTAATCTTTGAAATTAAACCCCCCCAAAAAAAAATCAAAACCCCACTTAATTTCTTTTGACGCAAGTATTTCCCCTCTTTGTTTTTAACATTCTGCAGCCATTGTTTTCTACTAGATCTAGAGTTATAGATTCCTTTACAGATAAAACTGATTTGACATTAGACAAAGTCTAATGGCTCTGGTTAGTGTAATCACAACTGATTGTGTAATAATAGTTTCTGAGAAAGTTAAGCAAATGCATTTCAACAAATTTTTTAAAAAATATTGTTATTTTTTGATCCTTTTGATTACATGTCAGCTGCAAAGGATTGCCCACATCATGTTATAGGTAAGTTCTTGATGCTTGCCTGTCTCAGAGCCCTAAGGACTTTTACGGAAATTGTTTAGCAAAGACATATTTTTGCCTCTTTCAGAGTCCAAATAAGGACTTCCACTGACACACTTTCACAAAGTTAAAGCACATGAAGTTTAATTTTTTTGAAACAACAGATACAATAGCTTTGTAAAGGCTATTGGTAAACAGACTAACTGCAAAAATATCAGTCTTGTGTTAGTAATTCCCTGGTAACTTCTGATATAGCCAGGGGTGCAAGTCTTTGCAATACTGCTAATATATAATAGTAATGCTAGCAAATGTTAGGTTGTATATTCTTACGAAGAAGGTGTCTCTGTCTTGAGTGGAGAAAGAGGAGTACAGTTCATCAACAGCCTCTGCTAGATCTCTAGTCATTTTCCTGTCACACTCAGAGGTGTTCCCCTCACATGTTTTTGTTTTTTGTTTTTAATCCTAACCTTAGCTGTCCTGGCCTTATATGTCACATCTAGAATGATTTAGATGGAACCTTGAGTCATACATTTTTATGTACTTCGTCTGGCTCATTACCATGTTTAAGGGTCTACATTTTAATATTAATTTTATGGTTAGTTAGGTAAAACCCCTTCCTTGGACACTGTATCATTCGAGATTTGTGTCAAAGTTTCTTGTTTCTTTTTTCTTTTTAGCCTTACTTCATTCATTTTAGATGAAACACAACCGTTTTATCTTCTCAAGCCTCCCTCCCTCAGCCATTTGCAGACCAGGTCAGCAGATCTCCAGCTCCAGGGACAGTTTAAGCATCCTTTGGTTGCAAAGTGTACTTTAACTAGCTTGCATTCCTGTCATGCAGCAAGCTGGACAGTTATCCCACAGGCCAGAGAGTCTGTGAACTCACCATTTGTAAGGATTTTTATACCACAACTAGGTACTTCTCTAGGTAACCAGGTCAAACTTTGAAGTTGGGCAGGCTTTGAGCAGGACATTGGATCAGATGACCTTTGGATATTTAATCTAGATCAAATTAATTGTATTATTATATTCCATTATGATGAGATTTTTATCTTCCTTTGAATATGAATAAAATCACATTATGATAGGAGAACTCACCAAATAACTTTGATTCTTAATATTAACTTTTCAAGGTATTATTGAAGAAAATTAACTTCTTTTTTCCCCAGACTTTATCCAAGGAAAGTAAATCCAGGACATGTCTGCTTATGAAAGAGTTCAATTTCCAGACACAGAAACTTCTTAATGCTTGAAAATAAGGTTTATGTCTAATCTAAACATGAAAATCTGATCATCCATCATCACTGTAATCTAAGGAGATAAAACAGTGAATTTCATTTTTTTTCATTAAAATCCAAATTCTGATTCTGTAACTCATATTTATGTCTTTGTGAACAAATATCTATTTTAAAATATTTTGTCTTTAAATTTAAACTTAATTCTGTGAAAGTAAAGGTAAAGAAAGATTAAATCCTATGATTTTTTTTTAAGTGAAAGTATTTTAACCTCTATTCCCCATTTTTTTAAAATATCATATTGACTTCATTTACAGTTGTTGCTTAAATTTGACTTGATGAATTTATTGACATGAAGAAGCAATTCTACATTTCAGCACAAACCCTTTCTACTAAACATGACAACTCTGTCAGCACCATATCTGTAGGATAATATGAATTCCAGACTGATTCCCTGAAATTCATCAGGTTTGATTTCTTATACAAGGATGCTGAAAAGTCTTGTGTGTGAATTTATTCATGAGTGTTTGTGTACAGTGGTCTACATTTGAGAAACATTAGCAATTAAAAATTCAACATTTCATTTTGATATCATAGAATCATAGAATGGTTTGGGCTGGAAAAGATCTAAATATCATCTAGTTCCAAACCCCCTACCATGAGTAGTGAAAACTTTCACTAGATCAGGTTGCTCAAAGCCCCATCTAGCTTGATCTTTAACACTTCCAGGGAGGTGGAATCTATGGCATTCCCTATACTACATGTCCTTCTCCATCTTTGTTGTAGGCCCCCTTTAGGTATGGGAAGGATGCGATAAGGTCTTCCCAAAGCTGTCACTTTTCCAGGCTGAACAATGCCAACTCTCTCAGCCTATCTTTGTAGAATCATAGAATCAATAAGGTTGGAAAAGACCTCAAAGATCATCAAGTCCAACCTGTCACCCAAGACCTCATGACTACTAAATCATGGCACCAAGCACCATGTCCAATCCCCTCTTGAACACCTCCAGGGATGGTGACTCCACCACCTCCATGGGCAGCACATTCCAATGACGAATGACTCTCTTGGTGAAGAACTTTCTCCTCACCTTGAGCCTAAACTTCCCCTGGCACAGCTTGAGACTGTGTCCTCTTGTTCTAGTGCAGCCATCTGATCATCTTTTTGGCCTCCTCTGGGCTCAATCCAACAGACTCATGTTCTTCTCATGTTGGAGGCCATGGAGGAGAACACAATACTCTAAGTGTAGTCTCACTAGTATGGAGTATAAGGAGAAGATAACTTCCCTCATCTTGCTGGTCATACTTCTTTAGATGCATCCCAGGATATGATTTGCCTTCTGGGTTGCAGAAACACATCCCCAAGTCATGTTGAGATTCAGGTGAACCAATGCCTCAAAGTCATTCTCTGCAAGGCTGCTCTCAATCCATTCTCCACCTAGCCTATATTTGTGCTGGGAGTTGCCTCAACCAGTACGCAGGACCTTTTGCATCATTCTTTTGAACTTCATGAAGTTTGCATGGATGCACCTCTCAAGCCTGCAAAGGTCCCTCTGGATTTTATTCCTTCCTCCAGTGTGGTGTGATATAGTTTTTATCAAATTGATAAACTGTAAATATGATAACACATGAATACAATTTATTAACTATAAAAATTATTTTTCTGAGCCAATTTGATTCAGGTTCGTTTACCTGGTTGATGATAGGTTCATTACACATGATAGGATGCTAACAAACAGTAGAATAACAGTCTAGGAAAATCAGAATTTGGAATACAGAGGAACAAACTGGAAACTTCTTATACACATGAAACAAACAGCATGACTGCCTGGGTGGCGAGATGGACCTCCTCAAGTTCACAGCGGAGCTAACCAACAGGTAAACAAGCTATGAACCTTACTCATGAACCGCCAAGCTGTCAACTACCAAAACCTTTGCTGAACGAAGAGTGTTCTGAATTCATATTTGTAATCCAAAGGGCAGGAATAATCCAAAAGGGCAATATCCAAAATTAGAGGAAGTGAGAGATAGAGACATGCTGCTGTGGTGGAGACCTAAACACTATGCTGCTAGGACAAAATAAGCTAATTGCCCTGAAGACAGGAGCAAATAGGTGCTTGTTGCTGCCTTGAATTGAACAGGGTAGGGAGCAGATGAGAGAGAGACAAGAGAAAGAGAACATGTAGGCTCTTGAAATCTTCCCCTATACAGTCCCTTTTTGGAAAATGAATGGCCCAATGGCACATTAGCTATTCAAATCCCACCAACCAATTCAAAATGTTGTATGCTGGGCAAAACTGCACACACTTTCTCTCGTAGCCTCTGACATGTGCAGTTGCCTCTCTGAAATATGCGGCTTGGGGTCCAGCTTCCACCCCCTTCAGGCAGCCTTTACAGTGCCTGCCTATTGGCTCTTCAACCTCAAACCCAGACTCTGCAACAGAGAGGGAGGACAAAGGGCAGTGTTTGACACAGGTTTAGCTGGCTTGTTAATGCCTCTTCCAGGATATGGTGACTGTATCACACAGCTTGGCATTGTTAAAAAACTTGCTGAGGGTACAACCAGGTTCATTGCCTGTGTTGCTGACAAAGAAGTCAAACAGCACCTGTCTCAATACCAGCCTCTGAGGAACAGCACTAATCAGTTGCCTACAACTTTTTGAATATGACCATTCAGCCAATTCCTCATTTACTGAGTGGTCCATCCATCTCATCCATGTCACTCCAATGCAGAGACAAGGATGTCATGTGGGAAAGTGTCATTTGACACAAGTCTAGCTAGATGATGTTAGTTGTTCTCCCCTTATACATAAATTCTGTAACACTGTCATAGAAGACCATCAAAGTTTTCAGGCACTATTTGGCCTTATCATAGAATCATAGGGAGGCAGGAGTTGGCAGGGACCTCTGGAGATCATCTATTTCAACCTCTCTGCTAACTCTGGTACAGCTCAATCAGGTTGCACAGGAGCATGTCCAGGTGGGTTTTGAAAGTCTCCAGAGAAGAAAACTCTACAACTTCTCTGAGTAGCCAGTTCCATTGCTCAAACAAAAGAAGTTTCTCCTTAAGTTCAGATGAAACCTTCTGTGTTCCAGTTTGTACCTGTTGCCTCTTTTCTTACCACTGGCCACTACTGAGAACATCCCAGTCTTATCCTTATGAACTACACCCTTTAGGTATTTATATGCACTGATAAGTTTCCCTCTCAGTCTTCTCTTTTCCAGGCTAAAGAGCCCCAGATCACTCAGCCTCTTCTAGTTAGAGAAACACTCCAGTCCCCTAATCATCCTCATGACCCTCCATTGTACTGTCCCCAGCAGGTTCCTGTCTCTCTTGAACTGGTGAGCCCAGAACCTGGAAAAAACACTCCAGGTGCAGTGTCACCAGGCCAGAGCAGAACCTCCCTCAACCTGCTGGCCACACTCAATGTATTCCAGAATACTGTTAGCCTTCTGGGGCCATGAGGGCACATTGCTGGTTCATGGTGAACCTATTGTCCACTCCCAGGTCCTTCCCACAGAGTTGCTTTCCAGCAAGTCAGTCTCTAACCTGTGGAGGGTTATTCCTTCCTTCCAGGTGCAGGACTCTACATTTGCCTTTGTTGAACTTCATGAGTCTCTTCTCAGCCCAACTCTCCAACCTGTTCAGGTCTCACTGAATGGCAGCACAATTTTGTGCACCAGCCACTTCTCCCAGTTTGGTATCATCAGCAAACTTGCTGAGGTTATATTTGGTCCTTTCATCACAGCTGTTGATGAATATGTTGAACAAGACTGGACCCCAGTGGAGAACACCACCAGCCATAGGCCTCAAAACTAGACCATGCACCACTCATCACAACTCTCTGTGCTCTGTCATTCAGTCAGTTCTCAATCAACCTCACTGTCCACTCATCTAACACACATTTCCTAAGCTTACTTATGAAGATGTTATGGGAGACAGTGTCAAAAGCCTTGATGAAGTTGTGGTAGACAACATCCACTGATCTCTCCTCCTCCAGCCAGCTGGTCACACCATCACAGAAGGCTACTGGTCAAGCGTGGTTTCATATTTGTGACACTATTGTGAACATTCCTCATAATCTTTTCCTCCACATGCTTAGAGATGACTTCCAGAATGAGCTGTTACATCACCTTTCCAGGAATGGATGTGAGGCTGATTGGCCTGTAGTACTCTAGGTCTTCTTCCTTGTCCTTTCTGAAGATTTGAGTGACATTGGCTTTCCTCCAATCCTGAGGCACCTCCCCTGTTTTCCATGACCTTTCAAAAATGATGGAGAGTAGCTCCTAGTGAAACCATGTTGCTTGTCGTCAATCACCTCCTTATTTTCAATGTGTCTTAGCACATTTTTCAGGAGGATCTGCTCCATGATCTTCTCTAGCAGAGAGGTGAGACTGACTGGATTGCAAGAAAAAAAAAGGGTTATGTTTCCCCTTTTCCAGTCATTTGGAACCTCAACATGATACTATGACTTCTCAAATATAATGGATAAGGGCTTAGCCACTTCATCTGCCAGTTCCCTCAGAAGCATAGATGTATCTCATCAGGCTGAATGGACTAGTACAATTTCAGGTTCTTTAGATGGTCTCAAACCTGATTTTCTTCTACACTAAGCAATTCTTTATTCTCCTAGTCCCCGCTTTGCCCTCTTCAACTTGGATGATGTGTCTGGAGCACTTGATGGTGAAGATGGCAAAAAAGCTGTTCAGTACATCAACCTTCTCTGTATCCCAAGTAACAACATCTACCATTTCCTTTTAGAGATGGCCCATCTTTTCTCTAGTCTTCCTTTTATCACCAACTTAGATACAGAAGTTTTTCTTGTTGTCTTTGATGTCCCTGGCCAGATTTAATTCTTCTGGGTCTTTGACTTTTGCAACCTGTTCTCTGGCTGCTCAGATAGGTTCTTCATTTATGCTACTGTCATTATACTATAATGACATTTGAGAATTTAATTTTAAGAATAATATTTTTTATTGATAGCTGTGAAACAGGTGGTAGAAAAAAATAAATCAATAAGAAAAAATCAGAGCACAATCTTGAGATTCACTGTAATCACAGAATCACAGAAACATTCAGGTTGGAAAAGACCCTCAGGAACATCAAGTCCAACCAATAACCCCACTCTATAAGGTTCACCCCTAAAGCATATCCTCAAGCACGACATCCAAATGACCGTTAAACACATCCAGGGTTGGTGACTCAAGCACCTCCTTGGGCAGCCCATTCCAATGCCTGACCACTCTACATTTTTTTTTCCCTAATATTTAGTCTAAACCTACCCAGACCTAGCTTGAGGCCATCCCCTCTTGTTCTATCACTAATTACCTGTGAGAAGAGGCCAGCGCCAACCTCTCCACAATGTCCTTTAAGGTAGTTGTAGACAGCAATAACACCTTCCCTCAGCCTCCTCTTTTTCAAAGCAAATAGCCTAGCTCCTTCAGCTACTCTTCATAAGATTTATTCTCCAGGCCCTTCACCACCTTCATTGCCCTCCTCTGCTCTCGCTCCAATGAAGAGACTTGGGGTGTACAGGAAGCTGGGAAGGGACACTCCTGGGACAGTTGACCTGAACTGACAGCAAGTATATCTCATACTTTATATATATATCATTGTACTCAGCAATAAAACTGAAGGGTGGTGGTTAACATGTTCTGTAATTGCTCCAGGACTGGCTTGGCATTGTGGGTTAGTGATGAGGAATTTTTTTGTTTTGCATCACTTGTTTTCCTTGGGTAGCATTTTCCTCTCTCTTGTTCTTTTTTTATTTCTTAAACAAAAAAAAAAAGGCAAAAAGTATTAAACTGTCTTTATTTCAACCCATAACTGTTTTCACTTTTACCTGCGTGGAGAGTGAGAGAGCAGCTGTGTTGTGTTTAGTTGCTGCCTGGGGTTAAACTGCAACAGTACTGCATACTCAAAGTGAATACATCAATTAATTCATGGATCCATAAAACTTAAATTTAAGGATGCCTAAGTTAGAATAAGTGAAGTTTTTCTATCAGAAGTTGCATTTGGGTGATGAAACCAGATACTTTCAGCTGTAACTATCACTTGAGAGTCTCCCCATTTTGATACTAGATACATATTATTTGCATTCATACAGCACCATAAATAAATTATTTTCTTTTTCAGTTCCTTGAACAGTTCAAAGTCTTTGAACTGTTTTGAAAGCTATTTTATGCTGTCATTATCTTTACCTGTCAAAAGTGTGAAGCTGCATTTAAAATGAAATAACACATTTTGTTAGAACTATGGTACTTGTTGTTACAAAAAGGGAACCACTTGCCCTTACAATGGGTCAACAATGCCTTTATTCAAGTGTTTTCAGATGTGAAAATGTACAGAGCATTTGTTGTGGCCTTTTATGATTTCAAGTTAATATTATGGTTGAGATCACAAATCAAGAAATCCAGAAATTTGATAGAAAAAAAAAAGGAAGAAGAATGTCTGTAGTTGAAGTTTTAAAAGAAAGTACATTGTTTAATGAGTTGAGGTCATCAGCTATGTACCTGTAGTTTATGAAATGCTTTATTAGCTTGCAGTGGTGAGCCACTTGAGGAAACATATTTTTCTTTTTCATTTTGATGCCCATCCACAGGAAGGGCTGGAAGGAGGAACCAGGGAATTACAGACCTTTCAGCCTGACCTCAGTGCCAGGCAAGATTGTGGAACAGGCCATCTGGAGTGCAATCGCACAGCACTTACAGGATGGCCAAGGGATCAGGCCTAGCCAGCATGGATTTAGGAAGGGCAGGTCCTGCCTGATGAACCTGGATGTGGGGAAGGCTGTGGATGTAGTCTATCTGGACCTCAGCAAGGCCTTTAATACCGTCCCCCACAACAAACTCCTGGCCAAGTTGTCAGCCCATGGCTTGGACAGCTGTATTCTGCTTTGGGTTGGGAACTGGCTGGAGGGCTGTGCCCAGAGAGTGGTGGTGAATGGTGCCACATCCAGCTGACAGCCAGTCACTAGTGGTGACTCCCAGGGATCAGTGCTGGGCCCCATCCTGTTCAATATCTTTACTGATGTTCTGGACGAGGGGATTGAGTCCATCATCAGTAAATTTGCAGATGATACCAAGCTGTGGGCAGGTGTTAGAGGTTAGGAGGACTCTGCAGAGGGACCTTGACAGGCTGGACAGATGGTCAGTCCAACAGCATGAGATTTAACACATCTAAGTGCCAGGTTCTACACATTGGCCACAACAGCCCCATGCAATGCTACAGGCTGGGGTCAGAGTGGCTGGAGAGTGGCCAGGCAGAGAGGGACCTGGGAGTACTGGTTGACAGATGGCTGAACATGAGCCAACAGTGTGCCCAGGTGGCCAAGAAGGCCAATGGCATTCCTGGATCAGGAATAGTGTGGCCAGCAGGAGCAGGGAAGTCATTCTGCTCCTGTACTCAACACTGATTAGGCTACGCCTTGAGTCCTGTGTCCAGTTCTGGGCCCCCCAGTTTAGGAAAGATGTTGACTTGCTGGAGCATGTCCAGAGAAGGGCAACAAAGCTGGTGAGGGGTTTGGACACAAGCCCTATGAGGACAGGCTGAGGGAGCTGGGGTTGCTTAGCCTGAAGAAGAGGAAGCTCAGGGGAGACCTTATTGCTGTCTACAACTACCTGAAGGGAGGTTGTAGCCAGGTGGGGAGTGGTCTCTTCTCCCAGGCAACCTGTGACAGAACAAGAGGACACAGTCTTACGCTATGCCAGAGGAGGTTTAGGCTGGATGTTAGGAAGAAATTCTTCACAGAAAGAGTGATTTGCCATTGGAATGGGCTGCCCAGGGTGGTAGTGGAGTCATTGTCACTGGAGGTGTTTAAAAAGAGAGTGGATGTGGCACTTGGTGCCATGGTTTAGTTCACTAGATGGTGTTGGATGATAGGTTGGACTTTTTCAACCTGCCTAATTCTGTAGTCTATCAACAGGTACAGGGACTGTGGCCGAGGAAGAATACAGGCCAGGGAGCCATGAGATCACTGCAATTGCACCACAGTGTGCTTATGCGAATTATCAAAGAGCAATGGTACAGAGTAAGCTCTCAAAAACTTACCCTTCTTTTGCTATGCATCAATCTCAATTGCCCCTAGTATCCTGAATCAGGGATATATGAATTAACAGAGTGGAACAGGGTCAGAGAATCTCTCTCAGAAGAGCAAAAATCCAGGAATGACTTTTCACCAGACATTTTAATAACGTTGTGTATACTATGGCTATCGCTGACCACTCCAATGTGTAAATCAAACAGCAATACATCACTCTCTGGGACATTAAATACTCCCATGACCTGTGTGGGCTCTCAGAAGCAGGATGAGCTTCCTACAGACAGCACAACAGAAACAGAAACAAGCAGTGTGGTCACAGGGTAAACGAGGGCGGGGGCGGGGGGGGCGGAGAAAATAATAGACACTGATGACCCGCTAATGAGTAGTCCAAAAAGCTCCTAGTTCAATAGCAAAAGAGGCTGTTCGACATGCCCATTAAAAAGTCTAAGACATTGCCTGATGCAGATGTAAAATATGCAGATAGCAGCTCTGAGTCAGACACACAGCCGGATGATACTTTCTGTCATGGCTATAGCGATACAGAAAAGGAGTCAGATTTATATCCACAAGTACCTCTGCTTAAGGCAGCCGTAGCAGCTGCAAATCCTCAAATGGAGCAGAAAGTAAACAAACAGAAGAAACAAAGAAAACCAGATGCAAAGTTAAAACTGCCAACTCAAGTAACTGGTGAAAAACTAATTTCTTTTGATTCTGACAGCTCCATTACTCAAGAGTTGCTCGAAAAATCAAAACATCCATTTTTACAACCCACAGCACCGAGTTTATCTTTCTCTCTTCCTTTAAATACCACTACTGAAGTTGTTAACTCTGTTTCCTATCCCTTTGCTTTTTCAGCAGGTTTTGTAGCAGGGAATTGCAGCATATATATATATAGTTGGTGGTTAAGCTTAAGTGGTTGTATTGTGAAAGGTTTAAACAATTGCTATATGTGGAAGAATAGTTATTCATAACAGTGCGGGATAGTGGCATCACTTGGACAGGGGAAGACAAGGGATTACTGTTCCAGTTTTGAGCCTCCCTACCCTAAGTATACGGAGGGAGGATGGAGCGCTGACTCAGGAATGGAGAGGGTCATGTAAGCCAGTAGCATCTGACACTGGCTGGATGTGTATTCAAGCAGTGGCAGCCACAGCACTAATGGTGGATGTCTTCATATTAAATTGTGGTTTGCAAAGAGCTTCTGTGCTGGCTCCAGATGATCTGCCTCCCCTGCACCACCTCTGTATGTGTCCACTCAGGAGTGGGGATTTGCTCCTGAGGCTGTGGCACTGGGTTTCTGTGAAGACCCAGCAGCTCAGTGAGCAGGTTAACGCAGAGGCCCAAGAAGCTGATCAGCAGAGCACTCTGCTGCAGCCCATGCTGTGCTGTCTTGGAGCCAGCAGAGCAAGGTGCAGTCAGATGTAGACTTTATTTCTTTGAGGCTGGCTGGGCTGTTCGGTGTGCTGGGGGTGTGTGCGGATGCAGTGCTGCCGCTTGCGGAGACGCAGGTGCCTGCCCAGGGGTTTAGTGGGGTTAAGGCAGAGTGTCCTCTCCACATGTGCAGAGCAGGCCTTGGGAGCTTCCTTGGACAGCATATATATTTATACACACACACACACATATATACACACACACACATATACATACACTTTATACTTTTTTCTCCCTTTTGCAATCTCAACACTTTCCTGACAAATCAAGTTCAGTAAAAAGGGTACCATTTTCTACTTAATTTTTAGAGAATTTCTATATGACAAGAATCTGGACTATACTTCATTGAGAAGAGACATTGGTCTTAGTCCTGACTTCCTAGATCTTGTGTGTCTAGATGAAATACAGAATTCTAGTGCAGTTCTGTCATTCTCTGCCACATAAATTCTATACTGAATTGAGATATGAAGAAGTTTGTGGCACCTCTGTGGTAGTTTGAGCCTTAACTGGAAGTTAAGAGCTCAGGTGGGGGGCAAGGCTGAGAATCTCTCCCCCACTCCCCCCCCTCTTCCCTCCCAACAGAGAGGGGAGAAAAGGAAAGAGCAAATCCACCAAATAATAATTTGGAGTCGGCTTGGAAGTAGAGAGGCAAAGAGTTGTCTTTAAGCAATATATATATAACAATAACAGGAAAAAGGTTCACAAGGGCAAGGAACAAGGATGGATGGGAGTGGGACAAAAAAACAAGAGAATAATACAAAACCAGCCTTTCTCTGAGGAAGCGTGGAGGCAGCAGGTCTGACCACGTGGCAGAGGAGCAGGAGGGCAGCTGCAGTAGCTCTCATCCAGCAGAGGCAGAAGCCAGAAAAGCCGGGCCAACAGCTATGAGGTCCTGCTTTTTATACCCTAGCTGGGCAGGAAGGGGGGAGTGGAACAGACTCAGCTTCCCAGGTGAAAAATGCCCTGCAGGGAGTGAAAAGTACCTGCAAGCCCTCCACCCTGCTTTGTTCTTTTGTTCCCAGAAAAGGGTGTTAACCCACCACAACCTCACAGAACTAATAGTTTCCTGTTTAATACACAAGCTAGTATGGCCCCATATTATTAACCAATAATTCTCAATAAAAAGAAATATTACTAGTCAAACTTCATTGCTGAAGAGACAAGAAACAGCATGGAATGCTAAATCCTGACATCACATCAGAAAAATTGTGAGATTCCTGCTCTAATTGCATGAACACAAAGAGCTGAAACACCTGAGGCAAGTTCAGTCAAAAAAAGAAACAAAGATACGTCAAACACTTTAACTGTTGACAGTTGTCCTTGAATTGTTAATAGTAACTCTTTACTATTCATTGGGAGTGACTAATCACTTAGGTCACAATAGTTTCGGAATCTTCTTTTGGATTAATGGAACAATCGAATTTAAGAAACAAAGAATAATGAATAGCAAATAAACTCCAACTTTTGTTTAAAATTCATCGCATGGTTAAATTTATTCCTCAGTCTGGCAAAAGTAATTTACTGAAGGTCGATGTAATGGTCTAGTGCAAGGGCTAAACTCCCTGCTCCACCAACACAGAAGTGAAGTGAAAAGTGACACACAGAATTTAGGATTGAGATAAAGAGAGAAGAGTTTAAGATCATAATCAAAATGCATAATTACCTTAGCTAATAATCTAATTGATCTACTTATACAATGCTTTACTGCCTTAGCTTAGCCTATTTGCAGAAGCAGCACAATGAAATTCAGAGAAAAACAGAGCACAAAAGAGAAAGCCAAAACTAGCAGCTACCTGACTCCCACACACCTCACCACCATCCCTGTGGGAAAAAAAAAGCCAAGATCCAAAACCTTGGTAACCAGAAGCAGCAACAGGAACAGTTGTTGCAAGGTGAACTTCAAGATCCACAATACTTCGCTCCAGTTAGCACTTTCATTTTTTGAATTTAGCATGGCATAAATAACAGCAGCAGCTTCAACTTGAGCCACAAGAGTCACACAGAAAGGCTGTGACAAAGTGAGATCACTGACAAATCTTCAGCTATGAGCCATTTTACCTTTTAGGAAATAGTATGTCATAAACTGGAGACTGTGGCAAGAAAACTATGTGCCTTTTTTGATGCAGTGATGTAAAATATAATGATTTTTGGTTAAGCTTCCTTGTGTGGAAAACAGGTGAAGTGAAATACGACAAACTATGTCTTAGTTTTTAGAATATAGGTTATTTATTACAGCTTTCAAAAAGATGTATGGAAAAAATAGAGAAAAATCTATTAATAATGGCATGTTGCTACAATTTGGTTACTATTTAAATTATTAATTTGCTAAAGGGAATATAATTGTCAGATTTCAGCTGAGCAAACTGACGTGATATACAAAACTGAGGGTGGTGTGGTTTGTTGTTGTTGTTGTTGTTGTTGTTGTTGTTGTTCTTTTGGGCTTTTGTGTGTGTGTGTGTACTATGTGATGTCTCAAACATAGTTCTGAAACAGTAATCATTTCTTGACAATCTACAAGATCTCATCACTACAGACTGTAGCCAAGAAGGCCAATGGCATCCTGGCCTGCATCAGGAACAGTGTGGCCAGCAGGAGCAGGGAAGTCATTCTGCCCCTGTACACTGCACTGGTTAGGCCACACCTCGAGTACTGTGTCCAGTTCTGGGCCCCTCAGTTTAAGACGGATGTTGTCTTGCTGGAACATGTCCAGAGAAGGGCAGCAAAGTTGGTGAGGGGTTTGGAACACAAGCCCTACGAGGAAAGACTGAGGGAGCTGGGGTTGCTTAGCCTGGAGAAGAGGAGACTGAGGGGTGACCTTCTTGCTCTCTACAACTACCTAAAGGGAGGTTGTAGACAGGCAGCGGTTGGTCTCTTCTCCCAGGCAGCCAGTACCAGAACAAGAGGACACAGTCTCAGGCTGCACCAGGGGAGGTTTAGACTGGATGTTAGGAAGAAGTTCTATACAGACAGATTGATTGCTAATTGGAATCAGCTGCCCATGGAGGTGGTGGAGTCACCTTCATTGGAGGTGTTCAGGAAGAGGCTTGATGGGGTGCTTGGTGCCATGGTTTAGTTGTTTAGGTGGGTTGTGTTGTATTGTATTGTATTGTATTGTATTGTATTGTATTGTATTGTATTTAGGTGGGTTGGATTGGTTGATGGGTTGGACATGTGATGATCTTGAAGGTCTCTTCCAACCTGGTGGTGTATTGTATTGTATCTTTACCTTTTTTTTTTTATTATGTAGGAAATTTCTACTTGACAACAGTGAATTATCAGAATTATCAGATATAAGAATTTCTAAAAAAGACCCCAAAACAAAGCAAGAGTTCAAAAGCCCAACAATCTCAGATGTCCAAACCCTTTAATTGCAAAGAACTGGTAGCATTTCATATACAAATTCCATACACCAGATAACATTAGAATATCCATTTTAAAACCATGATATGTATTAAATATGAAGTTTTGAAGGCCACTAAGCCTACTTTTGGGAGGGATAATAACACAAGAAGCCCTGGATTGAGATAAGGATTTTAATGTGAAGATGCAGTGTACAATTACTGTGACCATTTCATGGAAAAGCACAGCAATAGCAGAAGCAGCAGCAGAAGCCAACACCAAAATGACTCTTTTATCTCACCAAGCTTGCAACCAGCCCAGCAGAAAAGACCAAAATCCCCAAACTGGAAACCAGAAGCAGCAACCAGAAACAGGAAGTGAGATAACAAGAAGTGAAATAACAAAAGGATTCAATTAAGGCTTATTAAATGGATTTTGTACATTTTTTTGATTGTGTTTGTTGTTTTTTTTTTTTTTTTCCTTGTTTTTTCTTAGTGTGTTTGGCATGTTGATATATCTGCTTTCTGGGGGTGGCAGGGAAATTAAGGGCTACAGTTAAGCATCACTACAGAGACTTTTTGCCCCTCCCATAGATTCTCTGCTTTTGTGCTCCTAATCAGTTAAATTTAATATATATTGAAAGAAAGTTCTTTATTTGCTTATATAACTTTACCAAAGTGTACAGCTACTCAGTCAGCTGGATGTGTAAGTATGGTAGCTTATATAAATTTATCTGTAATATTTTTCATGTTATAGAATGGGAGAATTGCATTTCCTGCTCATATTGTTATAGATTATTATTTATATTTCTTTTTATTATTTTGAAGGTTACATATGCTTTTGAAATACAGCTGTTTGAATTAATTACACTTATTAAAAATATATAAAACAAGTATATAAAAATCAAGCTGTGGAAAGCCTGCACATCTTTGGAACTCTGTGAACTTCTCTCTGTAGCTCTGTCTTTGTATTTCACTCTTCAATTACAGACCTTCAGATTAAAAGATGTCATGACCATCACTGATCAAGATCTCAAAATTAAATAACTTAAAATAAGAGGACATTCAATTATATAGTCATGAATCCCTTCAAGAATCATCAAAGATACTGTAAAGTCATATTTGTCAATGTAGTTTACGAAGGTCTGTGGCAGAAGTGGAAGTCAAGAGAGCACTTTGCAGCAATTTCACTCAACAGGTTATTTTCCCAGGATGGCAGTTAGTCTTAATGTGGAGAAATTAGACTGTTCAGGAAGGTTCAGGATGCATCCTGGTGCCAGATGTCTTGCTGCTTCTTTAGATCTAATGTAGCAGAGCAATAACAAATAAGTGAATCTATGAATGCATTAAATCCAAGAAAGGAAAGAAAGCCTCACACTCTGAAGTAAATAAAATACTGACTGTATTCACTGAGTAAAGGGTTTTTTTTGGTGGGTTTTTTTTGTTTGTTTGGTTGGTTGGTTGGTTTTTTTATTATTATTTCTAATTTATGTTATTTTTCCTTAATTTCTTCTTTTTTCCCCCCTTTTGTTAAGAATATAGATTTTCATATTTTTTATGTTTTTTTTTTTCCCATTTATCTTTTGTCCAAAAGGGTATACATGTCATATATATATTATATATATATATAATGTGCCACCAGATGAAGTTTTTTTTGTGCAGCAGTCTCTGCATTCTGCTTTAGGAGCTTCTGGATCTTCTGTGAACAAGGTCCAAGATCATTAAGGAACCCCTGAAAACCACAGAAACTTTAGAGCCACAAAGGTGGAGATGTAAGGAAGCTCTGGCAGCTTCTAACAAAAATGATCAGCTGCCCTTAATCCAGAGTACTAGGAGTCTTTATTGCAGAGTCACCCTGAGTAGGCAGGAAGGTCAAGCACACTTTAGCCAGTGCCTAAGAGAGACTTATATGTGAATCAGACCCAGAACACAGCTCCCCAATGCAGACAAAGAGCTAAGCAATGTATTACTTTAAAGTGCAGGAATCAGAGGTTGAATAGATCTCTCGTGCAGTACATTTCTCTATAAGAGAAGCATAAAACCTTAGCCATCTGCAAGGATGTCCTATGTGACAGTAAGGGTAGGATCAAGCTGGAGTAAACTTCACATTTTTTGTGAAATGTGTTTCAGAATTTTTTATGCAGAAGTAGCTCCACAAGAGATGATTATCAAAGTTTCTATCTACAAGCTGAATGAAGAGCTGCTATTTATCTATACATACCTATTTAAAATAGTATGCTTATTATACTACTTTTGTTAATACAGATGACCTACAGAAACAACACAAAGTCTTATTTGCAGTGCATTTTTGGCAGAATAAGTTATATGACAATTGAAAGAAAGGGTAATTCTTTACATATTCTTAATGTTTCCATTGTGTTGAGGCCACTGAATGCAATGACACAAATGATTACATATTATCAGCAAAAGTTTTGCAATCAACGTACAAATTTATTGAAATTAGAGAGTAAGAGACTTTTTATGCAACAGAGTAGAACACCTTGTGGTGGGGGAAAAAGTGTTTATTTAATTTTTATTCTTTTTTTTAACAGAATAGCAAGTAAAGTATGGAGAGGCTTGAGATGGCAGAACTAAAAATTTATTAATGTACCAAAATTTGGAGGATGGAAAATAATTATTCTGCAGCTCAAAAAAATGTTTAGGAACCAATGTGGTGGTTTTAGGCCATGCCTTTAAAATTTATTACAGATTTTGAGCAGAAAAGTAGAAATATATAAATAAATCACTATTTGGTGCAAAAAGTTAAACAAAAGATTATTCTAAACAAATTAATTGGATAAATATCTAGTATAAGATGGGCTGTACCAAAAGAGCCCATTTAGGAGAGGAGTATCCACTCCTAAACATTTTCACTGGCTGCTAATATTATCCATCTAATCTAAAACAATATCTACAATAATGAGTAAATAAAGTTCATAGTCCATTCTGGCTGTTCTCAGATGTAGATGATACAAAAATTTAAAAACAGGAAACAAGAAGAACAGAAAACAGTTTGCTTCTTCACAGATGAGATGAAGAAAAGGAAGAGGAACTCTCAGGTGGCTCAGGACTCTCAGGTTTCTTACAATTTGTGCACTGTAGATTCCTCATGGATTCTTCTTTTGGGTGCAGTGTTGTATCTGTACAACATTCTGAAGTTAAGTTCTCTCAGCTAAAGTTAGATTTCTTTGTGGAATACACTGACTTTCACCATTCTCTTGCATTACCCAGTAAGTGTGACCAGGACCTTCAGCAGAAACCACCCCTTGGACAGGTTTAGCCTCTCCTGAAGGAGAAAATACCCAAACAGTTTTGCCCAATAGATTCTTTTCTCTAACAACAGGAACTCTATCACCTTCTACCTTTCATAGCAAATCTGAGTGTGCAAGTCCATCTCAATTCACCGAACCTCTACTATTTACCAGCCAGGTTGCTTGTGCTAGATGTTTCGCCCAGTTTCTCAAAGATCAACCCCCCATGGCTTTGAGAGTGGTCTTCAGTAAACCGTTGTAGCATTCAGTCTTCCCTGCAGCTGGTGCATAGTAGGGAATGTGGAATATCCACTCAGTGTTGTGCTCTTTGGCCCAGTTTTTCACAAGATTGTTTTTGAAATTAATTCCGTTGTCTGACTCAATCCTCTCTGGAGTTCCATGTCTCCACAGGATTTGTCTCTCCAGACCAAGAATGGTGTTGCGTGCAGTTGCATGTGGAACCGGATAAGTTTCCAACCATCCAGTGTTTGCCTCCACCATAGTAAGCACAAATTTGCTTACTAGAACGAGAGCGAGGTAGAGTGATATAGTTAATCTGCCAGGCCTTGCCATATTTGTACTTGGACCATCTGTCACCATACCACAAGGGCTCAATTCACTTTGCCTGCTTAATAGCAGCACAAATGTCACAGTCATGGATGACTTGTTTGATAGCATCCGTGGAAATGTCTATGGATTTCCCACAAGCCCACTGGTAGGTTGCATCTCTGCTTTGATGTCCTGATGAATCATGAGCCTGATGAGCAGAGAACATCTCACCTCGGTGTTTGCAGTTGAGATCAAAATCAGAGTTTGTGTCTACTTGAGAAACTCTTGCAGATAGATCTGCCTGATGGTTGTGTTGCTGTTCCTCAGTAGCTTTGCTCTTAGGAATGTGAGCATCATTGTGTCTCACCTTCACTGGAATTCTCTCAACTCGATCAGCAATGTCCTGCCACAGATCAGCAGCCCAAATAGGTTTGCCTTTTCTCTGCCAACCATTCCTTTTCCAGTTGTGACAATTTTAGGCTGTGCTTTTAAGGAAAGGACAGCTACAGAATACTCTAGCTGAATGTTCTGGTGTAAAAAGGAAAACAAAGATAATTCTAAACTAATTTCATTGGTAGATCATTATGAATGTAACTTAAAGGATTTAGTCTGGGTTCAGTCTGTTCAGTTGCTCTTTCTGTTCTGTTCTTGGCTGGTGCTGGTACTGACCTTGGATTTATGAGATAAGAAACTATCTTTTTTTTTTCCCCCTTAACAACTGCTTTGAGCTAACAAAATTTCCCCTTAATATCCATTTTCTCTCTTTAGTCCTTTTTGGGAAAAGGGGAGAAAGGGGGAAAAGGGGTTTTGGGGGGAACCTGGAGGGGGAATTCTCCTCCAGAGGGAGTTTCTGTGTTATGTTCTTTCCTGTATATTTTTGTATATACTGTAAATACTGTATATTTTGTATATATTCACTGCATTTCATTCTGCTTATAAAATACAGCCTTTTTCATTCACTTCTCTGACTGACTTAGCTGTGGTTGTGTGGTGGGAGGATTGAACTTTCTCACTACTACATCAGCCCTTAAGCCAACCCCACAGAGCATTGGCTACCATCCATGCATCGGTGTAGAGATAAAGCTTTGGCCGTCTCTCACATTCAGCTATGTCAAGAGCTAGCTGGACTTCTTTTACCTCTGCAAATTGGCTGGATTCTCCTTCTCTATCCTTTGCTTCTGCAACTTGACATGCTGGACTCCACACTGCAGACTTCCATCTTCATTTGTTCCCAACAAGATGACAGGAACGGTCTGTGAACAAAACATATTTCTTTTCGTCATCAGAAAGGTCATTGTAAAAAGGAGTTTCCTCAGCACGAGTTACTCTCTCCTCTGATGGTTTAGTGTAGTCAGTGCCTTCAGGCAAGCTTGTGATCACCTCCACCAGACCAGGTCTTTCGAGATTTCCCATTTGAGCTCTCTGTGTTATCAGAGCCATCCACTTGGACCATGTGGCATCTGTGACATGATGTGGTATAGAACCTTTACTTTTGAACATCCAATTCAAAACTGGCAATCTAGGAGCTAGAAGAAGTTGTGACTCAGTTCCAATTACTTCAGAAGCAGCTTTTACTCCTTCATAGGCAGCTAGAATCTCTTTCTCTGTTGGAGTATAATTTGCCTCTGAGCCTCTGTAGCCTTGACTCCAGAAACCAAGTGGACATCCACGTGTCTCACCTGGAGCATTTTGCAATAAGCACGAGGTTGGACCATTGTCACTTGCAGCTGTGTACAAAATGTTCCTAATGTCTAGACCATCTTGGCCAGGTCCCAGACCCATTTCTTGGACTACTTCTTGCTTTATCTGGTCAAAGCTTGCTTGTTGCTCAGGACACCATTGGAAACTGTTTCTCTTTCGAGTCACATCATACAGAGGTATCACAATCTGACTGTATCCAGGAATGTGCAGTCTCCAAAATTCCACGGTACCTAAGAAACTGTGGTGGGTTAGTGCCCATTTTGAAAAGAAACAAAACAGGGTGGTGGGCTTGTGGGTGCTTTGCCCTCCCTGCAGGGCATTTTTCCCCTGGGAAACTGAGTCTGTTCCACTCCTCCCTCCCTGCCCAGGACATTGCAGCTAATTTCATCAGGATTCAGAGTACCATGGTCACCATACATCACTGCAAATTCTCTCAAGTGCTTGATTCCCTCATCCATGGTGTTCCAAGGCTTAGGGTTCCATGGAATTTCATCTCTGGATGGGTACCTCTTAAGAGTTGCCAGTAGTAGGCGTGTCCACAGAGAAACCTTACCAAGTTACCTGCCTAGATATCTATCTTTTGAGAGGGTTCCAAGCTGAGATGCTGATTATCCCCCCACCACTAAAGCACGGACACCTGTGTCATACACCTCCCTAACCAAGTCAGAATTGGCTTATTCTCTTTGCTAATGTAATCCTTTCTTACAAGTCTTATTTCATGTCTGGGTTCATTAGCTAACTATGTGTCATCATTATCCTTATCATCCTCATCTTCTTGTAGCTGCTGTCCCCATGATCCTGCTGATACCCTTTGTAGGACCTCTTTACTTTCAGAAGCACCTTCTGAATTACCAGAACCCATATCCTGCCCTCCATCTCCACTATCCACTGATGGCCTCAGTAATTCATCTATATCTCTAAGGCAGACTTTCTCTCCATCTTCAGAAGGATCCTTTTTGACAGAAGGTCCCTATTCAGCAGAGGGATCTTCTTGTTCATCTGCCTACCCTTTTTATCCAAAGCCACAATTTGTTTAACTGGAACTGTGTTTAAATTTACAGCAGACTTTGCAGAAGAAGGGGTTTGCAAAAAAACAGCATCAGCGAGTGGACTTTGGAACCCAATGGCTACCTTGCTAATGGCTGACGGTGAAGCTGCAGCCACCATCTTAGCTGCTGGCACTGCCACTGTGGCTGCCATCTTAGGCACTAGTGCTACTCCTGTGGGCTGTGTCTGCTCCCCCGCTGGCTGAACACCACAGCTACAGATGCTTTCACTCAGACCCACTTTCCCATTAACTCCTGCCTGCCTGTTTCTAGCTGTTTACCCTATTTCTGTGTCCTCACCACTAGAAATTTCTGCATTTGAGTTAGAACTAGACTTCTGATGCCTCCTTCTGCTGTGTCTAAAAATAGAACACCTATTCGGTGTACATCCCTCTCAATACAGTACTATCAACAAGTATACATTTATTATCACCGAAAGCAGAATCACGCATAACAAATAAATCATTTCAGGGTCCCAGCTGCTCACATAAGCTTCTGTAACTGGAATACTAAATTCATTCTGCAGGAACAGTTACAGTCGCATTATCATATTTCTTCAACCAAAGAAAACCCAAACAATAATCACTCAGCATCTTCAGCTTGTATTTAAACCAAAGAAACAGTTTATATGCCAAATATATACCTATTTTATCAACCATGGCTGACACACACCACTTGTATAGCATTACAGTCAAAGCAGAATATATCAAATGCCACAAAACCCAAACCAGCTTCATTTTGCTTCCTTAATCTGAGCAGGAATTAGCCAATCAAGCAATTGTCCCATGTTGAATAGGGTCCAATTATTTTTTGTAATGTGGTGGGTTAAAATATCCCCCCCCAACATTAACTTTGCCAGACCAACTCAGTTGGAAGCAAATGAAAGCTGTATTTACAAGCAAAACTACACTCAACAATAGAATACAATGAATATGTACAAAATACACAGTATTTACAATATTACAATTAGCAAAAAACATGAAAATCACCCTGGTCAGAGACAAGTGAAACCATTCCAATGCCACCCCTACCCCCCATCCCCTGTCCCAAGAGAGAAAGGAGCAGAGAGAAAGCAGGGGTTAGACTTAACGAAACAACACAGCCAAGGCCAGCCAGAAGCAGATTTATCTCTCCCAAGCGAAGCAAGCAGAGAAGAGATCAGAAAAGAGAAAAATTGTTTTGGTACAGCCTGTCTTATACTAGATATTTAGCCAATGAATTTGTTTGGAATAATATTTAGTTTTCCTTCTTACACCCAATAGAGATTTATTTATATTTGTTTACTTTTCGGCTCAAAATCTGTAACTAAATTTTAAAGGCACAGCCTAAACCCACCACAACCTACAACACCTTATTTAGAATTTTCAGTTCTAATTTCTGTCTTAGAACCTAAAACCTATGTATCACACCCCTGAACTCACTGGTGACTTAATTCTGTTGTGGGTTTTGCTTTTAGTGAATAGAGCAGGGAGTACTGCATATGGAAAAAGTGAATTTCACAGTTGAAGCTCATCCACTTTTCTGCCTTTCAGATATTAAATATAAAAGCTGTGAAAGTGTGTAACAGAACCATTCCTGCCAGTGCTGTCAATGCAGAGAAGGGAAATCTCACCATTAAGTTAAAAGTGAAAACAAACAAGCACATATAAGTGGGAGTAGGTGCAGTCAGTGATGCTTGAATCACAGAATCACCAAGGTTGGAACAGACCTCTAAGATCATCAAGGCCAACTTGTCACCACAGACCTCATGACTAAACCATGGCCCATTCCAATGGCGAACGACTCTCTCGGTGAAGATCTTTCTCCTCACCTCGAGCCTAAACTTCCCCTGGCACAGCTTGAGACTGTGTCTTCTTGTTCTGGTGCTGGTTGCCTGGGAGAAGGGACCAACTCCCTCCTGGCTACAACCACCTTTCAGGTAGTTGTAGAGAGCAATGAGGTCTCCCCTGAGCCTCCTCTTCTCCAGGCTAAACAATCCCAATTCCCTCAGCCTCTCCTCACAGGGCTTGTGCTCAAGGCCTCTCACCAGCCTTGTTGCCCTTCTCTGGACACACTCAAGTGTCTCAATGTCTACATAATTTGATTAAAACCTATTAGTTATGAAAGGCACAACCCAAAGAAGTTCATGTTTGCAAGTTGTTCTAAAAAGTTAATAAGACCATGTCTATGAAGTCTTTTCATGAAATGACTTCAGTACCATTTTGATGCTGTCATGTCAGCCTAAATGACTGCAGCTGCCCTATAGATGAGGTTAGGAAAACTTGCATCACAATGAGGAATATAGGTAACTTAACAATGAGTAGTATAGCTAACTAAATAATATAGCCCACTCTGAATGTTGTTTCCTACTGCACATAATTATTTCTAACTAATTTGGACTGAAAAAGTTAGAAATAAGTGTCATTTGGATACTAGTGCATTTAAAATGTAAGTCTATTGTTTTGATGGAACACCAATGAAATAACTACTCTCATCCTCACTTAACTCATTCATAAACCGATGAGGAAGTAATGGAAGGGAAGAGAGAAAATAAAATAGTTTCTTTCACCTTCTGAATACATTTTCACCAGTATGCAAGCAATCAAAAGTATCTAAACTCCAACAACAAAAAAAAATGGAATCCACAAGAGAAGTACCTGAAAACTTCATTAGGGTAGTATTTATTGAATACATATAAGAACTTTTAAAATTACAATGTTGTCCAAATAAGATTTATTCCAAGATATTAAGCTATTATAACTTATACTAATGCACAAAATTTGTGAGATTGAACTTTGTTCAGCTTAAATACTAAAATATTTTGGCACAAACATTGACTGAGGGAAATTATTCCACAGACTTCAAGCCTCCGGCTTTGTATGAGACTTTAAAACAAACTCAGTTAAAGTTCCTTTCTAGAACTGCAAAGTTTCCCAATCTCATTAATGCAACTGTGACTGCGATATGTCACACTTGAGAAATATGGTGCATATTGATACAAGGATTTAGGTCCAATGCTCATTATAAACAGGATGGCTACATTAAACACTTGGCAGCAAAACCAGAAAATCCACACACTGTGATATTTATAATGTTACCATTGGACTTGGAGACATTCCTGATTCTCTTAGGCCATTGGTTCATCAAATATCATCATCATAAATTATCTGTTTGAACACAGACCCCAAAAGAATACTGAACTTGTTATACTAGGCATATAGAATTTAAAGGGCAAGAAGAAACATAAATAATTTTAGAAACTTGAGAATGAAAAATTTATTTTATGGTTTTGTTTCTTTCTATTGATATCTATAATTTGGTGTTAACATGGCTTCCAAAATGCTGGTGAACGTTACTAAGAATAGGAGCTGGTATGAGAGATTAAACAATCATATGTGTTTCAGATAATGTTTTCCTCTGAATGTGCATGAAACAACAAACAGTGCATTAAGTAGGCATAGTTTAATCATCATTAATTCATACATGAAAGTAAGTTGGTGTGAAGTTAAATTTTTTTTTAATAAATTTAGTGGTGTCTCAGTACATTTTATTAGTCTTTGCCTTGTAATATAAAGAGATTTTAACACGTTAATATGCAAACAGAAGTTTTTACATTAGCTAGCCTTTAGAAGCAGTTAACCTTGGTTGTATTCAAGATAGTGCCATCTCCAGGCAGTGACATAGGGTAAAACATTTCTTTCCATTTGCCTCCAGGGTTAGTAATAATTTCAATCAAGAAATAAAGCACTTGTGCTACATGTAAATGTTGCTAAGAATTAAAAATGAGATGAAAACTTCAGCTTTTATTTTATCATTTGTTTCAATATTCAGTTGTTACAGCATCTTGCTTCGCTAATCACTGGAATTATAATACCCACAGAGCTAGATGAAAAATGTGAAAGCACCTCATCTTACAGAATTGGGATTAAACAATTCTTCTTTTCTCTAGGTCTTATATCTGTATTTTTAAATTGATAATTAATTATATAAAAAGATTGAGAGACACAAAAATTCTTTGCCCCAGGTAGAATCACCTGCAGCATGATGGAGGAAATAACCATGTTCATTAAATTTCCCTGTGGGCTTTAAAGCAAAAATGCAACACTCTAACTTAAGAACACCACTTTTTAGGCTCATCTCTTTCTGTGTCCTACTGCAAGCAGAAGATTTAATTTCATACTTGTCTTTGACATTTTAAATGTGAAGTAATGTAGAAAAGTAAAAAAAGAATATTGTATTATTACACATTTCTCACATTTTAGGATATGATGTTATCTGTTGTCATCACTGAATCTCTGGTAGCTTTTTGCTTTGTCATATTTTCTTTTTTCTTACTTTTAATTATTTAATCTTGAATTCTTTAACCTATTGTAATAAAATGTATATTTTTATGTATTTTACTACTTAATATCTTGGGTGGTGGTATCTTCAAACACCGCTGTAACTTATTTATAAAATATATTTACAGGTTCTTTTCTGTTGTGGGTATTACATTCCACATATAAAGACAGTTAAATGATTCAAGCACAGGTCCAACATTTCCATACAGCAATTCAGGTTGGAAATACAGGAGCTGTGATCTGTGACTTTCCCACAAATGGGATCCTGTGGCAGATTAGCCGACTTGTTCCTCTGTCTCATACAAGTAGCTGTTTTTTTCCATTGATGGGAAATACTTTGATGATTAATCTACACAGTGGTTATCTACATTTGGTTAGTATACCACCCGGCATTATCTCTGTGGCAAAAAGAAGTGTCATACAAGAGGCTGAGAATAGCTCCAGATGAGCTAGTTCATAGCACGAATTGTACAAGTGTCATAGTTAAAGCAGTGACTATTACTTGGAGTATGTAACAATGATTTAATATGGCTAAAGTGTCTCCAAACCTGAAGCTTGTTCATTCAGAATAGACAATATAGTTTTCACAGCACTTATATCAAGTAAAACTGTTCACAGTGTACTGTACTCCACATATGAAATTAAATATGAATACCAGATACATTCCAAGGAGAATGGAGAAAAGGAGAAAAGCAAACAAAGAAAAGAAATAAATACAAAAGTGAAATAAATACAAAAGTAAAATAAATATTATAAAGCAAGTTTACACCATTATAATGATTAGTCCTCCATTTTTATATGTGTGTGTATATATATATAAAAATGCTATCACTTGATATCTACTTTGTGAAAGAATTCTGTAGGTTTCTGTATCTAACCTTTTAATTTCCAAAGTATACAATTTGGTTGTGCATGGTTTTGATGCATGAAAAGATACATAATTAAGCAATGTGGCACATCAACCTTACTTATTCTAAAAAAATATACCATTATATTGTTTCAATGTATGTGGGGTTTTTTTTGTTGTGGTTTTTGCTTGTTTTGACAGATGTTTCCTGGTTTTAACATATGTGAGATATTGTTCCATGAAGTGGTAACTCACAAAAAGAAGACATTGTATAATTTTGCATTTTGATTGAGCTAGTTCTACATCACTGCAAATGGCAACGTGCTTTAACTTCCTGTTTTCAAAAGGAGATTATTTGCATTTGTCTTTATGCTAGCCTAGTGCTGTGGTACACTACTAGGTCTTAAACATATACATTTACATTAAACTAAGTAGTGGAGTACAGCTCCATTTCAATGGATTCCTTACAGTGGATTTTCTATCTCCTGGCCTGTATCAAGAATAGTGTGGCCAGCAGGATTAGGGAAGACATTCTGCCCTTGTACTCAGCACTGGTTAGGCCACACCTTGATACAGTGTCCAGTTCTGGGCCCCTCAAGTCAAGAAAAATGTTAAATTGCTTGAACATGTCCACAGCAGGGCAACAAAGCTGGTGAGAGGTCTTGAGCACAAGCCCTATGAGGAGAGGCTAAGGGACCTGGGGGTGTTTAGCCTGGAAAAGAGGAGGCTCAGAGGAGACCTTATAGCTCTCTGCAACTACCTGAAGGGTGGTTGTAGCCAGGGAGGGTTTGGTCTCTTCTCCCAGGCAACCAGCACCAGAACAAGAGAACACAGTCCCAAGCTGTGCAGGGGGAAGTTTAGGCTTGATCTTAGAAAGAAGTTCTTCACGGGAAGAATGATTGGCCATTGGAATGGGATACCCAGGGAGGTGGTGGGATCGATGTCCCTGGAGGTGTTTAAGAAGAGACTGGATGAGACACTTAGTGCAATGTCTAGTTGATTAGATAGGGTTGGGTGGGTGGTTGGACTTGATGATCTTGGAGGTCTCTTATAACCTGATTGATTCTGTGATTCCTTTAAATAAAATCCACAGTGCAATACACTGTGCAATACACTGAACTGTGCAGTACACAGTTTTTGTGAGCAGGTAGAGAGAATTGTTCTTTAGTGAGACTTTTGTCTCTCCATTAGTTCTATAGCAATGTTAGAAAACAATTCTAAAGTAGATTAAAATCATGAAGGTCTAAAGGGTAATGAATCTCAGCTTTAGTACAAGATAGATCACAGATTCACATCTTTCATTGGATTGGAAGGGACCCTCAAAGGTCATCTGTGGTGAGCAGGGACATCTTCAACTAGATCAGGCTGTGCAGGGCTGCATCAAGTCTGAGTTACTGATACTTAATCTGTTTTACCTGGATATGTTCAATAGGATTTAGGAAATTGTCATGAGAAGATGACAGAGGCATTACAGTTCACTCATCCTCATTCTACAAAGGACCACTTAAGACAGTAACATCTCTGTTTCTCAAGAAGAAGTTTGTGCTTTTTCCTTCTTTTCTGTATTCCAAAAGTTAATGTGTTTGTCTGAATAAGAGCCACAATGTGTGATCCTATCATGGTAGTTTTCTAAATCAGGAATCTAATACACTGATGATGGATGTTTGAATCCAAGCCTAATTCAGAATATATAGCAGAATCACAGAATGGATGAGATTGGAAGAAACTTTCAAAGTTCATCTAGTTCAAGCACTCCACTCAAGTAGGGTCACCTAGAGCAGGTGCCCAGAGCCATGTCCAGTCAGCATTTGAAGATCTACAAGAATGACAGTTCCAAACTTGTTCTAGAAACTGTTCATTTAGTCAGTCCTTGAATAAAAAAAAAATTGAAAAAAAATTGAAAAAAGTTTTTCTTATGTATTTCTGTCACTGAATATTTTTAAAAATAGCTTGGCCTCATCATCTTTATATCCTCCCTTCAAGTATTTATAGGCATGAATAAGATCAACCTCTGAGCCTTCTTTTCTCCAGGCTGAATAAACCCAGTTCTTCCTTATTTGTAAATATGAAGCCCAGTAGAACAGCCTCCCATCACTGGCTCCTTCATCAGCGGCATCAGAAAGCTATCACAAAGGTGTTTAAAATATGTCCTTGACTGCTTGTGCCCTTCTGTGCTTTGCCTCCAGCTGCTACTGGGCTTAAGTTCCACATAAAATCAGGCTGGCAAACATGATGTTACTTCCTCTTTTTGATGCTTTTTGGGCTCAGGCTCAGTTGACTCAGATGTTCATTGAACATAGCTCTCAGCCCTTTGCTGACACCAGGGCATTACATTTCTTCTGCATTTGTAAATATGTGTGTGGAACAGCTTCTGGTGTTAATTCACAAGCTCTCAGCTTTTACCATCCTAGCCATGCCCATTTCCCAGCTCCATAAATACAGATTTTACCACACTTTCTTCATAAGAGGTGGTGATTTAGGCTCTTTTTATAGCTGCAGGGTCTGAGAGAGGATCCACTTGATCTCTTTCTGGTGATCTCTGTTACATAGGCTACTGAATTCCTTCTGAAACTTAACTTGCTGACACAGATGGTCTACCGCTGCCTACTTCCTGAAGGCAAGAAGCCTGTCTACTGTTCTATGCAGAACTTGTGGTACATTAACACCACTACTGAGCTGTTTTATGCTGTCCTCATCAGAGCTGCTGGCTGTATTCTGTGCATCCTCCTGCATAATCTGTGAAAAAATGTTGTATCTCTTGGCTGCTTTTGTTAACTGAGTTCTTTTAAAGAGGTGCAGAGAGTGGTTTCTGTTTCCAAAACCAAAGAGAAAGAGTTTGGTACTAATATGAGATTGTGCTGTTTTCTAAGACAAGTGTCAGATATATTAATTACAATATGAGGGAGGATATTTGAAGGCAGCAGTTTCCTCCTAGATTTCCACTTCCATCCAGTGCGTGTCAACATTTCCACAAAAAGGGATGATCCTTCTTTGCATTCTATTGCCATCTATTAGTTCTCAGTATCAGCACTGACATCCATAGGACTGCAGAACTAACCAGATGATAGAACTCAATGTAATCAAAAAAACTACTAATAGCAACAACAGCAGCAATAATAATAATAGCCCTCTTTTGAGGATTATTTCCCATATGGATCAATTCTCTGATTAGTACTAGAACAAGTAAAGTAGAAGCAACCAGAAAACACAGGAAAACTAAAGGATGTCTGTGTGTGCCTGAATATTCTAGGAATGGGCTCAGTTTCGGTCACAGTAATAACTGCGTAACTATAGCTCAGGTAAGTGGATTTTTCTCTTTTTTCAAGAAAATCCATTACATGCTTCCTGAGCAGCAAAACAAGCGTCAGACACAAGTGACAAGCTATTGAAAAGCCATTGGCAAATTGCACAAGAATCTCACTGGTGATTTTAAATTTCTTGAGCATTAAAAATTCCTGGTGTGACCTAAGATGGACTGTGGAACTTCTGAAAGGCAAAACAGTAGTTTTCTATCAACAGAGCTTATCTCAGATTACTGTCACAGGACTTTAGCACAGAACAGTTTTATCCATACCATGTCTCTTACATAAATCTGTTCCTAACAATTTTCTTTTAATTTCAATTTTTCTTCTTTCAACATCATGAATGAGTAGAGCCTGAAGCAGTGGCATGAACTGAGATAGACTTTATGAAGGGATGATTTGGTCTTCACCTTTCATTTCCTCAGCCCTCTAGAAATTATGAATGCAGGCCTTTGTATGTTCATTTTCTTTTCTCCTCTCGAAGTTTGTAATCTTATCAACACAAGCATCAAGAAGAACCCTCTTGCATTCTTGGGACACAGCAAAAATACACATGCTCCGGCATTTTTTGGCTGATGTGAAGAAAATAGAGAAAAGCAGATTGAAATGTTAAATGCCAACCAGATACAGAAATACCTAAACAAACAGTGTACAACAGAGAGAGGCCATTTGAGAGTCACATGAATGGTGTTGCAATACAAAAAGATATAGGGAAATGTAGGACTGTTTGGAGAATCACCTGAACTCAGTCGCATATACTGTTTTCTTTAAATGGGGCTAGGCACAAGTCAATGAAAAAAGAACCATCAAAATTATTCACATCTTAAACTATAAAAATGAGTCTGTTCTTCAAATGCAGGTTTTCTGTGTAGGAGACAGCTGAGATCATGCCAGAATTCTCAGAGTAAAATAAAACATGTCCATGCTGGTGAAAATTATTTTGTAAAGTGCAGGGTACACATGATTTCACTTAGTATACATGTAGTTGAGTGAGGGAATTCTCTCGGAAGAGAAGATTTATTTTTTAATGGGCTATCATAATGGGAGCATATTATACCCAAAACACATTGATCTGCATTGCTAAGTAGGATGCACACTGATTCTTTCTGTTTACTAATTTATTTCCTATTGACAGTGATTTGGAACATGCAGAAACCTTCCAGACTAACAAAGCCCTTGAACTGCATTTTACATCTGCTTATTTCTGTCTTCCAAAATACAGCTATTTTTTATTCTTCTTGATTATCTGGCAATCCAATACTCCTTTATGCTTGTTAGGAAATGGAGATTGCACTCTAGAGGAGAATTTTAAGAGGTGAGGTTTACATTCATGGAACTATGTTACAGTCAGGTGAAGGAAACTCAGGGTGGATACTGAATGACACTGGCAGGACAAAAAGGTCAAGAGTAAGTCCCAGAATGCTGAGCTGTTGATAACAGGAAACACTGAGCTTGGAAAAATGCTTGTGTAGTTATTTTTATTCAACCCCATTTTTTCTGTACACCGCATTAATTCTCTAAGGCTCTAGCTGTCCATGGAGACAAATGATCATTCATCAGGGAGGAAAGACTCCCTGTATGATCTCCCATGAAACACTTTTTATTTCCTTCTGTTGATCTCTGCAATCTAAAACAAAAGTCACTTCTAATGTATCTGTTTGTTGTCAGTGTAGAAAAATAAGTAAAGTGTTTAAAACAAATAATTCTGCCTGTGTTGATCTGTATTTGACTACACTTCACTATTAATTCTTCTTAACACCATTTTTAAGCAATTTTAAATGAGATGTCACTCCTGACTTTACATTATCATTCAGTGAAAATTGATACAATAAGGATTATTTTACATTTTTTTCATTGCAGCTGGGTTGTGCAAGAGCTGAGTAAATGCTGATATTCCACATGATGATTCCTCAGATTGTTCTAAGAGGTTTCAAGCATAAGGAAAATAAATTGAACATTCCTCACCCTGGGCCCAAATTACACAAGCGCTTAAAATGTATTATTCTAGAACTACGTGTTATTGATACATTAAGTCTTGAAATTGTGGTTGAAAGATGCAATATTATGGAGAAGCCCTAAGTTTGACATTAAAGGCAAATTATTTTTGCAGAAATTAAATAGAACTGTTTAAATTAAGTTATTTCAAAGGCAAAGTATTTGGTTTAGTGTTTTGGTAATAATTAAAAGGAGAAAGAAAAGGTACAAAACAGCTATCAGCAATATCTTCAGCTTAGAAATATGACAGAAGTCACAACTAACTGCAAATGGAGCAGTAACTATCTGAAATTCTACTGACCTTGTTGCAAATATCAAGCAAATTAAATGCTTAGGCTCAGATATTAACAAATATTTCTTTATGTTCTTTTCCACTGCATTCCTACAGATTCCTTTGCACTATTTCTCTATATTCTCAGACTGAAGATTTCAGCTTAAACATGAGGAGATATATGAAATATTTGCATATAGATGTGAAGGTACCTCTGCAAGGAGTTAAGTTTGTTTTCCTCATGTTTGTCTCAACATTGTTTGTCCTGAGATATTTTCACACCACTGTCCCAGAAAGATAGCTGCTTGCCTACAAAGCCATAAGCTCCGTGATTACAACAGCGGATAACCAGACGAGGCCATGGGTTGCATATTCAAGAGTGTTGTGATGCAAACTGGGGCTCACTATGACAGTTTTGTGGGCCTTTTGATGGAAAGGACCACTATAGATGACTGCCACAGCAGTTTAGAGCCAAAAGAGCATACAACTTACTATGGGACCAGGGCTGACACACACAACTTACCATGAGACTGGGTCTGACAAACAATTTTATTCTGGGATGAGGGCTGACACCAGTCAAATGTGATAAACTATGACTATTGAATGAGGAACTGTGACTGTGTATAGGATTGATAAAAGGTAAGAAACTTCAAATGTAATACGGAAGTTTGAAGCTTCCCAACTGAACAAGGGCTTCAGGACCAGTGAGAAACCATGTGGAACTGTATCATAGTATCAGTCAGGGTTGGAAGGGACCACAAGGATCATCTAGTTCCAACCCCCCTGCCATGGGCAGGGACACGCTGCACTAGATCAGGATAGCCAAAGCCTCATCCAGCCTGGTCTTAAACACCTCCAGGGACTGGGCCTCAACCACCTCCCTGGACAACACATTCCAGGGCTTCACCACTGTCACGGTGAAGAACCTCCTCCTCACGTCCAGTCTGAATCTCCCCACCTCCAGCTTCATTCCATTCCCCCTAGTCCTATCACTACCTGATAGCCCGAAAAGTCCCTCCCCAGCCTTCCTGTAGGCCCCCTTCAGATACTGGAAGGCCACAATGAGGTCACCTCGGAGCCTTCTCTTCTCCAGACTGAACAGCCCCAACTCTTTCAGTCTGTCCTCATAGGAGAGGTACTCCAGCCCTCTGATCATCCTCGTGGCCCTTCTCTGGACACCTTCCAGCACCTCCAGATCCCTTTTGGAATAGGGGCTCCAGAACTGGAAGCAGTACTCCAGGTGGGGGCTCACCAGAGCTGAGTAGAGGGGGAGAATCACCTCCCTTGACCTGCTGGCCACACTTCTCCTGATGCAGACCAGGATATGATTGGCTTTCCCGGGCTGCAAGTGCACATTGAGAGCTCATGTTGAGCTTCTCGCCCACCAGCACCCCCAAGTCTCTCTCCTCAGGGCTGCTCCCCAGCCAGTCACTGCCCAGCCTGTATTTGTGCCTGGGATTGCCTCGACCCAGATGCAGGACCCTGCCCTTGGTCTTGTTGAAGCTCATGAGGCTGGCTTGTGCCCACCTCTCCAGCCTGTCCAGGTCCCTCTGGATGGCATCCCTTCCCTCCAATGTGTTTGCTGCACCACACAGCTTGGTGTCATCAGCAAACTTGCTGAGGGTGCACTCAATGTCACTGTTCATGGCATCCACAAAGATGTTGAACAAGACTGGTCCTCATCTTTAGTTACAATGTTACCCTCCAGGTCCAATAAAGATTGGCATAAGCATTTCCATATTTTCTATGGAAATTTATATTTATGCAATAATTTAAAGAGGAGTGGTGGGCTGACCTTGT
Organism: Colaptes auratus; assembly: GCA_015227895.2. Lineage (NCBI taxonomy): Eukaryota > Metazoa > Chordata > Aves > Piciformes > Picidae > Colaptes > Colaptes auratus. The sequence goes on along the minus strand of CM037631.1, from coordinate 83,794,113 downwards.
CTTCCTTGCAGGTTCCTACAGAGTGATGACTTACTAATTACCATCATGGCAAAACAGACTCACCTTTAAGAAAAATATTTGATAATTGCCATTTAATTGTAACAGAACCCTCACCCTTCCCTTCTTCCCAGAAACAACTTCATTCCTAATTCTTCTACTTCCCTCCCAAGCTAGGTAGCACAAGGGAATGGACAATAGGGATTGCAGATAGTTCAGAACTCTGTTTCTACTACTCCTTCCTCCTCATACTGTTCTTGAAAACAGCTAAAACTGTCTGACACAAGGACAGCTTCTGGTAGCTTCTCAAAGAAGTCACCTCTGCAGCACACAGGTATCTCAGGTAGCAAAATCTTGCTACGTGAATCTTGTACAAAACATTCATTCTGATAACAAATTTACCTTCACAGTATCACAGTATAACCAAGGTTGGAAGAGACCCCAAGGATCATCAAGTCCAACCTGTCCCAACAGACCTCACAACTAGACCATGGCACCAAGTGCCACGTCCAATCTCCCCTTGAACACCTCCAGGGACGGCGACTCCACCACCTCCCTGGGCAGCCCATTCCAATGACGAATGACTCGCTCAGTGAAGAACTTCCTCCTCACCTCGAGTCTAAACCTCCCCTGGCACAGCTTGAGACTGTGTCCCACCTTCCTCCAAGAGGAAAAAAATCATGGTTATAATAAAAAAAAAACATTTAGAATCCTTTTGATAAAATCATTAAAATTGGCTAAAACATTTAGATATGCAGTAGTTACATGTCTACAGTATACATATAAAAGGATAGCTCCAGGTCACTCCATCTGTCCTAAGCTGTGAGAATGATTTTTACTTGTGTCAGCTTCAGTATGTCAAGGTTTTCTTTTTTTCCTAAGGATATTGAAACACTGGCTGGTGTAGATAGCAGGCAATGGAAATTTTACTCTTAAGATCAAGAAAAAAATAATCCAAGTACTTATCCAAATCTACTCCTAAACAAGGTCTTGCAAAATGTCAATTATGTAGCACTCAGTATTACACAGTTTAATGAATAATGTCTCCTTTCTTCTAATCTCAGTAATTACTACCATCCTGGACACAGTCCATAAATTTGCATCATCCTTTGTATGTCATAGAACTTCCCAAGAATTCAGCTGGAAAGAGACTTGAGGAGGTCTCTAGACTCACTTTCTATTCAATGGAAGGTCAAATATGGTGCTAGATTACGTTGCACATGTTTCATCCTTTCAGGTCTTTGTAAAGGTATGTGGAAGTTGAATGTTTCTGCTCTCTTATCTAATTGAGGACCTTGTTGAACGTGATGATAAAGAAGACATTAAATAAAAACTTGCAGAGACACATATATTACAGAGAAACAATAATGGAGGCAATGACAAGAAATAAGCTCTGTCATCCATGCTAACTGAAGAGCTATTAAAAGACTCCGGGTACAGATATGGAGAGGATCACTTGGACCTTGTAGCTGAACAGAAGTGAAGACTAAAGAAACACAAGGAACTGGGATATTGCAAAGGGATTTTTAAGTTTATGTACACTAATAAAGGAATATACAGGGGAAGGAAACTGGGGAGGAGCAAAGGGGAAACATGCAGAATAGAGTATAAAAGGGACTGTTCATGTGTAAAATGTGAATGGTAAGTACACTTACCTCACTGAGCCTTGTGTCATACCAGCACTTGTCTTCTTGCTTAATCCTTTCTTAACTATTTCTGCATAGTCTCATACTCCATTCCACATATGTGTGAGTGATGCATTGACTTAGTGCCAGCTACCTGGAAATTGGTTGAATTAAGACCAATGGGCACTTTTGCCCTGTGGTGTCACCGTTGGAGCAAGTGCAATCTTTAACCTCCAGTCACTGCAGCAGGAATGTAGAACACTGCAAAAAAAGCTACAGAGGGGACTGGAGTGAGTGAAGCAAAGTAAGGAGCTTCATGTCAGTGGCTGGAAAAGGACCATGGGTACCTAGTGTTGACTACTGGGACAGACAAGTGTCTGTCCCTTTCCCAAGCTGCCTGTGTGTGGAAGCTCTAGGTGTATTTGCTGTAAAATTTCAAGTTGGACCAACTGGCAGTAGGGGATCCTTGACTATGAGCCAACATATCAAGTACTCAAATGATCCATATTGGTATACACAGGAGGACCTATGAATGCAGAGTGCTTGTGGGACAAGTGTGTGAATTCTTCATCTTTGCAGTGAGCACAGACCAGCTGGTGAGTCAGAGATCTGTGGAGTGGGTAAGAGGGGCTGAAATCTGGGAAATGTGTGCTGGATTGGCAGAGGATCAGTGCTAGGGATTGGATTCATGATACATGAATGTCTGCTTGCTTGTGAACCTAGAGAGTGTAATATGTGTTCTGCACTAGTGACCTTTGGCCTCTAATAAGCCCAAGACGAGGAGGAGACATGGCTGTGTGGTCTTGTCTCTGATGTGAGTCCTGTATGTAGATGCTGTTGAAACCAGTGGTTTGTCCATGGCATACAATGAGACCAGCCCTGTCGGTGTCCTCTGTGTGTGTATAGATCTCTTGGACACACATTCAGCTTTGCTATGGGTAGAATCTATGAACAGGACAATGACAGCAACACTCGCCTTACAACATCTTTTAACAGATTTTCAAACCTATAAGGGTAGATGTCATGTAGGTTTTTTGATCAAAATGTTTAAATTCTTTACTGTCCTCATGGTCAAAAGCAGTTTTCCTTAGACACCGTTGGAATCTTTCACATCAATTTAAGGTTGCTTGTCTGTGATTTTCCCACCACACACCTCAGTAAAGTAGCAGTTCGCATCCTACAGATCTGCCATTGCAGCTTGCATAGACTGAACAGTTTTCAAAATCTTATTTTCTGTGGGTGATTTCCTTAAAGCAATGATACATTCCTGCCTCTGAAGATGGTGTACTTATCTCTTCTGAAATATCAAACTGAAGTTACAGCCTGCTACTGGGAATTTTTTTTTTTGGTAGTAATATGGTTTTGATGTTTGATCACCCTAAAGTCACTACAAGTACAGCTTCCAGGCCAAGATCTTACCAGGTGAAGATGTTTTATTACATTACACAGTAAAGCTATATATTCTTTTAGAAAGCATGTGTCACACCTTAATTGGTTATTTTCTACTGGTATGCGTGTAATTAAGACATACAATAGGTAAAAATAACAAAACAATATTTCAACACATCCAACCAAATTCTGCCAAGTCTTTCTCCTTAGTTACAAGATGTTTTCATTCTTTTCTAAGTCAGAGATTAAACATAGCCTTCTCTAACTCAAGCAAAGGCAAATCCTCCCTAACTCAAGGGCGAAACATCGCTGTTCCAAAGCCATATGAAAACAACCCTTCTCCTACATTTTTACCATGTACTACTGTGCCTCTCTTCCCATACTTGTGCTCCCAGGTTTGGTATCTTTCTGCCATGTCTCATATGTGGTTTAGCATCTCACAGAACACTGAGGCATTGATTCAATTTTCTGCTTAAGACACATGCAATAGAAGTGTGATTATTGTGTTTATATAATCTTTACATGTCCTTTACACATTTTTAATGAAGATAGTTAGATTTCTCCAAAATATGATGCAGAATGACATTTTAATTTAAGCATAACTTCAGCCTCCTGTTGGGAGTCGCCTTCTGAATGATCCCTTCCCTCCTGATTAATCTTATAGGGAGTCAAATCACAGCTGTCTCCTTAGTTAAATGCTTAAGGCTAGACAATACAAACAACCTCTAGGGAGTCTGCAAAGCTTGGGACACTGTCACTGCATTTTGCTGGTAAAAAGAATAAAATTCAGCAGAAGTAGACATTCATCACTCTTTTCAATATTGTATGAACATATCTGGGAATAGACAGTGATTCCTCATTTCTCCTACCCTGTATTCATACAATCCAGAAGAATCCTAAGGTGGCTGAATTCAAACATCTCAAATTGGAGATATGCAACCAATGTAATTTTGAACTAATTATATAAACATCTGAGCTGTCTAATATTTTTTGTCTTACAAATGTGGACAGAAAATAGCTGGCAAATGCAGTAGCTCAGAGAGGCCACAAGCTCTTTTCTCTACTTACACCTACCATACTATCAGCATTTCTTTTGTACACAGCCACAGTAAGTCCACTAAATAATAGGATTCTTTTTTTTTTTAATTTGTATAATATCTTGTTTAAATTTGGCTGCCTCCTCCAGTGACTGTTCCCTCACCTTAAAAAAAATAATAATTGTGAAACAACTGACAGTAGACTCTGAAGTAATTATCAATACAGGGGGGACAATGAAATATACAGCTATGACAACTCTAACTGGAAAATGCTATAATGTTATGAATAATGATTAACAATTACTGAAATATATAGAACCATATATTGTATAGGAGGGCAGCATAGCCTAACCACACTATGAAGTAAGAGGACCCCTTAGTTTGTTTACATTAATCTTTGATATTATTGCCTTTTTTTTCTTCTTTTTACAGTTGCTCTCTAGTTTTGCAGTTCTTGTGTCATATTACATTTTATTGGCAAGCTGAGGTATACAAAGAATAAAGTGTGTAGAGTGGAAAGATTCCTGACTGTGCTTACTTTTAAAATACTATAGTTGTTGTAAGGTGTCTCTAACAGAGTGTTTATGCACTCATGGTTTATTAAAGTCATAGAACTTCAGAAGGATAAATGTATACAATGCTGAAAAGATAATGCTGTAAGTAAAACATAGTTACAAAGCAAATAATAAGAAAATCTAGAGACACAATTGTTACCTGCCAACATACTTCTTTGTTAATCATTGCAATTATCCAATTAAGATATTTTGAATTAAAGAATGAAACCCAGGTATTGTTTAGAAAAGCAAAATTGTTATGCTCTTTGGATTTTAGTTCAATCATGAAAAATCAAGTGTGGCTGATATACTCATTCATCTTCTTGGTTGAGTATAAAGTGTTTAAGTCACTACACAGTTGAAAATTCTGTGCCTGGTGAAATGTGTACCAATACAAGTAACAGTTAATAACTTTGAAAATTTAGGGATTAAAAAAATATATTTACCTTATAGTTGTAGTTTTTATATTAAAAATGTTTTCCTTAATTATTCTTTTATTCCATTTTTATCCTTCCTTGACCTTTACATCACTTTAAAATATGGATTCCTACATGTTTCACAAATGTTTTCCCCTTTAATCAATGTCATTAAATAGCAGCAAAAAAGGGTATTATTTTCAGCTACTTAGAGTACTAGTATTTGTTTAGAAGATGGCATTTTCAGAATGGAATTAATGTTGTTGATTATGATCCATCTCCTTAAGTAATTAAGTAATGCTACTTCAGAAACATATGAACATGCAAGAATCCTAAAAGTGGCAGATGTAACAAAGGACTCATGGGATATTCACAACCTTCTGGTGGAGCAGTTGGAGCAGTTACGATAGTCTAGGCATCCCAAATGACACTTTATGCCTACAGTCACATGTTTATATCATCTTGTCTGGTATCCGGTATTCAGCTTCAGTCTGTTGACACAAGTATAAGAGTCCACATGGACTCCACATGATTAGTGAGGTGCCTGAGTCCCAGTGCATTCAACATAGGCACTGTGTACAGTTGTCTATTACATCAAAGCAGCAGTGCAGGTCTGAAGCAAATTCCTCTACTGCCTCCATTTGTTTGTGTTCCTTCTGTTCTTGATAAGCTTTCATAAAGTAGTTGAAACAGTAACTCTTCCAGGACTCCAAAAGTTGGTGGAGTTGTTATGCTTCTAACCAATCTGTGAACTTGTCATGGGTTGAGTTTTAATCTGCAGCTGTTCATACCATCCTGCCACACGTCAGATTCAAAATGAAAATGCTGTCTGGAGCAAAGCATTACGGGGCTTGAAGTTCAGACTAACATGAGCAGCTTCCTGCTCCAGTTGCTGGTTTTGCATTCCAGGTTTTTGAGTTTGGGCTCTTTTATACAGGGATGGTGGCAACACAGGTGGGAGTTGGTAGAATGCTGGGTTTGGTTTTCTCTTTTATGCTGGGGTTGTTTGGGGGTGGTTTTGTCTTTGGGTTTGTTTTTGTTGTTGGTTTTTGGGTTTTTTTGGGTGGTTTGGGGGATTTTTTGGTGGGTTTGGGTTTTTTTGGTTTTTTTTTAAAGGGGGACTTTTTTTAACTTTCCTGTATTTCGCTGTGTTTTTTTTCTGCAAGTAGGCTAAGCTAGGGTAATTGTTCATTACAATTATGTTAACTTATTTTGTACTAAATCCTTATCTCAACCTGGAGGTTTTTTGTGTGTGATACTTTCCCTCACATCTGTGTTGGGGGGAAACAGGCAGATTAACCAGTTTACTGTGCATTAACCTGTTACAGAACTGCACCACTTCGAAATACTTTAGCATGTTGCTATCATGCATGTGTCCACAAGATTCTGAAACTACTCAGAGTCCCCATAATATCTGAAGCAATAATTGTGCTACATAAAAAGAGCATATATTAAATTGGTTGCAGTTTACTGCTGCTCTTAGCTTCTCTTTCCATGTCTTCTCCTTGTTCCATTGTTGCACAATGACCTAGCAGAAGCAATACTGACATTGCAATTAGTTGCAAAATGCTTTATTTTTGCAACTGTAAAACCACTCAATTTTTAAAGCCTCACTCTTTGCCTATTATTCTTCTAACCACTAGGTGAACATAAGTTACAAACCACACATCTCTTGAAATGATACTCAGTTTTAGTACAGAATTGCTGTAAAATGTTCAAAAGTAGGGAAAAGGCTCAAGAACTATTGTTGGCAGTATATTTATCACTGCCTTGACATCTGGGGAAAAGATTGCATTAAATATAATATGGAAAGGAAGAAGTAATTAAACATGGGGGAAAAAAATCAACAATTGAGTAATGAGATAAGGCATCTCATTTATTAGAGATTTAGAAAATGACATTCTCCAACATTATGTGGTGTGCAGTTCAGGAAGTAGAGACCAAAGGCCAAGGAATGACTGAAATCTCAAAGTTCTCACAGAAACAGTAGTGGTTCTTATTGTGGAAATGTCTCTAGACTCCATGTGAAATTTGAAAGAGCTGCCTCTTCTCCCTGCTTGCCCCAAGATCCAGGACTTTCAGTCCAAGCTCTCCTTCTCCTGCTCAGGGCCTGACTTTTCCAAAACTTTCTGACCTGGCAGCCAGTTCTTAAAGACTGAATATAGCAGTATGGCTGTGTGTATGTTTTCCTCACAAATTCTGTGCATTTCTCTGCCCTAGGGTCCTTGCATATAAACTCAGTTTGGCTAGTTTCTATTTTGTACAAAATCCTTGCTTAGCTTTTATTACTATTCTTGTCTCTCTGTGATTCTACATCTTTGATCACTGTGATTCTACATCTTTGTCACTGTGAATGCACATCCAAGGATATCTTTTAGCCTACACAGTGTTCTATAATGCAGGCAGAGTATATGTTCAGTTGTTGGTTTTTTTTATTTTGTTTGTTTGTTTGTATGGTTGGTTTGGTTTTTTTCTTTTTTTTTTCCTTTTTGAATGAGATGGAAGGGCAGTCATGGTGCCTTCTCAAGGAATTTTATCATTTGAGTCAAAGTTATTAAGAAATACTGCATATCCCTGGTCTGATTTTTGACAATCATTCTGGGAGTACATCTCTTGCTATTATACCTGCAGGACAAATATCCCACATACATACATCACCAAACTGAGTATTGTTCTGAGGCCCAAAGCCCCAAGCATTATCTCAACCCTGGTAAAATGATCACCTAACATGAGGAGAAAACAAAACCCTTTCCACTCATTGAACAAAAGTTTCAGATTTGTGATGTAGCAACACCACCATGCATGAATGATCGGGTAATAGTACCATGTGTAGCGAATTCCACCACTTCCTCACAAACAGAAGAATGTTAAGTGAATAGCTCAGATATTTTGATTTATTAGACTACAAGGGATGCCCAGCTGAGACAGTGGTTGTTATTCTTCCCTTTTCTATCGGACTGATAGGAAAAGTGTCTCTCCTCAATGAGCCACTGAAGGTGGGTGAAGGCTGTTGTTGAGATTTGTTCTGCCCATCTCATTAAATTTTCTGCAGAAGTGCTACAGGGAAATGAATATAAGCATAATAAGTGTCCTTCACACACATGCACACGCATGTACACATCCTACCCCAAACAAAACAAACAAAATAAAACCCAAACAAACCTGAGAGAACAGACATATAAGCATGTAGTTTATAACTCTTTCCACCTATCTGCAACTTTTCTTTCCTTGTTGCAGGATTTTAGATCATACATTAGATTAGTATTACCTGAGGAAAATAACATAAAGCCAGAGAATACTCAATCTGATATGCAGTATCAGTTATGCAAATGCCTAGCTTTATACTCACATTAGTTTCTAAACTCCACAATGACTTATTTATAAAGGTTACACACACTTTGAAGGATGCATAAAGTAGGGACAAGTTTGAACAAATAATTCAGTAATCATTGAATAAATTAATTTTAACAACCCCTTAGTCTCTATAAATGGTTCTTTTCATAATGAGAATCTTTAGAGCAACCTATGTGACCTTAGGTGCTTGCTCGGGGTGTCCACCTCAATTTGTTTTAGATGTTCTTTTCTCCTAAGTTCAGATCATGCTGGATTCTATTCACTCATTGTGAACAGAACAGTGACAGTCAAAGCAAGAACACAGACATTTGACAAAATAAATTTTAAAAAGCAATTATCTTTGCCTTATAGGCAAATAAGAAAGGGAATTGTTGATTTACAAGAATAAAATCAAATATCAGCAATCAAGACACTTCATTATCTTCTACTTTCTAGGAGAACCAACTTCCTTCCAGGGAATCCTCCAGTTTTTGCCTTCTCTCTGGTAAACAAGAGCTTCTTTCCTTGTAAATATGTTCTTGGACATGAAACTCAGTGAGACCTTCTGCACTAGTCATTTGCATATGAGTACACAACTCTGTTTCTGAAATTTCTCCAGAGAGAGTTATAAAAAAGGGAAATAGATGAGGAGACTGAAAGGAGAACAGTTAGAAGCATTTTGAAATCACTAGCTTTAGGATGATAATGTTCTGCTGGGGTAAAATGAGTTAAACTCTTGACACATGTCTGTTCATTTGAGGATATACATGCAATGCATACATAGCATACATTTATTGGGAAGAGGATATGAAATTTGTCAACTTTGTTGAGCTTATTTTTCTATACTGGATTCATTTATTCAACCAAATAACAGTTTTACTCAGAGTTAAACAATGAATATTTGAACTTAAATTATATTCCCACCAATAGCAGATATCAAAAAGAGACAGGCAATTATTAGATAGTAATGAAATGGGTGTTTGCTTGTCTTTTCTTTCTCTTGTCAGTACAACTCTGTGGTGGCTTGAGGTTCTCAAATGCTTGACAATGCATTTTGATGGATAAATAGTAATGGAAGTCTGTGAAGAAAATTAAGAACTTCTTGACAAGCTTCTTTTCATCACGACAATGACATCATACATTTTAAAAAATATTTTTCCCTTTCAATTCTTTTCTCTCTCCCTCTTCTTCCTCTCTTTTCATTAATGAATGCATGTTTGAAAAATATGTAGAAATTACAAATAGTTTAAAAAGCTACTGGTGTACATAAATGCCTCGACATTACATGATCTATTGTATTTGTTCATTTGTACTTCCCCCCTCCCCTTTTTTTAAAATTAAATCTTTCTCTCACTATATGTACTGACATCTCACAGTGGTGTTTTGTCAAATAATTATTCTTTTTAACTGGTAAATGAAGCACTCTACAGCACTGAAGGATTTAGCAGCAAATAATTGATTTTTCCCCCCCTAATTATGAACTCAGTAACACTGCAAAATGGTTTGAAGCTTTCTATCTGTTCCTTAGAAATGGAATGCAACACTTTTTATTATATTTTCCTTCTAAAAAATTATGCAAGAATAGCTTTATTTATTTTTTTGGGCAAGAAAAATTGCTGAAAACACTAAAAGGGGGTGGAAAAGAAATACTGATTAGATTATTGATTCCATAAATTTTGACATAAATTCCTTGTGTATCCAACATTTTTACCTCAACCAAAGTGCATATATATATATATGTATAATAAATAACAAAACAGAAAAACTTTTAAAGTCCTAGAGTTATTAGAAAAAGCATCCCAACTGCTTCCTGTTATTACATTTCTCTGAAAATAACGACTTGCCAATGCACAAATCGGCAGAAAGTTCACAAAACACTGCTGCATAAAAACTTTCTAAAATTATAAATGATAGAAAATAATATTTATGAAAGCATATTGTTTTCTGTTATCATGTATGAACATGGCTCAGTTGTAAGATCAATACTGTACATTTTCCTATTTAAGAGTATACTTTCCTATTTAAGACTATCCTTTGGTTCTGGATACCTTTGAGAATACATTTTTTAAACGTTTATTTAAAACTGTGCCATAGGTTTGAGCACATATCCATTTATTTAAACAAGCCTTCACGGAACATGTGCTGCTTAAGTTTTGCCTGTATCTTTACAGGCACAATCATGTAACTTGAATTAGGTTCTCTATTGATTTTCCTTAGTGACTGCAAGTCAGTCTCTGAGAGGAGCAAAATGATTTTCACTTAGCCTACTGATGTAATTTATACAGTAATCAAAACAGATTGGTAAAACTGGACAATATTTTTGGCCACAGATTTGAATGTGCTTTAGTCAGCTGAGGCATGTGTGTTCAAATATAATGACACTCTGTAATCAATGAAGAGAAATAATATTAGTTGGACAGTTCTACTGTGACCAAGTGAATTAAATCTCCTACTCAAAATGTCAGTCTCTTGAAGATTATGTGAACACCTGGGTTGTTTCAAAAAACTGGATCCCACCAGAGGAAAAAAGCATATAATTAGTTTGTTTTCACATGTTTTACATCAAAATGTTGGTAGGGGTATTCCAAATAATGCAAATTTATTTCGTATTAGAAGTCTGATAACAAGATATTTCAAAGAACAGACTTTACTGGCAGGCTTTAATAATTAACATGAGTCTGTTTTGTGCAGGGGATCAAATTTAACAAGGGTGTGTCTTGTGAATTCAAATGATCCAACAGAAGTCTAGTGTTCCAAGCTTAAGAAAGAAATAGAGGAAGCTTTTCTGTTTTAAGAAACTAAATTAACCTGCAGCATACAGTGAGTAGACTTACATAGAGTTCCAGTCATTTCCCAGTTTAGAAAACATTTTGTAAGGTCATTTGACAGGTTACAGAAAAACCTGTCTGAAGGAAAGACAGTAGAGGATTCGTTCAGCTCGAGGGGAAAGGTTGTCAAACATGTAAGGAATACCTAATGCAGCTGTCAGTGCTAAAATATATCTTCTTCTGAAGTAAAACATTTCTTGGAGAATGTGTGCATCTGTCTTGCTTCAGTTAGTCACTGTCTGTAGGAGCAGGTTTGTTTCTTTAGATACTGTAGGATAGCACTTCAAATGAAAACAAGAAATAAAAGCCATGTAGATCTAAACCGTGAACATACCTGTGTCTTTGTCACGTGAGTGCTCCACAAGCAGGAGAAGGAGTGAACGCAGGAGCAGAAATGAGTATTACTGGTGATCCAATAAGAGCACAGACTACAGAATATTTAAGGATAATTCCCATCTCTTCACAACACATCAAGATTTGCCAATTATGAAAAAAAAAGGTCACAGCAGGTACACAGGCCATAATGAACTATAGGTTTATGGGACAACGGGCATTCTACCCATTTTTTTTAGATTGTTTGGGGGTTTTTTTGTTTGTTTGCTTGTTTGGGCTATCCCATACAGTAAGGAGAGAAATGACTGGACCATCTGCCATACAAGGAGTGGCTGAGATCTAAGACTGTTCAGCTTGGAGGAGAGAAGGCTCAGAGAGCTGCAAGAAAGAAGTAAGGCAGAGCCAAACTCTCTTCACTGGTACCTAACAAGGGTAAGAGGTAATGGTTATACTTCAAAATAAACAAAATTAAACACACACACAAGAAAAATAAAAATATTGTGAGGGTGTCAAACACTGAAACAGGCTGCCCAGGAAGGTAGTAAAATATCTGTCCCAAAAGTAAATTTAAAAATCCAGCTGGACACAGTCCTGGCCAATCTAGTCTAACCAATATGAATTACATATGTTTGGGAAATCATCTAGAATCATGGTTATTAATCAATCATATATTAATTCTGAATAGAATTTTCAGAAGAAATAAAACAAAGATTTGATACAATATCTGGATCATGAACTAAAATCTGGGTTAATTTTAATTGGAATAAATATTGTTCATGAAAGCTGTAGCCAGTATACATAAAATTGTGCTTTCTGTACCACTAAATGGAACAATAACTGCTGCTGTATGACAACAGTTCTGTTGGTAAAATAACACTTGCAAGACAATCAGAAGATGACATTGAAAACAGTGAATTCAGTTAAATTATCACTGAGATGTAGCTTGGCACCTAACACGGTAATAAACTCACATCTTTGAAGTGGAGATTAATTCTGCACAATTAATCTTTTGCTTACTCCTAATCCTTCTTAAGACTACTTCAAGAGTCACTTCAATTAAACAAATGTTGCATTTTGTTTCCCAGTCTTTTTTGAGGAACATAGAACTTGCTTTTTGTTCTTTGAAGTCTTCAACTGATTTTAAAAAATCATGCCATAGAGCAAGAAAAAAATGTTTTATAAATACAAATTTGTCACCCTAATGCATATATAATTATTTTAATGTTTGATTTTTTTTTATCAGACTAGACATTTATTTCAATGTTTATTTCAAAAGTCAAAGTTATTGTATAATTCAGAACTTATAGGGCAAAGTAACAGAGGTATTTAAGAGAAGAAATTAAAAGGAAGAAGTGGTTAAAAAATGATACTTAACAAACACATGTGCTCAAATATTAAACATGGCAGTTGCAAATGCATGTTGATATTACAGGACATCGGTACATTTTAGTTTAAACTTCCTTTTCTGCTACTTGCACTTGAGTCTGCTATTATTTTGTCAGTCGAACTGTCTCTCATTAATAGTATGTTGATGCAGCTTGGATATGAAATACGTCTGGGAGTTTCTCCAGTCATATTTAGAAAAGAGAAAAAAAATGAAAAAGAATGCTGCAAAACTAGGATAACAGGCAACATATGTTTGAACATTAAACTAGGAAGAGCACTGCCAAATAACAGATGGCATTATAACAGGTACAATTCAAGAAAACATTACAATTCACTTAGACTTGAACCTCACAAAAGGTAGGTGAGTATTTCATGGTGCTTGTGTAACAGGATTATTCTCATTTTAACTGAAAACATTTTGCTTGATTTAGTGATTCCAAAGAAGGCAACATTGTATAAATAGCAGTTTAGGCAGCAGTTCACATTTTTATGTTGCCAGACAAGATTATGGCAGGTACAATCACCCTGATGGAAACACAAAAGGCTAACAGACACCCAGTGAAGGGCTGGGTCTTGATAAAAGACGAATATCAGCTTGGCAGCTTTCAGAGATTAACCAGCACCTCTGTGCCCAGGCTTTTACCCTGCTTTTGTGTTTGGACCGCCATCCAATTAGAACTGACCACAGTGTGTCCTTGACTAGGGCATGAGTCCCACTACAGAACCATTTTGAGTTGGTTACCTTCAAAGCAAGCAGCCTGGCAGCTTGACCATTTCCCCTTAAACAAGGACATCATTTAAGGATATTTCTATGGAATGAGTGAGTCGTCATCCCTCCCCTTTTGGTGAGTGTGCATTTTTTGGGTATCCTTGAGTGGGAGTGCAAACACATTTTGTTTCATCCTCCTAGAAAGAATATTCCTTAAAGCTTAGGGTTAAAGCTCAATTGCATGTGCAATGGTATACTCCCAACCAACATCTGAATTTATAACTTACCTGTGTCTGAAGGAGTGGTGAGTAATTCTGGTTACAATAAATCCACTATTTTGGGCAGCTATTTCCATCTTGTGGGTGCCTTTTTGACATTACTGATGTAGTTGGTGGGATGTCAATAGAAGAATTATACTGGGAAGCACAACTGTGCATCTTTTTTCCCAGACTTAAAATGGGCAAAGGACTAGACTAGGCTAGGCTAGGCTAGACTAGACTAGACTAGACTAGACTAGACTAGAATAGAATAGAATAGAATAGAATAGAATTAACCAGGTTGGAAAAGACCTTCGAGATCATCAAGTCCAACCTAGCACCCAACACCATCCAATCAACTAAACCATGGGACCAAGTGCCTCATCCAGTCTCCTCTTAAATACCTCCAGTGATGGTGACTACACCACCTCTGTGGGCAGCCCATTCCAATGGCAAATCACTATTTCTGTGAAGAACTTCTTCCGAACATCCAGCCTAAACCTCCCCTGGCGCAGCTTCAGACTGTGTCCACTTGTTCTGATGCTGGTTGCTTGGGAGAAGAGACCAGCCCCCCACATGGCTACAACCTCCCTTCAGGTAGTTGTAGACAGCAATAAGTTCTCCTCTGGGCCTCCTCTTCTCCAGGCTAAGGAACCCCAGCTCCCTCAGCCTCTCCTCATAGGGCTTGTGCTCCAACCCCCTCATCAGCTGTGCTGTTCATCTCTCGACATGTTCCAGCAACTCAATATGTTTCCTAAACTGAGGGGCCCAGAACTGGGAGAAGTGCCCCAGGCTTGTAGTGATCATGGAAAGGCTTGAACAAAACCCTGTAATGTTTGGGAGTGGCACTGATAAAGGGACTATGTGCCATTCTGTGTGCCTGTGTAGTTCAAGTGCAGGATTACTCCAAAACATTAGTCTAAAGCATGTTATTTGGAAAGATGAGAAAAGAAAAGGAGCTGACACTTATGTTGCTTGAGCTTCTGTAAGCACAGAGGAAAAATTCCCCTACTGTTGTCCAAGTCCGGAAGTTATTCAGAAGAATAGAACCCAAGTATTCATATGGAGGTACACTGGGAGATGATTATGAAAACAGTTCTGGTGAAATAGAGGAATTAGAGGAAAAGGAGGTATGACCTATTGTTAAAAGAGAAGTATATGGGGACTGCCTGGTAGGAGCACCTGAACTACTATCCTCGCAACATCTTGGTCAGGAACCAAGCTCAGTGAACTTCAGAACAGATTTTTACACAAGCAGGGTAAAACTAAGACTGCATATTTGTGGAGGGTCCCTTTTACTGGAAACAGTAAGATACTGCTTAGTGATGATCAGGCAGCAGACTTTTGGGGATCTAGAGTGTTTCTGAGCAGCAGGCCAGCAGGCAATTACTTGATAATACCCCGAGTATCCTACTGGGCTGGGAGTGTTCATTCTAAATAATGGGAAGAACCTATTACTATCTGGGTGAAAGGAATATCAGAACTGGTAGCAGGGGGTACAAAAGACTGCAGCTTGACTCATTCACTCCACTGAGGTATCCTGAGATGATAACCCAGTCCAAGGGAAAAGGATCACAGTATCAGAGTATCACAGTATCACAGTATCACCAAGGTTGGAAGAGACCTCGAAGATCATCGAGTCCAATCGATGGACCAAGTGCCACGTCCATTCCCCTCTTGAACACCTCCAGGGATGGTGACTCCACCACCTCCGTGGGCAGCCCATTCCAATGGCGAATCACTCTCTTGGTGAAGAACTTTCTCCTCACCTCGAGCCTAAACTTCCCCTGTTGCAGCTTGAGACTGTGTCCCCTTGTTCTGGTGCTGGTTGCTAGGGAGAAGAGGCCCACCCCTTCCTGGCTACAACCACCTTTCAGGTAGTTGTAGAGAGCAATGAGGTCGCCCCTGAGCTTCCTCTTCTTCAGGCTAAACAACGCCAGCTCCCTCAGCTTCTCCTCATAGGGCTTGTGCTCAAGGCCTCTCACCAACCTTGTTGCCCTTCTCTGGAAACGTTCAAGTGTCTCGATGTCCTTCTTAAACTGAGGGGCCCAGACCTGGACACAGTACTCAAGGTGTGGCCTAACCAAAGCAGAGTACAGGGGCACAATGACCTCCCTGCTCCTGCTGGCCACACCATTCCTAACTGCCAGGCTGCTTGCTTTGAAGGGAACCAACTCCAAATGGCTCTTTAGCAGGACTCATATGAGAGAAGGTGGCATGAGAAACTGACTGCTGCACCAGGGGACCCCCAGCACTCTAGACAACTCATTGAAGGGCTATCAGATGCTTTGAACGGGCCATAGACTGTAATTGGCAAAATCCTTGGAATCTGCCTGTGTACATGACAACTTGGTCAGCCATATTCCTCTGATGGTCTCAGATTAGATCTTCTCTTACAGTGGGTGGGACTTCATCACCCTAGACCCTGACTTACAATTCAGAAACTAGAGAGATGCAGGAAAAGGAAATGACAATGAAACCTCAGGAAAAAGGATTCTCTAGGACTTCAGCTTTCTCCATGTTCATTTACATCAGATCCCTTGTCTCATTTATAGAGTGGGACACAGTTTCTTCTGTCTTCATTTTCTGACTATCTGTAAGGAGTTAAGTTTGATTTCTTCATGTTTGCCTCAATGGTGTTTGTCCTGAAGTGTTTTCACACCATTGTCCCAGAAAGATAGCTGCTTACCTACAAGCACACAAGCTCTGTGATTATAGCTCTGTGATTGTTGCTGTGACATCCATTACTGGCTTCCAGGAGAGACTTCCAGGTGATCAAGTCCATGCAGTCTAAGGCCTGGACACATATTTCAGTCCTTTGGAGGTCTGTGTAGGTGGAGACATCAGAGTACACAGGCTGTAGTGCTTCTTTTTGGGTTTCAGCCTCAGGCAATAAAATGTGCTGTGAAAGTAAAGCATTTTAATTAAATTAATTTTACACTAAACATTACTTGGCTCCCATTCATCCTGGATTACAGATGACCTTGTTGTCTTTCTGGGGTGACAATGCTCTCTGTAAAGTACCTCTTCGAAGCCTGGGGAAATTTGATTTGGCAGAGAATTATTCAGCAACTGCCTTTTTTTTTTGTTGTTTCATCTGAGATATTCAGCTAACACAACTGTTGCAAATTCATTATCTTATTTTGTTCTGTCATGACTAAATAAACAGAATTTTCTGGTTTAACCAGAAGACAGAAACTGGAGGCTTTTAATGAAGTTCTAGTTCTATTTTCATGAGAAGGACCAACAATTTTTCTTTCCTGTCCCTGATTAATATTTCAAATGGCTTGTCAGTTAGTAGGTATCATGCCTGTCAGTGACACATACAAGACATCAATAACTATGGCGGGTTCTGCACATTGGCCACAACAACCCCATGCAGTGCTACAGGCTGGGGTCAGAGTGGTTGGAGAGCGGCCAGGCAGAGAGGGACCTGGGGGTACTGGTTGATTGTAGGCTGAACATGAGCCTGCAGTGTGCCCAGGCAGCCAAGAAGGCCAATGGCATCCTAGCCTGCATCAGCAACAGTGTGGCCAGCAGGAGCAGGGAGGTCATTCTGCCCCTGTACACTGCACTGGTTAGGCCGCACCTTGAGTCCTGTGTCCAGTTCTGGGCCCCTCAGTTTAGGAAGGATGTTGTCTTACTGGAGCGTGTCCAGAGAAGGGCAACAAAGTTGGTGAGGGGTTTGGAAGACAAGCCCTATGAGGAGAGGCTGAGGGAGCTGGGGTTGCTTAGCCTGGAGAAGAGGAGACTGAGGGGTGACCTTCTTGCTCTCTACAACTACCTGAAGGGAGGTTGTAGCCAGGCAGAGGTTGGTCTCTTCTCCCAGGCAGCCAGTACCAGAACAAGAGGACACAGTCTCAGGCTGCGCCAGGGCAGGTTTAGACTGGATCTTAGGAAGAAGTTCTATACCGAGAGAGTGATTGCCCACTGGAATCAGCTGCCTGTGGAAGTGGTGGAGTCACCTTCATTGGAGGTGTTCAAGAAGAGGCTTGATGGGGTGCTTGGTGCCAGGGTTTAGTTTTTTAGTTGTTTAGGTGGGTTGTATTGTACTGTATTGTACTGTATTGTACTGTTTTGTACTGTATTGTACTGTATTGTACTGTATTGTATTTAGGTGGGTTGGATTGGTTGATGGGTTGGACGTGATGATCTTGAAGGTCTCTTCCAACCTGTTGTATTGTATTGTATTGTATTATCTGTTGAGTAGCAAAAAAATATCCATGAGAAAAAAATTAGAAGAGATCATTATGCAAGCTGCAGTTATATCTCTTAATGTGTCCATATATTGAAGTGAAAAAAACATTGGTGATGTATGTATTAGATAAGCAAAATTGACTGTCTGACATCTATGCTTGGAAAGACTGGTCTCAACAAATTCATTTTGAAGAATATGCTATTGCTCAGCAGGCCAAAAAGGAGGTGAATTAATTGGGAAGTGATCTAAGAATGAAGTATTTTAAATAATTTTTGTTTCTGATTATTCTTAGCTATGGCACCTCCACTCTTTTTCATATAGTAATAATGCAAATGTGTTTTCAGATTCAAATATGCTTTTGTTGTAGTTTATAAATTTACTGGCCAGAAATACAATAAAATATGAATATTATTTATTAAATGCAAAAAATTGTTTTCCTGAGCCAATTTTATTCAGGTTCATTTGCCTGGTCAATGATAGGTTAATTACACATGATAGAAGGCTGATAAACAGTAGAATAACAGTCTAGAGCTAGGAATACAGAGGAACAAACTGGAATCTTCCTATAAGCTCTAAACCAAACAACAATACTGCCTCAGGTGGCATAGATGAACCACCTTGAGTTCACAATGGAGCCAGTTGACAGACCCCAGCGCGTGGCTGAGAGAGCAGGCAGCGGCGAGGCACTCGGCTCTGAGAGCTTGCTTCTGGCTTTGCTTTCCTTGCTTTTCAGGAGGTAGGGGGCTGGTGGCTCGGGACCTCCTGGAGAGGGGAGGAGGGGCAGCAGGCTCGGGTTGCCTACGTGCCTGAGGGCAGTGACGTAGCAGGGGGAGGGGTTGCCGCGGAAACCGCGCGCAAACCAAACAGACCCCAGCGCGTGGCCGAGAGAGCAGGCAGCGGCGAGGCACTCGGCTCTGAGAGCCTTCTGACTGAGGGGAAAAAGAAAAAAAAAAAAAAAAAAAAAAAAAAAAAAAAGGCGCCGGGTGGAGAGGGTGGTTAAGAGGGTGGTTACAGCAGCATTACACCAACATGGTTACTACTAGAAGTAAGGCTAGTAGAAGAACAGTGGGCACCCAAACAGAGGCCACTCACAAGCATGCAGGTGTTCAGGTGGGTGGCTGCAGTGAGTGCTGGGACCTGGCACTCGACATGGAGGATGGAAGGAACAACTCCTGTGTCAGATGCGAGCAGATCAGGGATCTGATGAGCATGGTGGCTGAGCTAAAAGAAGAGGTAGAAAGGCTAAGAGCTGTAAGAGACAGCAAAAGGAACATTGACTATTTCCAAAATCTAACCTCTACTAAACTAGAACAGGGGGTGACTCTTAGTGAAACAGGGAGTTTGGTACCTTCTCATCAGCAAGCCTCTCAGCCTCCCTGCAGTAACCCACAAGGGCAGGGCCAATGGGTGCAGGTCTCTGCCCGACGGAAGAAACGCAGACGGAGCAAGCCTGCTACTTTGAGCAACACACTACCTACAGTGCAGGTACAGAATAGGTATGAGGCTCTGCAGGAGGAACAGGTCATAGGTGAGGACGAGGACTCAAGGAAGGCAGAAGCTGAACCAATGACAGGTTGCCTCAGGCCAGCCATCAAAACTAGACCGGAAAAGAAACCTCGCAGGGTCATCGTTATAGGAGACTCCCTACTGAAGGGAGCAGAGGGCCCAATATGCAGACCAGACCCCTTTCATAGGGAGATCTGCTGCCTCCCTGGTGCCCAAGTAAAGGACATTATAGGCAAAATTCCCAACCTCCTGAGTCCTTCAGACTACTACCCACTGCTGGTCTTTCAGGTGGGTAGTGACGATGCAACAAGAGGCTCGCAATCAATTAAAAGAGATTTCAGAACCTTGGGGCACCTGCTAAAGGGATCAGGAGCTCAGGTTGTGTTCTCTGCTATCCCTCTAATGTCAGCGATGGATGAGGGAACACTGAGGAAGAGCCAACAGGTCAATTCATGGCTCCAGGGCTGGTGCCATCGACAGGGATTTGGGTTCTACAATCATGGCTTGGTTTACAAGGCACCAGAGCTGCAAACAACTAATGGGGCACACTTGTCCCAGAGGGGGAAAAGGATCCTGGGGCAGGAATTGGCAGGGCTCATTGATAGGGCTTTAAACTAGATTTGAAGGGGGAAGGGGGTAATAGTCTCCTGCTGGCCTGTGAGAAGCAGAGGGGCAGCTCACCAGAGGCAGTGGGATGGAGAGCTGCTAAGGGCTCTCAACTTGCTGCCCTGAGGCCAGACACAGATGACACACCAGGACACCCTGTGAAAACCAAGGGGAATTGGCACAAGAGGACGACAGGGCCAGCCCAGCTGAAGTGCTTCTATGCAAATGCACGCAGCTTGGGCAACAAACAGGATGAATTAATAGCCACCGTGCTGCTGGGAGGCCATGACATAGTGGGCATTACTGAAACTTGGTGGGATGATTCCCATGATTGGAATGTAGGGATAGATGGGTACAAGCTTTTTAGGAAGGATAGGCAGGGAAGGAGAGGAGGAGGTGTTGCCCTCTATGTCAAGAACCAGCTGGAGTCAGCAGAACTCCACCTGGGGAGGGATGATGAGATGGTTGAGAGTATATGGGTTAGAATTAAAGGCAAGACAGGGGAAGGAGATATTACTGTGGGGGTCTCCTACAGGCCACCTGACCAGCAGAACCAAGCAGATGAGGCCCTCTACAGGCAAATAGAAGCGGCTTCCAGGTCACAAGCCCTGGTCCTCATGGGAGATTTCAACCACCCTGACATCTGCTGGAGGGACAACACAGCAAGGCACCAGCAATCCAGGATGTTCCTGGACTGCATAGAAGACAACTTCCTCCTCCAAATGGTAGAGGAACCAACAAGAAAAGGTGCTCTGCTGGACCTTGTTCTCACCAACAGGGAAGGGCTGGTAACCAATGTGAGGCTCAGAGACTGCCTTGGCTGCAGTGACCATGAAGCAGTTGAATTTAATATCCTCAGGGCTATCAGGAGGACCTATTCTAAGCTTATGTCCCTAGACTTTAGGCGTGCAGACTTCGATCGCTTCAGGAGTCTGCTAGCCACAGTGTCATGGGACAAAGCCCTGGAGGGAAGAGGGACCCAGGACAGCTGGTCAGTATTCAAGGACCACCTCCTCTGTGTCCAGGAGCTATGTATACCAACAAAGAGAAAAACAGGGAAGAACGCTAGGAGGCCTGCCTGGATGAACAAGGAGCTCCTGGACACACTATTACTTAAAAAGAAACTCTACAGGCAGTGGAGGGAAGGACAGATAGAACAGGGGGTATATAAGGAAGCTGCCCGAGCAGCAAGAGGCCTGGTTAGGAAAGCCAAAGCAGAGTTTGAAGTGAATCTAGCCAGGGAGGTCAAAGGGAGCACTAAGAATTTCTACAGGTATATTAATGGCAAGAAGATGAGTAGGGAAGGTGTGGGCCCCCTCAGAAAGGAAACTGGTGAATTGGTCACAAGGGATGTGGAAAAAGCTGAGGTACTCAATAACTTCTTTACCTCAGTCTTCACTGCAAGGGCCTCCAGCCACACTCCTGGAGTCATGGCAGATGATGCCAGGGATGGGGAGGAAGAACTGCCCTTCATAAGTGAAGCTCAGGTTCGTGATCACCTGAAGAACCTGAAAGTGTTCAAGTCCATGGGACCCGACGGGATACACCCACGGGTGCTGAGAGAACTGGCAGATGAGGTTGCTAAGCCCCTCTCTATTATATTCCAAAAGTCATGGCAGACTGGGGAAGTCCCCACAGATTGGAAAAGGGCAAATATTGCTCCCATTTTCAAAAAGGGTAAGAAGGAGGAACCAGGGAACTACAGGCCGGTCAGTCTCACCTCTGTGCCCGGAAAGATCATGGAGCAGATCCTCCTGGAGGCACTACTGACTCAGAAGAGTAGTGAAGAGGTGATTGGGAGCAGTCAGCATGGCTTTGCCAAGGGCAAATCCTGCCTGACAAACCTGGTGGCCTTCTATGAACAGGTGACAGCATTAATAGATGAGGGGCGAGCAACTGATGTCGTTTACCTGGACCTGAGCAAAGCCTTTGACACTGTCCCACACCACATCCTGGTCTCCAAGCTGGTGACACACGGGTTTGATGGATGGACCACCAGATGGATAAGGAACTGGCTTGATGGCCGCACCCAAAGAGTGGCTGTCAATGGGTCCATGTCCCAGTGGAGGCCAGTGACAAGCGGAGTCCCTCAGGGATCAGTCCTGGGACCAGTCTTGTTCAACATCTTTGTGGGTGACATGGACAGTGGCATTGAGTGCACCCTCAGCAAGTTTGCTGATGACACCAAGCTGTGTGGTGCAGCAGACACGCTGGAGGGAAGGGATGCCATCCAGAGGGACCTTGACAGGCTGGAGAGGTGGGCACAGGCCAACCTCATGAGCTTCAACAAGACCAAGTGCAGGGTCCTGCATCTGGGTCGAGGCAATCCCAGGCACAAATACAGGCTGGGCAGTGACTGGCTGGGGAGCAGCCCAGAGGAGAGAGACTTGGGGGTGCTGGTGGACGAGAAGCTCAACATGAGCTCTCAATGTGCACTTGCAGCCCGGAAAGCCAATCAGATCCTGGGCTGCATCAAGAGAAGTGTGGCCAGCAGGTCAAGGGAGGTGATTCTCCCCCTCTACTCAGCTCTGGTGAGACCCCACCTGGAGTACTGCGTCCAGTTCTGGAGCCCCTATTACAAGAGGGATCTGGAGGTGCTGGAGCGTGTCCAGAGAAGGGCCACGAGGATGATCAGAGGGCTGGAGCACCTCTCCTATGAGGACAGACTGAAGGAGTTGGGGCTGTTCAGCCTGGAGAAGAGAAGGCTCCGAGGTGACCTCATTGTGGCCTTCCAGTATCTGAAGGGGGCCTACAAGAAGGCTGGGGAGGGACTTTTCAGACTATCAGGGAGTGATAGGACTAGGGGGAATGGGATGAAGCTGGAGGTGGGGAGATTCAGGCTAGATGTGAGGAGGAAGTTCTTCACCGTGAGAGTGGTGAAGCCCTGGAATGGGTTGTCCAGGGAGGTGGTTGAGGCCCCGTCCCTTGCGGTGTTTAAGACCAGGCTGGACGAGGCTCTGTCCAGCCTGATCTAGGGTAGAGTGTCCCTGCCCATGGCAGGGGGGTTGGAACTAGATGATCCTTGTGGTCCCTTCCAACCCTAACTGAAACTATGAAACTATGAAACTATGAAACTATATAAACCTCAGAAATAACCAGGTAAAACAGCGTATTTTAATCATGAACCACCGAGCTGCTAACTACCAAAACCTTTGCTGAATGAAGAGATATTTTGAGTTTGTAGTTATAGTCCAAAGGGCAGTATCCAAAAAATCAGAGGAAATGAGAGAGCAGGCTGCTGCAGTGGAGGCCCAACTCGAGCACTATGCTGTTAAAACAAAAGAAGCTAATTGACCTGAAGATAAAGCAAGTAGGGTGCTTGTTGCCACCTTGAATTCCATTAATGAAAGAGGGAGAGAGATAAGACAGTGATGAGCATGCAAGCTATGAGTGTATGAGTATAGGAGGTCTTCCCCTATAAATTCCCTTTTTGAAAACGGAACGGCCCAATGGCACGTTAGTCATTCAAATCCCTCCAATCAATTCAAAATGTTTAGGTGGTGAGTAAACTGCACACACCTTCTCTCATGGCGTCTGACACGTGCAGTCACCTCTCTGGCAGCCGCTCCCCTCCAGGCAGCCTTAATGGCACCTTCCTATTAGGCTCCTCAACCTCAATCCAGACCCTGCAATGGAGAGTGAGGAGAGAGGTGCAGTGGTTCAAAACAGATTTAGCTGTATTGTTAATGTCTCTTCCAGGACAGCTTTGATATACTCTGTGACCCTAAGTTTCAAGAGACAGTTATCTGAAGGGGAAAGGAAATGGAGAAAGGAGAAATATGATGAAGGAATAATTGAAAGAGGAAAAGAAGGGGGAAAAGATTACCACAAGAAGAATTTAGAATGCTTTATTTTCGATTCTAGAGAGTTAAGTATTGTCTGTAGTATAGATGTTGCAAACTATAAAATTAATTTATCACTATTTTCAGTCCATTTGTGTCAATCTAAATGTAAAAACAATGCCAATAGTGAAAGAACTATGCAGTTAAAGTTAATTGGTACACTGTATAAAAAGCACAGCTAGGGAAGTTGCTGTAAGTATTGATAATGACATCTAATGCTTATAATTACAGAGGCAAACATTAGGCTTTCAAGATTAAAAAAAAAGGCACTTCTATGCCAGACAACTCATGAAAGATTATATTCCTTTATAGGTAATGCAGGCAACAGTTTTCTTTATTATAATAGTTATGATATAAGAAAGATTAAAGTCAAAGGAACTCTGAATTTAATTATCTATCTCAAATGTCACCAGTTTTAAAAGGATCAATGACCTTATTCCTTGTTGGATGTTATGTATCATGCCACTTGGATAATTGTATCTAATTTTACACACTCACATTAGGTGTTCAAGGCACTACACAAAGAACACTATAAGCTCCTCTAAAGAGATTTGTTGAAATAATTATTCAGCCCCTTAAAATCTTGGTTTTCTTTTTCTCTAGCATTATGTGTCCACCATGATAAAGAACTGCAGATGTTACTCCAGCATTCAGTGGAAGACAGAAGTGTGAGATTTTATGTATATCAATGGCATAAGCTGTCAAGACACACTAACCAGTGTCCACAAATGGAAGGAAAAGTGGAGACAAACCCCTCAGTGAATTCTCTGCCTGTAGACAGAGATGGACAAGAAGAATCCTAATTTAAAAGAGGCATTGAAGGGCAAAATTAGCTGACATGAAGTCAGGTCAAGGATTTTAAAACCACAGTTCAATATAACCTGGGTTCACAAGCACTGATGTGTTTTAACTATAAACACAGTCCTGTAGTACCAAAGTAAACTTAGGTATGTTAATTGTTTTGCCAGGCTCACCCATTTGTATTTCCTTTGTGGGTAAATATAGTGCTGAATTCTCTGCATTTGCAATGCATTGGTTCAAGAAAAAATACAATATACTTAGAATTTTTAATTTTTTTTTTGCAACCATTACAGTTGCTTTCAGTCTTAATTTTGACATAATAATGTTTTACTCTTGGACTGTATGCAAACATGACCAATACCTGCACATTTCTGAATATTTTTTCCACCTCTATTGCAAATTTTTCAGCTTCAAAAGAAATACTGCACCAGGTATAGGCTTTTAGTGAGGTAAAGAAAAATAAATACATTTTTATATAAATCTGGGCAATATAAACTCTATTTTGAGTTGTGAAATTGAGTGAATTTCAGGCCAGAGTAACCAACAAACAGGATTAGATGCCTGAGTATCAGCAACTGGAGTAGGAGTGCAAATCTGAGGAGCTTATAGGTCTAGAAGCCAACAACTGGAGGATGGGAACATCTGAGACCATCAACTTGAATGTCTAACCTAGTTATGTGAGGACTCGCCACCTTCAGTGCTCATCAGGAGTAAGGGAGGAAAAACAGTTTGAATGGGCTGATGACTTCATGTGATTGCTGTGCATTTTCGTAGGTGCCAGTAAAGGCAATCTTTTCTGTCTAAGTGGTAGGTCACTGTGCTTTATGTTTGCCCATATCTATCAGGAGGTTCATTCTCTGGTTCACTGTCCAGCACTGGGACAGGGCACCTGGCAGCCTTGCATCTACTTTGCTGGGAAAGAAGGAACATCCTCTGGCCCACCAAATTTGGCAGCCTCTAATACATTTCTGGTGGATATCTGAGAGTTAAACCTGATTTTTTTTTCTTAAAAACAAACATGTTGCTTTGAAACCATAAAATGTTTCTTTTTGGTACAACTATACATTGACTAATGTTTGAAGTATAGAAACAAACTGTCCTTCTCTCTAGAGAAATTAACATTCGAAAACAAAACTGTTGAAGCAATTACATGTATAACTGCACTGTGAATCCACTGCAAAAACATGTCTGACAAAACATGAACCTTTCTATGTCCAATTATTTACACTTTCTTGTAAACTGAAATACATTCTGTGTTTTTATAATGTTCCACTGGACTACCCAAGATGGAGTTGTTTTCAGAGATATATGTCATTTATTTTTTTTCACTCAATGTTTGTTTTGTTCTGTTAGCATAATGAAAACAGGGAGATGAACCAGAAAAAAAAAAAAAAATTTCATCATATCAGTGATAACGATGGAAACCTTAACATTGAAAGGCTGCAGGGTGAAGATCCCACATCTAGTAACTTCTATTTCAGAGATGATAGTTAATTAATTAAAAAAAAAAAAAAGTGTCAATAAACTCCTAACAGATTCTGAAAGCTGTTTTCCTATTCTGTCTGAAATCCCCATCAAAACACCCAATGATTGGCATCTCCTATTTAGATTCTTTACTGTACTGACAACCTTTACTCACTTAACTTAAGCTGGCCATATGACAGGTGAAGTTGGCAGTACGTAAACAGCATTTGTACTGTTTTATTGTTAACATGGGTCCTAACATAATTTTGTCCTAAACAAACCAGTGTCCTTCCAAACAATTCCCAGGTATGTCTCAGGAGATACCACAAGCTACAGATCGTTCCAGACAGCAATTTACACTGATCACACTCTTTCAGAGGGCTACAATCCCATGGCAGTTGATATCAGGTACAGAGAACAGTCCCAAGCATATTCATTTGAATAGTATAAATTTAGCCGTAAGCGTTCCCACATTCCTCTATGCTGTCTCCTTCAAGTTTTTCTGCTATCAGTCTTTATTTCCAAGGCATTCTCAGATGGTTTTCTCCTAGAGGTGCACACAGTGAGGAAAAAGACAGAGCTGCATCAATGTCCTGGGACAGCTGCACTGAGACTTAACTGTGCATCCCAAGGTGATTTGTGTGGAAAGGAGGGCATTTTAACAAACAAAAGAATGTCACAAAACATTGGAGTACAAGGTTTTACTAAGTCCTTTTTGGTGTCCCTGATGACGTCTTAATAAATCATTGGACATATTACTACTAGATTTCAAGCTACGCTTAATAGCCTAGTTTCAGTGAAGCTCAGAAAAAGCTTCGTTTTGCTTTAAAAATCCTCAGCTTGCCCTAGTTTCAATGTCCTTTGTTTGTTTTCTATGTGTTTGTCTGCATGTTTTTACCTAAAATTGTGTTGATCAACTTTTTACTAAATAAAAAGAATGTTCTTACTCCAGTAGTTAATGGATAAGGGAAAGTTGCAAGTCTTTATGAATTGTTTTTTGTCTGTCTTGTTAATAATCAAGAAAGAGTTTTAAGTAGTAATTTTCCTTCTAAGCAAGGACTTTAAAAATAATTATCTTTAATTGGACTTCATATGGTAGTTTCCTCATCCATTCCATTCCTTATCCTTTCCAACTCCCAGGCCAACCTGTGACCATGAAGAGACAAGCTTTCAAAAGTACTTTTAAAGGAATAAAGCAGCATATTCCTCCTTAACCTTCCTTTCAGAAATAGCTCAATCACTTGGCTGCTATTTGTCAAAGGTTTCATACAATGTCAAAACATGTTTAAAAGTAGACATTTAAAGATAGACATTTGACTCTGGCATGTCTAAAAGTTACATGACTCAATTATTTCCAATATATTTTATAATTTATTTGGTTTCTATTTTGTCTATATGTAATTTCTTTGTATTTCACCAGGCAATGAATTGTCAGTAACTTTAGTAACTCTGAGCCATAGAGGAAAAGAAAGGTATGCATACAGACATGAATGTGAGACTCCCAGTATTTAATTAAAAAAAGATCATGAATGCAGGACAAAGGTCCTTATAAGATGGTGAAGGGTCTAAAGTACAAGTCTTATGAGGAGTGGCTGAGGGAAACTGATTTCTAATCTAAAGAAGAGAAAGCTGAGAGGAGACCTTATTGCTCTCCACAACTGCCTGAAAGGACATTGTAGTAAAGTGGAGGTTGGTCTCTTCTCCCTAATATCAGGTGATAGACACAGAGGAAATGGCCTGAAACTTCCAGGGGAGTCTTAGGCTGGATATTAGGTTAAAAAATTTTATGGAAGGAGTGGTCAGGCCTAGGAATAGGTTAACCAGGGGTACCTAGACATACATTGTTCACCACTCATTTATTACAATAGTTCCTTTGAAACACAAGCCTATTTCACGGGAACATGAGGAGGCAGAAGATATTGCCTGAACTTTAACTTTGCTCTACATGTGAACAAGAAATTTGGAATTACTATCAGTCTTCCCTTTTTCTTTTTTCTTTTTTTTCACTTTTGGGAGAATGAGGAAAGAGAAGTTAGCTTTTCCTAATCATGTTCTCAAATATACAGACATTGTAGCAAATGATTGCATGTTTCAGTCCAAACATGAGTTACACAAAATTCTCATTCAATATGGGAAAAAAAGAAAGGAAAAAAGTGTAATAAACTAGAGCTATCAAGTAGTATAGTGAAGACTGAATTATACCAAATTTCATAGAAATCATCAGAAAATGGGGAATAAAGAGCAGTAGATAGAAAGGTCATGGAGGTATCATAGTTCTTAAAAAGCACAATTACTATACTTGAGTTGATGAAAAATTATGGTCATAATACAGTGCTGCAAATGATAGTTCAAGTAACTTCTATAATAGGCAGCAGATGTCTTCAGGAGGGCATGATTCATATATAAAAGAAAGAAATCCTGCCCTAGTGAACAGTCAAGAAAATTAACAATCATGTTAAAGACCTTAGAACCTTAGGAATAGGAAACTACCTCAAAATTGATCCCATTTTACAGCATCATAATTCTGATAAAATATAAGGTAATGCAATGTCATCTTGTATATATAAAAAAATCACACAATAAACCCCCTAAAAAAAAGGAAAACCAACCAACCAAACCAAAAAACCCCACCAAAACAACCAGCAGACCAACAAAAAAAAGCAACAAACAAAAATAAAACAACTTTAAAGTAACTGAACCTAAACACAAGGGAAAATTCCAAGTTGTATGTATCCATAGAACATGGCAGATACCCAATTTTACTCTTCATTATTATAATTCTTGTTTATAGTGTCGAATAATCCCTACATAAGCAGTAAAAAATAATCAGCCAAAAATTATTCTGCATAGAATATTTTATTACAACAGATATTTGAATTATAAATATATGAATCCTACTGTTTCATTAGGGAGAAAGAAAAAGAAAGGAATAATTGTGGATCATATGTACTTTTTGATTTGTATACGAAGTGAAGAACAAAGCCCTAGAAAGGTTTCCCTCTGTGGAATGGTCACCAAGATCTCATTAGTTTGTTTGTTGCAACACTTTTTGTATAAACACAAATTCTCAAAATTGCATTTTTGAAAGTGGAAGGAATGGGGGAATTATTTCCTTTTTTTTTTAATGTTCTGTGTCAATGATTTTATTTTTTCCCTTTTGCAAAAGAAGAAACAGAAGTCTACAGGCTCATTCAGCTGCACTGGTTAGGCCACACCTTGAGTACTGTGTCCAGTTCTGGGCCCCTCAGTTTAGGAAGGATGTTGACTTGCTGGAACATATCCAGAGAAGGGCAATAAAGTTGGTGAGGGGTTTGGAACACAGGCCCTATGAGGAGAGGCTGAGGGAGTTGGGGTTGCTTAGCCTGGAGAGGAGGAGACTCCTCTCTACAACTACCTGAAGGGAGGTTGTAGACAGGTGGAGGTTGGTCTCTTCTCCCAGGCAATCAGCACTAGAACAAGAGGACACAGTCTCAGGCTGCACCAGGGGAGGTTTAGGCTGGAGGTTAGGAAGAAGTTCTACACAAAGAGAGTGATTGCCCATTGGAATGGTCTGCCTGGGGAGGAGGTGGAGTCACCTTCATTGGAGGTGTTCAGGAGGAGACTTGATGGGGTGCTTGGTTGCATGGTTTAGTTGATTAGGTGGTGTTGGATGAGTTGATACGTTGGACACGGTGATCTTGAAGGTGTCTTCCAACCTGGTCTATTCTATTCTATTCTATTCTATTCTATTCTATTCTATTCTATTCTATTCTATTCTATTCTATTCTATTTGGCTGGGTTCAGGTAATCCATACAGGAATGAGAGAAGCTGATGTTACAGAGCCTTGGCAGAGACCCCGAGATTCAGTGCCTGCTCAGAGATGTGATGGAGACAAAATGAGGACCCAAGAAGGACTGAATAGAGGTTGTTGCAAACAAGACGACAGAGAAAGCTGGTGGAGTAAATCAACTGTGTCTTTGTGCACAGACTGCAGGAAAAGGGAAGATTTGTTTACAAATTATTTTTAAATTACTGTTGTAGTTTAAGCATTTCAAAGATTCCAAAAGCCCAAATGGAACAGATTTAGATTGCCTCCCCTCTCCCCTTTTTTTCCTGGTGGGGTAAAAGCAAATTAAGCAGGAGAAAGAAGAGGTAAAATCATTAAATAAATGGAATGGAATCAATTTGGAAGTATAAAAAGGTAATTTTAACAAAATATATATAGCATTTGAGTAACAGGGAAATATACAAAGGTATAAAGAAAAAGGTAGATAGAAAAATATACAAAACCAGGCCCAGATGGCATTGTATTCCCTTGATATAAGTGTGAATGCAGTTCTTAGACGTGTGGAGGCAGCTTGGAGACAAGCCACGTGGTAACTCTGGCAGCAGAAGGGCAGCAGATATGTCTGTCCAGCAGGCAAAGCAGGGGGAAAAAAGAGAGAGCCCAGGGAGTTGGTGGAGTCACTATCCCTGGAGGTGTTCAAGAGGGGATTGGATGTGGCACTTGGTGCCATGGTTTAGTCATGAGGCCTGTAGTGACAGGTTGGACTTGATCTTTAAGGTCTCTTCCAACCTTGGTGATTCTGTGATTCTGTGAAAATGGCTCCTCTTAAATAGGCTAGGAAGGGGGAGTAGAATAGACTTTGACCCGGGGGACCCTTCCCCCTGGGAGGGGGGAAACCAAATCTCTCTCTGCCCACCTGAATCAGGTTTCCTTTGTCCACCTGAGGGCTGGGTTCTTTTCAGCTTCCTCCAGGGCTGAGTGTAACCTGACGCAAATATATATCAACTGAGTGATCTAAATTTTCTCTGTGCCCAAAGTTACCTTGTTCTAGTTCAAACTCTGATAAATTTCTGTAGAAATTAAATGGCCTGTTGATGTTATTGGAGTATTCATGGTAAGTAAAAGGCACAGATAGATCCACCTCCATTTTACTGTTCAAGGCACTGCTGCCCTCAGTACAACAACTTCATTCAATCTGTAGATTGATACTTCTCTTCAATCCAGGTTGAACTCTAGGCAAACAGCAAGTAGAATGCAGAACATTATTTTGTGAATACTTAACATTTAAAAACCTGTCTTAGTTTGTTTAGTGAAAGGTTGAAATTATTTAGGTAAGAAAGATGAAGAGAGGAGTGAGAAGGAAGAATGTGAGTTCTACATAATAATGCAGAGAAAACCAACAGTGATTGTGCCATCCATCTGTGTTCTTAACTAAAAGAGTATTCAAGTCTACCCACTGCAAAGAGGGTAAAGCATTAGGTGAGCTGCATGTGTGTTCATCTTGAGGATTATATAAAATCTTCAAAATCATGCTGGACTGATCTTTTGTGATGCTTTAAATCAGAAATAAGAATGGGTCAGATTGAATCAGGTCATTAACCTATTTCTATTTCCCCAACAGAGAAGTGAGGGAAAAGTAACACAGAGAATCACCTCCCTCAACATGCTGGCCACACTCCTCTTGATGCAGCCCAGGATCTGATTGACTTTCTGGGCTGCAAGTGCACACTAAGGCTCATGTTGAGCTTCTCATCCACCAGTACCCCCAAGTCCTTTTCTTCAGAGCTGCTCTCAAGCTAGTCACTGCCCAGTCTATATTAAGAGCATGTCAGGGCATTAATGAAAAAAACAAGAGTCTGATTTATTTATGTAAGAGACTGGTTGATTGTCTCAACATTGCTGGAACATGGAAATACCCAGTGCATCAATTGGACCCAAGGCTAGAAGTTTTGTATTTTCTTACACACCTGAGTGTGAAGCTGATTCTAAGAAATCTGGCCTGACCCTGGCACATGTGCGCTAACCCAGACAAAGGGGCTCTGAGACCCCTAAGACCACCTAAAACTCCTTAAAACCACCTTGTGAGAGTATTGGGCATGTGCACCACCATCATATGGTGGATATGGTTAAGCAAAAAAGCTCCTGGACTATGCTAAGTACTTCCCAAAAGAAAAATGAATATATAATAAGATGAACAGATAAAAGAAGAGAAACAACCAACGTTAGATGAAACCTTCCCCCACTGAGCTAGAAGATGAATTGGCCTTCCAGACAATGTAGGTCTGCAGTGGTGGCAGCTATTGCAACTAACCTTTTCTTTCCTTCCTTTCTTTCTCTTTGTCTCTCCTTTGCATCTGTGAATTTGTTGTTGGGCAAATAAATTACTTGGCACTTGACCCTGTTTTGAGTCTTAATTCTGCTTTTGAGAATACAAACAAAACATAGCCTTGGTCTCTGACAGGCATGTGACAACTCATAAACAAATTCTCCACTCCATTTTGCTATAGTAATCGATGTGTACACATTGCCAAGTATAGAAGTATTTTTGCAAATTAAATTTGATTAATGATGGTCTAATTTAATTAATACTTTCAAATAACTTTGGATATTAGTATCTTCTCCCACTAGCTCTATGGATTGACTTCTTTACATAATAATGAACTCTGCAATTTGCAGACTCTGTAATCGAAAGCCTAAGCTTCATATGTAGTTGAAAAAAAAAGAATGCACTAAGTTTTAGAAAGAGAAATAAACCTTCATTTTAACCCTATTTTCATATTAAATCCATAGCTGAATAAATTATTTGGAAGTCTTTCTGCAAGCATGTTTAAATAAATGCTGTTTACTAATGTGCTGCCTATGATCTTTCCTACTAATTCAAAATAATTTGATGATACTGAGATCAATGCAGACTTTCTTGGATAAAAGATGTAGTTGATTCACTGGCAATTCATTAAAATATCATATTTCTTTTCTGTGTCAGTGTTACAAAATTTGTTATGAAATAAAGCATAAGTAAGGTGGAGAGCTAATAAAATATATATTATTTATTAATTAAACCCCCACCTCCATGGCAAACTATATGCAAATTAGGAAAATGACATACAAGGTCATTACTCAGTTGTGAATGTCTTCAGAATATATAGAAAGGGTTACAATAGTTGAGGATCAATATCTGGAAAAGATAAAATCCACAAAACAGTGAATATCCACACAAATAAAAGACCAGCTTTCCCACAGACTCTAGGAAATATTCCAGTGTTACTCACAAAGTGGTGCTGGTAGCTCTGCAAATTCCTCTTAAGGGCTCCTGTTTTGGAAAACCTTTCAGAAATGCTTATAGTTCAAATGTGTGATGCAAACAGCAAAAATTGAGCCAGTGAGCCCATGAGGGCTTTGGAGCAAGACAGTGCTTTACAGTGAGGAAATGCTTTACAGTGAGGGAATACATTACATTGAGGGAACACTTTACAGCCATAAGGAAGGGAGCTTTGCAGGTAGGGAAGAGGTGCGTGCTTTTCAGCTCACTCTCATTTTAACATCTCTGAGAACAAGTACTGGCAAAGTTTCCCAAAACTCAGCCCATAGAAACCCTGAGTATGCCAAAATACAGGATTCAGACATATGGCATGGGGAAAGGTCCGTGTGTATGGACCCAGGCCCCAGATAGGAAGGCTCCTTTCTTCTGCTCCCCAGCCTGACCCCATGAGGGGCAAGGGGATGGGAAGATAAGGGTTTTTGGCCACATTACTACAGTCAGAAAGTAATTAATCTCTGCAGCCTTTGGGAAAGGTGTTGATTTTTTTGTTGGTTTGTTGGGGTTTTGTTTGTAGGAGAAGGGCTGGTTTTGGATAGCTTTGGAAGGCTATGATTAGTCTTTGACTTGGAAAAGAATGTAAACATCTTGTAACTGAAGGAGAGAAATTGGACAGAACTTGGTTGGATATGTTAAAATATTGTTTTGGTATTTTAGCCTATTGTATGGCTTAATTACATGCATGACAGTAGAAAATAACCAATTAAGATGTGACACATGTGCCTTCTGATATATAACTTTGCTGCATAACATAATAAATGTCTTTGCCTGCTTACATCTTGTCTTGGAAGCTGTGGAAGGTGATGAAACACCTATACTACAACAAATGCTGACCCCGACAACAACGCTATATTACAACATTTGTTTGGTTGGCTTTGTCTTTTGTTGTTGTTGTTATTCTTTATATTATAATAATATTAGATTCTAAATAAAATTTGTGATCATGCCATATGAAGAGACATGTCTTCCTCTCAGAAGTTGTTGAACAATTTCTTTCCTTATATTTAGCTGCCACAGGAAAACTGTGGTTTGAGCAACCCATTTCATGACACATAGTGCCAGTTTAATTGCTATTTAAAAGCTCATTACTTCACCATTTACTTGTTTTAAACTTTTATATTCTGCACCTGTTTGGACAGTACTTAATGCATTTGTAATGATCTGCCTGTATCAAAGAATGGCTTTATTGTTATCCAATTTAAACCTGGCATAATTTCAAGCCATTTTCTCTCTTCATATCACCTGATACTAGAGAGAAGATACTGACCTCCACATCTCTACAACTTCCTTTCAGGTAGTTGCAGAGAGCAATAAGGTCTCCCCTCAGCCTTCTCTTCTCCAGACTAATCAATCCCAGTTCTCTCACCTGCTCCTCATAGGATTTGTTCTCTAGATACTTCAGCAGCTTTGTTGCTTTTCTCTGGACATGCTCCAGCAACTCAATGTCTTTATTCTAGTGAGCAGCCCAAAACTGAACACAATATTTGAGGTGTGGTCTTACCAGTGTTGCGTACAGGGGCATGACCTCTTCCCTATTCCTACTGGCCACACTGTTTCTGATACAGACCAGGATGCTGCTGGTCTTCTGGACCACCTGAGCACAGTGCTGACTCATGTTCAGGTTGCTATCAACTGACTCTTCCAGGTTCTTCTCTGTCAGGCAGCTTTCAAGCCTCTCTTCCCCAAGTCTGTAGTGTGGACTGGGATTGTTGTGACTCAGGTAAAGTCACTTTGACACTTGGCTTTGTAAAACCTTATACAGTTGCCTTTGGCTCATCAATCCAGCCTGTCCAGATGTCTTTGCAGAGACTTCCTACCCTCAAGCAGGTCAACACAACCTGTAATAGGTTCACACACAGTAAATAGATTAACCTGCCTGTTCTCCCCACTGCCCCTCGCTCCTCATCTCTCTCTTTCTCTCTTCTGGGGAATAACAGAAGGGAGATAGAGAATTTTAGTTGAGGTACTGTCACAGTCCAAATAGTGGACTTGTAATGGTTCATTAGTCTGACCTCAAAGTGCAAAAACTCAGGTGACCATGCCAGGGGATTCACTTCAATCAAAATTAAAACTTTATTTTTGCCCATAGAAGGTAGAGAAAAGGTGAAAAGTAGTAAAGTGAAGAGGGAAAAAGAAGGACCTCTATAGCTACCAGTTTACACAAGGGTCCAAAGATGTCTCTGGTCCCAGATTCAGTCCTGCTTGTCCTTCTGATCTCTTCTTGATCTTGCTGGGGAAAGCTTTCCTCCAAATTCTTCTTCAAAACTCCTTGTAACTTCTTCTTCTTCTTCCACTTGTCCCATTGTTAGGGAGGTATCTTTTATATTCAGTTTCATACCTGTCAATGTCTGAACTCAGCCCCTCTTCACCCCTCATGCCCCCATGAGTAAGGCTTCCATGCACATCCAAAGAGGTATGACAAAGGCTTAGTCTGCCTTGAAGGCAGATAGCTTTAGGCCAGGAGGTGTGGTTTTGTATTATAATGACATTATAATAAGCAAAGTTCACTGAAGTTCAGTGTTACTTTAGCAACACCAGGGCATCAGTCTCACTTGACAACCATTCCATTCCTCCATCCCAAAGCAATAATTGTGGACAGTGGAATTCTTCATCATATTTGGCAGGTATGGACCACTGGTACAATGCAGGTCTCTTCCTACAGAACCTGCACTTGGAAAATCCATGGAGACTGCATTCCATTGTACAGGGTCAGCAACTTGATCAGTACCTTATTACAGAGTAGGCTGCTGCAAAACTCATACTAAAATGTTAGCTGGAATTTCAGTCCAAGACCTCGGGGTAAGGGGCTCCCAATTCCTGATGACAACGATGAGAAAGACAGTGCTCTTTGGACTGCTCCTTATGAAACCCTGTGTCTCAGAGCTGTTATCAGAATCACAACATAGTAGTATAAGACAGAGAGAAAGACAGAGGAAAAGAAGGAAGTAGAGGAAAAAGTTATAGGAAGAGATCAAAAATCATTACAAAAATATTCTGATTATTCAACAATTTATAAAATAAATCAATGAGTTTCAAACATACATCAAAAGAAAATTTTCTCATCTCAAAATAATTTTCCATCTCAATCAGTCTTGGTATTGATAAATGTAGGAATGTCAACATTAGATGAAACATTGAGCAGATTATATGTATCAAGTGCAGATGTCAAATGTGTTATCTGATTCATCATTCTCCAATTTGTGATGTACGATATCACTGACAAGACAAAACAGCTCAAAAGCAGTATCAAGAGAACAACAATGGGGTGACACAACTTGTTCAGGAAGCCTGTAGCAGAAAAGTGTGTCCCACCATCTATATTCTGCATCCTTTTCAACCCTCTTCATAACACTGTGTATTTCTTCCACATTGTGGCGAACAATTATCAAGGGTTTCTATCTGTTATCTCTGACCATTTCCAAAATCCTGATCAAAGCTTGGTGTTGTAGCAGTTTCATAGTTTCATAGTTTCAGTTAGGGTTGGGAGGGACCACAAGGATCAGCTAGTTCCAACCCCCCTGCCATGGGCAGGGACACTCTACACTAGATCAGGCTGGCCAGAGCCTCATCCAGCCTGGGCTTAAACACTTCCAGGGACAGGGCCTCAACCACCTCCCTCGACAACCCATTCCAGGGCCTCACCACCCTCACGGTGAAGAACTTCCTCCTCACATCTAGCCTGAATCTCCCCACCTCCAGTTTCATTCCATTTCCCCTAGTCCTATCACTCCCTGACAGCCTGAAAAGGCCCTCCCCAGCCTTCCTGTAGGCCTCCTTCAGATACTGGAAGGCCACAATGAGGTCACCTCGGAGCCTTCTCTTCTCCAGACTGAACAGCCCCAACTCCCTCAGTCTGTCCTCAGTCTGTCCTCAGTTGCCTTACTAAAGTGAGATTCATACAAATGGTTACTGGCAACAGTTCACGAATCAGTGTGTTATTAGATTGCAAAAGTTGGTGGGATGTGACAGGAGCTAAATAAAAAAAAGTCACATCCAATAATCTCAGTAAAATTACAGGCACAACAGTTTGATCGATTCTTGTTATTTACAACCACATTGTCTACAGATACAAAATTGCAAGCAGTCCTGAAACATACACAGCCTTTGACAATATACACTAGCACTGTTTTAGGGGTTTCATCAGGATGAACCTCAAAATGACAAGTATTATTTTCAGTGTCCAAACAAATATCCTGAGCTCTGATTGCACTACTCTCACAGATGAACCCTTATTGTTCTTGTACAATGCAAGAATACAATTTGCCATTTCTCATCCACCTGTTAGACCCATACTCTATGCTCCAAAGGATAGAGTATAACTCCATTGTAATATAATCCTAATGCAATGACAGGGTAAATTTAGTGTATTGAAGCACTGCAAATGGTTAACAAGAAATTGTAGCTATGTTGGTATCAGGGTCATAAGTGAAGTTTACTAAAGTCCACCAGGATTGGAGTTTCCTTTATAAGTCAGTAGCACTGTTCCAAAGTTTTTCTGAATTTCAATGGGGAAAGTGCCTTCTTCACCTCCTCTTGTGATTGAGGCAGTGTAGTGGTTTAGATGGTTTAATCCATCTGCACCAACTATAAAGCTCAGCTAACCCAGTTGGAGAAGTGAATGAAGGCTGTATTTTACAAGCAATAATGAAATGCAATGAATATATACAAAATATACAGTATTTACAATATTATACGAGAATTTACAGGAAATAACACAACACAGGAAAAATCCCCCTCACAGGAGGATACTACCTCAGGTTCCCCCCAACCTCTCTCCCCCTTCCCTTTCCCCTTCAGTTAATTAGATGGAAAAGGAGACAAAGAGAGAACAGGATATTAAGGGAAATTTGTTAGCTCAAAGCAGTTGTTAATAAGTTAATTTTCTTATCTTATCAGTTTCAGTCCAGGGTCAGCTGCATGCACTCTGGCCAAGAAACGAAAGACAGACTGAAGCTGGAGTGAGTGAGAGAAAGAATGTTAGAGATATTTCCTATGGTACATCTCACATCTGACCAATGAAATTTGTTTAGAATTAATCTTTGTTTTCCTTTTTACACCCAAACATTCAGCTAGAGAATTCTGCAGTTATCCTTTTCTTAAAGGCACATCCTAAACTGTCACAGGCAGCTACTGATTGCATCCACAGTTGAGCCTGGATACAACTGAGAGCCAGCGAGACATTATTTTGGATCACCTCAAATACATCTACAATCAATTTATGAACTTCTACAATCACTTTTTTCCATTTTTGTAATACATTTGATATCAGCCACTAGTTATTTCCCAAAGCCAATAGGGAATACTGACAAGTCTGCTGCAATTTAGCCAGATCACTAGTTGTAGCAGCCAATTTATTCATCAATACTCTGAATCAATACTATTTTGAACTCCCAATCCTGTGCCCAAAACACCAGTTAGATCCCTCTGCATTTTTTTCTTAGAAAGTATCCATTTCTTCAGCCAAGTTTTCCATCCCTTGTAAGATGTTTTTAGGAAAAGTGAGCAAGCTGGCTGAATTTCTGAAACATCATTTTACATCAGCAATTCAACTTGTTTAAGGGACCATGCTGTACTGAACATTTGTTATTGGCCCATATTCCTGATTACATGCAGTTGAATTTGAAAAATCTTAGGGCTAAGCACAGCAGCTGGTTGGGTGGTAGGTATTGCAACATCTATTTTGAGTTCCCCCCCGTACCTTTTTTTTTTTTTTAGCACACGTTATTTATGGAAATACTGTACAGCAGTCAGATTTAGCCAGCCATCTTGGCTTTAAATTTTGCACAACAACATGGGGCCTTATAATCCAATTCCATAACTGTTTGTAGGTTCAGCAAGGGATTCAAGAATTGGTCTGCATCATACTGTGATGTGTCCTGAAGGGAAAAAGCCCCAAATATACCCTGAACCAGACAATGGAGTAAGAGCCAGGAGGTCTGGTTTTTCAGGAGATTGCCCACATTGTGCAGGCTTGTCTGAACATGCCCTGGGGTCGAAGCGGGCCTGGTGTGTGTGCCTTTGGCTGTGTTTGGAGAAAACTGATTCTATAAGTTAAAGTGTCAGGTTTATAGCTCTTAATCTTTGTGGCTACTGTCCCAGAATCAGGTCATCTACAAATGATTTAGCACTGGATGTTCCATGATCATGTGGTACAAAATGGGGGAGAGGCAGTGTCGCATCTATCTGCCACTATGATTCCCAGCAATGAGCAGCATTCTCGCCAGGCCCCACCCTGCGTGCAGGGTGGGGCGGCGAGCTACTCTGAGCTCATCAATGTGCCATCAGCACTGCAGTATTGCTACATCTAGGCAGGATTCTGACTTAGAGACATTCTGTCATAAGCCCACAGATGGTAGCCTCGTGCCAGTGGCTCCTCAGCCAAGACCACACACGAGGTGTCTGAACCTGTGGTTCCTCTTGTACTGAGTAGGATTACTATTGTAACAACACATCATCAGTAGGGTAAAACTAACCTGTTTCATGATAGCCTAATCCC
This sequence comes from Colaptes auratus, assembly GCA_015227895.2. NCBI lineage: Eukaryota > Metazoa > Chordata > Aves > Piciformes > Picidae > Colaptes > Colaptes auratus. The sequence goes on along the minus strand of CM037631.1, from coordinate 83,754,253 downwards.
AGCTCACATTCCTTATTAGTGCATGAATCATCTGGTCCCTTTAGCAAGGGAACTAAAGTAGGATCCTTTGGGCAGAAGGCAGTGATTTTGGGGCATCCATTTATGCCCCATCTGTCATTTACACTTTTCACAGCTTCCCCAAGCAGGCATCCCAATTACCCTCCTGTGGTTTCAAAAATCACTTTAAGAAGTCATTGTTTCTTTCTATGATCCCATTAGTTTAAGGATAGTATTGAGTGTGAAAGATCCATTTAATTCCTTTGCTTCTTGCCCAGACATATACCGCTCTGGCTGTGAAGTGAGAACTGTATTTCTTCTAGCTTTGGAAAAGTGCCAAACCATTCTTGCAATTCTTTCACAGTGTTTTCTCCTGGAGTCCTATTAAAAGCTTCTTCTTGGACTAGCCCTGAATTTACTTCCACTTCTACCAACACAAAATATTTACCTCCCAATCTCATAAAGGGGCGAATATAGTCCACCTGCCAGGCCTCCCACAAAGCTTTGCCCTCTCTTAAATGCAGAGGGTCTCCATTAAGCAATGAGGATACCCCTCCTGGCCTCACAACACACAGGAAAAGAAGCTATGCAGCAGATCAGGGAGCATATAGTGCTTTTACCACAGCCTCTCTAAAGTTGCACAAGTTATCATGTGGTAATTTTGACTAAGCAGGAAAGGCAATGTCCAGGAGAAAGCCAAAAGTTCACAGTACCCCATCTAAACTCTGATTTTGTTGTGAAGTGAATGGTGAGGAATCACTGTTATTTCAACCATTTTCATGAGGTCTTGAATGAAATAACTTCTGTGTGTGTGCTGAAAAACAAATACAATAAATGTCTTAATAGTTTATTACACATTTGTGCATGGGTACAGAAGCCCAAAGTGCAATTTTTTCCAGCTATTCATAACCTGTCAGTCAAATGTAAAAATTAAATGTGGCAACTATGAGACGACTGTCCTTTTACAGGATAGTAGATTTCTTCTTTGTTCTCTCTCCTTTTCCAGCATATAGATAAATATTACTGCTTGTTTTGTATCAATAATAAATAATCTATCTTATTACTTACGTATAAAGTGTTCTGCTTTTAACACTCCATCATATTAGATTGGGCACATGTGCATGCCATGTTGCACATCAGGTAGAAATTAGTATAAGCACAACCAATGTACAGTTTGTTTAACCAAGGAAGCCACCAAGACTGGCAAGAAGGAAGGCCATCTGGAAAGAAACAGATTTTTTTTCCAAAACTCATTATTCTGATGTTTCACATTTAGAAAATTATAATGGGAGTGAGTTTTGTTTTGTTTTGTTTTGTTTTCCAAAAGTCTTTCTCTTGTACTTTGTGTCATTACTTTTTATATAAAGGGCTTTGTAAAACCAAACATTCTGCATGTACTTATTTGGTGGTTGGTAGGTTGTTTGTTTTAATTACAGTAAAATCCAGATCAAAAGTCTGTAAGATGTAACCATCTTGTGACTCATGCTTTTTACTTTACTATTGTTCTTATTCTTTAGTTGTGTCCTAGCTATTTGAGTGCTACAGACACAATAAGTAACAGGGTAAAAGAGAACAATCTTTTCTGCAGTTTCTCTGCCTGTTGTACAGGTAAAATTTCCACATGATTGCAAATAATTAGAGCCTTATATCAACACTAGACAAAGAACAGAGCTAAGTGATTAGTTTCCAGTGTCATCCATTATGTAACTGTGGAGGCTGAGAAAAGCCCACAAATTTCTAAGCCCAGCTTGAGAGAATAAAGTGTAACACAGTATCACATTTAAATTTGATTTTAATGTTCTCCATATCAAAACAATAATCCTTTGCTAAAGAATCGTGATGATAGTTCTAGAGAACAATAGGTATAAGTTTTATTAGTTGTAAAGTTTACTGACAAACAAGGCCTTTAGGTCTGCCAGTCTGTTTTGAGCACTTGACAGTATTTGGAGCAGGCTATCCTCCTAAGACAAAAAGAAAGGCAATTCCAATTTCAGGATGGAGTTTTTTTCAACAGTTTTATAGCACATCATAAGGGATACATTTGCTTTACAGTGCCAATGGAAGGCATAATTATTCAAATGACACTAAAGCCCCAACAAGCTTCTATTTCTGAACCTCCTTTTTATGAATGGACAAATAAGGAATGGAGGAAAATCTTATAGTAAAGTTGTTATTTGCTTGGATCCCAGATTGATGATAAACATAAACATCTTGGCACATTTTTTTTTTTAAGTGTCCATTTTATATCACATAAAATATGCAAAAGTTACAATTACCTAGATCCAAATGTCTGCTGTTCTCATGTTCTACCAAAAGTAATTTATAATTCTTAGACATAGGATATGCACACATTTTTATCTGATGATATGCCCAAAGAAGTGAAAGCAGCATGAATCTTCTACAATAATAGTTTTGGTTTTGTTAAATCATACAGTGATTGAACACAACAGAGAGAATTTTATTTGTGCATGACCAATAAACAGAATACAATTCCTAATATTTGGAATACTCATTAAAAGATAACAGAAGGCTGTCACCTCCAATGTTTGAACTCAGTTATTCATTTCCTGGGGATTAATAAACACAGTTCATAAGTGATACCATAATCTGCCAAACAGACTAGATGTGGAACAATCGGCAGCCCTCAATTTGAGAAGAAATTATTATGTATCCAAAGTCAGTGATCATAACCAGATAGAATCTGAAAACTGGAAAAAAATACTTATCTTCTTCTATTTTTTTTACAAGGAAGATTTAAGTGGTTGATTATTTGCTACTCAGGATCAACATAGTCTTGCTGGAAGCACTCTGATACTTTAAAGCATGCATGAATGAATTTGTGCAAATGAGTTCTTTTTTCCCCTAAAATTCCTGGTTGAATGGAAATTCTCAGTCATTTCTGCCACCACTACAGCAGGGAGATTGTCATGTTTCACATTGTTACAATAGGGCAACACCATAGACTAGATTTTTTAAAAACAGCTTTGGGCAGCTATATCCCTTTTCATCTTTAAAAAACACCTGTGACCCAAAAAGTACCCAAAACCTAAATATTTTCAAAGCAGGTTATAGTACAGAGTAATTTTAACTAAAAAATTTAAGAGTTTTTTTCCTGTTCTTCCACATAACTATGAGTATATACCAGAAAGGGTTCATCTGCTCTTTTATCCTCATGTATGTATTTCAGGTATATTAATAAGAGTTTATCACCATTCAAGGCCACTATTCAGCAGTTTGTGGAACAGAATATTTAAACACTAATAAAGGTAAAACAAAACATTACAAAGTATGCTGCACTCTTTCAAGGTCTCCTGTACAGCTTTATAAAAATCCTCATGTCTCAGTTAAAGTGAATGACATTTTACACCAACTAATAAACTTTACTTTTATTATAGTCTCAAAAAAAAAAATAATTCCCAAAACCCAGAAAACAGAAATAAAGAAAAAGTTTCTATTTCAGATTGGATGTTGTGACTGTCATGTAGGATTTTAATGATTGGTAGTGTATATGGATAGATACAATACAATACAATACAATACAATACAATACAATACACCAGGTTGGAAGAGACCTTCAAGATCATCACATCCAACCCATCAACCAATCCAACCCACCTAAATACAATACAATACAATACAATACAATACAATACAATACAATACAATACAATACAACCCACCTAAACAACCAAACAACTAAACCGTGGCACCAAGCACCCCATCAAGCCTCTTCTTGATCACCTCCAATGAAGGTGACTCCACCACCTCCACGGGCAGCCCATTCCAATGGGCAATCACTCTCTCTGTATAGAACTTCTTCCTAACATCCAGTCTAAACCTCCCCTGGATCAGCCTGAGACTGTGTCCTCTTGTTCTGGTACTGGCTGCCTGGGAGAAGAGACCAACCTCTGCCGGTCTACAACCTCCCTTCAGGTAGTTGTAGAGAGCAATAAGGTCACCCCTGAGTCTCCTCTTCTCCAGGCTAAATCTAGATGTTACTAAAATCCAGCCTATTTTCCAGTGACTTGAAGAGAATATGATTTGAAGTCCAGACTAATTATTAAAATGCTTAGACTATTTTTGACTCCAGCTATTCTTTGATTCTGTAATTCTTTTTAACTTCACTTACCATCTTTCTCCTTGTTGGCTTTGTCATAGCCAAGCTTTTTGTCTTCTCTTTGCTGACAGTGTTCATGTTCTAGCAATATTTTTTTCCTTCTTGATTGTTAACCAAAATATCTTTTTATTGTTCTTATCAATCTCTTTAGGACTTTGTTCAAATATTCTCTTTTTCAGAAAATTATCCTAAAGCATTGCATTACTCCACCTAATAACATCTATTTAAATGCTTCATTAATATTAACTTTGTAACTTACTGCTGACAAAAGGCAATAACTAGACAGATATATTTAAATCCAGGGAATTCTAGCAGCACTTCAGTGTCGGACCTACCCATCACTTGGTCTTCCTACATATTTATATATCTATTGACAATAACATTTACTTTATTGATAGTACTCTAGCTTTGTTTTTAAGGAGTCTATGCAGAGAATTGAACTTTAAAGTACATGTAAGACCTAAAAAGTAAAGCTAGGATAATGAATGTGAAATTAGGTTGCCATGCAACAAATACAAGTTTCCATAAAGAATGAACACATCATTATATTCCCATTGATATGCTAATATTTTAGAGAGTTTTCAGATGCCTAATTGGAAATTATCAATGCAGCTGCAAATTAAGCAGTTTTAACTGCATATTTAAAACTGTAATTTTTTTAATTCATTCTTCTGATAATTTTATATTACTCATTTTCAGTAATCTATGCTACTTTAAAGATTGATTTGTCTCTTCTCGTGTCTTTGTACTGATGTTTATTCAGGCCAAATAAAACTGAAGGTAGGAGAAATTTTGGCAGTTTAGATTGTGAGAAGGAAATATTGGCAGTTTTTTCCCCCTTAGTATATGCTTTTTGATACTAACGTGATTGTATTATTTTGAAGAGAATTCAAATAGACATGATTTAACCCAATGCTCACACTGAAACCAAAACACAGCACTGTACCAACTAGGAAGAGAATTAACTCAGTCCAACTGAAAGCAGAACACTACAGGAGAAACATAGAAAGAGGTGGTACTCTTTATTTTCCTTTGAAAACCAGGGTTGGTAACAGAGTTCTTTAAAAGTGGGGAATAATAGGGGTAAGACACACACACACACACACACACACACAAAGTAGTTGATTTGAATATTTAATTATTCTATACAATCCCCTATTCATGTGAGCTATGAACTAAAATTAATATACTTATGCAAGATTAAAGTTCTTGCACTTTGCTTAGAAAAATTACAAAGATAGTTCGGTTATCATAGAATCACGGAATCATCCAGCCTGATCTTGAATGTCTAAATATAATCTGCTCCAGTTTAAAATCATTGTCCTTTGGCCTATCATTACAAGCCCTTCCAAACAGTCCTTCCCCAGCCTTCCTGTAGGTCCTCCTTCAGATATTGAAATGTCACTCTCAGTGTCCCTGAGCCTTCTCTTCTCCAGGCTGAACAGGCAAATTCTTTCAGCCTGTCCTTGTAAGAGAGGTGCTCCAGTCCTCTGATCATCCTGGTGATCTCCTCTGGACTTGCTCTCTTGTGTTGGGGTGCTCATAGATGGACACAGTACTTCCAGTGAGCTCTCAGAGCAGGGTAGAGTGGCAGAATCACCTCTCTTGACCTGCTTTTTGATGCATCCCAGGATGTGACTTGCCTTTCAGGCTGCAAGTATAAATTGTTGGCTCATGTCTAGTTTCTCATCTTCCAGAACTCGCAAATCCTTTCATCATTCCCCAGCCTCTACTGATATTGAGGATTGCTCAGACCGAGGTGCAGAACCTTGTACTTTGCTTAACTGAACCCTGTGGTATTCTTCTCAGTCCACTTCTCCAGCCTGCCTGGGTCCTCTGGATGACATCTTATCCTTCAGTCCTATCAACCACAGCACTTAAATTGGTATAATCTGTAAACTTCTGAGGGTGCACTCAATCTCTCTGTCTATATTGTTGATGAAGATGTTGAACAGCACTGTTCCTAATACAGACCCTTGAGGGACACCACTTGTCACCTATCTCCATCTGGGCATCAAGCCATTGACCACTACCCTTTGTATGCAATCCTCCAACCAATTCCTTATCCACTGAGCAGTCCATCCAGATAATCTAGCCTGTTTTATTTTGCTTCTTGCATTTCATGAACACCACTTGGCAGACACAAAGAGGATGTATTTGAACACACAAAGAAATTTTTAGGTCACTTGAGCTTTTAGACATTCTGTGAGGGAATTATATTAACCACATGTCAAATATTTTTTATTTGCTTCCTTTTATTGTAAATAAAGCTACAATGCAACTATCCATACTGCACAAAGCTACAAAAGTTGAAGCTTACCTCTTAGGTATCACTTTAGAACAATTTAGAATGAGACAATATTCTGGTAGCCTCAATTTCAGCTAATGAAACAGGAAATTGTATATTAATTTCTGTTCCTTTATTTAAACACAGAAAACATCTGATTAACAATTTTGCATACTTTATCTCAGATAATAGTAATGCAGGAGCAAATATTTCACAGCTGGAAAAAGTAAACAGCAAATCTGTTATTCAGTATAATCACTTAAAGAAAGCAATTTTCTTGCTTTACTGGCATATACCTACAGTGAGTTTGAATTTAAATTTCTGATGGCTTTTTCTCATTAAAATAATCTCTAAGAAGGACATTACAGGCATTTTAGGATATTTGAAGGTGGATCTGATTCTTATTTGTATTTCTGATGGGTCTCACTGGATTTTATTGCCATAATTCTGCAAGACAAAGGCTAGTTTGTGTTCCAGCAGGTATATCCTCAAGATTATTTACTAGTAGTAAATGTATAAAAAATAAATGTTTTATTTTTCTTAATATCTAGCCTGCAGGCTGGTTTTATGTTTGGAAAATAACTTGCTAATGTATCAGGTTTGTGTGGCAAGGTTTGGGTGGCAGGAGGGCTGCAGGGTGAATTCTGTGAGAAGATGCTGCCTCCATGCCCAATAGAGACAGTGCAAGCTGGCTGCATGTGGCATATTAAGGTACTAAAGAATATCACAGTATCACCAAGGTTGGAAGAGACCTCAAAGACCATCGAGTCCAACCTATCACCTTCACTGGAGGTGTTCAGGAGGAGACTTGATGGGGTGCTTGGCTGAATGGTTTAGTTGTTTAGGTGGGTTGGATTGGTTGATGGGTTGGACGCAATGATCTTGAAGGTCTCTTTCAACCTGATGTATTGTATTGTATTGTATTATTGTATTGTACCTTCATGAAGATGAACACCCCCACCTGACTTAGTGATCCTCTGAATCAGGGAAACAGGCAACCCAAAATTTGACTGAAAACTAAGGTACAAAATGCTTTTTCTTCATTAAAATTTTCCTGTTCATCCGAGATGATCCTGTGCCCTGCTTGTTTGACTTATGACATAGTGGAACTGCCTACTCCTGTGCTTCAAAAAGGTGATTCTTAAAGACTGACCAGCACTTATGGACTCCTAAGCCCTCAAAAGTAGATTACCATGGTACCCTGCTAAATAGCTACCTGGATAACTTAAAGTTGCTCTCCTGAAGTCCAGGGTAACTACTCTGCTGTCTTTTTTTCTCATTACACAGTAAATTTTAAACTCAACCATTTCATGGTCAGTGTGTTCAAGACAGCCACACACCATCAGCTCTACGAGTCCTCTATTCACAAATGGCAAGTCTAGGGTGGTATCTTTCCAGGCTTGCTTCCTGTGTACTTTTGACAGGAAGTTACTTCCTACAAATTCCAAGAACTCCCATCACCCGCTAATCAGAACAGCATGATATTCCAAATTAATGACTAGGACATTGAAATCTCTCATAAGACAAAGGCCTTGGATTCAGAGATTTTCATAATTGCCTATAGAATAATTCATCAGTGATGTCATCATGTCTCAAGGATTAATAGCAGATACCTATTCAACATCTCCTTTGCTTTCTATCCCCCTAATCCTCACCCAAAGGCTCTCAATCAGTAATTGTATCAAACCTCTACCTTACATACAGTGTAAGACTGCCCTCCACTTCTCCTCCTCTTGCTATCCTTCCTGAACAGACTGTAGCCATTCATTCCAGCACTGCAACTCATTCCCTCTCTCACTAACACTATGTGGTTGTAGTGGTGTGATGCTTTAGCCCACATGCACCAACATAAAGCACAGCTAGACTTAGCTGGAGAAGCGAATGAATGCTGTATTTTACAAGCAATAATGAAATGCAATTAATATATACAAAATATACATATATCATACAAGAATTTACAGGAAAGAACACAAACACAGGAATCTCCACTGCAGGAGGATCCCACCTTGGGTTCCCCCCAAAACTCTCTCCCCCTCCTTCCCTTTCCCCTAGTAGTTAATTAGGCAAAAAAGGAGAAAGAGAGAGAAAAGGATATTAAGGGATACTTGTTAGCTTAAAGCAGATGTTAAGAAGTTAGTCGTCTTATCAGTTTCATTCCAGGGTCAGCATGCATGCAGTCTGGCCAAGAAACAAAAGTCAGACAGTCTGAAGCTGGAGTGAGTAAGAGCAAGAATGTTAGTGATATTTGCTATGGTACGTCTCACACCTGACCAATGACATTCATTTAGAATTAATCTTTGTTTTCCTTTTTGCACCCAAACATTCAGCTAGAGATTTCTGCAGCTATCCTTTTCTTAAAGGCACAGCCTAAACTGTCACAGTGGTGAGTTGAAATTACCCCCATCATAAAATTGCCAGACCAGCTCAGTTGGAAGCAAATGAAGCTATATTTACAAGCAAAACTACAATCTGGAATGCAATGAATATGTACAGCCAGCAGGTCGAGGGAGGTGATTCTCCCCCTATACTCTGCTCTAGTGAGACCCCACCTGGAATACTGGAGTACTGGTGGTGGAAGCAAAGACAGGTAATCTGGAATGAATACAAGGAAATTGTTCATGAAACCAGAAACCAGACTAGGAAAGCTAAAGCCCTGACAGAATTAAATCTCACCAGGGACAGTAAAGAGGGAGGTTGGAATAAGTTATATTTAAGGTCCCTTCCAAACTAAGCCATTTTTTGATTCTATAGCTTTATGATTCATAATCTTCCCAGCACTGATCCTGTTTTAAAACTCTGCCAAGATTCTTGAGATAACGTACAATTTTTATTGCCATTCAGCTCTGTTGAAGAATAGTAAACATTTTGCAGAAAGAAAACCAAACAAGTAAATATTTAGCTATCTCCATCAAGTCTTCAAACATCAGCAATATTTTAGAAATCTCCTTAACCATATCAGTCTGAAGAAAGAGATGATGCTTAGTCTACTGTGGAAAACAGATTTTTAAAAGCTCTGTTAAAATGATTTATTCAAGCTCGAAGTTCAGATAAAATGACATTGATTACTAAATTGCAATTTTTGTGCAGAGAAAATTCAATTTTCTCTTTCAGATTTGCTATCAAGTAGGTTTGCATTAACATTATAATTTTAATTTATATGAGAGTTTTAAGAAAATGTTAGTAGATGCAGTAAAAACACATCACATTCTTTGTCTGCATCAAAGTTCAATTAATAAAAAATCTCCAACCTTTTAAATCTCTTCTTTTGGCTTCCTTAACAGACTTTGAAACAAATGTATTTACAGCAGTTTTGAAACAGGAGAGAAGTTTGTCTGTGGTACAATGGGGACAGGACAACATTGATTCCATGACACTATCAGTCAGACAGTTTTCTAGTGTTACTGTGTATTGTGCCCCTTTTGTGACTGATTCCCCTGCCCCCCCCAACAAATAGGTCTTCCATCTAACCATACTGTCACAAAACCAACTACATTTTTCTCTATTAAAATGCATAATTACATGGGAAAAAAAATTACTGCCAGCTTTGATATTATTGCAAATCAGTCAGTGTCTGGTAGATTCTGATTTTAGTTGCATATTTTATACTAAAGGGAGATATGTTATCTTCACTAGAATTGTTCTTGACTGATGCTGCTTCACAGAATCTATTTATCCAGTATATGATTTTTTATCAACTACTTTAAATCATATTTTATTTTCATCAACATGAAAATTTTAAATGCAACATTTGGACTTAAACTACATACAAGACAATAACTCTGCAGATTTTTTAAATTGTTCAAGGCAGTTTAATATTCAGAATGTTGTATTATGCATTGTAATTCCATGCACGCACTGCCTGTAAGAACTGCAATATTTCTTCTTCATCAAGTTTCCAGCCTTCCTCAATGCTTGATATTAGTTAAATAATATCAGAAATGTCAGTTTCAGATTCCAGTACATTTTTGAAAGAAAGGTATTCTCAAGACAAAGCAATTTCCTAAGATTTGAATCATAATAGTATGTATTGTTTTCATCACTTTTTATTCTGCAAAAGCTTGCAAAGGCAAACAATGAAAGACATAAGCCTTAGAAAAGCTACTGAAAAATCATGTGACTCATATTCTTGATCTGATCCCTGCCTTCTTAATAGCCTGAAACAACGCACTACATCTTATTCTTTCCAGGATTCAAACATTCAAATTGAAATAAATTTTAGACATGAACTTGTGTTAACTATAAAAATCTCACTGTCTGAAATTACACTGAAAGGTAATTGTTTTTTCCATTTTAAAATAATTATTCATTCTATGACTAATAGGTTTTTCAACCATGTTACATTTCTGTAAATGAGAAAATAACCCCATTACTATTAATTCTCCAAGTGTTTTTTTGTTCGGTTCTTGTTGTCTGGTTGGTTTTGCTCTTGGTTTTTTAACTCCACTCAAAATGCTTTTCCTGGCATTTCAACAAATCATTTGATAACTAAAACCAAATTTAGTTTAATTATATGATTCTTTTTTCAAGTTTAACACTTTGGGAAAAATTATTTACTAGCAATAATCCAAAAAAAAGTTGACCTCAATAATTGACTGTGGGAAACAAAAACATTAGGGTCTGTGTAATATTAAATTTTTGCAGAGTTGTTAAGCTCAAAACTACATTATGACTCTCCTATGCCTAATTTTATTAATATATGCAAATCTGAGAGCATATCTATAAGTCAGCCTTTATTAGTTTAATTTCTCCAAAAAGCATTGCAGTTTCAAGTGAACACAACTCCAGAAAATCAACATGGTCATAAAACACTGTGAGTGAAATTCCAGCAAACAAATTCACAGATGCTTCCTTCACAGTGTCATGGAACTACTCAACATGAAAGAGATTGCAAATATTTTTTACTCTTCCTTCAAGATGTTACTGTTCTGTCTTAAGCAACGTCCACTTAACTCTTTCTAGTGACTTCTCCATCTCTTCATGTCAACTTCATGTTTCTTAACATCCACAGATTCCCCAATTCTTTCAGAAAACAAGGATTATGCCTGATTATTATTACAAATAACAATCAGCACAATCATATACAAGAGATATCAATAAAAGGGAAGAGAAAGTCAATAACATTCACACAATTGAGCCTGACCTTGAATATTTCCAAGGATGGGGCTTCAACTGCCTCCTTGGGCAACCTGTTCCTGTTTTCCAGTTGCCTCATGGTAGAAAACTGATTAATCTGAAAATGTAATGATAAAAACCCCACTGCTTAAGATGATCATTGCTTGAACTTGATACACTATGTTGTGAAAAGGTTATTTAATTTATTAATGTGAAATATGAATTATGAAATATTAATTTTATTAGTTATCAAATTATTAATAAGTGGTGAATCAACAACTTCTAAACATGTTCTAGTGCACGTTCGTGAAATACATTCCATAAGTGGCTTAATGTTATGATTAGAACTCAGTTAAACTATCTACAGACTATTTCTAGATTTTATATAATGAAGGGTGCATTTCTGCTGCTTGGCCACTAGATGGCGACTCGGCGGAAAGCAGGCAGCTTCTGGCTATATACAGCAATATTACAATCTTTCTGTGCATCAGCGATTACTCTGCTACACGCGGATACTTTGAACTGAGTGCTAGTTGATGGCACGTGGAAGATACTCTGTAGCTGTTGTTTATGGCAAGGTAGAGGTCCGGCCGACTGCTGTCGCAGGACTGGCTCTTAGTCAGTTGGATGGCGGCGTTGGGTCACTGTCTCCTCTCTCCACAGCAGTGGAGAGGGAATACTGGAACCTGGCTTAGCTCAGAAGCAGGTTCCCTTCAAGACTCGGTCGGTTCCCTCCAGACAATAGGGATAGGTCCTGGTCGGGTTCGGCCCGTGGGGTCGGCCCTGGGAGTCGGCTCGCATGGCAGGGTGGGGCAACAGTTGCCGGTAGGCGGGGTCAGAGGTTCCCGGTCAGACAACGATAGCTATGGGGTCGGCCCTGTGGCGATGGGTCTCGGGGCTGAGGTAAACAGCCTCGGAGAGAGAATGTGGCTGCGCTGAGCTGTGGCTTCTCCATTACTGGGCTTAAAGGAACAGCGGGACCCTCGGGGTAGTCCGGGTTTGGTGCAGTATAGGCATGAACAATACTTTAGTCTTCCCTGGGGTTTACAGGGCTCGGAGCAGCACACGTGGCGGCTCTTCTCCCGCTATGGTGGGGCTAGGCATGTGCGGACTCAGTCTCTATCAAGTCCCTTCTCCCCGACAGCTGGGCAGATCTTATCCTCGGGGGCTGGTCCAGTCCTCCAGTAGCACAGTGGGCTCTCCCGGTCAGTATGACTGGCTGTGGCGATGCTGGCTTCTCGGGCTCAGCGAAGGTCCTCCCTCTGGGGTGATCCTCACGATCAGAGCCCTTCTCACGATGCAGAGGCTTCAGTATGCGTGCATGTATGATAGAAGCTAACAACAATAAGCTCAATGGCAGAGGCTGTGGCTCGAGAGCTGCTCTCTTGAGCAAGCACAGAGGCAAAGTAAAAGAGGGGGCAACTTGTTTACCAACAGGGGTAATACTTATAGATTGCTCGAGGCTGGGTTTGACCAATGGGCACTCTCATAGACAACTGGCTTCAGCCTATAGAAAGTCTGAAGCTGGAATTATGCCCATACTTGGTAATTGCACAAGCACTGCATGCGCTGAGTGCGTGCTGGCCTGGCTAATGCCTTGGCTTTTGTTTTCCTCCCGAAGGAGGGGAAACCTGTCCACATGCTGGGACCAGATCTAGTATCTGGGTGGAATGTGCCTTCACCACACAGTATTAACAGTATTGGCCTGATACATTATTCACTCTATTTACTATGGAGCCAAAACTGCAAACTGATCACTCTCTTGGCTTCTTTAAAGTTTTTATATGTAGATGAGCTGATTTACAATGAGCCAGAGGCTACATGTATGGTAATTATACAGCTATTGTCTTTTTTCTTTTTTTTTTTAAATCCTTCATAGCTTCTCAGAAAAAAAAATTAAAAGATAACTCAAGAAAAATTATCACAAGACAAAATTATTAAATGTTACATTTTATAATGTTATAGGTTATGAGACAATTATTCTGGCCAAGTTACTTATGAGTAAGAGGGAAGAGGAGTGGCACAAACAACATGTTACTACGAGAAAAGAGGAACATGAACTATGGCTGTCCAGAGAAGGGCTAATAGGTGGAGCTGCACAGAACCAAAACAAATTCATCCCACAGGTGGCAAAAAGAAGTATGTGTGAGTAAATACAAGCACATTAATCTTGGAGAAGAGAAGGCTCTGAGGTGACCTAATTGTGGCCTTCCAGTATCTGAAGAGGGCCTACAAGAAGGCTGGGGAGGGAATTCTCAGGATATCAGGTAGTGATAGGACTAGGGGGAATGGAATGAAGCTGGAGGTGGGGAGGTTCAGGCTGGAGGTGAGAAGGAAGTTCTTCACCATGAGAGTGGTGAAGTCCTGGAATGGGTTGTCCAGGGAGGTGGCTGGGGCCTGATCTCTGGATGTCTTTAAGACCAGGCTGGATGAGGCTCTGTCCAGCCCTATCTAGTGTGGGGTGTCCCTGCCCCTGGCAGGGGGGTTGGAACTAGATGATCCTTGTGGTCCCTTCCAACCCTGACAGATACTGATACTATGATACTATGATACTGTGATACTGTGATACTGTGATACTATGATACTATGATACTGAACCTGAAGTAGCAATACCAGAAGGGTAGCTGTTACTTCCACAGTTTCCCAGGACAACTCTGATAGTTCCGACAGTGACTCCAGTTCTAACCCAGGACAGTGTGCTCATTGCACATGTGGGCATATTCCACCTAATTAGGGGCGCCCTGCCTCCCGACAGGAGGAGGAGAGGAATAACAGGGATAACAGAGATAACAGAATCTATTGGGATGTGTATATCCAGTGGCCTGGCACTTCACAATTTCAGAAGTACAGGGCCTTGGTTGACACAGGAGCTCAGTGCACCATAATGCCATCAAATTATCAGGGATCAGAGGCTGTAACTATTCTGGGAGTCACTGGTGAATCTCAAGAGTTAACTAAGGTGGAGGTTGATATAAGTTTAACTGGTAAACAGTGGAGGAAGCATACAGTAGTGACCGGACCTGACGCACCTTGTATTCTGGGAATTGATTTTCTGAGAGAAGGGCGTTTCAAAGACCCTAAAGGTTACAAGTGGGCTTTTGGAGTAGCATCTGTAGAAGCTGATGGACAAAATTGAAGCTGTCTGTTAGACCTGAGCTTTCTGATGAATCTGCAGTTCTGGGACAACGTAAGATAGAGGATCTAGTGTGAGGTGTCCCTGCCCATGGCAGGGGGTTGGAACTAGATGATCCTTGTTGTCCCTTCCAACCCTGACTGATACTATAAAACTATGATACTACTATTACCATGTGATTTGCTAACATTCCTCTAAGATAATGTTTTGGTAATATCATGTAAAAGACAAAGTCTGAACTAAATTAAGAATGTATCAGAAAATATTCATAAAACAAAACCAATGATAAAGAGAATGACCTCGTATTCCTCTATCATGTTAATTTCCAGTGGAAACACGTATGCACTCTACTTTCTTTATATCACAGAATCACAGAATCACCAAGGTTGGAAGAGACCTCAAAGATCATCAAGTCCAATCTGTCACCACAGATCCCATGATTAAACCACGGCACCAAGTGCCATGTCCAATCCCCTCTTGAAAACCTCCAGGGATGGTGACTCTACCACCTCCCTGGGCAGCCCATTCCAAAGGCAAATGACTCCCTCAGTGAAGAACTTTCTCCTCAGCTCAAGCCTAAACTTCCCCTGGTGCAGCTTGAGACTATGTCCTCTTGTTCTGGTGCTGGTTGCTTGAGAGAAGAGACCAACTCCCTCCTGGCTACAACCACCCTTCAGGTAGTTGGAGAGAGCAATAAGATCTCCCCTGAGCTTCCTCTTCTCCAGGCTAAACCATCCCAGCTCCCTCAGCCTCTCCTTGTAGGGCTTGTGCTCAAGGCCTCTCACCAACCTTGTTGCCCTTCTCTGGACACGTTCAAGTGTCTCAATGTCCTTCTTAAACTGAGGGGCCCAGAACTGGACACAGTACTCAAGGTGTGACCTAACCAGTGCAGAGTACAGGGGCACAATGACTTCCCTGCTCCTGCTGGCCACACTATTCTTGATGCAGGCCAGGATGCCATTGGCCTTCTTGGCCACCTGGGCACACTGCTGGCTCATGTTCAGCCAGCTGTCAATCAGCACCCAAAGGGCCCTTTCTGCTTGGCAACTCTCCAGCCACTCTGACTCCAGCCTGTAGCACTGCATGGGGTTGTTGTGGCCAAAGTGCAGCACCTGGCACTTGGATTTGTTGAATGCCATCCTGTTGGGCTCTGCCCATCTGTCCAGTCAGATGAGCATGACCTGATTCATGCACATGAAACAATCAAGATTAACTTAATTCTAGTCTGCTGTAGCTAAAGTGTCCCAGGTATTTGATTTCAAGCTGGCACTTAAGTCCTCAACATGGAAGAACTTTAATTAATGAGGATGGAATTCATCCCTTTACAAAAATTAAATTGTAAGGCCTCTACATATCAAAAAGCCCAACAATACTTTTGAAAGTTTGTGTACTGCTTTGATATTGTGTGAGAGACACATAAACCCTTTTGATTACATGTGAAATTTGGTAAAAACATTAGAATCCTATGGAGATTTGGGAGTTTGAATTTTAAAACTGCAAATAAAATGTGACTCTAGGTCATAAGTCTGTATGCAGTCATATGCAGTACACTGGTAATCTCTTGGAATCACCATGTAAGAATATTTTATCCCATACAAAAAAGTCAGAACACATTTCAGATTTATTTCAAGACTGCATACAAGAAAGCAAAACACAAATGCAGTTGTAGAATCTAAAAACTTTCATCTGAAAACAAGCAGAGGAAAATACAATACAATACATCAGGTTGAAAGAGACCTTCAAGATCATCGCATCCAACCTATCAACCAATCCAACCCACCTAAACAACTAAACCATGGCACCCAGTACCCCATCAAGTCTCCTCCTGAACACCTCCAATGAAGGTGACTCCACCACCTCCACGGGCAGACCATTCCAATGGGCAATCACTCTCTCTGTATAGAACTTCTTCCTAACATCCAGCCTAAACCTGCCCTGGTGCAGCCTGAGACTGTGTCCTCTTGTTCTGGTACTGGCTGCCTGGGAGAAGAGACCAACCTCTGCCTGTCTATAACCTCCCTTCAGGTAGTTGTAGGGAGCAATAAGGTCACCCTTCAGTCTCCTCTTCTCCAGGCTAAGCAACCCCAGCTCCCTCAGCCTTTCCTCATAGGGCTTGTGTTCCAAACCCCTCACCAACTTTGTTCCCCTTCTCTGGACAGGTTCCAGCAAGTCAACATCCTTCCTAAACTGAGGGGCCCAGAACTGGATGTAGCTTACTTTAGTCTACTTATAGTATAATTTTATTTCTTAATTAACAGTGAAGATAAAATGCCAGATGTGGCGCTGAGGCTTAACAAATGCTCTGTGTGTTTTCAATTTCACAGAAACAATATACTGTCTTTTTAACAAAACACTGTAAATATTGTGCAGTCAGGGATCTTGGAGGTGGCTGACTAAGCCAATTGCTATGTAAAAAAAGAACCACTCAGCTAAGATTTATTGAGACAGGGTTATGTAAGTGTCCATCTTAAGAATACAGAAAATAAACAGGTTAGCTGATCATTGTAAAATTTAGAAATGGGAATGTTAACAACTCGATGTTTGTTGAGAAACCCAGAAAGCATTTATCTGTTAAAGTATAGTATTAATTAGAAGTTTCATCTCTCAGACGACTGACTGATGAGCTTCACATAAGACTGAATAACAGATACTGCAGCCACAAGCAGAGGGTTTTGGTGCAATGATTCATTTTTAAAATTACATCAAATTTCTGTTAATCTCAGCAGTGTAAAATTACATTTATTAGGAAAAAAGATTCTGCATTTTTAATAAAATAAAAACCAAGAGAAAAAAAAAAAAAACAAACAGCAATATTCCTCCCTTTTCACGCTGTAGGTATAAATTATGGACATACAAAAATTGAGTGCAAATAAACATTTTGTTTACAATTATAATTGCTATATATAACTGCTTAAAACATTCTTTTGCACAACATAAAAATTTCAGCCTTTTACACCTGTGATATCTTGTTTAAAGAAGTGGTACAATGGATTCTTAGGCTAAAAAGCACTTTCTTTTTTTAACATACGGACAAACTCGTGGATAAGAAAAACTGATGTCAATTCTTGAATTTAATGAAGTTATACTCATCTGAACTATTTTGCACCAGCAAAAAGTGTGACCTAAAGTAGTAAAGTAGAAATAATGAGATACTGTGAAAGTTGTTTTTTTTGTTTGTTTTTTTTGTTTTGTTTTGTTTTGTTTTGGTTGGTTGGTTGGTTGGTGGTTTAAGTTGGTTTGGTTTGGTTTGATTTGGTTTTTCCAACGACACTGGATGCCATGATTTCATTTAAAACTAATTTCACATCTCAGCTCCATAAAAGTCTTTCAAAATAACCCTAGATTTCATTTCTCGACATTTGTTTTCCCTGGTTTTTAGGGAGGTTGGGTGGTTTTATTTTGTTTTGGAATTTTTTTTTCCAAAAGTAACTTGTATAGGTAAATAATGTAAGTCCCTGAAGACTTTCTGAAGAGCAAGGTCTATAAATCTCTATATTTTTTCAATGGTGACTCCACCACCTCCCTGGGCATTCCAATGGCCAATTACTCTTTCTATGAAGAACTTTCTCCTAAACTCAAGCCTAAACTTCCCCTGGCACAGCTTGAGACTCTGTCCCCTTGTTCTGGTACTGGTTGCCTGGGGAAAGAGACCACAACCCTCCTGGCTACAACCTCCCTTCAAGTAGTTGTAGACAGCAGTAAGGTCTCCTCTGAGCACCCTCTTCTTCAGGCTAAACAACCCCATATCCCTTAGCCTCTCATAGTGCTTGTGCTTGAGACATCTCACCAGCCTCATTGCCCTACTCTGGAAAGGTTCAAGTATCTCAATGTCCTTAAATTGAGAAGCCCAGAACTGGACACAGTAGTCAAGTTGTGGCCTAACCAATGCTCAGTACAGGTGCAGAATGACTTTCCTGCACTTCTTGGCCACCTGGGCACACTGCTGGCTCATGTTCATCCTACTGTCAACCATGACCCCCAGGTCCTTTTCTGCCTGGCTCCTTTCCAGCTACTCTGTCCCCAGCCTGCAGCTCTGCATGGGGTTGTTGCGGAGCCCTCCTACCTTCTAACAGATCCACAACTGGTCCCGAATTGGTGTTGTCTGCAAATTTACCGATGGTGGACTCAATACCCTCATCCAGATTATCAATAAAGATATTGAACAAGATCAGACCCAGCACTGATCCCTGGTGGACACTACTAGTGACTGGCTGCCAGCTGGATGTGGCACCATACACAACCACTCTTTGGGCTCAGCCCTCCAGCCAGTTCCTAACCCAGTGCAGAGTGCTCCTGTCTAAGCCACGGGCTGACAGCTTAGCCAGGAGTTTGCTGTGGGGGATGGTGTCAAAGGCCTTGCTGAAGTCCAGGTAGACTACATCCACAGCCTTTCCCACAATTACTAGGTGGATCACTGGGCCATAGAAGGAGATCAAGTTGGTCAGGCAGGACCTGCCCTTCCTAAATCCATGCTGGCTGGGGCTGATCATTTGGCCATCCTGCAGGTGTGCTGTGATTGCCCCCAGGATGACCTGCTTCATAATCTTGCCTGGCACTGAGGTCAGGCTGACAGGTCTGTAATTTGCACATTCCTCCATCCAGCACTTCTTGTGGATGGGCATCATGTTGACCATCCAGTCATCTGGGACCTCTCCAGTGAGCCAGGGCTGGTGGAAGATGATGGAGAGCGGTTTGGCCAGCTCATCTGCCAGATCTCTCAGCACCCTGGGATGGATTCTCACCAGTCCCATGGACTTGTGAGTATCCAAGTGGCTCAGCAAGTTCCTAACTAATTTCTCATGGATTTCAGGGGTACTACACTGCTCCTTGACCCCATCTACCAGTTCAGGAGGCCAGTTATCCTGAAGTCCTCCTGCCTTACTGTTGAAAATGGAGGCAGAGAAGGTATTTAGTACCTCAGCCTTTTCCTCAGCTTTAGTTACAATATTCCCCTCCAAGTACAATAAATAGTGGAGGTTCTTCTTGCCCCTCTTCTTAGCATTAATATATTTGTAAAAATGCTTTCTATTGTCTTTCACAGCAGTGGCCAGCTTAAGTTCTAACTGGGCTTTTGCCTCTCTAATTTTTATCCTATCTGATCTAACAACATCCTTAAATTCATCTCGAGCTGCCTCTCCAAAGGTGATATACCCTCTCTTTTCCCCTTAATTCCTTCAAGAGATGCTTGCCCATCCAGGCCAGTTGTCTTCATCTTTCGGCACATGGGCACAGCCAGTTCCTGTGCCTTCAAGTGTTCCTGTTTGAAGTAGATCCAACTGTCCTGGACCCCTTGGTTCCAAAGGGCTTCTTCCAGGGTACTCTCTGAATGAGTTGCTTAAATAAGCTGAAGTCTTCCCTCTGGAAGTCCAAGGTAAGGGTTTTGTTATTTCTCCACCTTTTTTCCCTGAATATTGAAAGCCCTTCTATCTCATGGTCGCTGCACCGTAGACAGCCTGCTACCATCACATCTCCCAGCAGCCCTTCTCTATTTGAGAATATGAGATCAAGATGATTTCTCCACTAACTCTCGTTTATGTCCCTCTGTCTCCTCTCTGAAGAGACTAGTTTCATCACCCACCCCCTTCAAACCCAGTTAAAAGCCATTAAACTTGTTCCATTAAATTTGCAAATGAACTTTAAAAAAAAATAATCAAAACTCCCTCTCTGTCACCAATATAAATTAAGCAGTTTGGTACCTATGGCAGTTGTCGTCCATTACCATATGAAAACTAGCATCTTTTTACTCTCCTGCAATATTTTCAAACATTCTTGCCATCATTATAAGGGTAGTGCTTTTGTTCTAAAGTAATCTCTAATTTTAAATGGCATGAGCTTGAGTTCAGTTCAGCCTACAAGATAATTATATTACTGTCAAGGGTTTTGTCTGTGGCACACTTGAATGATTATTACTGTGACATTTGAAATAGCTACTAGCTATTGTTATTTTCCAAGACATCACTAGAAGTGAATTCTTAAAAGGACCTTTGCAGACATACTATTTAACACCTACCATCCAGTATTTTTCTCTGAGTATATTTTATATTAATTTTTTGAAAGACATTCAATTTCGTTTCAGTAAAGTATAAAAATCCAGATTCAGAATGTAAATTGCATACCTGTGCCTCCCTCAACACAAAGTCTGGCGAGGGGTCTGGAGTACAAACCCTATGATGAGAAGCTAAGGGAGCTGGGGTTGTTTAGCCTGAAGAAGACTTGGAGGAGACCTTATTGCTGTCTTCAGCTACCTTAAGGGAGGTTGCAGCCAGGTGGGGGCTGGTCTCTTCTCCCAGGCAACCAGTGATAGAACAAGAGGACAACAGTCTCAAGCTGTGCCAGAGGAGATTTAGGCTGGATGTTAGGAAGAAATTCTTCACAGAAAGAGTGATTGGCCATTGGAATGGGCTGCCCAGGGAGGTGGTGGAGTCACGGTCCCTGAGAGTGTTTAAAAAAAGACTGGTTGTTGCACTTGGTGCCATGGTTTAGTTGATTAGATGGACTTAGGTCATAGGTTGGACTTGATCTCAGAGGTCTTTTCAACCTAGTCAATTCTGTGATTCTGTGACTTACTCAAACACTTTATCTGGGGATTTGACTGACTTGGGTGTCAAAGATTTTGTTTCTCTTCCTTTCCCCAGGAAATGTGCATAGGTAACAAAAAAATTTTGTTCACAGAATCCTCAGGCTGGAAGTGGTCTCTTGAGCCTTCCTCTGCTCAAGCAGGGGCAGCTAGAGCAGATCACCCGAGACCATATTACGTCGAGTTTTAAGTTTCTCCAAAGATAGAGACTTCATATGCTCTTTGGTAAGCTGTTCCAGTGCTCAGTCACTCTCTTAAGAATGGAGGGGGATGTTTTCTCCTATTTTTCCAATTTCCTCATATTTTTTCCAGTTTGTATTCATTGTCCCTTATTCTGTCAGTGGCCACTACTGAAAAGTCTGTCTCACTCATCTCTGTTCTTTCAGGTATTTAATAATATTGATATGGTTGTCATTAAGCCTTTTTTTCTCCCTGCAAGCTCAACAGCCCCAGTCCCTTAACCGTCCTTGTGGCCTCATGGTCCCATAGTGAACTTGCCCCAGTAAGTCCATATCTTTCTTTTATTGAAGAGTCTAGACATAGTGCTTCAGATAAGGATCACCATTATATTAGAGTGGGAGAACCACCTCCTCCCTCAGCTCACTAATGTAGCTCCAGAAGCCACTGGATTTTTCTGCAGGAGTATATTTCTGATTCACATTAATCTTGGTATCTACCATGATTTCCAGTTCCTTTTATATCAAACTGGGTTCCATTCAGTCTACTCTAACCTGGTTTAGTGCACAGGAACTTCATGAGGTTCCTGTTGGTCCCCTTCTTCAGTGTGTCAAGATAGCTCAAAAGCATCTGATCTATTAGATGATCCATTCAGTTTTGCATCACTCAAGTACTGGCTGTCCTATCATCCTGTTCATTATTGAAGACATTGAATATTATTTGCCACATTATTGTTCCTGGGGCACACAACTAGTCACTTGCTTCCAATCAGACTTGGTGCCACTGATGAGAACACTGTGGCCCCAGCAATTCAGCCACTGTTCAAGCCAACCTAATGTTCAATTATCTAACCTATACTTTTTAATATTTCCCATGATAATGTTATGGGAGACAGCATCAGAAGATTTTCTAATATCAAGGTAAATAACATCCACTGCTAGGCCACCCTACAGTATAAGGGTAACTTTTGCCTTCATAAATCTATGCTGACTACTTCCAGTCACATTCATGTTATTCATGTGTTTAGGAATGCTTTCCAGGAGGGTTTTTACCTCTCCAGGCACTGCCTATCTGCCCCAAAGTTTCTTGAAAGTTCCTTCTTACCCCTCTCTATTACAGATATGATATCGACTCTCTTCCAGTCTTCAGGAACCTCTTCATGTCATACTGCTCCTTGTTAGGATTAGAAGGGACCTCAAGGATCATCTAGTTCCAACACCCCTGCCAAGGGCAGGGACACCTCACACTAGATCAGGTTGCTCAGAGCCACATCCATCCCTCGACAGGGCTTCTACCACCTCTCTGGGCAACCTGCTCCAGTGTCTCACCACCCTCATGGTGAAGAATTTCTTCCTAACAGCCAATCTGAATGTACCCATTTCTATTTTTTTCCATTCCCCCTAGTCCTATCATTACCTGACACCCTAAAAAGTCCATCACCAGCTTTCTTGTAGGCCCCCTTAAGATTCTGCCTAGCCAATCTAGAACTGTCTCATTCTCTGCTCTGATGTAATCCTTCTGCACATGTCATAATTTTTGGCGT
Organism: Colaptes auratus; assembly: GCA_015227895.2. Lineage (NCBI taxonomy): Eukaryota > Metazoa > Chordata > Aves > Piciformes > Picidae > Colaptes > Colaptes auratus. The sequence continues at coordinate 83,731,310 of CM037631.1, read as the reverse complement.
GGCTCTGTGGTGTGTTGATTGTCATTATCTGACTCCTCCTCTGCCTCATCTTCCTGAACATGTTGTCCCCATAACCCTGCTGCCACTCTCTTAAGGATGTCTTTAAGCACAGAAGCACCTCCATTAGCTGTTGTCTTACCAGGACCTGCAATTTGCCCTGCTGGATCTCCATCCTGTGATGGTCTCAATAACTCAGCTATATCTTTAAGAAAAGCCTTCTCTTCCTCCTCAGGCTCTTTTTTAGCAGAAGTAGCAGTATCTTGCTGCTCTCCCCCTGGATCAGCTCTACGCCTTCCACCTCTCTTATCTAAAGCTGCTACTTGCTTAATTGGAGCTGTGTTTGAATTCACAACCACCTTAACAGAAGCTGACAGGTTTTGAGACAAAACAGCTGCTGTGGAGGACACTTCTGGTCCTGCTGAAGAAGAAGGAAATATCTTTGCCCCTCTAATAATGGCTGCTGAGGACATGGGAGCCACCATGTTAGGAGCTGCCGCTGCCACTGGCTGATTGCCAGAATCACCAACAGTACCATTTAAAGCAGCCTTTCCAATAGCTTGTTTAGCTCTATTTTTAACAGATTCAGATTCTCTACTCTCCTCATCACTAGAAATCTCTGGGGTTGAGATAGAACTATGCATTCTTCTCCTTGGTCTATGCTTGAAAACAAAACAAGTCTTAGATACCTTCTTCTCCCGTATCAGAGATACTAACAAGAACACATTAATTATCACCGACAGCAGGATTACACACACCAAATAAATCACCTTTGGATCCCAGCCATCACTTAAAATTACTCTTTCACCTACTGGAATCTTAAATTCCCATATCTCAATGGGCAGAGTCATAGCAGTTACATTTCTGCATTTATTAAGCCAAAAGAATGCCAGAAACCGGTCATAGAGAAGCTGAATCTTATACTTAAACCATAAATAAAATTTATACATTAAGTACCTGCCTAAATGATCACAGATCAGTCCCAGCAAATACTTGTAAATCAATATGTTGCAAGTTGAGAAAAGTAATTGTTTAAAAATCCAAAGAACTTCCATTTTGCTCTTCCGATCTGAGCAAACAATAAATCAAGCAAATTTTGCCCTGCTTCTGGAAAGCAATTATCCACAAGCCTTACGCTGGGCTGCCAATTAATTATGTGGTGGTGAGAGAAGTTCAGTTCCCCCACCATACACACAGAAACCACGTCTAACTCAGTCGAAGAAACAAAAATGGAGGGCTATATTTTACAAGCAGGATGAAATGTGATGAATATATACACAATATACAGTATTCACAGTATATACAAAAATATACAGCAAAGAACATAGCACAGAAAAACCTTCCCCTCCCCGCTGGTGGAGGATCCCCCGCAAAAACCCTTTTCCGAAGTGTAAGTAACTGCACTTCCTGTTCTAAGAAAAGAGATATGTTCTCTCTTGAAGATATAAAGTATCTACTTTAACTAAAGTGATGAAGCTATCTCCAAGATAATGGGAGAACAGGAAATTTTAGATTAAAGACTATATTTTTGTGATGAAGAATTCGAAAGAGATATAAGCTGTAAGGAATTGACAGACTCTTCCAAATACAATGGGAGAAAGGATATGATTTAAGATTCAATTCAGTTAATGAACATAGGAAAACATCTTCATTCGTCTTTCCAGGGGAGTACTCCTGTAACCTGCCAATTCAATCTTTCAACACAGAAATATATCAGACTTTTCTTAGCTTGTTTTTTTTCATTCCTCAAGAGGGAAACCTTGGACAGAAGAAGTTAGAAGATCTTGGAGGTGGGGAGGGTGGGATGGAGGGTTGACACAAAATATGCCAGGCACTTGAGTAATCACAATGATAGAGTGCACTGGGAGTAAGTTAGAGCACCTTTGGCAGCCCACTTCATTGTTGTTGAGGTAGTAGGAGTATGTGCAGGAATTTAAGGCAATCTAAGGTTTCCTCATGAAACCTTATCTGTAGATAAATTTAGGATAGATCAAATCTATCCAGTTTTGCTTTCACCTTAGAATATTTGTATACAAATGCTTGAGGGTAAGGATAAGATTTTATTGATTAACTTTTCATTATGGTTTTATTGTGACACTGACATTCACTCATGTCTAGACACTGTTCTCAAAAGATAAGGTTGGCATAGTCCTGAAACTATTACCCCCTTTAAAAATAGTTTTTTGGGGTTTTTTTCTGCATTTCTGTTTTAAATTTAACTGTCTCTTTAAAATTATGCACTGTACTTCCAAAATCAGAAGGAATTATTTTCTCTTAGATATTTCTTACAATGCTGAATCATGTTAACTCCTAGCTGAACCAAAATTAATGACTTCATGTGCAAGTAACACTGAAATAGATTTAATTAAGTAAATGCATTCCGGAATTAATTCATGTCCAGCCAAATTTCTGGTAGCTTATGAGTGACTGTATTTTAAATAATAGAAAATATTCCATCCTTACAATTCAAATGGCACATTTCTTATTTGCACTGAATGCACTCCATTGCCTTTTGAAGTAACAAATCAATATAGTGGATTTTTTTAAGATTTTTTTTTTCATCCCAGTTTGGGAAAGCCTACAGCTTTTGGAGTAAATTATGGCACACTAAATCAGTTTCACTTCTGTCCCTTCATTTGACTTCTTCTTTTCATGTATCTACAAGGTAATCTACATTGGCCAGTATTGATAAATATCTTCAAAATTATTCTTAACATTACAAAAAGATGCATTCATGCATTCCTTAGTTCTCTATGTGGTGGTTTAGCCTGGGTGCTGGCCCAGATGCCACTGCACAGACCACACCTGGGATGTCCCAAGGGGTGGGCCCAGCCCAGGGGAGCGGTCACGGGAAGCCAGGTATTCCATTTCCCATAATGCCCTGCTCCCCTATAATACATCAGCACAGGGTCTTCACTTCCTCTTTCGTCCCCTGCTGCTGCCTAGGTAAAATGGTGTGAGCTGCCTCCCTTGGGCATGCCCAGGCCCAAGGCTGGGTTGGGGGAGGGGAAAAAGAGCCCTGGGGGAGTTTTGGGTGTACCCCCAGGTGGGGATGGGACGTTCTTGGGTATGTTTTGGGATCTCTCTCTCTTTGTCACGATGCTTGTGGTTTTTCTGTAAAACATTCATTGTTGTTCTTTATTTTGTTTTTCCATTTAAACTTTCCACCATTTTTTGCAATCCATTTGTCTGAGCTGTTATTTTCACCTGTGGTGGGAGAATTCGTCTCCTAAACCACGACACTCTATAATGCCACTGACCAAGACTCAGTCTTGTTACAAGAAGTACAATTCAAAAAATGAGCATCAGGTAACAGTTTGAAATAAGAGTGTTAAGACTATTAACCCTTTGCACAGAGATCGAAACTATAAATAGTAACTATACTCACCATAATCTACTACATACATTGCCAATGCCAAACATTAGTATTATGCTTAGCATGGTTAGAACGGAACGGAACGGAACGGAACAGAATAGAATAGAATAGAATAGAATAGAATAGAATAGAATAGAATAGAATAGAATAGAATAGAATAAAATCGAATAGAATAGGTTGGAAGAGACCTTTGAGATCATCAAGTCCAACCTGTCATCCAACACTATCTAATCAACTAAACCATGTGAAGACTACTGCTGTAACTGAGAATACACAGGTGAAATCACAATATAATTTTTTGTCATTCAAAGAACTTCAAATACTCTAGCTGCACTGCTGCCTTAACCTATGTAGTTAAGTGCTAGGTAACCCATTTTGGACTGTGTAAATTTGGTGAAGGGACAACTAGTTCTTGTTAAGCTTTGTGGGATAACTGCCCACCTTGCCATGTGACAGGAATGTTGGCTAATTTAGTGTGCTGGAAGATGGGTTAAGATACTTGCCACCAAGAGATGCTTAAGCTGTCTCTGGAGGTGGAGATCTGCTGAGCTAGCCTGCTGAAAGTCTGAAGGAGGGAGTCTTATTTCAGCTAAATCAAATGAAGCACAGCTAAGACAACAAAAGCAAGCAGCTTTGATCCACATCTTAATGGCCAAATTGTCCAAGTGAAGACCTGTTATGAATATGCCCTCAGAAATGAGCGGCAAAAATATCAATGAAAAAAATTTATATAAAGTTATATATATATATATATATATATATATATATATATATATATATACACAAACTCTGCAACAGGGTATGTACAGTCCCCTTCACAGGTATCGATATTCAGTTAATGGAACTATCTTTACAGAATGTTTAGGTATAGGCACTTAAACCAAATGATTCACAGAACTTAGAATCGAAACTGATTCGGAAAGTGGCGGGGGAGGGGGTTGGTCAGTGACTGGTGATCCTCCACCCGGAGCAATTTGCACGCTACCCGAACTGAAACTCTATGAAGAAAGGCTTGGCTTACTCACAAGCTGAGAACTTCGTGAAGTCTTCCCTTAATAATGTTTTAGTCCACAGAACGTGGCACGGATATGCCGTAATAAGGATACAGGAAATGGCGCTGACCGCATGGCTGCGCCACGTGGCTTCTCCCAGGATACAGAGGTTCCCCACTTGGGGGTGGGGGGTGGGCACTGTGGCAGTTCAGCAACGCTGTTTCACACGGGTTACCAGGTTTTCTCCTGCAGCGATGGATCATGCAGCGGTTGATCCCACGGGGTACTGTCCACAGCACTGCACGCAGTTGGGTGATGGTGGCAAAGTACCACAAGCCTCTTGGAGCACTGGCTTCAATCCCGGGCAAGGTGGACCACAACAGCACTGGTGCACACACAGATACAGGCTCAAACACGAATGTGGGTGGGGGTTCATCACCAAACACCCCTATTTACCATTTGCCCCAGTGAATACTGGTCCAATGAGCATCTGTTGCCAACACAAAGGTTAACCAATGAACTGGCATCTACCAAATATGGTGTAAGCTTATGCTATAAATGGGGAAACAAACATATAGCCTGGCCCTTGCCTACCACGGGGGTGAGACCATGCCCAGGCAGGCAGTTTACCTGGACTCAGTGGCACCAGGATCCCCCCTGATGCCTTCAGAAAGGAGGGGGGAACAAAGGAGGGTTAACACACAGAAAAGTATGTCCTAGAAATATTTGGGGCACAATCCTGGCCATAAGCATCATCCACTACAAGACCTTTGTCTAAATATGTGCAAAACTAATATTAATATGTAGAGCCCAAAATATGCTAATGAGCCTAACAAAGTACACTCTAAACATATACCACTACGTTATTCAAATTTCCATCCAAATCATGCTATACTATACTTAGAAGGCAGATTAGTATATAGAAAGCCATAAGGGGAATATCTCTGTGGGGTTAGAAAAGGCTGGAGATCTAACAGAGATGGTCAACAGGCTGTACACTTCCTCTGCCAAAAACAGGGTGTAAGGACTCTTGTGCATACATCTCCCATTTCAAGCAATTTGAATAGAAGCCAACCACTTTATTCCATAAACGTAACAGCCTAATGAGTCATCTTTGAGCTCTCCCTGCTAGGCAGCATGGCTGCCTGGTGGTGATCTCCCCTTGAGCTGTTATGCCTCTCAAGGCTGATCCTTGAAGCAACAAAATATTTTACCACTGATGAACCAGAGGATGAGCCCAATTTGAATTTGTCTTGGACTGCTATGGGACTGCACGTCAGGTGCCTCTCCCCTTAAGCAAGGACATCAGTCATTGCCAAGAGATATTAGTACTTTAGCTTAAAGAAGTTTTAAACATAATTAATTACTTAGAGTTACAGTATTACATGATTTAGTATGCTGTTCCCTTAGCTTTACTTACTTAGCATGAGTACCTAGATTCACTGAAGCCTTGAACCACAAGCTTTAAACTTTCACTTATATTTACTGAATTTACTGAACTGTCACCTGCTTAAGTAAAACAGAAGCTTCAAAGCCAAAAGAAACCAGAAGACAAGAGGCTTTGAGGCTACAACTGTCAACAGCAACTGCAACTATAGAAGATAAGAGCCTATCTGGTGACAGTGAAGAAATTCATCAATAACCAGAAAATTTCAGAACAGACTTGCTCTTGGGCTAAAGGATATATGAAGAGTGTGATGAGTGCATTGTGGGCAGATGAATTGTCTAAAAGGTTATAATCGACCAGGGATTTCTTTTTCCCTCGCTCTTCTCCCCTTTCCCAGAGGCACTCAGCTTAAGCTGATCCTGCTGCTGTACCACTCTATTAAATTCTTTATTTTTGTGAGATTTGGTGTCCAATATCGTTTTTCTGAAACCTGGGGCTCAACATTCAGAATGAACTAACACTGGCCACTTAATCAAAAGGCAAGTGACTGGTAAAATGCTGACATTCATTAGACAAGAATTATACAGCTAATTCATTACTCATAAAATGCTGACCAAGTATAGAACTAGGTCTGGATACAGCAACACCTAGGCTCTTCTGAGAGCAATTCAGAAAGCAAGGGTGTTCACTCTGAACCTTGTAGGTAAGGAGTCTATCTTACCGTTTTTACATCACCAGTCTGTGCAAATCAGAATAGATTCTAACTCTATTTTTTTTCCTTATTCACCTCATCTGTGACAAATTGGCATACCCAGTAGCATAGGAAATAATCCATTCATGACACACAACCCTTTCATGACACACAACCCACTCATGACACACAACCCACTCATGACACAATGTCAGCTAAATCTGCTTTTTATAAAACATATTGATAAATGAAAGAAATAATTTTGTCTTTCATATTGAAGTTACCACATAGAGGTAAATTAATTTTATTATTTTTATTTAGGAAAAAAAATCTGACTGAACAGGAATGAATCATAGAATGCTTTGTATTGGAAGGAACAGTTAAAGATCATCTAGCTCAAACCTCTGCCATGGGCAGAGGCATCTTGCACTAGATCAGGTTGCTTAGAGGCTCATATTACCTGACCTTGAACACTTCCAGTGATGGAACACTGACAATTCAGGGCAATCTCTCTCGTTGTGAAAAGCATCTTCTTTGTAGTCTATGTAAATGTACTCTTTTTCATGAAAAGTGACGTCCCTTGTTCTGCCAGTACAGGCCCTGCTAAAAGTCTGTCTTTCTTACAAGCCCCTTTTACATATTAAAAGGATGAAATAAGATCTGACTGGAGAATGAGATTGCTGTATCATGGTTCAAGAACCAATGATGGGAAAGGACGAAAAATATATTTTCCATTTCTTTTCTAAGGAAGGTTTTATGGGTAATATTTTAAATTAGCAATAACAAAAAACTGTTAATTTTCTTCTGTTCCATGGGGCCAAGAATGTAACACTTTCTATTTTTCTCATATGAACACATCTTATCAAAGAAAGCAGCAGATTTATGGGATAAGGTTTTATCTTCAGATCATAGACACCAAAATGTTGGTGTGTTTAGTGATTACTTTGGTAAAGAGGTCGAATCAGTTGTTTTTTTTATAGATGTCTGTGATATTTAATCTTATCTAATGCATCCCTCCCTACCTAGATTCTAGATGAGACTCCAGGAAGCACAGTTTTCTTTGGCGTGATGCCTTTCAATCCTATGTGGTTGTTCCAGATACTCAAAAGGTGCCTCAAAAGGCACTAATCACCTCTGTTTAGGCAATTAGATCACAGTATACCTCACATTGGAAGGGACTTGGAAGGGTCATTGAGTGTTGCTATCATTGCAATAAGTAGTGTGAGCAATCTGGTAATATAAGATTAGAGCTTGATATAGTGGCAGGCCATGCTTAGCACAAGTGTAGAAGTAACTAGTAGTTTTGCAAAATAGTGCTGTGCTATCAGTGTGTAATTAAAACAAAGTACTGGCAGCTGTAAACACAAAGAATTATCTTGGAATAACAGGATGTATATGTCAACAACTAATATCAACAACTTCATGTGATATTAGTAGTTTAACCAATAATGTATAAGAGTAGGACATGTGGACAATTGTGAGGAGCCAATGAAATTATACTAACCATGCTCTGTGAGTCTGTGTCTATATAAGCTGTAGAGGTTCCTTAATTAAACTGAACAATACTTTGATCATATTTGTTGTCCGTATTGATTCCAATCTCCGTTGTCAGCAATTGAGTCCAAATCAATTCTCCTCAGAGGTCTACCTAGAACAAAACTGTATGACTAAGAGCATCATCCATAAGCTCTTGAACTCTGAATGGCTTAGTGCTGCAATCAGTTCCTGGGTGCTCTGCATGAGAAGCCCTCTAATTCATCAGACAGTCTCAGATGTCTACTTGTGCCTCCTGGATCAAACCATTTTGTTGCATGAGAAATTTAGGAATGCAGACAAATCTTAGAACATCTAATAAATCCAATATTGAACTTCATAGTCTCATATTTAGAGGTTACATTAGAACTAGGTAAATAGAGCTGTCTGGCATTCTGCCTTCACTAAATGCCCATGTGAAAATTGTTTTCTATGTTGCCTGTCATCTAATCATTCAAGATCTGGTTTTGAAAATTGTGTGGTAGTTTTTCCAGTCTCAAACAGGTATTCAGAATAACAAACTAAATTCACCCTTATTATCATGTATTTGAAATCAGGAGAATTAAGCTAAGTTTGAACTTGTCATTAAAAAAAAAGAGGGGGGGCGAGGGGCAGAAAATTAGTGTTGTAGCTTGCCTTTGTTGTTTAACCCAAATTAATTCTAGTAAAATAGGCAAAGAAAGTATCAAGCCACTGCAAAATGAAGGTGATGTACTTCTGTATTATGTTCCAAAAAAAATTTAAAAAATTTAAAAACAAAATTGTGCAGGTAGGAGGCACCAAAACAGAATTGAGAAAAACTGTGGCAACTTTTTGTTATTTAGATACATCTGAAACCACCTGATCTCTCTAAATAAATCCATGTATAACATGCACAACACTGTCCAAAACTGAGTCACATGAAATTCCATACTTGCTTGCAGTGGAAATCTAAACACAGAGAAAAGAACATGTACAAGAAAAGTAAATAGGAAAATGTATCAGAGACAATGGGGATTTGAATTAAATTGAATTTCTCTCAATAAAAATGTGCCATTCCAGCATGTCAGAAGCTTGTGCTATGAGATACAGAACACAGGTTACTTCAGCCTAAAGCTGAACAACATCAGCCTAAGGCTGAAGATGTTCTAGATTTGCCTCAGTGCTCCAGTAACACAACAGAAGAGCATATGTGTTGGAACTGTCTCACTTCAAGCTGAACTGCAATACAGATTGAACTAGCAAACAGCTTAGAAATTACTTTGAAGTATATATATATGAAGTATGAATGTATGTATTCACAGCATGTCTTTCTGATTAATTACGTATTTCTAGCCTGTATTGGTTTTGGCTGGGCTAAAGAAGTTCTCTTCATAGTAGCTCCTTTGGTTTAGTTACTGCTGAGTGGTGCTTGCACAGTCAAGGTCTTGTGTTTCTAAGTGCTTACACTTATAACACTCTTCCCCATCCCAGATGACCAGTGAACTATGTGGGGCTTAGCTGCCTTCAGAGGTTAAACCACAACATACGTGTAAGAGTTTTTTCAATTGCAAGGTTCTCATGATGTTTGCTCTTATGAAAGCTTACAGATATTAACTGAAATGCACAACTTTTTAGCTTTTCAAACCCATTAGAGTCAATACAGTTTTTCTCTGTTTTAGACAAGACAGACCTTGTTGTTTTTAGGATACATAGTACATTATTTCATTATATTTACCCTGTTATACTTGTCATTCATCAGTGAATACATTTGCAAAGTAAACGTTATTTGTATTATAGTTTAGTGACTCCCCAGGCTATATGAGGTAGTGTGATTTCTTAATAGGGAAGCTTAAGTTAAACCCATTAGTATAGTAATTACATTTCTTGTTTGATTCTCTGTGTAAACATCAGAAGATGGTTTTGACTTCTGAGCTTCTGGGTTGATAGATGTGGCATTGTGATGGGTCAACACCCTTTCTGAGAACAAACAAAACAAAGCAGGGTGGAGGGCTTGCGGGTACTTTACCCTCCCTGCAGGGCATTTTTCCCCTGGGAAGCTGAGTCTGTTCCACTTCCCCCTCCCTGCCCAGCTAGGGTATAAAATACAGGACATTCTAGCTGTTAGCCCCTTTTGGCTCCTTCCTCTGATGGGTGAGAGCTACTGCAGCTGCCCTCCTGCTCCTCTGCCACGTGGTCGGACCTGATCCTTCTCCCTGTTGCCTCCGCACCTCCTCAGAGAAAGACTGGTTTTGCATTATTCTCTTGTTTTTGTCCCACTCTGATCTATCCTTGTTCCTTGCCCTTGTAAACCTTTCCTGTTATTGTTACACACACTCTTCACCTCTCTACTTCCAAGCTGACTCCAAATTATTGTTTGGTGGATTTGCTCCCTCCTTTTCTCCCCTCTCTGTTGGGAGGGAGGAGGGGGGAGGGAGGGAGGGATTCTCAGCCTTGCCCCCATCTGAGCTCTTAACTCCCAGTTAAGGCTCAAACCACCACAGGCATACATGAACATTGTTGATTCATGCAATGCCTTTTAAAACATATCTGCCACACCTAAAAATTGCTAAAGCTCAATGTTTAGTTTAAAACTAACCCATTAGAAATTTGCCCCAGATGGATGCCTTCTATTTCACATGAAGCCTGAATTGCCATTTCTTCTGTGTAAGAATTTTTTGACATTTTATTTCTAAAAAATAGCTCATTAAGTAACTCATGCTACAAAATATCCACCCAAATAAGTGAATGAACTGGTGGTATAGGAAAGAAGAGAACAAAGAGCCTTTCCTTCTGCCAGAAACTGGAGGTATTCCCTGTACCAGTGGGTGATGAAAGGCCCACTAATAAATAACTTATTTTAAAAGCTAGACATAGCTCTGTAAGTCTAGATCAAACATGCATTTGCATTTGACAAATTATTTTCTTCCCAGGCTAAAACATTATAAACTACCAACTAAATTGATACAAAAATAATGATATATATACATATATAACTTTATGTGGATTAAGATGTTCACTTGAAATGTTATCAATTATAGAATTGCATGTAACTACATGTAACAATAGAATTTTTCCCCCTGCTCACCAAGGGGAATCTAAGAATCTACACTTAATCCATATCTGGGGCTAAAATACAGCAGTTACTTATCACTTGATAACCACTCCTAAGCAGAGAAGGGCAATGAGGTAAAAGAGAAAAATCCAAAAGTTGAAATGAAAATGGACTTAATGAAATAACCTAATTAATATCACTGCCAATATATGACATGTAAAGTTATACTCATCCTAGCAAAATTGCTGTGGTCATAACATCCAGGAGAGCAGTCCTCAAGAACATGAGAGCCAAGAAGTTCTCTGCAGGAGTCTCTTTCTGTCCACAGTGCAGAAGACTAGGACTTACAACTCAGATTTTAAAAAGCCCATCAAATATAAAGAATAATTTTATCATACAGTATTTACCTTTGGGGAAGTTAATAGCTCAATGACCTTTTAAGAACACTTTGTGTCTTATTTTATGTGGTGCTAAGATTCTACATCAGGTAAGACTCTGTACTGAATGTTCATTTAAAAAGTAATTTTGTTTTGATCCAGGAAGAAGAAATTTGGGGAAAAAAACCCCAATTTTGTAATAAAATAAAGTGTTTAAAAGATATAAAATATATCTTGTATTCAGTAAAAATCATTGTTATCAACATACCGTAACCATATAGTGATGAAAACAATATCAAAAGTATCAAAGCCATAAAAATTGAATATATCAATGAAAATGGCTGCTTTTCTAATTAATATTTTTGTTTAATCAAATATATTTAAATTTATTTTACTAAACTGTTGTAAACTAGTCTTCATAATTAACACATGCAAGATAATCAACATGTCAGACCAGATGAAGAACCTAAAGAAGATTGACTAATGGGTAAAGTTTGGTATATTAAGTACTTTCTCGTAGAAAAATATTTTTTCACATTAGAAAAAAAAAAGCAACCCAAAACCACAATACAAACCAACAACAGAAAAAAAAATCCCAAACACAAAAATCAAACAACAGAAAATGAATAGTCATTATTATATACTTTGTCATGCATCTACAAGTGTACATGTGAAGACTCTTAGCCAGTAGTTAACTACCTAGTAGATGAGTGTTCTGTTCTGTCCTACTGACTCGTTTTTACAGTATCATTCTAAGAACACCACTGTTCTCAATATATGAATTTCCACATATGAATTTCCACATATGAATTTCCACATCTGTGTGATAGAAATAGAGAAAGCACTAACAGCTTGAAGGTAGAAAGCAACCAAAAGCTTACATCTGAAAAGAAGAAATATAATTTCAAATATGATTGAAATTATCTGCTTTTACTGGTTGAAATACACATTTTACTTTGATTCAGCTTTTCAAGAATAAGCAGGGCATGATGCTACACAGTACTCCTGCCAGAGAAGTAAAGACAACATGGAGGCAGTTTAGACATATACCTGCTTAGATACATAATAGGTAAAATAATTTCACATTATCAAAATAGTCAACAAATTTTTGACAGATATGGTGAAAACACTAGCTCTTTATAATTCTACACTATATATTCTACATAGTGTCTATATTCTACACAATTATCTAATACATAACTGCACATTACTGTTATTCAAAGTTATGTGATACTGTGTGCAGTTTATGAGCATACCATCTGAAGTAAATTAAAAATAAGTGAATGAAACAGAGAAGGAAGTACTGGTTTCAGTTATATTTTAAGTAGGAACACACATTGAAAAAGCACCAAGAAAGAACTGGTAATCACAGACCTATTTAATTTCAGAGTGATATTTGCCTATTTTTCTACCAACTGTGACAACAACTTTAACATTCCTCTGCTTTCCTTCTCTCAAAATATTCCCCAATTTTACTTGTAAGCTTTGCTAAAGGATCTCTTACTACATCCCTTTATCTTGAAATATTGGAAGACTGCTTAATAGTATTTTGCTGTACAAATATGTTTCAAAGAAACTTTTTTTTTTCTTTCTCCCCAGAAAAGAACACATTTAATTTGACATTAAATTTCGCTGGAGGAATGAGGACTGCCAAAACAGGTACTGGAAAGTTGTACACTGAATTAAGATAATGTGCAAGTGAAGTAAGAGTAGCAGTAAAGATTGTTACATCTGTGAGATTTAAAAACCTTCTTAGCTGTTGAGCCTGATTCAAATGAGTCCTGACTCCACTGTATCAACAAATGTCCATTTCTGTTATTTATACAGATTTTGAAACACACACCTGAAAATGTTAAGTGTCACAACACCAGTGTTACCAGAAGCTGCTACTGGTTTCTTTTTGTAATACATTGCATGCTACATTATATTAATGATGAGATTTTTTCATGAACGAGGCTTAATAGTTTAGTCACCACCAGAACTCTCCATAGAAACAAATGTGTAATGCAAAGGTAACTAGATAAAGAGCTAAGGTGTACTATGAATAAATCCAGTGTTAATTAAAAAAACCCCATAATTTAAAAAATCTTAGCACATCTCTCACATTGCTTCTTGGAACAAAGCAGATGCAAATCATCATTATTTAGATCAATATCATAAGCAAATAGATCAGCATTTAAAGTTCTTCATGTGAAGATACTTTTTGCTAATGGCTGTATTAAGTTTCTTATAGGTACCACATTTTATTATTGGCATTATATATTATACTTCCTTTGTACCAATCTTGTGCATGGTATCAAAATCAGACACTAAGTACATTAGTGCAGGTTTGTTTGCAGTATTTTAATATTTCATTGGTTTTGTTTTTCACTTGTAGGTGCTTCTAAATGCAGTGGTAGAGGGAAATAGAATCTCTGCACTACCTAAATGAGAGTTCATCCTATTTAGAGTTTTAAATAACTGTACATTGTTGTGGCTGTACATCCAAACCCCCTCTCTCTTCCAGGAAGACAGGATGGAGGGAAACAGGGGAGCTAGACTAAAGGTAGCCAGGAGATATGCCTCCCCCTCCCAGACCTGTGGATCAGTGGATTCACCTGGGCTCTTCCCCCAAGCCACATGTATTGACAAGCACAAACCCCAGGGTCAAGCCTGGGCAAGTTTGGGCAAGTTCTAGGCAGAGAACTGATGGTTATGAACTTCTGGCTTTTTTTGGCTTTGGATATCCTTGATGGTAATGTGTGACACAAAATTATCTGTCTGGATTAAAACAGTTGAGCTGCAGATATCACAAGGCTTTTCTTCTTTTTTCTTTTCTTCTTTTTTCTTCTTGTATTTTCCCCTACACACACATGGATTACAAACAGCAGCTGCAGTTCTGGAGGATTTTCTGATAAAAAGAGACAAAACAGAAATTTCCTCAATCAGCAATCATCATTGTGAGTAACTGATATATTTCTAAAATCTCCAGGAACTTCTTTCCTTTTGTTAGTTAGGTAACACACTGCTTTTGGATTTACCTTTTTCCAAATACTCTTCTCAAGCCATTTGCAACCATTCCTACTGTGAAGATAATTTCTCAGCCCAATACCAAACCTTTTATAACCTTTATAACTTTTGTATATAGCTATGAGGGAGACAGAGCCAAATTCATAAATAATTTCTATTTTTATTAATTTCTCACCTTATTACCCTTTATTCATAACAATTGTTAAAAACAGAACTAAGATATTTAAGATATTTAAGGGTTTATAAAATTATAATTTTAATATTTTCCAGCTCTTTTATTTTGTTGTTTGGGATTTTTTGTTTGGTTGGTTTCATTTGTTTGTTTTTCTGAAAGCTTAATCTGTGAAACAGTCATATTTTTATCTGTCACTTCTGTAAGGTTTGATTAGAAGACTGACTTCTGCCCTTTGGTCACTGTGATGAATAATGAATCCTTCTGCCCCATCTCTACAAAGCTTTATGTATCCCAATTTGTCCAATTCAATGTAATCTATATTAGGAAGTATATTAGGCAGCTCACCCATTGCAAATATAATACATGTCATGTCCAGACCAATGTGCTGACAATACTTCAATCTCTGTCCAGGTTTCCAAGAAAGTCTGAACTAACAGCCTGGATGTTCCAGTTAATCTATACACAATGTGGTCTACAAATAACAGTCTAGTATAAAGCAGGTTAGAATGCTTTACAATACAGATGAACTTCTATAAAATTTTTCAAATACAAAATTACAAGAACTCTATGTGTTACTGATATTTTCTGCTCAACTCCAAGTGGCAAACAATATGCTTAATGAGGTATGATTGTAAACAGAATCTGTTTTGAAATGGACAACACAAAATGGCCCTCGGATAGGAACTCATTGTGTTATCATTTAGATATCCTTCCTTGATATCTTTTGTCTTTAGACCAGCTTATCTGAGTTCAAAGTTGGCTCAGAGCGTGTTACCAATAGGCTTTTGTGCACCAGCACCCTATTTTGGTGAACATTTAACAGAATTAATGCAGATTGTCTCATAACAATCAGCCTCAGTGCATTTAATTTTGTCAGTCTTAATATAGCCAGTCAGTCCTTCTGGAACAGAAATGGAAAAGGTATATTTCAAAGACATTGTTCAAACAACATGTACCATCTTTATTAAAAGGATGTGTAAAATACAGTAAGCATAAGGAGCATAGAAACACTTTCCACATTTTAAACACGTAAGAGTTAAGGATTGAGAGCTGCTTAAGTATGGCCCATAATCAAAAATACTGTTGCAAAATCAAGTATCTCATTTCATAGAGTCTATTGTGCAGCAAAGCATAACAGAAGTTTGTTTATAAAAGACAGTTGAGGACAACATTCATGCCCTGAAGATATCCCCATGAAATCACTTGAAAAAATAAAAATCTGACTGACAGATACCATTGCAGTCCAGTGTGAGAGACACTGATAAATTCGTTTGGGTTTAGTTAACTGACATTTTACTAAGCTAACAACTTTTTCTTCTTCTTCTTTTTTTTTTCCCCAATCTTATTAAGAGCAATGACTCATCTGTGTAAAATGGAGGAGGTTTTACTCATGCAAACTAATACTTACTAACTGTAGTATTTGTACAGATGTTGCAGGAATGGAAAAAAGTGCTTTTGCTTTTTTTTTTACAATGCTGAGATGTCTATTTGAACTTTCTACTATAAACATTGAGTATATAACTTAAAGGTATAGCAACAATGTATTTGCTTCAGATCACTCATACCTACATGTCTGAAATAGTAGGAATGGATGGCAATGTATGAAAAGAAATTCTAATTGTCCTATTTCCATTAACAACTCAAATCCTCATTCCTAATTTTTCTAGCACCTTGACTCATTTGTTGTATTTTGGAATTATTTGCTGATGTTGAAGAAACACTGCATGAATAAGGTTAGATAGTAAATTTAGAAGCAGTATGCTGTCATACAGGTACTAAAAAGAAGATTTAAAAATAATATTCTCAAAAAGCAGTCACAAATCACCATAAAATTCAGTATGAATCTCAGTAGATGTTTAATGAGGCTCATGACATCCCATCGGTATGAGAATCCTACAGTTCTGCAGCATGAGCTAAGAATCATTGTAATATTCCACACTGAAGCAAGCAAGCTGCAGGATCTTTCACTGCTGTATGAATGTTTCACACAACTTCTGCACAAATAGCACATTTGTTAACGATGACTATAATGCTTTCTTCAGCAGCATGTTTTAAATTATGGCCAGCTCATTCCTATAACTCTCTAAACCACAATTTCTTTTGATAAAATAGGTAGTTAATTTGGGAATAGTTAATAGATAGTTGATTTGGAATAAACAATACCATTTTCTAAAGATTGTAAACAAAAATAATATCAGAAACTATGGAAGCAGTATAAAAAGTCTAGCTATTTAATTTTTAATTGAATTCACTTTCAATTATTCATTGACTGAATAACCTTCTGTATATCTTTAATGTACAGTTTCAAACACAATCATTTCACATTTATAAGGAATTGTTTCCACTATATCTGCTTTCTTTTCATTGCTTGGGACTTCTGAATAGGAGCAGGGAAAAAAATATTTACCCTTTTACTGTCAACAGTGTATTCAGTCTGACGCTTTGATTTTGAGGTCTGCTGAATATTGTATACAGACTTACTTGACAGTAATTTTAAAACTACCATATTACGTATTTACTCCGCAGGTGTATTCTAGCTTTAGGGTCTAGGACTAAGGAAACCAGTTAACTATGTTTTAGTATTTATGTTCGTAGAATTGCCATTCAGGGATATGAACATCATCTTTTAATTAGACCTATCCAAAGCCATGGTTCTTGAAAAAGAGAAATGACAATTAGATGTATATTTGGAATACAAAGCCTGTAGATAGTAGACAGAACTATGGCTACATGGACAGTGCTGTAATGAATCACCATCAAAGCGAATAAAGTCATGCACGTTACATATAGAAACCTATTTGAACAGTTCTCAATGAAATACATTGATCATTGTTGTTGACACGTATGGATTAGGGAAAAGTCTGACTCTGAAAAGTGTGACCATAATATTGATTAGTTTACAAAAGGTGAAGCAGGAGACATTAATAGTAATCCTTCAGACTTAACACCAATTTAAGTGGCAGCAGGATTAATCAAAAATTAAGTGTATGTGTGTCTCATTCTATAATTTAGAAAATTTATCTATTTTTATTTTTTTTAATAAATCTGTGTCTCTCATATATGAAGATAACACTTTTCCTGGCCTCATGAAATGCAATGAAGTTCTGAAAAATAAATATTTTATAAACTGATGACAGCTTTAAGGAAGAGAAAACAGAAATAGAAATCTTGGTCTAATAAAGTACGACAAGGCATGAGATTGCAACCAGAGATCCTGCAGCACATTAAAAAGAGAAAGAAATGAAGAAAGACAGTCTAATAAATATAATATGTTTCCTCCTCTTCTCTTTCTTCTCTGTGCACAGGTTTTATCTCTTGTTGTGAATATTTAAAGGCAAAACCAGTAAAAGTATTCCAGTTGCCTGTGTTTATAGTTATGTATTATGAACATTGTTACTCAAAACATAGAACACTTCAAGGCATATGAAATGCTTCTTGTTATACAATTTTATGACAAAACTATAATAATAAAGAAAGCTAATAAAAATGCATCTTGTGATCAATAACTTATGATACCGTAAGAGTTGTAGAATCATAGAATTGTTAGGGTTGTAAGGAACTTCAAGAATCATCTAGATCCAACCCCCCTGCCCTGGGGCTCAAAGCCACATCCAGCCTGGCCTTAAAAACCTTCAAGGATGGGGCTTCTACCATCTCCCTGGGCAACCTGTTCCTGTGCCTCACCACCCTCATGGTGAAGAACTTCTTCCTAACATCCAATCTGAATCTTCTGGGTAGAAAGAAAGTTGTGTTTGGGCTTTTTAAAATAGGAAATATAGGAGTATAACTGCATTATGACTACTTGCAAGTCCTACTCAGAATTCTTAACAAAATGTGTTGCAACATTTAGTAAAAATGATTGGAAAGTACTTACCTGTTTCTTTTACTCTTACTGATTGATAAATTACTGCTTTGTTTTTCTTGGGTTTGCTTTCAACTCATTTATAGGAAAAAAAGATTTTTTCTATGTTTAGCAACTTTGCTTATCAAATATTAGTCTCCAGAAAAACAACCCCATAAAATGCACAGGTCTGGGGAAGATGGAAACCTGTCCATCGGAAAAGGACCTGGGGATGTTGTTTGACAGCTGTCTAAATGTGAGCCAGCAATGTGCTCAGGTGGCCAAAAAGGCCAACAACATCTTAACCTGTATCAAAAGTAGCATGGAGTAGGGAAGAGGTCATGCTCCTGTACTCAGCACTGGTGAGGCTGTACCTCAAACATTGTGTTCAGTTTGGAGCTGTTGCTACAAGAAGGACATTGAGGTGCTGGAGCATGTCCAGAGAAGGGCAAAAAAGCTGGTGAAGGGTCTAGAGCATGTCTTATGAGGAGCAACTGAGGGAACTAGGATTGTTTAGACTGGAGAAGAAGAGGCTGAGGGAAGACCTCATTGCTCTATACTACCCAAAATGGTTGTACTGAGGTGGACATTGGTATCTTCTTCCTAGTAATGAGTGATTCGACAAGACAAATGGCCTCAAACTGCACCAGGGAAGGCTTAAATTAGGTATTAGGAAAGAATTCTTTGTTGAAAGAGTGGAAATAGATGACCAGAGAGGTGATGGAGTCACCGCTCCTGGGTATGTTAAAAAAATGTGTAAGCACAGTACTTTGGGACATGGATTAATGGTCATGGTGGTGTCAGGTTGATGGTTGGACTCAATGGTCCCAGAAGCCTTTTCCAAGGGAAACAATTCTATAATTCTATAGGTTGATCTGCAAATAACATCCACATCTTGATATGTTGCTATTTAACCATTTGAGGTTTAAAATTTATGGTTCAGATTCTGAGAACTATGCAATCTAATATATTAGCAGATGGTTCTGTACTTTGATAAATAGGAAATTTAAAACTTGTGACTTATTTTTGTACAGCTTCTAATACTATATTTTGATCTAGAGTGTTTATTATATTTGTTTCTTTCTTCACAGCAAAGGGCAAAATAACAAGAATCACGGCACACATAGTATTAGTATGCCCTTTCAAGTTTCATGTATCCTGTTGATTTTTTTCCTTTAATACAGAGACTTCAAAAGCATGAGTTCTTTCTTAAGGTCTTATCCTAGGATCCTAGTCATCCCAGATCATGAGAACTTCTTGTATCCATATGTAGCACAAAGGCAGAACAAATTTTTATTGAAAAAGAATTGCACTGAGGTCATTCTTTCATGCAATGAAGTACTAGAAAATCCCATCCACACTCCTCAAATATATAGGTGCATTAGATATATGGGGATATGACTTAACATTGATTTCAGTAGAAATTAGATTCTTGAATATTCTACATCAAAAATTGTTTAGCATTGTCATTAGACTTGATAATAATTTTTGAGAAAACTTGCTTACAGAAAAACAATAAAATGTAATGTTTCAAATGATATCGATTTGCATCAAAGGAAGCATGGCCAGCAGGTCAAGAGAGGAGATTCTGCCATTACTCTGCTCCGATGAGACACCGTGTGGAGTACTGGGTCCAGCTTTGTGGCCTTCAACACAAGAAGGATATAGACTTCCTGAAGTAGGTCCAGAGAAGTGCTGCAAAAATGATCAGAAGGCTGGAACACCTCTCTTTCAAAGATAGGTTGAAGGGGTTTGTTCAGCCTGGAGAAGAAAAGACTCTGGGGAGACCTTTTTGTAGACTTACAGTACCTTAAGGGGGCCTGCAAGAAACCTGGGGAGGGACTATTTATAAAGGTGTATAGCATTAGGACAAGGGGCAGTGGTTTTAAACTAGAGAAGGGTAGATTTGGATTGTACATTAGGAAGAAGTTCTTTACTATGAAGGTGGTGGAACACTGAAACAGGTTGCCCAGGGAGGTGGTGGACACCCCATCCCTGTAGACATTAAAGGTCAGGCTTGAGGGTCTCTGAGCAACCTGATTGAGTTGGAGATGTCCCTGATCACTTCAGGGAGGTTGGACTAGCTGACCTCTAAAGGACCCTTCCCACTCAGCACATTCCATGATTCTATGAGTCTGTGTGTTGCAAAATAAAAAAACCCAAAATTATGACAGCTTTTTAAAAGCTTATCCAGTTTTGCTACAGTACTGTCCTTTGGATTAATTTTGCATTATCCCTGAAGCTTGTTTGCTTTGTTACGTTACAGAAAGGAGCAATATCTCCTCTCAGTTTTTGACATATGCTAGATGTACATGTATGTGTTTACAGCTTAAATATATATATATAAACACATACCTAGAAATATGGATATAGTGATACCTAATATCTCTGCATACACACTAAAATAAATAGATTATATCTTTGAAGAAACTGTTTTGCTTAATGGACTTGCATCTACATTGAGCAGTATCTTTAAATGTTGCTTATATAATGTATTCTAAATTTTCCATCTATCCTTACAGACCTTCTCCACCTGGCCAAAGGGAGTATTGATTAAAAAATCCACTTAAAGGTATCTGAGACCCATGTACAGGACTAGCAGATGCAGAAGATGCATTGAAAACCCGGATTTCCTGAGCCACAGCAGAAATCACACTAAGTATTTCAAATCATCTCAAACGGTACCAGATATGTTTGTGTGTGCATTTGAATCAAGGTCTGTTTCTCCAATAATTGCAATGTGAATATTTATAGTTATGTTTCTTGTGCACTGACACAGTAATTTGTGTGTCTGCATATTAAGCATCTAAAGTGTACGTATCTGCAGCCTAGACTGGAATTATACTCTTAGATATTCTGTCAGCATTATAAATGAGTATATTAGACTATCAATCAGAACACAATTCCTTGACAAATTCAACAGGTAACAAGTCTGTATCCTTCTTACATATGTCTCTTTCCTAATCAGTTGCTTAGAAATTGAGAAAATCAATGTCAGAAGAGAACCACTTCTTTCCTAAAGTGTCAGCCTGATGTAAATTAGAATACATAATCCCAAAATGAGATTTGGGAAAAATTATAACCAAATTATTCACTGGGAAATGGTGATAAATATAACAAGCAGCAAGAAATAGCAGAGCAGTCTGTAATTGACCATACAAACAATAATTGTCACAGTCATAATTTTGCCATCACTAATTAAGTATTTAGCTTTAGACCCTTCATAATGCCTCCATCTATAAGAGTTAAGGCTAGTCTTAATTTTCTTTCTTTCTTTTTTTTTTCTTTTCATCACAAGTATGTCAGTCCTTTCTAGGATAGATAACAATACTGTTGATTTATTACAAAGACAATGATGTCATCTATCCCTAAGACTGTGCCTGAATTGTTGAAGTAACAGATTATCTCCTCAGAGCTACCAACAGAAGTCAGGATATTACTGCTAATGCAGTTTATCAGTAATGTTTATCTCACATTCTACTTCTGTTTCAAAATTCTAATTTTCACATAGTTAGCTATGGAAGTCTTATGAAGACGTGACAGCTACATCTTCCACTGCATACAGAAGTGTTATGATAATGGAAACTGGTAAGTGGAAATTAATGAAAGGTAGGAGAAACTTCATGCAGTCATGTGCTCAGACAAGGTGTATTACTGGTTGAAATACTTTCTATTAGAAATTAGAATCAGAAACAAAATTCCAAAGAAAATAGCATTTCCTTTCAGCAGGAGTACTTAGTATGTTAATGATTTGACCATTTTGAAGTATTGTCTAAATTCACAATGTCAGTTTGAATTTTCCAATGTTCTCCCAAATGCACCCATACAAATGAATTTTTTCTGTGAAACTCAGTAGCTGATACTTTTGTTAGAACCTGCATTTCAGCCCCTAACAAAAGGCACAGAAAACCACACTAACAGGAAGATCTAGGACCATTGGATACTGTATCATATGCTTCTACAGAGTTTGAACAAAGACAAAAAAATAATGAGGAGAGTGTTTTGAAATGGAAAGCATCAAAATACTCAAAGTGCAAAAGTCACTGTAAGCTTCTTTTCAATACTAGTAAAAACTTATCCTGAGAGGAACTAATTACAAATAAAAGAAAAAAAAAATTGAAATTATTTCTGATTTTAGCCATTTTGATATCTAATGAAACCACATTGCAGTATGGCACAAGCAATATAGGGAGTTTTGCAGTACATTGATAACAAATTCCAGTCAAAGGAGGTCAAAGAGCTGATAAGAGAGATTGCTCTCCTGGCCTACATATTACAAACAAGGAGGAACTGATGGGATGTGAAGATTAGGGTCATAGACTGGTGGATGAGGAGAGAGAAGTGGATACTTTTTAACCTGACATTATAAAGGATTTTGACACTGTCTTCCTTCACAATTTGTCCTCATTGACAAATTAAAGCACAGACTAAATAAGTGGAGAGGTATGCAAACAGAAAACTGGCTGAACTGCTATGTTCAAAGGACTGTTGGCAGCAGAACCAAATCCAGCTGGAGGCCAGTTACTAAAGCTATGACTGGGATCACACCAAGTGTCGATAGTCGTTGGTAATGACTTCAATGATGGAACAGAGTACACCTTCAGTAAATTTGTAGATCCCACAGACCTAGAGGATTGGTTGGTACACCAGATGATTGTGGTACCTTTTAGGTCAACAGGAATATCAGGAAATTTATAAAGGGTAAATAGTTTTCGTGCTCCTGGAGAGGAATAACCAAAACAAGCTGCAGAACGATTGACTGGAAAGCAACTTGGCATAAAAGGGTCCTGAAGAACATGTTGAACACAGACATTTCTACCTTGCAGCGCAGCAAAATAGGCTGACAGCATCTAGGACTGCTTAGGAGCAGTGTCACCAGCACATTAAGGCAGGTGATCATTCTCCTCTACTCAGCACTAAAGACACCACATCTGGAGTACTATGCCCTGCGCTGGTTCTCCCAGTACAAGACAGACATAAATGTACCTTTAAAGAGTCACAATGGTGACTGAAGAATCTCTCCTACAAAGAAAGGCTGAGAGAGCTGAGATGGATCATCCTGGAGAAAGCTTAGGGATAATTTTATCAACACCTGAGGAAGAAATAAAGATGATGGAGCCAAACCCTTCTTAGTGCCAACCTCTGCCTCATAAATGGCCTTAAGCATAAACCAAAATACATTTAAACATGGCAGTTTTTTCTACTGTGAGGGTCATCAAACAACAGAAGAGGTTGGCCAGAGAGGCTACAAATTCTCCATCCTTGGAAGTATTGAAAATGTGGCTGGCCATAAACCTGAAGAACTGGTTTGAGCTAGCCTTGTTTTTTGTTGGGTTGATTTGAGCTAGATAATCTCCAGAAGTCCCTTCCAACATCAATGATTGTGTGATTCTGTGAAATGAATAAGTATGTATAATTTTTCTTGTAGATTGAGGAAAAAAAGATGTGGTACTACTTATTCAATTAAATCATACAATTATAGAATCATAGAATGTTTTGGGTTGGAAAGGACATTTAAAGGTTATTTATTCTAACCTCCCTGCAGTTAACAGACCAATCTTTCACTAAATCAGGTTGATCCTGTCCAACCTGATCTGAAATGTTTCCAGGGATGGTACTTCCATCACTTCTCAGAGCAACCTGTTCCAGTGTTTCACCACCTCCACTGTGAAAAATTTCTTCCTTATATCTAGTCTAAATCTACCCTCCTTCAGTTCAAAACCATTACCTCTTTTTATGTAGCAACAGGCCCTGGATTGTCCCATCTGTCCTGTAATCCCTGTGCAAATTGAAAGGTCACAATAACACCCCTGCAGCCTTCTTGTCTCTAGGCTGCAAAAACCCCAACCCACCTCTTTCAATCATTCATCACAGATGAGGTATTCCAATCCTCAGATCATTTTTATGGCCTTCCTCTGGACCCATTCGAACAGGCTAGTGTCCTTGTGCTGAGTGCTCCAGAGATGGAGTAGAGAGGTAGAATTGCATCCCTTGTCCTGCTGGCCACTCTTCATTTGGTGCAGCCCAGGATACAGCTGGCCTTCTGGGCTGAACAAGCATATTGCTAGCTCACGACCAGCTTTTCACCAGCTAGTAATCTGTTGAATACCTCAGCCTTGTCCTTATCTGTTACCAGTTTTCCAGTCTTGCTCATCATGGGGTGTGTATATTTTCTTTGACCTTCCTTTTCTGACTAACATATCTCTAGAAGCCCTTCTTATTATTCTTTGCATCCCTTGCATTCTTCTATTGCTTTCACTGAATAGTTTATTACCTTACAAAACATCAGTGTATTTGTCTACAAAATAACCTTTTTTTTCTTTCCTCAGCAACTATTCAAGCATTGAAACAAACAAACTGCTTTGTACAAGTTTAGATGCTTATGCAACTTGAGCATGTACATTTTTACAAAAAAAAGTAAACATGAAAGGGTCAAAGACAATGCCAAGTCTGCATTTGCCTTTGAATTTTAATGCATGTTCACAGTAATTCTCTGTTCTAACTCCGATTTGCTCTGCTGATCTTACATTGTTTCTTCTGACTAACTGCAATTAAATATTTTTTTTGTTTTTCTAGGAAGTACTTGAGGTCATGTATTTTAAACAGCAAAAAAAAAGCCAACATAAATTTTATCCAAAAAACAAACACAGCATAGATTGAAAATACTTTGTGTACAGCTTTTTGTGTAGAGATCTGCCACAGAAGCATGATGAACCAATACACCTAGCAGGGGTTAGCAGTTAATGTGACAGATTTTTACTGTTTACAGAGATGTACTTCTGATTCTATTAATAACTGATTCTGGTTTCCTAATTAGAATATGCCTATACATTTTCATCTTTTTAATTAACCTTATTCGGCCTCTTATTCAAATGCTACTTAGGAGCATGTAAGTAAGTGTTGGTCACAACGCTCAGGAGATCAGGAAACAGGATTATCTAATAGAGATACTTTGCATGGAGGACACAACACAGCATATTTTCCTTGGCACTAACTGCAGTAATAGCTATTGGCGTTTTGCAGACCTTCTGAAACTAATAGAGGGGGGATGTAGCAATGGAAAGCTCAAGATGAAGCGGGTGCATGTAGGAAATTTCAGAGCTGTGATTTCAATGGGAGTACATAGATAGCTCACCTGACTGAAATACTGTGATAGCAGTTGTTTAGGAGGGATAGATCAGGTAAGTGAAGAGAAGGCAGGCTCGTACTCTGAAGTAAGTTTGAATGCATGTAACTTTGATTTATCACATATAAGCCAGCTCAGGGAGTTTATAAATTAAAATTGGAAAGCGAACCAATACAGGTAATGTCAGTCTGAAATAGACCACATGATCAAGAACAGGAAGTATTACTTAAATGACTAAAAGAAATCTCATTAGGCAACCCTAGATGGCCTCCAAAGACTCCTTCAAACTTGGTCTTTGAATCTATTTTGAGAAGTCACTTCCGGTAAAAGTCAACAAATGATGTTCAGATACATCAAAGTCTTTTGACATGTTATCCATATAAACCATATAATTGATCATTTATATAAAACCAATTTACATAATATAAAAATTAGGTCTACCTCCATCTGATTTAACTGTGTAACTGCACACTATATACAGGTACATACTATGTATAGTGCTATACACTTCAACTGCCTAAAGTAATGCCAAATCTACTGTTTAATCAAAAGGGTTACAAGCAATTCTAGAGAGACAGACAAACATCTCTAAAGGATATATCTCTCACTATCAGCAGTCTAAGATAAAAAGATTGTAATCCTTGATAAATGACTGAAGTTAGGTGTGCTGGTCTGCTGGTGATTCAATACAATGTATTATAAACCAGATATTTTTAGTCAGTGACAGTTTCATTTAAAAGGGAGATGCAAGGGTCAAGTATATTTAATGAAAAAAGGAAATAACTTAAATGCCAGAAAAGCAATCACAATAAGTTCATGGGCTAAACTATAAAAAATGTAGTTCAGCAATACACTGAACTTCATAGTTGTTCGAGTACTAATACACTGAAATGTCAGGATTAACTAGAAGTATTAATTTTTATGTTTATAGGTCTATATTATTATATTTAAATGTTTATATTATGTTTGTAGGGTTTAGCTTACTTAGAAAACAAATCTTGTTATGAGGAGATAAAAAGATATCTTAGGGGAAAAGCTGAGTAATTTTTTTATACTAAGAATGTAAATTCTTGGATTGAATTCAAATCATAGAAATATGGGAAGCTCTTTAAAGTAATTTTGGCAGAAAGAAAAAGTGTTCTGACAAAGTGCTACTAGTAAGATTAAACAGAAATAAGGAAAGTTAGATTATCCACTGAAATGATTTCTAGTAGTAAGGATAAGTATGCTCTGAAGAGAAGGACAGAAAGGCCGTAGAAATCCCAGTAGCTGAGGATTTTAACAATGAAGTCTTTGGCTTTGTCACTTGCCTTTCTGTTTCATTTGGAATTTATGTGTTTTATTTTTGCTTTAAAAATAAGAACATTGCAGCACTGTATCCAAGGGACATAACTTTGAGTATAAACAAGAAACTCTTTTCAACCCTTTGATTCCAGAATTGTACATTTATTATTTTTTTTTTAAGGTATACAACTGTGAAGCAAGTTTTAGCTGAACTAAAGTAGTTGAAATATCTGTACAGGGCTAGCAGACATGGCATGGACCCGTGGGAGATCCATATCTTTCTGAACAAACAGCTAGAAGACCTTCTGGGATACCACATAGAGACAAGCTCTCAAACTAGACTGAATCTCACCATCTGAACTGGTTCCCTGAATTGCCTCAACAATTATATTTCTTATTACAGAACTTATGATCTCTTTAGAAATGGTTATGGTTTGGTTTAGTTTTTGCTTTTTTTTTTGTCCCCCATAAAGATTACACACACATAAAAAAAAAAAAAGCAACAAACATGACAAACTAATTTTTCAACTTTTACATAAGCTACTATTACTATGATCAGTGAGTCCAACATTATTCTAACACCACCATGGCCATTAAAACACATTGTTAAGTGCTGTGTCCACAAGTTCCTTGAACAGCTACAGGAATGATAACTCCACCACCTCCCTGGGGAAACTATTCCAGTGCCTGGCCAGTCTTTCCACAAAGAATTTTTTCCTAATATACAACCTAAAATTTTCCTGGCACAATTTCAGTCCATTTCCTCTCTTCCTATCACCTGATACTAGAGAGAATAGACCAACCCCCACCTCACTGCTACCTCCTCTCAGGTTGTTGCAGAGAGCAATGAAGTCTCCCCTCAGCCTCCTCTTCTCCAGACTAAACAAAAATGAAAGGTTAATATCAGCTAGGTATTCTAATAAAAATATCTAATAAAAATAGATAATAAGTTTAATCTTAAAGAAACAAGTCAGACAACTAAAAGGTATTACTCATCTATTTTACATTTACATTTATGCTGCATTTTACATTTATACTCCACTGTCCTAAGTGGGCCATAATGCTTACTCAATGTAAGTGTGTTTGTACTGGTATTTCAGAAAGACCACAGAGCAGCTTATTCCTCAAATTTCAAAGTGATGGAACAAAAATATTTTGAAAATAACTTCAGATGGTTGGGGGTGGGAGGGGGTAAACAAAGAAAATTAATTTTCTCAGTATTAGCATAGCTAAAATTTTAGAATATTGACCATTGCTACTTAAAGCGAAACTTTCCTGGAGTTCTGTGCAGGAGGAAGATGTAACAGATTCCATGGAAGAAAACAATTCATGATCCTATGCTTTGTGTCAGACCATAGTTTCATAGTTTCATAGTTTCAGTTAGGGTTGGAAGGGACCACAAGGATCATCTAGTTCCAACCCCCCTGCCATGGGCAGGGACACTCTACACTAGATCAGGCTGGCCAGAGCCTCATCCAGCCTGGGCTTAAATACCTCAAGGGATGGGGCCTCAACCACCTCCCTCGACAACCCATTCCAGGGCCTCACCACCCTCACGGTGAAGAACTTCCTCCTCACATCCAGTCTGAATCTCCCCACCTTCATCTTCATTCCATTCCCCCTAGTCCTGTCACTCCCTGACAGCCTGAAAAGTCCCTCCCTAGCCTTCTTGTAGGCCCCCTTCAGATACTGGAAGGCCACAATGAGGTCACCTCGGAGTCTTCTCTTCTCCAAACTGAACAGCCCCAACTCCTTCAGTCTGTCCTCACAGGAGAGGTGCTCCAGCCCTCTGCTCATCCTCGTGGCCCTTCTCTGGACACGCTCCAGCACCTCCAGATCCCTCTTGTAATAGGGGCTCCAGAACTGCATACAGTACTCCAGGTGGGGTCTCACCAGAGCTGAGTAGAGGGGGAGAATCACCTCCCTTGACCTGCTGGCCACACTTCTCCTGATGCAGCCCAGGATCTGATTGGCTTTCTGGGGTGCAAGTGCACATTGAGAGCTCCTGTTGAGCTTCTCGTCCACCAGCACCCCCAAGTCTCTCTCCTCTGGGCTGCTCCCCAGGCAGTCCCTGCCCAGCCTGTATTTGTGCCTGGGAGTGCCTCAACCCAGATGCAGGACCCTGCACTTGGTCTTGTTGAAGCTCATGAGGTTGGCTTGTGTCCACCTCTCCAGCCTGTCCAGGTCCCTCTGGATGGCATCCCTTCCCTCCAGCGTGTCTGCTGCACCACACAGCTTGGAGTCATCAGCAAACTTGCTGAGGGTGCACTCAATGCCACTGTCCATGTCACCCAGAAAGATGTTGAACAAGCCTGGTCCCAGGACTGATCCCTGAGGGACTCCGCTTGTCACTGGCCTCCACTGGGACATGGACCCATTGACAGCCACTCTTTGGGTGCAGCCATCAAGCCAGTTCTTTATCCATCTAGTGGTCCATCTATCAAACCCATGTGTCACCACCTTGGAGACCAGGATGTGGTGTGGGACAGTGTCAAAATGTTTCCTAGCTTCTTAATACACGTGACAGTCTATGCTGAAATGATGCATAAACTTGTGGTGTTTTGGTCCTGGCTAGGAGCCAAATGCCCACCAAAGCCACTCCATCACTCCCTCATAGATAAACAGGGTAGAGGGGAAAATACAACAAAAGGCAGCCATAAAATAGAGGCAATTTAATAATAATTAGCAAAAGCAATAGATTGTGTGGAAGCAAAAAGCAGAGAGAGATGCTAGTCTCTACTTCCCATCACCAAGGACACCGGTTGGTTGCAGGAAGCAGGGATCTCTATGCTTGGTGGTTCCTTTTGTGGACAGACGCCATGGATGTATCCCCCCCACTTCCTTCTTTCACTTCATTCTTATATCTGAGCAGACATCATATGGCATGGAATACCTCTTTTGCCAGTTTGGGTCAGCTGGCTCAGCCATGAACCTTCCCAAGATCTTTCCCACCAGTCAGAGTACTCTGGGGGAGGGGAAATGTTGGAAAAACACAGCCTGGATACTTGGTTCTGCAGTAGCCAAAACACTGGTGTGTTAACAAGTACTGCTGAAAAACACAGCTCTGGAAAGATGCTTTTGAGGAGAATTGGTTCCAGCACCGCAGAACCCAACACAAAATTATTTCAATTTATATGAATCACTCTGTTGTACTAACATTAGTTTTAATCACTTTGTATGAAATTATTGTGAATTATTAATAATTACCAGAAGATCAAGTGAAATATCATCTTCTGCTCCCAATGCTTTCAGTAATTAATGAATTGAATTCTGAGAGAATATTTTTTCTAAAAACTGAGTATTTCTATTTCTTTAAAATAAAGGGTAATCAATTAAAAATGTTGGTAAAGGAACAGAGTCCAAATGGGATATTAATAAATATCATATTAAAGGTAATGAATACAAATTTAAAATAAGCTTTGCTTTGTAAAGAGGAGACATTTTATTGAAATAATTGGCACTGATAGAAACATCACCAGGCCTTTACAGTAATGTGCACTTTCTTTAAACAAAAAGTGGCCAATCTAATTTTGTAGGAAACACAATGTATCACATATTTCTTTTGCTAATGACCCTGGATGCATTCTACCACTTGAATGCTTTTTTATTTATTTTATCCTGTTGATCCCTGATAGAAAAGAAGTAAGTATATGACATGTTGTGTCAGGGTGAGAGAAAGTTCTCCCCCCACACACAAAGAAACCACAGCTAACTCAGTCAGAGAAGCAGATGAAATAAGCTATATTTACAAGCAGCAATGGAGTGCAATGAATATGTACACAATATACAGTATTTACAATATATACAGAAATATACAGCAATGAACATAATACAGAAGACCTTTTTCCCTCCAGCCGGCCAGGGGGTTTCCCCCCTGTACCCCGCCTCTCGTTCCCTTCCTCCCTTTTTTCCCAAAAAGGGTTAGAGAGAGAGAGAAAGGCAATTAAGGAGAAAATTCTGTTAGCTCAAAGCATGTGCAAGAATTAGTTTTCTTATCTGGTTTGCTTTGTTAATTCAAGGTCGACTCCGTCCAGCAGCTGTTGCTTCAGAGAGAGAGAAACAGACAGGAACAGAGAAGAACAGACTGAACCGACAGAACTAACTGAACTGAAACTTAAAGTTGCATTCTACCAATCTACCAATGAAATTAGTTTAGAATATCTTGTTTTTATTTAAATATCAAAACGTTCAGCCAGAGTGTTCCTGCAACTGTCCCTTTCTTAAAGGCACAGCCTAAATGGTCACACATGTGATAAAAGACATCATGTACCACAAAGAGGAAATGTCATGACATAAAAAAGTATAGATTATGTCATAATGATGGCACAACACCTTCTCAGCACCTCCATAATCCATTATAATCTTGGAGATCTGTTGATTCTAGAAATACTGGTGTTGAAGGCTTACAGAAATAGCTGGTCTCTTATTGTTGACTATCCCTTCTCATATGCTAAATTATATTACAGCTGCAACTATGACATATACTTTTGCAAAAGCTATTTTGATATAATTGGTATGAATATGGAATGTAGCCATATATAGAAAATTGTGAAAACAGATATAATACAGAGTTCAGCATGTCTATTAATACTATGACAAAGGTGGAACCTGGTGAACCTATCCTATCTTAACCTAAATGTAATTTTCAGATTTTGATGCAACCAAGCCATACTTTTTAAAAACTTTGCAAGTGTTTATATTTTGTTTAAAACTAGACAATACTGGAGAGGAAGCCGTTAAACAGAGTGAATTTACTTACTGCACCTTCATCTCTCAATGAAGTACAGGAATTACCATCTTGGTTTGAGCACTGTTTAGAGGTGTTATAAAATATTTTCTTTTTTTTGGCATCAGAATTCCAATGTGTACACACCCATTTATACCCCCTAAAGGCCAAGATAGGAATGATTAGAAACCTAACATTTACCTAAAATCCTAAATCACTAAGTAAAACTACATACAGGTGAAATAGAGCTGAGTGTTTCAGTTCTGAAATCTAAGCCTCTTGCTATTAATCTGCCAGTTAGTAATGCAAGGTTCCAAAAAATAGATCAAACAAGTAACTGTACAATTTATTTTGGCATAACCTATATATTGACATTAAAACCCTGAAATGATTATTTGTGCACTCTCCTAGACACAGAGTAGGAGACACCATTAAAAGTGAGTTTCTTAAACATCGACTTTGCTGATGATGAGTAAGAAATATCACTTTGTTCTCTGATGAAATGCTGACTTGTTAAACCTGCATATGTTTCCTAAAAAAAAAAAAAAAGAGAGAAACACTGACTTCTTATTTAGGAACTTCAGTGAATTGTGTGCCATACAGTATTTAAAGGAAAAACTCCGTATTCACTATTTTGTGCCACATTTGTTTGCCTTTTCCACTGCTTTGCCTAGCTTATTTGGCTGTGCTACTGAAAAGAGATTGATCTCATGACTCAATATATACATGGAGTCATCCTGTCCTTGTAAAATAACTTTCACACCTACAGGACAGGACTGGACAGGACTCATTCAACTAAATTTAGACTTTGGTAATGCACATCCCTATATCCAGGTTAGTTCCCCTAGGCTTCCATTGTCCTGACTGAAAAGAAATAGATTATTTTAAAATAAAATTCACCAATCCTAAAAATAGGTCAGACATATTGCTCTTAGAAGTGCTTATTTCCCTTCATTAATTATAAAGGAAGCCTGGTGATTAATTCACCTTAAGATATTTAGGCTATAGGTATCTGAAGTCTGGTTCAGTTACCTAAGCGTATGTGTCTGGCAACATTTAAGATTATCTGGGTTATCCAAGGGCACATACACAAGACTAGAAAGTATAACACAAGGCTGATGTGGAAGGCCAACCCTATTAAAGCGGGAGCTGGAAGCCAGTCAGGTTGCATTAAGAAATCTCATGAGCTCTTCATTAAAGTTCACTACATTCTATGAGTGTTTTCAGCTCTAGATTAGATGCCTGCATTTGACTACCTTTAGTATATGGAGAGTAACCATTCCTCTAAAAATAATTTAGCTAAATTACTTCATGTCTCAGTCCAGAAACTAAGAAGGAGACGTGCTTCTTTTAAAACATTCTCATGTGTGAAATTAAGGCACAGTATGGCCAAATATCAAAGTGAGGCTATTTATTAAAGAACAGACTAAGGAACAGAGAAAGGAAGAAAAGGGAGAGAGGGGTAGGGAAGATGACAGTGAGCAGGAGAGATACTACCACCCTAGGGCACTTTTCTGTCTTTGGCAGGGAGGAGGGGAGATGTCTGAGGATCCTGCCAAGTTCCAGCATGTAGCGTGGTCCATGAGGTTTTTCCCTTACTCAGGAGGTGTAACTTGGGACTTTTTATACTGTTCATTTATTGCAACTCCACCTGGCTCCCATTAACTATATAAGTGGATTCCCATCAGGACTTCATGTGACTGCAGCGGTTGTTACCAGAGTGTCCTCTGCCCCTCTTTGCCTCTCCCTGTTCATCACACTCATCCCTGGTCACTAGCTGTTTGATCAGGCAAACCACCCAGGATGTGCTTATCTGTGTTGAGACATTCCTCTGTTCCTGATGTAATCATCACTTCCCCAGGTGATTTACATGTGCAGAGAGAGGCCTTTCTCACTTTATCAACTGTAGAGTTCTCCAGATTCCACAGTCTGTATTAACTATACCTACAATAGAAGTAGTTAAAAATTTGAATTTCTTACATTTAAGCACATAAATTTACCTATTGGCAATTCAGAAGTAGAACTAACCCTTAAATTGTTATAAAATATATCTTACTTCAGATGTGTCAATTGCAAACAGACCAACCCTATTGAAATCCATATATCTATCTTCTATGCATTTCAGATTAAGATAACTATATTTTCCAAATTATCTATGGAAAAGTTTTAAGTAGGTAGTTTACTTTTAATACATTTATATACTGAAGCAGTAGATTAGATTCTACTTCTGAATTAGAATCTCTTTGAGAAAGGTCATCAAGATACGGCCCAGTTGAGACATACACTCTGAAAATAACCATTGTTAACCATGACACCCAGGAAATTAAAGGGTAAACACAGGTGATGAAAAGAAAGGTGACTTGAATAAGCACTAGAAACAGTAACTATATAAAGAATTATTTAATTAGTAAGGTAAACATACTTAACAAATCAGGCTTTTCTTGTACAGTTTAAATCTCCTTCCTACAACCTTCTGTTTTGTCTTCAGTCCTTGTTCCAATTCTTTCTCTGATGCTGTATGTTCTTTTTCTCCCTATTTCTCACTATTTCTGCTTATTTCACAACCATTTTCTCTACTCTGGCTTTGCTGCTGCAAACTCCCACATACCTTTACAATTCAACTTTCCCCTTGTTTATTTTTACACTTATATTTCACTCTAATATTCAAATAATCTACATTTCTTTTTGCTCTAGCTTCACAGTAAGATCTTCTGCCACTCTTTCTCCTTCTTACAATTCTGGCAAATCCTTTCCATAATTTCTTTTATTCCAGAAGTTTTTCTAGATTCATTTTAATAATTCTTTAGTAACACCTGATCTTAATAATTGATATTAATAATCTATTCTTAAGAGATAATGCTGTTTGATGTTACAATTCAAATCCTGAGAAGAATGAAAGTGCCTGAGAATCTGGATCCATACTACAGAATCTATCTACAGTATGCTATACACACTTCTCTCTTTGTTATACTATTTTTGTCAGACTTTCTACATGTATGAATAAATGATAATGCAGCTATGTATATATTTTTGGCTTTTTGAAGCTAAGGATACAAAATAGTTATTATTCAGATATTCTGATTGCTTTCAATATTTACTGTTGCTCCCTTTCACATTGAGAGATCAACACATTTTTGCTATCGTTTTCACATTCCCAAGCCCATTTACATTTTTTTTACTGTGATATTTCACTTTGCTCATCAGGTTTCATTAACACTACATCCAAAAAGATCACAGAATGACAGAATGTTAGGGGTTGAATTGGACCTCTAAAGATCATCTAGTCCAACCTCCCTGCCAGAGCAGGATCACTGAGAACAGATTACACAGGAGCACAGGCAGGTTTTAAATATCTCCAGAGAGGGAGACTCCACAACCCCACAGTGTTCCATCACCCTCACAGTGAAAAAAAGTTTCATGGAACTTCACATGCTTCAACTTCCACCCCTTGACCCTTGTTCTGTCATTGGGCATCACCAAGAAGAGCCTGACTCTTGGCACTCACCCTTTACATAATTATAAACATTAATGAGGTCACCCTTTAGTTCCCTTTTCTTCAAGCTAAAGAGCCCCAAGTCCTTCAGTCTCTCCTCATAAGGAAGATGTTCCACTCCCTTAATCATCTTTGTGGCTCTGCACTGGACTCTTTTAAGCAGTTTCCTGTCCTTCCTGAACTGAGAGACCCATAACTGGACCCATAACTCCAGATGTGCCCTCATCAGGGCAGAGTGGAAGGAGAAGCACTCTTGAATTACTAGCCACACCCCTTCTAATACACCCCAGGATACCATTGGCTTTCTTGGCCACAAAAGCACATTGCTGGCTCATGGTCAGCCTTCCATCCAATAGGATCCCCAGGTTCTTTTCCCCCTCACTGCTCTCTAACAAATCCACAACTTATACTGATACAAGGGGTTGTTCTGAACTTGACGTTGTTGAATTTCATTAAATTTCTCCTTGCCCAACTCTCCAGCTTGACCAAGTCCCACTGAAAGGCAGCACAACCGTCTGGTGTGTCAGACACTCCACACAGTTTGGTGTCATCAGCAAACTTGCTGACAGTGCACTTGGTGCCCTCATCCAGGTCATCAATGAATATATTGAA
The DNA here is from genome assembly GCA_015227895.2 of Colaptes auratus. NCBI lineage: Eukaryota > Metazoa > Chordata > Aves > Piciformes > Picidae > Colaptes > Colaptes auratus. Next base: position 83,695,678 of record CM037631.1, on the reverse strand, counting down.
CAGCACTAGTCCCAGTACTGATCCCTGAGGGACTCCACCAGACATAGGCCTTCAACTAGACTCTGTCTCATTGACCACAACTCTCTCTTTTCTTTCAACCAGTTCATAATCCACCTCACTACCTGAGCATCCAGACCACACATCCTTAGTTTAGCTGTGCAGATGCTGTGGGAGATTACAGAATCACAGAATCAACCAAGTTGGAAAAGACCTCAGAGATCATCATGTCCAACTTACTACCTTATACCTAATACCTTCTGACAACTAAACCATGTCTCCAAGCGCCACATCTAATCTTTTTTTGACCACCTCCAGGGACAGTGAGTCCACCACCTCCCTGGGCAGTGCATTCCAATGGCAAATTACTAAGTGCCTCATCCAGATCTTCCCCTACTCAAATTTGGATCTGATGCCCATGTACTTGGACCAGAGAACTGCTCATGGTAGACTAGTGCAGCTCTCCTGGAAGAACTCTCTCTTCTCTTTACTGTTCTTTGTAACTCATGCACATGTGCCTGTAGAAGAAAGGGTTTCCATCTCATACTCCTATTTTCTCCATACTCACACAGGAGAGACCACAGGTTTCACTGTGGCATGGACTCTTCCTGTTTAGCTACAGGAGAGTTCAACTCTGCCAGCTAAACCTATTGGCTCCTCTTCAGCCCAGCAGTGTCTTGGCTTCACACAGCCTGCTCTCAGAAACAAGTCCCCTCTCCCCTACACAGATGGATGAGAAAACCACCCCAAAAATCCCCCCTCGGGCTGAGATCAAGAGTTTGCTGAGATGGTAACGCTATACAATTACCTTATCAGAAGATGTGTGGGTATTTTTCGTTTATTGGACTTAATACTGGCTTATCAAAATCATGTTTGGGTTTGCCAATAATTTATCTAATATCCAAAAGTAGTGGAACATCCTCAAACTAGCCATATTAAGCATCTACCAATCCCTAAAAGTCATTAATTCCTATTCAAATATTATTCTTATATCCATTCTTTCTCAACAACAAAGGTTTCACAGTCTGCCCTTTTTCCACCCCATTTCCCTCCTTTTCCTTCAAATCCCAGAACACCTGAGCTCTGTTGGAGTCTCCTCCCACCCCAGGTGTGGCCACTTAGCCTTCCCTACTCACTCCCCTATTTAATCCCCACCAGGAAAGGCAGGCACCCTAAGCTGAGCCCATCTGGGCTGGAGGATCCTCCTCTCATCCCTGGTAAGTGACCATGGTGCACACTGGGTGATGGTGGTGGTGACAACAAAGGCCGGGGGGCCTGGTGGCCCCCCGGCTGTTAGGAACAGGATTGATGATTACTTTGATATCATCCATGGGTGCTGGCTGGGCTTCCTTACTGGGGCTGAGCTCCACTGTGTGGTATCCTGGCTGGTTGATTATGCTCTGTGCAATCACTAGCTTTGAAAAGAGAGTCAATAATATTAAATATAATCACCAAGATACATTTGAAGGGAAACTGTGCAACCATTTAGTTGGCAGCTCTAAAGGAAAGAGAACATCCAACAGCAGTCCTCTGAAAGATGTTTTTCATTATTACCTGCAGATTTTAAGCAAACAATTTTATTCTGGGCGGCCTGTTCCTGGAAATGGCCTCATAATTGCTAATGTTATCTTCTCCTACCAGTGTCTATTTAATCACCTCCTTGTTGTTACGTCAAATGCTTTACTGAAATCATGACAAACTACATCCACAGCTCTATCATCATCAGTCCACCTGGCTGTGTTCTCATAAAAGGCTATTGGGTTGGTCAAACATGTTTTTCCCTTGGTAAAACCATGTTGACTGCTCCTGATGACCCTATTGTCCTTGATATGCCTAAGGACAATGCCAAGGATAAATTGCTCCATCGCTTCTCCAGGGATGGAGGTGAGGCTGACTGGTTTATAGTTACCTGGGTCCTCCTTTTTACCCTTTTTGAAGATTGGAGTGATGTTTGCCTTCCTTCTAGTCCTCAGGCAATTCTCCTGTCTGCCATGACTTACCAGGAATAGTGGAGAGTGGTCTAGCAATGACCTCTACCAGCTCCTTCAGCATCTGCAGGTGCATGCCATCAGGACCCATGAATTTATGGATATCCAGATTGCTTAACTGTTCCTTAATCCAGTCCTCATCAATTAAGGACGACAACTCCTTTGCCATGCTCCTCTTGGGCCTCAGGCACCTGAGGACAGTATCCAGCAGTATAGATGGAGATGAAGAAGGCATTTAGTAATTCTGCCTTCTCTGTATCTTCTGTCACCAAGGCACCCACCTAATTCATCTGTGGGCCTATGCTGTCTCCAGTGTTAGCTTTTCCTGTGATGTATCTGAAAAAGCCCTTTCTGTTGTCCTTTACCTGCTTTGTAGTTTTGAGTTCCAACGAGGCCTTGGTCTTCCTAGTTGTCTCCCTACATCCTCTGACAACAGTCTTATACTCTTCTGAAGTGGCCAGCCCCTCCTTCCATGATCTGTAGACTCTCTTCTTCCACTGGAATTGACCCAGTAGGTCCTTACTTAACCATGCAGGTCTGCTGGCTCTCTTTCTTGATTTCCTACTTGTTGGGATGCTCTGATCTTAAGCTTGGAAGAAGTGGTCCTTGAATATTAGCCAACAATGATGGGCCCCTTTGCCTTCTAGTACCCCATCCTGTGAGATTTCCCCTAGGAATTGCTTGAAAATGCTGTAGTTGGCCCTGCTAAAATCTGAGGACATGATCCTGCTTGGTATTCTGTTCCTACCACACAAGATCCTGAACTCCACCATATTGTGATTGCTACAACCAAGGGTGCCCTCAACCTTCACTACTTCAACCATACCCTCTTTGTTAGTGAGTGTGAGGTCCAGTAACACTTGTCTCCTAGTTGGCTCATTCCCCATTTGCATCAAGAAGTTATCATCAATACACTGGAGGAACCTCCTGGAGTCTGGATGGCTGGCTGAGTAGGCCTTCCAGCAAATATCTGGATAGCTAAAATCCTCTGAGGACTACAGCCTGTGATTTTTGAGGCTGCTGTCAGCTGCCTGTAGAAGGCCTCATCAACTTCCTCATCCTGATCAGGTGGTCTGGAATAAACACCCACAACTGTGTCCAGAGAAAGGGCAACAAAGTTGGTGAGGGGTTTGGAACACAAGCCCTATGAGGAGAGGCTGAGGGAGCTGGGGTTGCTTAGCCTGGAGAGGAGGAGACTGAGGGGTGACCTTATTGCTCTCTAAAACTACCTGAAGGGAGGTTGTAGCCAGGCAGAGGTTGGTCTCTTCTCCCAGGCAGCCAGTACCAGAACAAGAGGACACAGTCTCAGGCTGCACCAGGGCAGGTTTAGACTGGATGTTAGGAAGAAGCTCTATATCGAGAGAGTGTGCCCATTGGAATGGTCTGCCCGTGGAGGTGGCTGAGTCACCTTCATTGGAGGTGTTCAAGAAGAGGCTTGATGGGGTGCTTGGTGCCACGGTTTAGTTTTTTTGTTTAGGTGGGTTGTATTGTATGTATTGTATTTAGGTGGGTTGGATTGGTTGATAGGTTGGACGTGATGATCATGAAGGTCTCTTCCAACCTGGTGTATTGTATTGTATCAGTCATGATAGCCTGCCCCTTAGTTCACACCCACAAACTCTCAAGTTGCCTCTCATCCACCCTTGAACTCAATACATGATAGTTGCTCCCTCATGTAAAGAGCATCTTGCTTTGTTGACCTGTCTTTCCTAAAAAGAACATAGCCATCCATGACCACATTCCAGTCATGTGAGCTGTCCCACCACGTCCCTGTAACTGCCACCAGATCATAACCCCTTGACCGCACATGGACTTCTAGCTCTTCCTGTTTGTTCTTCCTGCTGCTTCCATCACTGTATAGAAAGCACAGAGAAAAAGCTGAGCAACCTGGTTCTACTTTGTTGGGGTGGGAGACCTTTTGGTCTTCATTAATACTGGAACACTGCCTCACTGGCACAAACCAGCAGCAACCCCATCCCCCCTTTGATTCTAGTTTAGAGACCTATGAATGAGCCCTGCTAGTTCTTGTCCTACAATTCTTTTTACCCTGCAACATAAGCCTTTCCCATGTACTATCATCTATCCTGGTTTCCTGTAAAAACTCTTGTTTCCCTGTAGTGTACTGTAACTGAAATAAGATTTTTGGTTTAGTGGAGAACAAATCTAAAATTGTCATCTATTTTTTCCTTTTTTTTAATTAAAAAAATTAGTACTCTACTCTGTATTAAGATAAACTTTAATGCAATAAAAAATAATAGTAGAGCAAAAGTTCAAATTTCTGGTAGAAAAGTTAAAAATATTGACTTTGAGTGACTTGATCTAAGAGATCATTATTCTTTTGGTACTGAATAATGACAGCTTGTATGTAAATATATGTATGAATGACACAGTAATAATAGCAAAGTTTTCTGTTCCTCTATTACTAAAAGAGGAAGAAAGAGATATACAGGCTGTTGAGCTAATTAATTTTATTTTTTTAACTCTTGGTTTAAATTAATGTGTTAAGTAACTTCTCTATGAACGCATGTGTCTCAAATTATTTTTAGCAGGCATACTTTGTAAGCAATTCTACTATGAAGGACAAACTTAAAAGTCTCTCTGGCTCAAGAGCATAGTGAAGCTGTCTGTTACACTGACAGCACTATTATTTTCAATACTAATACATACTCCATTGTGTTACCAGTTTTACCTACTGGAAAGTTTTCTTCCTCTGAATAAAGCAGTGGTTTTACCTCTTGCCACTCCTGATTACTGTGAATAAACACACAGGAACACCTCAGGAGGTTAAGATGGAAAGCAATGCCACTGCACCACTGTGCTGCTTAAAGTATCTTTTTACCCATCTTTCTTTTTACTTCCTGACATTTACTCTTGTCTGTCAGCTAGAGCTCGTGCACTTTTGTTTGATTAAAATTTTATAAACTTATTTTTTCATTTGTTTCCTGTATATATTTCTTTCTTGATATAATTTTCAATCAAAAGCAAATAAGCAAGCTCCAGGGCACTGAAAATATATGCACAGTTGACCAAGACATTATGATTTGAATGATAAGAAACATTTTAGAAGTGAATGCTCTGCTCTTTACTTGTAATGGACTGACTTTTATAATAAAATTTCTGTACAGATTTTGGTGGTATTTAGAAAGTATTTTCAACTTGTAGTTACTTTCTTTCAGAGAGAAGCCACTATTCTTTGGAGGTACTGTCAGGTTATTGTGTCACCTTCATTTACATAAGGGAGTTCCTCACCCGCAGGATTTTTTTTTCTCTTTGATGTTTAACCTAGACATGTCTGATATAGCTCTAATGATTAAATAATTAAACTTGTAGGGGTTATGTAAATATTAATTTTGTGATTTAGATGTGGCATCCTCACATGGAAGGGGACAGTATGCCCTATATCAAAATGTGCGTTGGTTTTGAGGGCAATCCTGTGATGATCTGAATTTTATCATAAAGTGTTATAAAGCCTTCTGGTTTGGGAAAGGGAGGGAGTTTCTTCACATCTGATAGAATGGGATATTTATTACCCAAATATATTAAGTCAGTGTTTTGGAACTCTTTGCTGTCGAAAGATCAAAAGACATTGGTATATGCAAATTAATTCTGCAAGCATGTCTTTTCCAAAGACTGATCTCACTCGGAAATAGCTGAGTGTGTTTTAATCCTCCTGTCTATTGATATGATTCATTTAACCAAAAAACAGAAAAGCACAGAAAGTGTCAGTTGAATTCAGAGTGCTCCCATTAAGAATTCTTTTTTCCTCTGATTGCACAAGCTGTAAGAAAAAACTCAAAACACTTTGAATCCTTTGTATCTGTATTTTGGATTGGTGCAGTTCATGCACTTGTATGTATGCAGCAGCTTTTCCTTTTCCAAGTGCTGAAAAAAGCTTCTCCTAGGAAACTGATTCAAAACTGTATGCACTTGTAGTACAAATAATGCAGTCTAAATTAGGAGCTGCTGTAACCATAATAACTCTTTGCTACTTTCTGTATGCACACACAACCACACGCACATCCCCTGTCTCTCAATGTATATTTAAAGATACATAGAATTTGCAGGTGCATCACCAAATATGGATCTTTACTATTGTTTCTACATTGCAATTTGCCTTCTCGACACATGAAAATTAGTTCTGGATTACTTTATAATAGGCCTATAATATTCTATTCTCCTTGCCATGGGGAAAAAAACCAACAGCCTCTGCACATTATTCTGTCAAGTACAAAACTTTTTGTCTTAGAGGTTTTTAATACAGTAAAGGTAGCTTTGTTGTAAAGTAAAAATACCATCTACTCTCACATTAGTTTTCTTTGTTTTCAAAATAATAGAGAGAGATGTCATTGTAAATGGAAACCAAACATAAAACCATTAAGCAATATAAACAGAAAATATTAATTTGTCTGTTAAATGCATTAGCTTTATTTTGTACCTGATTAATATTAAACCAGTAATTCTTCTATTGTTGGGAGCCAAGCACATGGTATTAAGGATACACTTAAAAAATTTAATCAACCAAAGCACTCAAAATCCTCAATTTTTAAACTAATTAGACGTCATAGAACAAAATGTCAAAACCTATTTTATACTATGTGAAAAAGCACAATGCACAAATGCTTGCATGCCAATATCCATAGCTTCATTTGGTGAAGTACTAATTCAGTTATACTCGCTGCCTGTGTTCTCTCAGCCAGACAAGTGCATGATGAAATACGCCCTATGTTCTGGGCACTCCAATTATCCAGAAAAAGGAAACTTAACAGAAACTTAGCAAGTATGTTGCATCTCTTTTCTGCATTTCAACGAGACCAAGTGCAGGGTCCTGCATCTGGGTCAAGGCAATCCCAGGCACAAATACAGTTTGGGCAGTGACTGGCTGGAAAGCAGCACAGAGGAGAGGGACTTAGGGGTGGGGGGGTGGCTGGTGGACAAGAAGCTCAACATGAGCTCTCAATGTGCACTTGCACCCCAGAAGGCCAATCAGATCCTGGGCTGCATCAAGAGAAGTGTGGCCATCAAGGCAGGGGAGGTGATTCTCCCCCTCTACTCAGCTCTGGTGAGACCCCCACCTGGAGTACTGTATGCAGTTCTGGAGCCCCTATTACAAGAGGGATCTGGAGGTGCTGGAAGGTGTCCAGAGAAGGGCCACGAGGAGGAGCAGAGGGCTGGAGCACCTCTCCTATGAGGACAGACTGAGGGGAGTTGGGGCTGTTCAGTTTGGAGAAGTGAAGGCTCCAAGGTGACCTCATTGTGGCCTTCCAGTATCTGAAGGGGGCCTACAGGAAGACTGGGGAGGGACTTCTCAGGCTATCAGGGAGTGATAGGACTAGGGGGAATGGAATGAAGCTGGAGGTGGGGAAATTCAGGCTGGATGTGAGGAGGAAGTTCTTCACCATGAGGGTGGTGAAGCCCTGGAATGGCTTGTCCAGGGAGGTGGTTGGGGCCCTGTCCCTGGAGGTGTTTAAGCCCAGGCTGGATGAGGCTCTGGCCAGCCTGATCTAGTGTAGAGTGTCCCTGCCTATGGCAGGGGGGTTGGAACTAGCTCATCCTTGTGGTCCCTTCCCACCCTGACTGATACTATCATACCAGTCCCAGGAACAGATAGTGTACCTTCTGTGAACAGAGCCTAGTTCATACATTTTTTTTCTTCAGTTATGTCAGTGTGAAGTTAAGAAATGTACCATGTCACTGTTCTTATATCATGCAATATACTGCATAAAAATAAATAAAAGTTGATGGGTATTTGTTTGTTTAATTGTTTCTTTTTTAAGAGATGGTATATGCCATACAATGAACAAAATAAACAATGTTCCCATGATAAGGGAAGCTCAGCATAAGCAAAGACACTTCATTATATTTACATGTTAAATATTTCTGTGAGGTAACTATTGTGCATTTTTTATTTTTAATGCATCTGGAAATCAAACAAATTTTGCAAATAGATCTTTTTAATCTTTACAGATTTTTTGGACATAAATCAATTAAAATGTTTTACTAAATGTCTGTTTTATCCAGTTTAGAAACTAACAAGAAACTGCTTTTGGTCCAGTATTGCTACTTCTTTCACCCTGCACTTTATTCCTCCTCACCTTGCACCCTGCTTCAGCTAGAGCAGTAGGCTCAGCTCCATACCATTCAGCTCCTTCTCCCCCCTCTGGAGGCACTGCATGCAACTTAGATTCTCATCCTTTCAGGATTTTCACATTCAGTTTTGTTTTAATAACTGAGAACTCTGAGACAGTTCTTGCAGCTAAATCATGACATGGTTTAATCTCAAGCACTTTCTCCCAGTGGGATGAGGAGAAGAACCAGAAAAAAAGGCCAAATTCATGGGCTGAGATAAGAAAATCTGAATAACTAAAGCGAAATAAATTTAACAATAATAGTGATAAAAGCGACAACAATAATAACAGTAGCAATGAAAAGGTGTAAGGGAAAGAGGGATAATAAAAACCCAAGAAAAAAGTGATTTGCAATACACCTGCTCACCACCCTTTGACTGATGTTCAGCCAGTTCCCTATAAGTGATTTGCCTTCTCCGCCAGCTGCCACGAGTTTATATACTGAGCACAATGTCCTATGGTATGGAATATATTCATTAAGCTAGTTCGTATCAGCTGTCCTGGCCATGTTCCCTCCCAACTGCTTGTCCACCTCCTTGCTGGGTGAAATATCCTTAGTTTAATGTAATCATTACTTAACAACAACTAAAACATCGGCATGTTATGAACATTGTTTTCACACTAAATCTAAAAACTACAGCACTTGCTAGGAAGAAAATTAACCTTATCCCAGCTGAAACCAGGACAGCCTTTACTGTAAAAGAATCAATGGTGAATAGACATGGCAAAAAATCTGAACATTTTATAATGATTTTTTTGAAAAGGGAAATTAAAACTCACTGTTATACTGCATATCCTATAACTTTGAACATTTATAGGTTCATTAAATTTATTAAGTGACATTTCAACATATATATTGCATTTAAAAAGTTTAATTTATTAACTGCTGATGTAGTTGACTTCTTGAAAGAACAACACTTTCTCCCCCTCCCCACCTCACCCCACCTTTTCTTCTGAAAAGCATGATACTTGAAGTAACTACCTGAAAGCAATCTTAGTTTATTACATTTTATAAGATATCCCAAATTATAGACATTTTCTTAAACAAAAGGAGAAAGAAAAGTCTAAGCTACCTTAGAGCTCTCTGCAGTTAAATAGTTTCAAAGGGAAACTAATGGGAGTTTAGTTGTTGGTTCGTTGTTTTGGGTTTGGTTGGTTTGTGGGGGTATTTATTTTATTTTTTTAGCTTGTGTATTTGTGCACAACTTATTCAATTTTCTGATCAGAGGACTTTAATCATAGTCACAGTAAATAGAATGAGGTTTTTTGCTCAGTCTCACAGAATGAAATACTCATTACAAGTGTATGTACTGCTCTGTGTTAATGAAACCTTAGCTTTTAGTGAATGCTTCAGATGCCTGCAACAAGAGGTTTTGGTGAATAATATCTGCATAAAAGAGAATAGAACAAAGTGCTTTGAAACACTTTTCCATTTTGATAATGAAATGTTCACAAGTGGGTTAACTAAGTGTAGAAAAGTATGGCAAGCTAATCAGACTAAAAATATCTGAAATGAATTCATAGAATTGTCTTTAATTGCAGCATAATTCCTTGTACTTTCTTGAATAAAGGTAAATTTTACAATATTTTTCTCTGGTTAAAGATATTATTTTCTGATTTAGTTCATCTTAATTATTTCTCTGAAGAATTTCACTTCAGTTGATGTAAATTAGGTTTTCATCAAGTCTTTCTGAGTTTTATTCTACAGAAGGAAAACTAGAATGTACGTATATCCTGATAATATTTAATTATTTGCATGAAAGTAGTAATAGCTGATATGTATCTTTTATATCATATTATTTACACTTCTAAATAGGCAATGATATTTAACTTGCAAATCTGATACACAAAATCTCCTTATCTTTTAGATTATACCTGGAGGTAAGATAGAGCATATTGCTGCGGACATATTGGAATCTCAAAGCTACAGATTTTAGTATTCACTGAACAGATGTACACCAAGTACTTGACTGTGAAATATTTAGAAAGCTTTATTCACACCCAAAATTGAATACAGCAACTACTACCATTTCAACACTATGAATCAATCTCTTAAGCTGTTAATAGCTCTTTTGTTTACCCTCCAACCATCTGGAATATTTAGCAGGTTCAGACACTCAAAATGAGAAAGCAGCATGTTGAGGTGCTACCCTTCATTTCAGAGTGGCAGCTTTTATAACATAGCTATTAACCTGAATGTTCTTTATCTGTCATGGTATGGTCCCTCTAGAACATACAGAAATTATTCAGAAAATCCATCCTGTTCTCATTAGTTTTACATTAATAATATAAATAAATGTAACAACATTACATTTAGACAATTAAATTGTACATAACATTAAAGTTCTGAAAGTATATTGGAGTTGTTGCAGGGTGCTCCAAACCCACCTTCCCCCCACCTCCATCAGCGGAGATTTGACTGGAGGAAGATAAAGGCATGAAATTGTGACTACTTGACACAAACTGTAAAAAAATCAAGAGCTGAATGAATTTCACAAAATTTCTGATGCATTAGATAATAGAAACATGCCATGGACAGCATAACCTGATGTTCTGCTTATAACAGATGGCTGTCTAGCCAGAAGATCCGAATATGTCTTGTTCAAAATGAGACTTCTCTATATTTTTTCTGACAGTAGATTTTATTGGTTTGTTTTGAAATTACCTATATATTTCATGGTATATTCATGCATAAAACTAAAGCTTTACCAATTCTCCACAGATTCATTTCCTTGATATCTCAGTTTCTAGTAGTATATATTATGTTATTTCCAGCAACTTAGAATGGCTTCCCCTTCTACTTTTTAGTCCACAAGGGATAGCATATGAGCCTCCAAAAGACTGTGTGGGGAGGTCACTGCTTCTGTCTAATTCAAAACAGCAGCAATGGCAGAGCGATGCTGCAACGAATGTCCTTTTTTCTGTTTTTGTAAGCGTCGCAGAAGTCACTGTTTCCTTTTGCATGTTCTGTTTCATAAAAGGCAAATTCTGTAAGTTTATGCTGACAAGTTAAAACTTCCGTTTATGGAAGAAAGATATGGACATGCTGAAACATGTCCAAAGAAGGGCCAGGAGGATGATCAGAGGGCTGGAGCACCTGTTGTATGGAAACAGACTGGAACAGTTGGGGCTGTTCAATCTGGAGAGGAGAAGGCTCCGAGGAGATCTTATTGTGGCCTTCCAGTATCTGAAGGGGGCCTACAAGAAAGCTGGTGAGGGACTTTTTAGGGTGTTGGGTAGTGATAGGCCTACGGGGAATGGATCTAAGCTAAAGGAGCATAGATTTAGATTTTATGTCAGTAAGAAGTTCTTCATCATGAAAATGGTGAGATACTGTAACAGTTTGCCTAGGGAGATGGTAGAAGCCCAATCCCTGGAGGTTTTTAAGGCCAGGCTGGGTGGGGCTCTGAGCAACCTGATCTAGCATAAGGTGTTCCTGCCCACGGGAGGGGTTTGGACCTAGATGATTCTTGAGGTCCCTTCCCACCCTGACAATTCTATGACTCTGTGCAGGCTGGTCTGTGTTTTTATTCTGTTATTTTTCCTCTCTACTTTTTGTATGAATGGTGTGGGTAACTCTAGTCTTTCAGCAAATATATACTTTTCAGGAACAAACAATAAGTAATAGAGCTTCACTGTTTTGTTTTTGTAACTTTTGTCATCTTGAAATAGATGCATTAGGGGACTATTTTCTGTGTGTGTGTGTGATATGTCACTCTCTTTGATCTTTCAGCTGCTTTACCTGAAGTAAAAAATTGGTGTCTGTCTTACAATTGCTTTTCATGTATTATACCAAATGAAACAAAAATAACTATTCTGTCAGACACATTCCCAGAGGAGTATGGAAATTTTCAATATTTCAATTCCCTCCACAAACATCAAAATAGAACTTCTTTTGCTGTGGTTAAGAAGTGAACAATATTTTTATTCCAATAATGCTCTTGCACTATCTTCTGATCAAAATCAGCTATCATGATGAATAAGATAGAACACAGATACAATGTACCAAAGATGAATTTGCCCTAAAAATACAACTTAGCATTCTATTTATGCTGCTAAATTAGCACTCAAAAAAATTTTTTTTTAAATTTTTTTGTAAGCAGCTTGATTCTGTCAGCCAAATGTTTAAAAAGCCTAGTCTCTACACTGCATAAACATTCCTGATTTTAGAACCAATGTTTCCAGAAGAGGGGTTCTTCTGATACAATAGATATTTATATATGAGCTAATTCTCAGAGTCTCTTCTTTAATTCCTGGACAAAGGTAAAATTAATCTGCCCTACTAATGCCTATATTTCTCCACTGACAAAGGAGTTTAGATATCAAATATAGCTGTTCATATGCATACTGAATTATCTCAAGTTAAATAAGTTACCAGATTTTGTTCCTTTATAACTGTAACAGTTTTTTTAAAACTTTTAAATATTTGCACAACTTTCATATCTCCGTGCAAACATGGAATCAGTTAAACAGATTAGAGAAGTCTTATGTTAACTGAGAACTATACCGACATGGACCTTTTGCATGTATTGTTGGAATACTGAGCTGTGTTTCTTTCTCAGCATAGCTTGGGGCATGACAAGTCACTTTAGCATTCATCCAAAAGTACTAATAGGAAGACATGGATGAACTCATAGGATACTTCTCTGACTTACTCTGGAACTTGCTGAATTTGAAATTATTTGAGACCCAAAAGAAACAAAGCTATCATAAGAGGTCAATGTGGGAGACGTGTATGTGTATATCTATTTATACACATGTATGGTGCATATCAAGTAGAAAGCTAGACTGTATATAATGATTTCTTACACATCTTGGGGTGTTCAATCATTTTTAAAATCCATATATAGTTTTGCTATTCCTTATTTACCCCCACTGTTTCATCTTTCTTTTCCCTTTCTCTCTCCTCTTTTGATTTAGACAATTTACTAGTTTAGTGCACTTGTATAATTTTAATGTATATGGATAATTTGGTCAAATATTGTTTATGTAAGACAGATCTCCTTCAACTTTTGTTACCTTAGACTTAACTCTCATGTGATTTCTGTTGCAATTTTTCTGAATTTATTTATCTATTGCCTTGGGGACCAGTATTTTATATTTACTAATATTCCTTCTCCTTATGTCATAGAATAAATAGAATAGAATAAACCAGGTTGGAAGAGACCTTCAAGATCATTGCATCCAACCCATCATCCAACCCACCTAATCAACTAAACCATGCAGCCAAGCACCCCATCAAGTCTCCTCCTGAACACCTCCTGTCATGGTGACTCCACCACCTCCCTGGGCAGCCCATTCCAATGGGCAATCACTCTCTCTGTATAGAACTTTTTCCTAACCGCCAGCCTAAACCTCCCGTGGTGCAGCTTGAGACTGTGTCCTCTTGTTGTGGTACTGGTTGCCTGGGAGAAGAGACGGACCTCTGCCCATGGTGGTTCGATTGGGGATTATCTTCACAGTAGGAATAGTTACAGGTAGCTTGAGAACCGACTTTAGGAAAGATATAATACCCCACTAACAAAAGGAATTAATTTCCCGGGGACTTTAGGAATATATCAAATACTTAGAACACTATGTGCTGATTGTGGGAACTTCTCTTTTCGACCCTTTTGATTAGAGAATTCTCCTGAACTGCTACTACTGCTTAATCCACATGTGTTGAGGGAAAACTTGAAGGAAAGAGCTTGCTTGTTCTGCAAATGACCTTTTTTTCTTTTTTTAATGAAAACCAACCTAATTTTGTCAGACGTCACAATGGAGACCATTTCCAAAGCTCAGACAATAGACGTAAGTGCGAGGAACACTTAAAGATCCATCCTTTGCCCAGACATGCTCCAGCATGGGGCTTGTGTTTTACAGTGCTTGGCAGGTCACATGGTTTAGAGAAAGTGATCATGAGTCTGCTGCCCCACACCCCTGCGTGAAGGGAGTCGTCTCCCCCTGCTTCACTGTATCCCAGCTTCTCTGCTTCCCCTCATCCCAGCTTTGCAAGGTGGAGGGGTTTTGGATGTACTGCCACAACCATCCCAACTACAGTGTTAATTGCACTGATTTCTGGATGTCCCTTAATATCATATAAAATCTGCACCAAGTAATAGGACAGCATCTGCATTCATTTCCCAGGGTAAAAATCAACACTAAAATGATCAGAAGGTATGATTCAGCCTTTGCTCCTGCATTGTCTTTGGACTACACAGAAAGATGCAGCAATCATTTTCTTAGCATGTTTATTATCTTTTTATCTTTTCTGTTTTGGCATGTTGAAAAAGAATCAAAGCCTTCTCCGTGTATGGAAGAATACAATAGGTGGCCTTCTTCCAGTCCAACATAATATTGATGTCAATAATGCATGTGCAAAGCATGAAAAATCATGCAGTTGCAAAGCAAGATAAAGCAGTGTGGTATCTGACTTCAATATCAGGGAAATTCTCTGCTGCTTGTCCATTTCTTGAATTTGCTGCTGCTAAGAATTACTTTTCTTGCCTGTTTTGCTTGGGTAGTTAGTTTAAATATTTGCTAGATGTTATTTCAAAGTTCTTACCATATTTGTAGTTTTAAAAAAAAATAAAAATTGCTTATATTCTGACTGGATCCCAGCATTTCACACGGAAAGAAATAAAACTGCGTAACTGTGATTTGCTCTTACAAATGCAAATATAAACAAAAATAGATGCATATATTTAGATACATTTTGTATATATAATAAATTTTGTGCTTTACTTGAATTCAGTATTAAGTTAGGGTTTTTGTAATTTTCATAGTTTCATAGTTTCAGTCAGGTTTTGGAAGGGACCACAAGGATCAGCTAGTTCCAACCCCCCTGCCATAGGCAGGGACACTCTACACTAGATCAGGCTGGCCAGAGCCTCATCCAGCCTGGGCTTAAACACCTCCAGGGACAGGGCCCCAACCACCTCCCTGGATAACCCATTCCAGGGCTTCACCACTCTCATGGGGAAGAACATCCTCCTCACATCTAGCCTGAATCTCCCCATCTCCAGCTTCATTCCATTCCCCCTAGTCCTATCACTACCTGATAGCCTGAGAAGTCCCTCCCCCAGCCTTCCTGTAGGCCCCCTTCAGATACTGGAAGGCCACAATGAGGTAACCTTGGAGCCTTCACTTCTCCAGACTGAACAGCCCCAACTCCTTCAGTCTGTCCTCATAGGAGAGGTGCTCCAGCCCTCTGATCATCCTCGTGGCCCTTCTCTGGACACGTTCCAGCACCTCCAGATCCCTCTTGTAATAGGGGCTCCAGAATTTTTATACCTGATTTTCTCTATTGCAGTGCATGATGCCTTTAAACTACCTGTCATTCAGCATTTCATAGTACTTTTTTTGTTCTTTAAAAAATTAAGGCATTGTTTTAGTTAGTAAACTATATAAGAAAATATTTTGCAAAAGCCTTTCAGAAAAAAATGAGGTAGTGTCTGGGTAAAATTTTCTACTCTTTTTTTTTCTTTGCATTTAATATCTAATGTTTAAATTATATGATGTCAGGATTTGTGGCTTCAACATCTTTAAAAGTTAGTGTAAACACTAATCTGAATCAAGCAAATAATTCACAGAAATTACTAGTACGCAATCATTAACTATAAAAATCACCAATTTCCAGGCACTATAAAAATTTAAGCCCATACATATACATATGATATAGTTTTGATCAAATTGATTAGCCAGAAATTTGATAAAAATTATTTTTCTGAGCCAATTTGATCCAGGTTTGTTTGCCCGGTCGATGATAGGTTGATTACATACAATACAGAGGAACAAACTGGTAGCTTCTCAGAAGTGTGAAACAAGCAACAGTACTTTGCAAGATAGATCACCTCGGCTTGCAACAGAGTTAAGCAACAGGTAAACAGGTTGTAAACCTTGGAAATAACCAGGTATCTTAGCATAAGTTAGTCATAAACCACTGAGCTGTAAGGTTGGAGTGGATTTTGTTTTGGTTTTTTTCGTGTATGTTTTTTGTTGTGCTTGTGTGGGGTTTTTTTGATATTTTTTTTCCCTGCCTATTTTAGCCAATATAGAATAGAATAGACCAAGTTGGAAGAGACCGTCAAGATCATCGTGTCCAACCCATCATCCAACACCACCTAATCAACTAAACCATGCAAACAAGCACCCTATCAAGTCTCCTTCTGAACACCTCCAGTGATGGCGACTCCACCACCTCCCTGGGTAGTCCATTCCAATGGGCAATCACTCTCTCTGTATAGAACTTCCTCCTAACCTCCAGCCTAAACCTCCCCTGGCGCAGCCTGAGACTGTGTCCTTTTGTTCCGTTGCTGGTTGCCTGGGAGAAGAGACCAACCTCTGCCTGTCTACAACCTCCCTTCACTTGTTGGCTATATGGCTAATATGGTTACTAGCTGCATTGCTTGTTCAGGTGTTATTCTAGAATAGAAATATTTTGGTTTAGAACTGGCAATTCAGTTAATACCTTTGAAATAAACCATTGGGGAAAAAAACAGTTCCATTTCTTTTCTATATTACAAAGTCTTCTGCACTTAACATATTTCCCAATATATGTTAGTATGGATTAGGTTTATCACTACAAATCATCGGTGATGTCTTTTTTTAATAGTTTTCACACACTTTTGTGGAAATTTGACAGGAAACCTTTTAACAATAATAAAAGTATTTTAGAAATTACAATTATAAGCCTCTATAAAAGCATTTATTTTATTCTGGGTTTGGGGATATAGAAGATACGAATCCTTTATTATTCTAAAACTTTTGTCCTGAATACCCTTCCACATATCACTTTCTCCATCCAAGTAGTAATTAGGATAATGTGTTTTTTATTGATCTTTGCATAAGGCAAGCAAAGGAAGATATTTTTTTGTGAGCAGTTTACAGTAAATGCATTTTTGAAGTGTGTTCTCCATAATGACACCAGAATAAGAAATGAGTTTGCAGTGATACATAATTTTGCAATTTAAAATTAATCTGTTGTGAAAATTCTTGTAACTGTAATCTCAGTTTTTTTATGAGGAGTCAAGGAAAAGTTAACTATATTTCCTTTCAAATGGCAAGTTATTTTTCCACAGTGAAGGCATAAGAATGATAAATTTGAGTTAAAATGTGTGTTTGCTACTAGTTCTAAATACAGGAAGATAGAAAGTGGAAATTCATAACCTACTCTACAGGTCTTGCAATAAATAAAAAAAAATACCTTGTACTATTTTTATGGAATATTTGGAAAATAGTCTGATTTTATTACTCATTAAATTCTTGAATCATAAAGGAGGGATTTTATAATCCAATAAATAAGATTCAGAAAGAGAAGAAGCCATTTTGAAGGATAACTTATTATCAATGAATCCATTAGTCTCAGTAAGTAAAGAAGCTGGGTTTGGTATATAACGTTGGAAGTTCACAATAGATTTCAAGTCAGAATTTTAAAAAAATTAAGAGATCATAGAGTTTTAATTACCTCTTCAAGGTTTACAGCACTGCAGCATTAAGTAGTAAGAAGGAAGTACACTGATAGCTTTATTATGTACAATCTCCATATTACTAGGAGTGATCCTTTTTCTCAGGAAAACAAGTTCTGTAGTACTTTTACAGGGAGAACTTCAATAGTGTGTGCCAACACCACACATGCCACCAGAAAGCTCAGAAACACAACTGTCAAAGTTGTTGCCCTTTTCATGGGCGTTAATCCTTAACTAGGGTGCAGAAGATTCTCCTGTCAGCTGAAGAGCATCAGAGTCCACCTATAGAGTAATACTGTGTATGTATGGTCCAAAGTAATGAAGTACTTGGACAAACATTTTTTTCAAAGTAGCCAAGTGGGTAGTTATCATAAAGCATAAAGACATTAAACAAAGTCACAAGTTGGACCATTTCATCATCACAGGTATGCAAACCTCATTAGTGTCTGGAAACTCATCTCTTGGAACTAATACTGAAGTAAGAAAGAAAGTTCGTGTATCTAAGTAAATGAAGTCAAGTTACATGGGTGGTTTACTGTATTGTCATGTGCTTCATGAAGATCAACAAGAAGTTCAAAGACCTGAACCTGGGGAGAAGAAGCTGTGTATGACAATATATCATAGAATCATAGAAATATTAAGATTGGAAAAGACCTTCAAGATTGTCTAGTCCAACCATAACCCAACTGCCATGACTACTAAAACTATATCCTGAAGTGCCACATCTAGCCAACAGTGTGCCCAGGTGGCCAAGAAGGCCAATGGCATCCTGGCCTGTATTGGGAATAGTGTGGCCAGCAGGAGCAGGGAGGTCATTCTGCCCCTGTACTCTGCATTGGTTAGGCCACACCTTGAGTACTGTGTCCAGTTCTGGGCCCCTCAGTTTAAGAAGGACATCGAGATACTTGAACGTGTCCAGAAAAGGGCAACAAGGCTGGTGAGAGGCCTTGAGCACAAGCCCTATGAGGAGAGGCTGAGGGAGCTGGGATTGTTTAGCCTGGAGAAGAGAAGGATCAGAGGTGACCTCATTGCCCTCTACAACTACCTGAAAGGTGGTTGTAGACAGGAGGGGGTTGGTCTCTTCTCCCAGGCAACGAGCACCAGAACAAGGGGACACAGTCTCAAGCTGTGCCAGGGGAGGTTTAGACTCGAGGTGAGGAGGAAGTTCTTCACTGAGCGAGTCATTCGTCATTGGAATGGGCTGCCCAGGGAGGTGGTGGAGTCGCCGTCCCTGGAGGTGTTCAAGGGGAGATTGGACGTGGCACTTGGTGCCATGGTCTAGTTGTGAGGTCTGTTGGGACAGGTTGGACTTGATGATCCTTGGGGTCTCTTCCAACCTTGGTTATACTGTGATACTGTGATACTGTGATCTACATGCTTCTTGAACAACTCCAGGGATGGCTTCTCCACCATCTTCCTGGGCAGTCTGGTCTAGTGCATCACCACTCTTTCAGTAAAGGATTTTTTTCCTAGCATCCAATCTAAACTTCTGACAAAACTTAAACCCATTTCTCTCATCATGTTGCTAGTTACTTGGTAGAGGGGACCAACACCAGCCTGATTACAGCCTCCTTTCAGGTAGCTGTAGAAAGCAACAAGATCTCCCCTTAGCCTTCTCTTCTCCAGACTAAACAACCCCATTTCCCTCAAATGTTCATGCAACATGCCCTCCAAACCCCCCACCAGCATCATTGCTCTTCTTCATTGGACACAATCCAGGATCCTCTGGACAGTGACAGTGGGGCAACCTTCTCCCTCCCACAGCAGTGGAGGGGGGATGAACGTAGGCTCTCTGCTGGTCAGCAGGTTCTCTTAGAGGGCTTGGGCAGTTCTTTGGGGTTGGGTCCCTCCTGGAGATGCTGCTTGGAGTGGAGGAGGCATCATGGAGCAGCCCTGTGGCGTGATCATGGCTGCCAGGTTGGTCCCTGCCGGAGGCTTAGGACTTGCAGGGCTGGAACAAATCCCAGGGGAGCGGTCCTTTGGGGTCAACCTAGCAGCAGCAGGCTCTTCCAGCATCAACCCATGCTATGCTGGAGCCGGCAGAGCGGCTCCGGGTCAGGGCGAGGTGGTGTCCCCTTGTCTCACAGTGAGCTAGCGAGACTCCCTCAGGGGTCCCAGCTCTGAATCACAGGCATGAGTGGTGCTCTGAATCTCCCTGGAATATACAGGGCTGTGGGGAGGGCTCAAGAGGCAGTTCCTCGTTTCCCGCAAAGGGCAGGGTCACACATGCAGCGGAGTGCTGTTCCTGCTTTCTGAGCTAAGCGCAGAAATTCTGTGGCTCATTGTCTGCTGCTTATGGCTTGGACTGTCAAACTCTAGCTAATCCTGTCTCCCTGTCTGGGCTAAAGGCTTACCCTCGGGGGTCCAGCCTACCTTGAAGACATGGTAGGCTCTTCCTCTTCAGTGGGACTGGAAGTTACACACTGGCCATCTGGGGCTTCAGTGACAGACTCTCCTTTGAGAATTTCTCAGGTAAACTGATGCTCGGGGGCCCTTCCCTGGTGCTAGCTTCTTCTCCGTACTGCAGAGGCTGCTAGTATGCTTACAAGCGGAGTGAGAAGACTTACTAACAATAACACGTGGAGCTTAGCAACAAAAAATCAACAATCTTATAAGTTAGAACAAAGAGAGAGTGACTTGTTTACAAGTTGAGGTAATACTTATAAGTTTGTTGAGGCTGGATTTGGACAATGGTCAATCTCGTAAACACACAGCTTTAGCCTACAGAAAGAGTGAAGCTAGAATTATGGCCTGACTTGGCAGGATCACAAGCATCCCATGAGATGGGTTCATGTAGTTGTTTACACATCAGAAGGCAAGTGGGGTTGTTTTTGCCATCTGGCTGGCACCTGGGCCTTTGTCTCCCTCAGCTATGGGCTGAGTACCCACTCCGGAAAGGAGGGTGGAAGGGGGAATGTGGCCAAACATGTTTGGACAAGTTTTACGGAATTTGGGGCATAATTCTGGAACCATTTTAAGACCTGTACTCCCCAGTTTTGAATGTGTTGCCATGAAAGTTTAACTCTGTCCATGTTCTACATGGAAAATTGATGGGTTGGACTCAGAGAAGATGGTTCTACCAAGAGACCTGTTGTAAGATTCCCAAATAGAATCTTAGAATTATTTAGGTTGAAAGAGGCATTTAAGATTATCAAATCCAATCATAATACAATAATACAATAATACAATACAGTGCAATACAATACAATACAGTACAATACACCAGGTTGAAAGAGACCTTCAAGATCATCGCGTCCAACCCATCAACCAATCCAACCCACCTAAACAACTAAACCATGGCACCAAGCACCCCATCAAGTCTCCTCCTGAACACCTCCAATGAAGGTGACTCCACCACCTCCATGGGCAGCCAATTCCAGTAATCCTGCTTTAACTTCCCTGTTTTTCACTGGACCTAAAATAATTGCCCCCACTTAAGCATCTAATGCCATCTGAGATATCCTATTGTATCTTGCCCCCATCTGTAACTTTTTAGGTGTCTCTTAAGTCCTGTGTGATATCTACTTGGTTCAAGTATCTCAGGCACTGTAGCCTGTTTAAACTTATAATGAGTCCTTACGTTTAGGGAGTGTGTTGACAATTAATTGTACTTTGACAGACTAGTTTAGATTTGCTGTAGTTTTTGGTCAACACCAGAAATACCTGTAATTAGGTAAAATAACCTGCATTAAGAACATCTAAATGGTAAATATTAAACTATTAAGTCTCTTTCTGGAATCCTGTAACACCTAAATATCCCATTTTTCTGCACTTAAATATCACTCACAATGGTAGCAGTACCAACAGCAAATACAAAGGTAATTATCCCAGGTTTCAATTTGCCATGACCGTCCTGCAACAGTTTGTCAGCCCAGTCTTAGGGTATATAAAAGATTTTAAAAAGACTAAAAACATATTGATTGAAAGAGTATTCTCCTTGGTGGGGTATTTCATGCATCAAATACATGAAAACTTTTAATTACTTATGTACTAAAAAATAAAATGCATATCTCAGCATTTTATTGAATTAATTTTGAGTGTCAGACTATAAGAGACACTAAATGAGAGCTTATCATGTTGAAGTGATGAGACTTATTGACATGTTGTAAATTGTGATATTGACTGGTACCCAAATTTGGTAAGATGTTACTAGTCTCAAATCATTAAATGTCTCAATAACTCTGAACAAATATCAAAGAGCAGCAGTCCAGAGAATATTGCTTGTTGATCAAAGATGCATTTATTCAGCTTTTATTTGTTCAAATGTGAAACAAAACCACTTGTCTTTCTTCTAAAAGTAAATCAAGGCAATTATATATGAAGTCATAAGGAGTTGGCAAGATCTTTAATTCTAGATAGTGCTAAATACTAGAGATGGTTGCCTGTCTTCTGCTATGCATGAGAATCTAATTAATCTCTCAAAGAACATTTATGCTATTATCTGGTCATTAGCCATTTTAGTACTGTGGTGATAACTGTTTCTGCTTTTACCAGTTCTCATTTTTCCCCCCTCCTTTTCTATATTTCTACTTTTCCCCCTGCACAAGTAAGCAAGTTAAAATTCAAGTGCTTTCCCCAAACAATTTCTTTCTTGGTTTCATTCAGGCAATCCATGGAAGAACCACATCTTCCAGAAAAGTGAATCAAGACACTCATTGTGAAATGAGACTTGGAGATTCCTTCAAGAAGATCAGAAGTACAATCAGCCTTCCTTCTTCTGGGAATTTCCCCCTGGAAACTTGAGTAATATTCTTACAGGAAGAATCCCCTTTTATGATTGTTTCCTTTGTAGCTCATGTGCTCATGCAGCTGGAAATGAAGTGGATTTTCTATCCCATTTACTCACGTCCTCTCGATACCCTGTGGTATCTACCTCCTGGATTCTCTCTCTTGGGCAGGGAAGAACTTGTTTCTAATAGCTGAGTGTAAAGGTCTAAAGTCTCGATCCGGAGAGGGAAAGAGATTCAGGTTTTTAATGAATATTCCCGTGTTGTGAAATTAGAGGCACAAACGAGGCCAAAATATCAACAGCTAGACTATTTATTACATAAATACAGTGGATGGACATAAATAAAGTGGATAGATCAGAAGGGGAGAGAGAGAGAATAGAGAGAGAAGAGAGAAAAGGAAAGGAATTATATTACCACACCCCTCACCACCCCCCAAGACAGTTTGAGTCTGTGGAGGAAAGGTAAACGGTGCTGCAGGAGATGTTGGGTCTGTAGAGGAACGGTGCTGAGGCTTTGGCAGTAGAAGGGATGTGGTCCTCTGGGCAGCTTCTTCAGCTCCATGAGTTGCAGCAGGCGGAACTTAGGGCACGGAGAGAGGGTTTACAGAGTCCAGGATCCGTTGTGTTGGCCCCGTCATGTTTCCAGCGCGTGGTGCTGCATTTTGCTTCTCCTGTTTTCTTCTACGTTTTTCTTCTCCCTAAAAGCCAGTAGTTGCTCCAGTCTTTTATACAGTTTTTTAGTCCTCAGGCAAGTGTCCAGGCATTGTTCCCCAGGATATCGTTCTGGGAAATCATCCTTAGGTAAGTGTCCAGGTATCATTCCCCAGGAAATCTTTCTGAGTACTCAGGTGAGTTTGGGCAGCCGTCTGGATGGAAGGGGGGGAGGCCTCCACCTCCTCCTGCTCCATCTACCTACCCACACACTCATTACACATCAGGAAACAGGTGGTGATTCCATTGTCCTTTCCTGGGGTATCTGATGGCTGGAAATGATCTTGTCCTGAAGGCATGATGGCTGGGCCCTTGGTCCATTGTTGTAGGCCAGCTGCAGTTCAGTGAGCAATGTTATCTTTGCACCTTCCAAGAGTCCTTCCAGTGGCTCTGCCCAACGCACATCAGCTATTGTCTGGGCAAGCAGCAAGTGATTTTATCTTTGTTGAGTCACACCAGGAGAGACAAGCTTTAGACTCTCACACCACCCCGTCAATCAAAGATAAAAGCAAGAAAGAAAGAAAAGAAAAGAAGGAAAGAAGTTTTAAACCATTTTTACAATAGACATAAGTTTTGATTGCTAATGGCACAAATCTGTTGTATACCATCATTAGACACAAATTGCATATTGGACACATGTTGAATCACTGTATACAACAGGGACTTACACAAGGTGAAAAAGTACAATACTAACAAAATAGAACAAAATTAAAATAGATAATTCCACAAGTTGAAAGCATCCTTGTTCCTCCTGAAGCCAGGAGAACAAACCCATACCCCCCACCCCGTCAGTCCTTCAGTTTGGAATTGAAGTGAGAGCTTCCTTCCACATCTGAATGCATCTGCGGGGCTATGGAAAGTACAGTCCTTGAAGAGATGTCTTCTGTGATGCAAACTTGAGAGGTCTTCGATATTGTAACAAGACAAGTCCTTCTGACAGTACATCAGGTAATCTTCAGCATTAGAACTTAAATAAGAAACACAACCTCAAACATACAAAACTGGTATTTCCAGGTTCCCCACACACAGAGATGTTCTCTGAGCCACCCTCTCAGGTGATGTCTCTGAAAGAGTTGGATTAATTACTTTGAATGGGCCTGTAAGTACCGTTGATTGTTTCAGGTTCTCTCAAAGCCAATCTAAGCATAAACAAAAACTTTTACCCAAACCATGTACAATTTTTTTGGTGATCTCCTGAATCATGCTTCACCCCCCACTCACCACTGAGAAGTGAAGCCCTTAGTTGCCCTGGGGGCATACCCCTCCCCTCACCAAATGGTCCCACCAAGAGAGGAGCAGTGGCCTCAAACCTCTTTTTAGGCTCGGGCCAGCATTTCACAATGATTTCTAATTGCCTCGTGGATACCCCATCAACCACTTCTTTTGGAATACCTTTCTTCTGACCCACCCCCCACCAATATTGCCGGGTATTCAAGTGTTCCCTGCCCCTAGCCAGGTGCCTACTAGGAATACGGCGCAACTGGCCCTGGGGGCTTGGTGTGGTGAATCATTTTCACAGGCCTCAAGCCTCTAGTTTGAGGTTTTTTAATTTCCTCAGGGATACTATACTGCCTGGCATAGTCTAGTAACTCCCTTCCCACTTCTTCCCATGTCCATGGCTTCAAGTCAGGCTGGCTCCCTCCGGGTGTTGAATTTTCCCTTAGAGCAGCTTGCATCCTGGAAGAAAGTGGGGTAACAGCTATTTCTTTTTGGAGCTGGATACATCTTATTTTAAGCGAGTCAGGGAGACCCCTGATCAAAGGAGTCATTCTGTTTGCATCCACCAGGAGAGAAAGGGGGGATTCAAAATGATGTTTTAGTTCTCTTTCATATATCATTTGCAGGCATGCAGCCTTTTGCACATTCTCCATTATCTGATTCATCCCTCCCTGCAGAACTACAGGTTCCCCTCTCTCCTTTGGATCAAACCCCCCTGCCCAGTAGGCAGCTCGCTGGGTAAGGCTCCAGGGTCCACTTCTGTTTCTCGTGGTTAGAAAAACACTATCACCCCAATAGCCCATAGCTTCAGCTTCGGTTAACATAATCTGATCACCTCCAGTTTTTGAGACTCGCCATACATATTCCACCTCCGATTCCCCAGCAGAGCGTGCAAATTCTTTACGAATTTTGGCCAGCACAGTGTAGGAGAAAGGTGCATCTTTAGTCGTGATAGTGGGGGTAGTTTCCCCATCCTCATAGAAAATTTCGGTTTTAATGAGAGGTCTGACATGCACAGCAGCTTCCTTAGCTGCTGTCAATTCTGCCCGAGGGTACATAGGGGCAGACTCCAGGTCTTTCACACCCTGTTTGGAGTCCAAATACGAATTTTGCCTCCTCTCCTTTTCCAATTGAATTTTAAGATCTGCCACTACGTCTTTCAAAGTGGCAACATGACTTTGTAGTGACGAAACTAAGTCCTGCAAAGAGGAAATAGTTTTATTCTCCTGCTCATGCCATTCCTCTTTCTCCTTCACTGAAGCGGCTAAACAGGCACCTAAAACCGCACAAACAAAAGCTTTGCCTTTTCCGGCTTTGGCTCTTGCATCTTTCTGCAGGGCCACAATACGATCAGCCACACTCTGGAAGTTATTCCAGTTTTCACGGGCCCAGTCAAGTACCTGTACAGAGGGGCGGGCACCGTGAGCTTCTAAAAGGTTAAAAAGCCTCTCACTCCGAGCCATCTCTTTTGTTTCACAAAGCATTTCTTAATAGGGCACTAAGTTTCACGGGGAATTCAGATCAAAACACTGTTTGTACCAACAAAATATTCCCTGGAAAAACGTACACTTTTAAACGGCTTACTCCACAATATTCTTCTCCAGGAAAAATGCACAATAGATTTTTCAGGAGAGGTCACACACCAAAAACAACCAACCTGGGCTTCTCAAGAGAAAGTCACACTATTTCCCTGAGAGAACCCACACTTGCAAAAGCTTCTCAGCTTTTGTTCATCAAATTTTCCTTTACAACAGGACAAGAACCTTGTGTTTCTTAGGGAAGAGTTACTCTGCTACCCTTAGGGAACGCACACACTTCTCAACTTCTACTTCAATACTGGGCTTCTCGGGAGGCCGCACTTTCCCCGAGACAATACACACTTTACAAATATCACCAAAACTGGGTTTCCCAAAACAAGGTACTACTTTCCCTGATAGAATACACACTTTACAAATATCAAAACTGGGTTTCCAAAACTGGGTTTCCCAAAACAGGGTACTGAGAATTCTCGGAGAGGTCACACTATAAAATCAACATTTGTACCCAGTTAATCTTCCCCGGGAAAGCACACACATTTAAAGCAGGGTACAGAGGATTCTCGAGGAGGTCACACTATGAAATCAGCATTTGTACCCCAGATAATCGTCCCCGAGAAAGCACACACGTTTAAAGCTTTTGAGATCCCACACAGTCTCTCTGAAAACTTCCACTTCGTCCTTCTCCGGCCACTTCCCTCTCGGGAGAGTGAAAACGCGAATCTGGACTCCGCACTCACTTCGTACTCAGAGTACGTCTCTCACACACACACATTTTGGGGTTCTCAGAAATGCAATAGTCTTGCTGTGATACTTTCACTGCACGGGAATCCTGCCGACTACGCCAATTGTAAAGGTCTAAAGTCTCGATCCGGAGAGGGAAAGAGATTCAGGTTTTTAATGAATATTCCCGTGTTGTGAAATTAGAGGCACAAACGAGGCCAAAATATCAACAGCTAGACTATTTATTACATAAATACAGTGGATGGACATAAATAAAGTGGATAGATCAGAAGGGGAGAGAGAGAGAATAGAGAGAGAAGAGAGAAAAGGAAAGGAATTATATTACCACACCCCTCACCACCCCCCAAGACAGTTTGAGTCTGTGGAGGAAAGGTAAACGGTGCTGCAGGAGATGTTGGGTCTGTAGAGGAACGGTGCTGAGGCTTTGGCTGTAGAAGGGATGTGGTCCTCTGGGCAGCTTCTTCAGCTCCATGAGTTGCAGCAGGCGGAACTTAGGGCACGGAGAGAGGGTTTACAGAGTCCAGGATCCGTTGTGTTGGCCCCGTCATGTTTCCAGCGCGTGGTGCTGCATTTTGCTTCTCCTGTTTTCTTCTACGTTTTTCTTCTCCCTAAAAGCCAGTAGTTGCTCCAGTCTTTTATACAGTTTTTTAGTCCTCAGGCAAGTGTCCAGGCATTGTTCCCCAGGATATCGTTCTGGGAAATCATCCTTAGGTAAGTGTCCAGGTATCATTCCCCAGGAAATCTTTCTGAGTACTCAGGTGAGTTTGGGCAGCCGTCTGGATGGAAGGGGGGGAGGCCTCCACCTCCTCCTGCTCCATCTACCTACCCACACACTCATTACACATCAGGAAACAGGTGGTGATTCCATTGTCCTTTCCTGGGGTATCTGATGGCTGGAAATGATCTTGTCCTGAAGGCATGATGGCTGGGCCCTTGGTCCATTGTTGTAGGCCAGCTGCAGTTCAGTGAGCAATGTTATCTTTGCACCTTCCAAGAGTCCTTCCAGTGGCTCTGCCCAACGCACATCAGCTATTGTCTGGGCAAGCAGCAAGTGATTTTATCTTTGTTGAGTCACACCAGGAGAGACAAGCTTTAGACTCTCACACTGAGATACAGGACTGTAGAGTTGGGGAGTAGGACGTGTTGTCTTTAAATTAATGGAACTCCCAGGACAGTTCCTCCACAGCCAAATCCAGGCCTGTGTGGACAAAAACAGACTTCCCTTGTATTGCCAGATTTGGTCAACCAATTTGTCTGCCCTTTGTCCCTTGTTGCCTTTCCAGGACACTGCTACCAATGAGTTGTATGGTGGTGGTATACTTCGTAGGAACTTTCTCCACATGGGTAGTATGCATCAGACTTATCTGGGTAGGAGGGTGACTTCTTATCATTATAGATCACCTCTAGCACAGCTAATTGCCTCAAGTACTGGATACCTCTCTCCATGGTATTTCCATTTGCCCAAGTGACATGTTAATCTTTCTGAAAGGGTTACCTTTCCTTCACACCTGATAGAAGCTATCTCCAGAGAATACTCTAATGGAATTATTTTAAGCTATCATTATTATTCTTCAGGCCAATTGAATTAGATGGATTTACCATTATTAATAATGTAAACTCTGAGGAGTCCACCCCTCTTGAACTGTCTGAAACTTCAAGAAAATTCTGTTTACAACTAAATCTTAGTTTCAAACTGTAGCACCCATGGACTGGTTCATCTGGCTGTACTGGGTGCGGCCTCTCTCAACTTCTTGTAAATAAAATAAGCCCTATCCTAGCCAAATCAGGACAGTTTATACTGTACTCTGTCTCTGAGTTAGGGTTGTTTATATTCAGCAGTCATTAGTTTTCAATAAATAGCAAGGCTAACATTTTATTCTTCTGAACTTGCCCAACAACCAAGCCTTATGATTGTTTACATAATCAAACTTTTCAATCAATATCCATTGGTGTTATCTATTACATACTTAGATTATGTTGCAAGCTTGACTGAAAATTGCTCAATAGCATTTAGTTAAGAATTTTTTTCCTAAGATATATAAAATATTGAAAAATACTTTGTTTAGACAAGTATTTATCTGTGGGGTCTAATAAATTACTACATGTGTTCAAGAATACACTGTATGATTCTTACTGTATCCTGAGCCATTTATCCAAGGCTGCATAAAACGGGTGTCTTTCATTACCATGTTTTCAGTAATTTTAAAATATTTTTGTGAAATTTAGCATAGGAAAGAGAAAACAATAGAGAGTAAGATTCTATTTAGTTAGATGTTATTTAGTATTGGGATTCAATAAATGTATTTTTTACAGGATTCTGGAATAAATAATATCAGACTACTTCTGAATACTCTATGCAGCTGCTAACAAATAGCTACTTTTTTTTAAATTGAGATCTTAATTTCAGTCATAATCTTATATGTTTGATCATCCTGATTAACAAAAATAGTATGCTAATTAAAGACAACAAATACTTCACCATCTATAATTGTTTATTATGAGTAACAATAACATTTTCACCCTGCTATTAACCTTCAAGAAGAAAGACAAAATGTAACAGCATGTTTGTCTCTAAAAGTTCCTAAAAAACAGTTGCATTAGATTAAAATCAAGTTCTAAACCCTTATTTAATAATAGCAACATGCAATTAAGAAAACCACTTATAATTATTGTAAATCAAATTAAATTAAATTCCAGAATTTAGTGGAAAAAGTTAAATCAGTATCAGATATTTTCTTTATATTACTGAAAAAGCAGTTATACCATCATAGACGTTTATTTAAATATATATATTTGATACCTTTGTGTTTTTCTCATGCAAAAGGTAAATTAACATTATTCCTATGATTAAGCAGTAAAATAAAATGTCTACATTTTCAAGGTGATTCATAATATGTTTATAGAGGAGAAATACAAAACATGAACAGGAAGGACAATATTTTGATGGCATTTTTCTTTAAATTTTTCGGCCTGCATTTTATTTTTATTAACTAAATATCTTTATAGTTTGAAATCCCATAAGTGAATTCAAGGAATTAAGAGGAAATTTAAAGAGTTTGAATCAATTACTTTGAAATTAATTGAATGACTCAAAAAATGACTCATAGATCCTGGCCATTGTACTTCATCCATGGGGAGGCAAATCCTCCTTGGAGTCCTGCTCCTTAGTATTTCTTAGCAGTACTACTGTATGCTGTGCACATTGTAGTCACATGTGCTATTATATTTTAGTTGTCTATGTACCTCATTAAGCTATTCCTTTCTCGTATTACTGACTTTTTACAATACAATATAATACAATACACCACCAGGTTGGAAGAGACCTTCAAGATCATCGCGTCAAACCCATCAACCAATCCAACCCACCAACCAATCCAACCCACCTAAATCAAATCAAATCCAATCCAATCCAATCCAATCCAATCCAATCCAATCCAATCCAATCCAACCCACCTAAACAACTAAACGATGGCACCAAGCACCCCATCAAACCTCTTCTTAAACACCTCCAATGAAGGTGACTCCACCACCTCCACGGGCAGCTGATTCCAATGGGCAATCACTCTCTCTGTATAGAACTTCTTCCTAACATCCAGCCTAAACCTCCCCCGGCGCAGCCTGAGACTGTGTCCTCTTGTTCTGGTACTGGCTGCCTGGGAGCAGAGACCAACCTCTGCCTAGCTACAACCTCCCTTCAGGGAGTTGTAGAGAGCAATAAGGTCACCCCTCCTCTCTGTGTGAACATAACCTCTGCTATTATATGCTATGTAGAGTGTCCTGTCTCTACCTCCTCCTTTTAATTCATAAAAAGAATTTCTACAAGCACACAACATAGTATGTTTATTTTAGGCAATTAGATTTACAGTGTGAAAAAGGTTTAATCTTCTAAATTATTTTCTCTAAATAATTTGCATGAAAGTATGAGAGACGATTCAATGATGAAAAAAATCTTTGGACACTGGAAAGTATGTTTTAGGGATAGGATCATATCTCAAGAAAGTGACAAAAATTAAATCAATGAAGACAAAAGAAAAATATTATATCTAATATGAAGGTGTAAATGTAATAGAAAATACATTGGCCAAAAGATTTTACATTTATGGATGCTAGTATACTTTAAATTGAAAGAGTCAAGAATGTGATGTCAATGCAAACCAGAAGATATAATCTTATTTTAACAACAACAATAAAAATATAAAATATCAAGCTTAATAGTGAAATATTTGCATGAGATTGATATATATTTAGCTGCAAGACTAAATGTAATGTCATTGTAAATATCTAAGTATATGGAGTCCCAAGGAGAACCAAAAGCATCGTTAGAGATTTAGACAGCCACATTCATGATGAATCATTGATGGAATTTTTCTTGTTGAGCAGGAGACTAAATGGAGAAAAAATAACAAAAAAGGCAAAAACAATGAGGTGAAAAGGTAGCAACTTTATAAAAAAAGTAAACTGCTAAAGGGAAAAGTTATAAAATATTCTTGTGCACTGAGATGACACAGAAGATATTTTAGCTTGACAGAGATTAAAATTTGATATTAAAGAAAGATGAACAAAATGTTCTGATGAATTCTTAAGCATGACAGCAGAATACCTAAGGAGCTTGCAAAATCTCACTGTTTTAAGATTGTTAAGAATAAGTTAAACAGATACAGGCATGATCTACAATTATCTTTATATCCTCTCACAAGGAGTGTACTATTAGTTTCTCTGTAAACTTTTTAACACTGTTTTTGGTTGGTTTTGGTTGTGTTTTTTTGTAATACAAATAATTAAAATGGAATTTGATAATAGCTTTATTGTTATAAAATAATTTGAATATACAGGAAAGAGGGAAATGTCTTATTGCTTTTTCCCTTGAAAATCTTCCATTTGTAAATTATAAGAAGAATGGTTCTGGATGAATGTCATAACCATCTGGCTACAGTTAACTTTTTTTCTTTCCTTCTTTTGGGTTAAAAACACTTGAGGTATTGTTTTGGTATTGGCACATAATTTGCACAGATACAGAGAGAGTGATTGCCCATTGGAATGGTCTGCCCAGGGAGGTGGTGTAGTCACCATCATTGGAGGTGTTCAGGAGGAGACTTGATGGGGTGCTTGGTGCCGTGGTTTAGTTGTTTAGGTGGGTTGGATTGGTTGATGGGTTGGACATGATGATCTTGAAGGTCTCTTCCAACCTGGTCTATTCTATTCTATTCTATTCTATTCTATTCTATTCTATTCTATTCTATTCTATTCTATTCTATTCTACATTGGTTGGTAGCTCAATCATTCTTTGATTAAGAAGACTTTGTAGGTTTTAATTCTGTCAACATAGAAAGACTGTGATAGGCCATCAAGAATGCACTCAGATTCCTAAACCTAGAACAAGTCATCATGAGGATATGTGAGATTCATTCTTCTGGCTACATTTAGAAGACAGTTTCTGTCAGTTCATATTTGTGGATTCTAGTTGATAAAGTGTTCTCTGAAACTGTCCACTGGGACAGAGAAGCAACATATCTGAACATGGTACTTAAGGTTTGAGCTAGTGACTAGCACGAACAGACATATTGAAACAGCCTCCCAAAAGATAAATATTTAAGACTATCAAAATTACAGAAATGGATCAATTTTTGATCAGTATTTTTGACTTGTTAGTGAGACTTCTCTGAGATACATATCTTAACCTTCCTTTGTAGGGAAACAGAAATTAACTGATGTATCTGGAACAATTTTCTCCTCTCTCTGCAAGGATATAGATATAATAGATATAATAGATATGCAGGCTAAGATCTGAGGAATATCTTAGGTCATCTCAAGCAATATAAAAACCTATAGTGAAGTACCTGAATCCTACTTTTTGTATATTCTCTGTGATGGGTTGAATAGGACACTGTGTAAGACTGAGTCTTTGTGACAGACACATGGGAATATGTCTAAATCTGGGTAAGTAATCTACTGAAGTATACCAAAGTGTTTAAACATTTTCATGAGTGTCAAATTT
This sequence comes from Colaptes auratus, assembly GCA_015227895.2. Classification (NCBI taxonomy): domain Eukaryota; kingdom Metazoa; phylum Chordata; class Aves; order Piciformes; family Picidae; genus Colaptes; species Colaptes auratus. Next base: position 83,663,190 of record CM037631.1, on the reverse strand, counting down.
ATGACACAATACCTCTGAGACACCAGTGGAAGACTGGTGAAGTAGCAGGTTGAAGCCAGCTGGGTTTGTACAAGGAAATCTCAAGGTGATGGAGTCATTTTTATTTAGAAAACTGAACTAGGTCATGTCTTTTAAGCCTACATTTTCTCTTTTTCCTCCTAATGTTGTGTGATTTAAAATATTTTTATGACATGAAGGACATTTCAATCTTTCTCTTCTGCTCTTTCAAACCTTCACCTAAAACAAATAATTGCATTCAACACTTACACAATGTTTGCATTTTTAATATACTCTTGGCATCATAATTGTTCATTTTTAAATTACCATCATTGTGACAAGGGTTCTGAGCGAAATAGGAGCCCAAGATACAGTAAAAGTATAACAAAAAATTACTCTTAAAGTTGCACATTGAAATTGTGACTGGTTGTGCTGAATACACATATAACAGATTTGTTGTTAGCTTTTATGTAATGCAGTACCTTTCATAACAAATTAGTTGTGGTGATCTCTTTCCTTCCCCCTCCTCCCCCCCCTCCCACCCATTAGAATAACAACTGCTGTTAAGATTAAGCTGGTTTGATCCTAAGAATTTTGAAAGGATAATTTTAAGGTCAATCTGACCAAGACTAATTGCACGAAGTTCAACAAGGCCAAGAGCCAGGCCTTCCACCTGGGTCACAACAACCCCATGGTAAGCAACAGACTTGTGGATGTGTGGTTGGAAAGCTACAGCTTGGAGAGGTGTTGAACATGAGTCAGTAGTGTGCCCAGGTGGCCAAGAAAGCATATGGCATCCTGGCTTGTATTAGAAACACTGTGGCCAGGAGGAACAGGCAGGTGATCACCTCTCTGTACTCAGCACTGATGAAGCCACACCTTGAGTATTGTGTTTCACATACACTTTTAAACTTCCCTGGATGCTTGGACTATAACACAAGATTTAGTCATCTTAAATGTCACCTTATTCATTAATAGTTAATCTTCTGCAGAGATCAAAAAATCCTGGAATACAATGCACAGTACTTCCAACCTTGAAAAACTTCAGTAGAAGTATAAATACTAAAGAAACCACAAAAAAATAATGACAAAAATGATTGATAGCAGACTTCTGTACAAGGAGAAGCTAAGCAAACAAAAAAAGTACACTTGAACCTGGAAAAGAAATTATTGGCAGGGGATAACAAAGAAACATGAGAAATAGGAAACAATTGTTCACCTTTTTAATGGAAGGTCTGATTCAATGAACTAGTATAGATATTTCAAGATGAAAAACAAAACAGATTCTTTAGGCAATATACAATTAAGTTATGAAAGTCCTTGCAGAAGTTGTTACACCAGTTAAAAACCCAATACAAAACAAAACCAAAACCAAGCAAACAAACAACAACCCAAACAAGCAAAAACCCACCAGAAACAACTCATGGAAGTAAAATGCACCTAAACTTATGGATTTCGGAGCCCACCATAACTAATCCTGGATGTAGCTGTTTATGGGCTATTAATGAGAGCCATGACTGTAAAACATAATAAAATCTTTTGGAATTCTCTAGCCAAATCAACCTCAATTAAAAATAAAAGTAAATATACTTTACAACTGAATCTTTATGCTAGATTTAGTATACTACCTATATGAAAAAGAATAGAAAAATTCCTTCAGTCAAATTAAGGTTCACAGTTTTACAACTCTATGCACTGTGATCTTATGTGTACAGAGTTAAGGAACAGCAGTGGAATTTGAATCAATCATTTTATAAGCTTCAATTACTAGATTATCAAGGACAGAAACAATTCTTTTAATTATGATTTTCTGTTATTTCCCGAGATGCATCAACAATTTTGCTGAGCTTCTTGGATTTGAAAGCTATAACCTCATTGTCCTTATATTATTCTGCACTTTGGAGCTTACTGCATTGTCTGCAAAAGAGAAAACAGGAAGTGATCAGTAAATTCCATTTTTAATGTAACACAACATAAGATATTATTTTGGCACGTCTTAGAAGCTAAATGATTTTTGGAAAATAAAAATGTTGGAATTTATGGGGCATAAACTTCATTTGGTATGGCTGTTATAAATCACTGGACAGGAAACCAGAACATACTTAAGATGATGCTTTACCACTGAGCACTTATATCCATCAAAGAATCTGTGGCTCAAATAGGATTTAAGGTGTCTTTTATTTACAGGTGATGATAGTGACAAACAAACCTTCACTTACTGTGCTGTGCAAGCTTGGCAGCAAAATTTAAAGATGTAATAAAACAGGATATCAGCTCAATAAATGTAGACATCTGGTGGTGCTTTCTCATAAAAGGAGTTCAACAGGATATTTTAAAAAAATCCTCCACATTATCAATAATTTATTTTTGAGTTTACAAGAATGAAATATATATGAAGTGGTTAATTCTGTGGTGAAGAGTTAAAAGGTGACAGATGCATGCTGAGTGAATGACTGCAATATCTGTAGTCTGTTGTGTGTTGTTTGGTCTAGTTTGACTCCAGAACATGAACTCATAAAGTGTTTTTAATAAGAAATTATTCTAGATGTTTATGATTCTGTTTTTTCAAATTGTTTATTTTGTCAAGATGTCAAAATCAGCCAGGCTTTTTGTTTGTTTGGTTTGTTGTTTTTTATTTTTTTCAGTTAACTTAGACTGGTGTTTACTCTGCAAATAGCCTGAGAGACACACATAGGAGTAGTCAAAGAGAATAACTTCCAAAATCTGACCTTTAATAGAAACTGTTTCAACTATTCGTGGTTGTCGCAACTTCATTCCTTACACAGGAAGGCAGTGAACTGTCATTTTGTAAGCAGAACAAACCTTTTTGTTTTTTTCTTTTTTTTTTTTTTTAATTACTTTAATAGTCTACTTTAGATGATACAGATGCATGACACAGGTCTTTCCAAAGTGCTGGAATATGACCACCTTTACTTCTAAGGATTCTTCTTGTAATTGCTTTTCCCTAGTGCAATTCCAGGGTTATTCCAGGGATTGGAGCACTCCTGGGACCACATATGAAAGGCAGGTCATAGCAAATCTTGCCTTGGAGACAAGACAGTACATAAGAGATAGAGGTGTCCCACTCTGTGGACAGCAAGGGAGGTGGATCTTTGTAATCCCATTGGGTGGGCTAACTTCACTCACCAGGACCACAGGAGGATGTAGAGGTAGAAAAAGCAAGAAGGAAGAATAACATTGTAGGTAATCAAGATCTTTGATGACAGGTCTGAGGATTTTCAACTGTATTTTATTTCATGCAGTCACTGCTTGATAAACTACAGGAATTAATCTTACAAATACAAAAAACAAAGAGTTGTTTGTTGGGGGTTTTTTGAGGGGAGGAGGAGACTCAGGCATACAAGTTTAAAATATTAAACTTGGAATATCATTTACTAAGAGAAAGGAAGCAAAAGGAAATATAATATGAGAACTGACTAGTATTCATTAAGAGTAGAAACTAGTTACTGACACCACTGCACTGAAATATATGTAAATTACCCCAAAATTTTATGTTCTTGCTCAGCTTGCAATTTATTCTTAGCTATTTTTAAGTTATGACAGCGAAGACAAGCTACTAATCCATTTTTCAATGAAAATCATGATAAATAATGGAAGTTGAGATATTCAAATTCATGAATATGTAGAAAGCCACTCCAACACACAGATAGCTGTAGCTGAAAGGACAACAATTTTTTACCAAAACTGTAGTACAGAAAGATATAACTAGAAAAATTTTAACTTACAAAACCTGTAATTAGGGCTTGCTTGTAGTTGCAAAACCAAATCTTCAAGGGTACCAAAGATATCCCTTCAAACGTAACTGAAAGGATCTTTGCATAATTCTCTATTAAAGTTTCTTCTGCTTATTAAATTGTCACATTATAATAAAAAAACCTTCAAGAGGAACATTATAATTAATACTCATCAAAATTAAAAGTGTTAATGCATTCTCCTAGAAGGGTATTTCTAAATGTTCATGCTGAAGGTGGTGGATAAAGAGGAAATAAAGTGTCATCAACTTACTTCAGTTTGTCTGTCTCAGGGCCCCACCATCAACCCTATGAAAAGTACTCTTATAATTTGAGTGGAAGAATTGAACTTGATTTTGCAAAATGCAATGTTAGAAAAAGATTTGAAATTTAGAAATCACACACTTGCATTAAGAAAATTTGCGTCATATGTAGTCCTTAATTAATATTTAGGAAATCACACCTGGAAGGGCTATGTATATTATTAAAATAGGAATCCACTCCCCATCCTTGAGTGTCCAAGTTGTAAATAGTTAGCATGGACTGTAATGGAGATTTGGCTTCTGCAGGGATCACTTGTTCTCTGATAATTCTTGATCTTTTTATTTTTCTTTTTTGTTTCCCTTTCATAAATATCACAAACCTATGTATCTATATCTAAAACTGATTGCTTTTAATTGTTTAGTTGTTTAGTTGTTTAAGTCTTTTAGTTGTTTAGGTGGGTTGTATTGTATTGTATTGTATTGTATTGTATTTAGGTGGGTTGGATTGGTTGATAGGTTGGACGCGATGATCTTGAAGGTCTCTTCCAACCTGGTGTATTGTATTGTATTGTATTGTATTGACTATGGAAATACTCAGACCATACCTACATTGTGTCAAAGAGGATATTAAAACTTTGTATATCTAATTCAAGTATGGCATATACCTTTTTCATAAAGGTATATGCCATACTTGGCATATATAAGGTAGCTAACCTAAAATAAATTAATGACTCCCTAGACTCTGTTAGCGTTCAATCAAGAGAAAGAAAAAAATAGAAAAAGAAAAAGTAATTTGATTACTCTCTTAAGATAATACACTGCCTTTATTGACTACAACAGCTGCCAAAGGACTTTTTCAAACCTCATTTATTGTCAATTTGAGCATCTCAATTAATTGTCTTCCATTACATGGGATGAATCAAGTCCCTGACATCTGTCATGTTTAACTACTAAAATAGATTCAAAATTCTGAGTTTAGTCTTGAGGTATTTAAATGAATAAAATATTTTTTTTTTTCCTATCATCTAGTACAGTCAGTGCTAATAAGTAAAGTCATTGCATCTGAGAATATTAACGTTGGGGTACAAGTACAGAATAAATTAAAACCAGATAAATCCACATAAAATTAATACATAAAGAAAACTTCAATTATATGAAATGAAAAACTGAAAATAAATGTAAAATCTTCTGTTTGTTTGAAGACAAAGACTTTAACTTTTGCTAGGAGATTTTAAAACCTGTACTTTATGAAATTAGTAAAATAAAAAAATCAAAAGGCATTTTACATAAAAAAAAATATAAATAAGAAGTGTATCCTGTAAACTCTCAAAGTTTTGCTGTATTATTGTTCCTGCCCATTTAAGACAAAAGAAATGTCAAACCTCCAACTTGGCTAAAACAGATTTATTTTTTCCCCCTACTTGTGACTACAAAATATTTAATATTGAATTGTCAGTGTTTTCTTGTTAACATTAATAACTATGACAAGAAAATTTTCAGTCAGAAAATTCATAATTAAGCATGAAAATATACTAGTATTCATATGTTGTTCAGATTAGCTACAATTTTTTTCCCCTCATTTTGCATGGTTTACTTAAAGAGGTGAAAGACATTTGCAGTTTCCTGGATTCAGGATGCAGATCCAGGTCTTGTGTAGCCCTACAGAATTATTTTAATGGAATACTATTGGAATTTGGAAAACTGCTTTCCTTTATAACCAAAACTTGTCACTTATGTAGATCCTATTTATATATATATATATATATATATACACACACACTTTCTGCCTTCCTAATCAGTAAGAAGGGTTAGTTTGCAACTCTCCTGGTGCTTGAATAAGTCCTAAAGTGACTGTAAGGCAGGTGAAGCTGCTAGCTGAAATTTCTAAATGAGGTTTTTCACCCCGTGACCTTTACTTTCTACACAAACACAACTTACTAGTAGTATCTTCTAATACTTTTGTAGCTAGGTTTAAAGCACAGCATAATACTGATTCTTAGTGAACAAGTGAAACTAAACACGACTCTTTGGAGACAATAATAAATGTAGACATACCTGATCCAAATTCTGTTTGTCAGGATTGTGATGATAGGAGCAAAGATAAATAAAGATGTTTTCTCTTTAATGGATGGGGCCTAAAGCATTCAGATAGAAGAGAATACATGGTTTTGATGGTCTAGTTAGTATGTAGCCTTTATAGTTTCTCTCCAATTTTAATGGAACATAACTTTATTTACTCATTTATTTTTACCAGATTAGCAAGACATTTTTGCTAATTGTTTGGAGGACTCTCAGAAATATTAAGCCTCATGTGAAATACCCATGGCACTATAAAAGAATCATGGGGATTCTCCAGTCACAAGGTAGAGACCAAGTCAGGTTTATCCTGTCAGAAGCACATCCTAGAACAGATGTGCTGTGGAGAAGCCATTTGGAGGGATCTGAAACAAAGTTGAAGATTGAACTAATGTTTAATCAAGGTAGCCTGTCAAAGGTCTGTTGTTTCAACTCACTCCAGGCCCTCATGTTTGTTAGAATGAACATACTCAAAATACAACTGTTGGTGATATTTTGTATCTACATTTTATACTCTTTATTTACTACATTATTTTGAAGAGCTAGCTATTCTATTATGCATGCTTTAAGTCAGCTAGAAAACCAAATAATTTACAATGTGTTATATAAAATAAAAAGCTTAAGACATTAATGGTAACAGTTAAAATTAATTAAGAACAATTAGAAAGAATATTTTATAAGATACAAAGAAAACTGAAAAGTGGATTATGATAGTGGTGGATTGAAAATTCCCCCCAACATAAAATTGTCATACCAGCTCAGTTGGAAAGAAAATTAAGCTGTATTCACAAATAAAACTACAATCTAGAGATATGGAATGCAGTGAATATATACAAAATATAAAATATTTACATATATATACAATTTACAATGCAAGAACCCCCTTGGACAAAACCAGGGGGCTACCAACAGCTTCCCCCTTCCTACTCCCTTCCCTCCCCCCTGTACACGGGACAAGGAGCAGAGAGTTAATTGTTAGTAATTAGCCACCACAATGTAATGCAGTTAAAGTCAGCAAAGCCAGCAGAAGCCAGAAGCTAGTATCTGCTTGAGTGAAGAAGCCAAAAAGAGAGAAAGTTAGTGTATACAACTAACTCTATGTTGTATATCTGCCCAATAGGATTATTTAGACTTTTTTTTCCTTTTTCCATTCAATGGTGATTTATTTACATTCTATCACTTTCTGCTCAGAATCTGTGGAAAATTTTCCAGGCACAGACTGAAACTACCACAGTGATGTAGCATAGACTGGGGAAAAAACCTCATCAAATTATTTACTCTAATCTTTTAAACATGTTACCTTAAACCCAGTTTCACAAGCTGTCTAGGTTCAAATGACAGACACTTATTTTGTTTCTGATAATAGTATAATAGTTCTCATCTGCTATGACTGAGAGAATCTTCTCTTGAACATGTAAATCACGTGGTGATGTGGTGATTACATTAAGAACAGCGAAATGTCTGAACAAAGATTATCCTGAACCATCCGCCTCTTGTGCCATCTCTGCCTTCCAATACAGAAGCTGCCCAAAGGGTGTGATGGACAGTAGATGGCAAAGAGAGGGGGAGGCTACTCAGTGATGACCCCTGCAGACACATGGAAGACCCCTATGGAAATACGTATTGTGGGTGTAAGCTATGTGGAGCTACAGAGAATCAACCAGAAACATACTAAAAGCCCTGGGCCATGCCAGCTTTCTGGGGGGAATGTCACCAGGAACATTTGAAGCTGGAAGCAGTAGCCCAGGAATGTCTCTCTCCCCCACTCCACCACCAAAGGAAGAACTGTGGGGTAGTAATTATGTCTCCTGCTCTCTCTTTCTCCATTTTCCCTCTCCCTCTCCTTTTTCTTTCTTTCTTTCTTTCTTTGTTTTGTTTTGTTTGCTCCATTGTCTCTCTATTTAATTAATAATCTTGTCTTGATATATGACCTTGTTTGTGTCTTAATTTCACTCACAGGAAATTCCAAAAAAGAACCACATCTCCTTCCCAACCTTTGGATAGCTGAACATCAGAGTCATAGAGTGTGCATCCAAATCAGGTTGGACTGGGCTCTGAGTAACAGGATCTAATGAAATGTATTTCTGCTTACAGCAGGAGGACTGGACTAGATGACCTTTAAATGTCCCTTCCAACCTAAATGACTCTACAATTATATGTATAATGGGCTATGTAGAAAGGCCTGAATAGTGGTACCTATTTTTATTCTTTCATTAATTTAGTGTAATGAAGTAACATAAAAAGGTATTATACAAAGAAGGCATCGGTGAAACAGAATGTGTAAATGCATTATGCACTTGCCATGAGACCACCTGTACCACCCCCTGGGCAGGAGAGACAACTGCTGGTGATCACAAACACTAGAGTAACAAGAATGTAAAGCCATTTAAAAAAAGAGAGAAAGATTACACAAGCAAATTTGCAAATCTGTTTATTAAAAAAAAAAAAAAGAGCAGAAGGAGAGCAGCAGAGGTTGACAAAAGCATTTCATATCTCACCAAATGGCTTATGGCACAAGACCCTTCCAGGGTGCTTTTTAAATGTGATGATAGTTCTTGACACAAAGACTAAATTTACAGCTATGTGTGACCTAACACCACCACATCAACTAGACCATGTTACTAAGTGCCACATCCAATCTTTCCATAAACACCTCCAGGGAAGGCAACTTCAGCACCTCCCTGGGCAGTCCATTCCAGTGTCTAATTATCCTTTCTGTGAGGAAGTGCTTCCTAACATCCAACCTAAACCTTCCCTTGTGCAGATTCAGGCCACATCCTCTTGTCATTTCGTAAGTTGCCTGGCAGAAGAGCCTTCAGGTAGTTGTAGAGTGTGATAAGGTCCCCCCTGAGTCTCCTCATCTCTGGGCTAAACAGCCTCAGCTACCTCAGCCTCTGCTCATAAGACTTTCCCTCCAGTCCCTTCACAAGTCTCATCACTCTCCTCTGGACCCACTCCAGTGCCTCAATATTTTTCTTGATGTGAGGACCCAGAACTCCACACAATACCCAAGATAAGGCGTCACCAGTGCTGTGTACAGGGGCAGAGTTACTTAAATCCCTAGTCCTGATGGCCACACTATTCTTGATACAAGCCACGATGTCATTGGCCTTCCTTGCCACCACTCTTCAGGGAGTGAGGGGAGGGAAAATGTGAAAATTGTGTAGACAGTGTTTAATGTACTGGAGCTTACATTTATGTATCTTTATTTCACTTGAATATCTAGCTCAGCAGGAATATTTTGAAATGAAGACAGCAGATGGAGTTAAAGAATTAGAAAAGCAGACATAAATATTTAATTATGTTCATAAGTGTTTCATATGTTTTAATTAGAAAAACTACTTAAATACATTTTTCATTAGGAAAATAAAACAAAACAAAAAGAAGAAAAAAAGAAGCACTTATAAATGTTAGGGATGTAAAGACAAAGCTGAAAACAAAACCCATTTTAATTTGTATGAGCTTAAAGAGTCTATTTTTGTGAAAGACCTGAATGAAAGACTTAGAGACATCTGAACTCGTTTCTAGGCTTCATATAATAACTTTTTTTTTTACTTCTATGTCTATTTATCAGGATGTTGTGACTAACAATGATGTCATTCATTGTAGGGATTATTTCAAATGGCCAAGTAATCCATACAAATTGAGAGTAAGTAGCTGAATTTTAATATTTGGTATTTGGTATGTTGCCTTTTATGTGTGGGCTTTTTTATTGTGTGGGTTTTGTTTGCTTGGGTTTTATTTTTTTTTTCAATTTTCTTACCAGCATGACTGTTTGTCAAAATTAAATGGTACAAGAGTACTGATATGATCATAATAATAAATAAAAATAATTTTTAAAATCATCCCCTAGACCCCCAAAACACTCTCAAACTTTAAAATGATTCTCTTCATAAAAAAGTAATGTTTGCGCAATTCAGCATCGTATAAAAAAACCCCCACACCTATCATCATTTGTATATACAAATCTTTCTTTACTAACACTTCAAAAAATAAGAATGAAATGTTAATTACAAACTGTTTTCATCGTTAATATAAAACTGACTTCATAAAGCACCTAACACAATAATGAATTAGCAGCTATTAATCTGATATGTATCAAAGTATCATATTAACATAAATACCTTTCACTTTAATTAAGCTCAGCAAAGCTGGTACAAGATAAGGATGAAATGAACAAAATAATCTAATAGCATTTCCTTTTGACCACTTAGAAGCATGTTATCTGTAGTAGCCATTCTAATTGCTCCAGAAAACTTAAAAGCTAGTTAAACATTTGGGAAAGCCCTGCATGTTGAGTAAAATTTTGTGCATTGTAAGAAAAGGAAAGATCATATTTATATGAAGTCTCTAATTCATGGTATTTAGCAGTTTAATATGTAGTCTTCTGCATTTTAGAGTCATTACCGAATGCAGTAAATTTCGCTGCTGTGCTTGGTTCTAAACATTTTTTGCATTGTATTCACATTGTTTGGAACATTCCCTTTTTCAGTAATTGAAAAAAACATATTGAAAAGGACCCCCAAGACTTATATCCTTTTCCAGTTGGTTGGGCATAGACACAATTCCCTGCTTCATTTTGTCATGTGGGGAAACATTTGCACACCTTGAGTCCTGTGTCCAGTTCTGGGCCCCTCAGTTTAGGAAGGATGTTGACTTGCTGGAACGTGTCCAGAGAAGGGCAACGAAGTTGGTGAGGGGTTTGGAGCACAGCCCTATGAGGACAGACTGAGGGAGCTGGGGTTGCTTAGCCTGGAGGAGACTCAAGGGTGACCTTCTTGCTCTCTACAAGTACCTGAAGGGAGATTGTATACAGGCAGAGGTTGGTCTCTTCTCCCAGGCAGCCAGCACCAGAACAAGAGGACCCAGTCTCAGGCTGCGCCGGGGGAGGTTTAGGCTGGAGGTTAGGAGGAAGTTCAATACAGAGAGAGTGATTGCCCATTGGAATGGGCTGCCCAAGGAAGTGGTGGAGTCACCACCATTGGAGGTATTCAGGAGGAGACTTGATGAGGTGCTTGGTGCCATGGTTTAGTTGATTAGGTGGTGTTGGATGATAGGTTGGAAGTGATGATCTTGAAGGTCTCTTTCAACCTGTTCTGTTCTATTCTATTCTATTCTGACTTGACACTTACTTAACAAGCATTTTTATCATTAGATTTCTTCACAGCTTTCCAAGCATAGTTATAAAGGCATTCAACTGAAGGTGAAGCTAGAAGAGTAGAAAATGGTGAAAAAGGTATTTGCCAAGTTACTGCATATACACAGAATTGTTAAAAAAGATATCATTTTAGACATTTAAATATTGAGCAAGCTAATAAATTGATTGAAAACATAGCATACAGGCAATCTTTGTATGCTATTCAACAAAAGTAGAACACAACTTCAGGGAATGAAAATTTTAGGGACTTCAGATTCTTCTCAGATTCAAACTCTAAAAGACCTGGAGCCCAAAACTTAGGAAAAAATACCAGTGCCAGGTGTCTGGCTATTATCCTGTTGAGATGTCCCAACTCCTGATAATCTTCTGTCGTTACTTGTTCCTATGAAAAAATAATTTTTATGGAACACATTCTAAAAGTTGTCAGGATCCTTGCTCATTAGTACATAGGCAAAAAAGGGAAAGATTTTGTTATGGAATTCTTCAGAGAATTTAAGTGTTTAACAAAATTCTTGCTGCTCTTGTCTCATTGATACTTTGAAAATCTAATGATATAAAAACATAGTCTTCTAACTGACCCAGAAAACAGAAATGGAATGTTAGTGGATTTTTTTTTTTCTTTTTTATTTTTTTTCCCAATTTTTCAATTTTAAATTTGTGTTTGAATATTGGACACAGAACTTGTTGACTATTTTGGATGAGGATTACTTAATTCAAGTTTCTATGGTGAAGACTTGCATTTTATCAATAAATTAAATATAGCAAATAACTATAGTTGCAATTCTTTATAAATTGTAAAGAAATAAAATACAATGTAGTGGTGAGGGGTTTTCCAATCATTTTCTAAATTATGGACTTGATTTTAATAAGAAATTCCCACTATAAAATGCCTAAAAATTAATAGTGTACTAGTATTGATTGTACTAGTATTGAAGCTTGAGGTAACAAAGTGATCACCTGAGTGCATGTAGGTTAAAAATGAGTGAGTACATGCAACTTTTGGGGGTTAAATATTTTGTAACTTGAGAACACTGATCAAAAACACCACCCAAGATTTATGTATCACTCAACTGAACTGGCATATGAGTAACAGATCATTAAAGTGATTTTTCTGAAGGCTGTCAGAGGACTCAAAACACACTTCACCATGTGACTCATAGTCTCCGGTCACTGACATAAGTATTCATGTGTGTGTCAAGAAAAGGGATGGGAAGCATTTTTGATCTTCAGAAAAGAAAAAGAAAGCCTTCCAAATTCTTTAAAATGATAAAATGGCTAGAAGTTAACAAATGTATTGTACTAAGCAGAAAATTTACTTGTACGGCTCTCAATATTCTTATATCAAAGTAATCCTGTAGTACAAGTATGTTATCTGCATTGTATGTTTAGCAGTTTCTTTTTCTTCCCCATGCTGCATCTTCTATTTAAATGAGTTTAGCTATCCTTCAGTCACTGAGGATTTCAATGAGTATTTTCATTAGACTTGTCTCTCATTTTTCAATACTTTACAAGCATCTCAGTTTTCATGAGTTGTCCTCATCCAGATAGCTGAAAGCAGAATTTTTTTATTTTATATGTAGATGAGAGCTTTAGTTTACCTAATCCTCTATTCTGCCATCAGCTTTGTCATCCATTAAGCTTGAGGTATGAGATCTGTCTTTCTTCACTGTCCCATGTTCTTTACAGGAAGCTAATTAAAAGTGCTGTCACTAATTTTACAAATAATTTTTCTTTGTTCTACCAAGTCATGCCTTTGTATATGTCAGCTAGATTATTTTTGCAATCACTTTTCTTAAATCCTGGTTAATAATTAGAATTTAATCTATTGGATTTTTCTTGACTATGTCAACCCTTGTAAAGCAAATAAATTCAAGTAGTAGAATGCTTAAAGAAATAGAAAATGAAGGGTTTATTTATTTATTTATTTGTTCAAAGCCACATGTGCTGTTTACTGCACATACATATATAAATAATTCAGCCAAGAAACTCTCCAAAGTAGTATCACATATTCTTAATAAAACTGAAAGAACACTGATAAAAAAAAATAGTTTTTAATATTAAAAAACTTGCAAAAACAGTTTTAGAGCTGTTGTCCTGATATATATTTCTAGCCAAATAAGGCAATGACTAACTCTGAAATTGCAAGTAAATATAATAGATCATCATTAAAGGTCTATGTCTAGGAAATAAATCCAAACAAACAATATGATTTTTTAAAATGAAATTTTGTGTTTAATTAAAAACAAAAAAGAACACAGATGTTCATAGAATCATAGAATCAATAAGGTTGGAAAAGACCTCAAAGATCGTCAAGTCCAACCTGTCACCCATAGACCTCATGACTACTAAACCATGGCACCAAGTGTCACGTCCAATCCCCTCTTGAACACCTCCAGGGACGGTGACTCCACCACCTCCCCGGGCAGCCCATTCCAATGGCTAACAACTCTCTCTGTTATACTGTTTAAGTTTTCTTACATCTCATATATTCATTTCAATTTAAGAAACAATGAATCAAAATTGTTGTTGTAGCTGTTCTCAAATCTGCAAAAGTTAAGTGATAATGTTATAATATGTCTATCACCCCAGTTACATGTTAAAATCTGATAGCCCTGTTCTTGATATGCCATATTTCTCTGAGGAGAGCACTTACATGAAATGATTAAAAAAGAAAAAAAAAGAAAGTCTTGGTTTCAAACTCCAGTTTTACCGACTAGATTCATACAATGGCCTGAGAGAGATGGAATCTTAAATATCATCCAATTCTAACCCCTCTGCCACAGGCAATAACACCTCCTATCAGATCAAGTTGTTTAAAGCCTCATCCTGTCTGGTCTTAAACACTTCTAGGGATGAGGCATCCACAACTTCTCTGGGCAACCAATTCCAATACAATACAATACACCATGTTGGAAGAGACCTTCAAGATCATCACGTCCAACCTATCAACCAATCCAACCCACCTAAATACAATACAATACAATACAATACAATACAATACAATACAATACAATACATACAGTGTCCCCTCACTGTCATAGTAAAGAACTTCTTCAAAATCTCTAATTTGAATCTACCCTGCTCTAGCTTAAAACTATTTCCCCTTGTCCTATCACCATATGCCTTTATAAAAAGTCCCTCTCTGGTTTTCCTGTAGTCCTCCTTCAGGTACTGGAAGTCTCTCTAAGCTCTCCTATGGAGGATGGTTTGTTTACAGATGACCTTGAGGGAGCTATGTTTTGTCCTTGAGGAGCTAGAAGGAATAAAGGGGGTGTGAATTAATGTTTCAAAAAGTTCTCATGTAGCTTGTTAGCTACGTGTATGCTTAGCCTGAGTGAATGATAGTATGGAAGCAGCCAATTGAATTGTTGACAATACCTTGACTGCTTCATGTGGACAACCTGGAAACATATAAAAGGCATGCTGTACAGTTTAATAAAGGTCTTTGCTTGGAAAACCTGTGGAGTCTGTGTCATTTGATGTCACAATCTCCACAGGGCCCTCTCTTCTCCAGTCTGAACAGATCCAACACCCTGTTAGAAATAAAGGGTAATAAGACAAGAAACTAATAAGAATATAAATTATTTATCAAAGGTTATAAAAGTTCAGTATTCAGCTGAGAAATTATCTTCACAATAAGAATGGTTTTAAATGGTTTGAGAACAGTATTTGGAAAAGGGTAAATCCAAAAGCAGTATGTTACCCCACTAACAAAAGGTAAGAAATTCCTGGAGACTTTAGGAATATAATGATTACTAACAATGCTTTTTGCTGATTGAGGCAGTACTCCAGGTGGGGTGTCACAAGAGAAGAGCAGATGGGCAAAATTCCCTCCCTTGACCTGTTTTGTGTTACTTTTAACGTACCTGTGACACACCTAAAATGCCCTCTCACTGATTTCTAGCATCTGCCAGCATTTGTAATCAGTTTCATTAACCAGCCACCCTGTCGCTTTTGTTTCTTAGGAATGAGAATTAGCAAGCTCTTCTGCTCAGAACAATAATCTTGCTGCTTAAATCTTACAAATGTCATTAATTTATTCATGACCATTCACAGCTTATCAAAGTTTACAAATCTTAGGTATGAATAAAAATAATTAGAACAGATATGCAGGAATTTGAAATTACCATATCTTTATGAATAGTGACAGTGAAATTTAATGAAAAATATGTCAGCAATTTCGCTGATGATACAAAGCTGGGGGAGCTGGCTGACACCCTGTCAGCCATCCAACATGACCTGGACAGGCTGGAGAGATGGGTGCAGGCAAACCTCATGAAGTTTAATAAGGACAAGTGCAGGGTCCTACATCTGGGGAGGAATAACAACAGGCACCAGTACAGGTTAGGGGCTACCCTGCTGGAAAGCAGCTCCATGGAGTGCTTGTGAACAGCAAGTTCTCCATGGAACAACAATGTGCCCTTGTGGCCCAGAGAGCCAATGGTAACCTGGGATCCATAAAGAAGGGTGTGTCCAGCAGGTCTAGGGAAGTTTTTCTCCTCCTCTACTCTGCCCTGGTGAGACCACGCCTGGAATACTGTGTCCAGTTTTGGGCCCCCCAGTTCAAGAAAGACATAGAACTGCTGGAGAGAATCCAAGGAACAGCCATGAGGATGATTAGAGGACTTAAGCATCTCCACTATGAAGAAAGATTGAGATCCCTGGGGCTGTTTAGTCTTGAGAAGAGAATACTGAGAGGGTATCTCATCAATGTGTATAAATATCTGAAGGGTGGGTGTCAAGTGGAGGGGGTCAAGCACTTTTCGGTGGTGCACAGTAATAAGACAAGAAACAATGGGTTCAAACTTGAACACAGAAGATTTTTTACCTCAACATGAGGAGAAACTTTACAGTGAGTGTGATGGAGCACTAGAACAGGCTGCCCATGGAAATTCTGGAGTCCCCTTCTCTGAAGACTTTCAAAACTCACCTGAATGCATTCCTGTGCAGACTACCCTAAGTGATCCTTCTTTGGTAGGGGGTTGGACCCAATGATCTCTTGAGGTCTCTTCCAACATCTAATATACTGTGATACTGTGATACCTCTTCCATTTAATTTTAGAGAAAAACAAATTACAAGATACAATGATTCAAAATTAAAAATAGACTAATTCAGACTCAAAATATACAAAATTAACAAAATTAATTAATAAAAATTAATTAACCTGTTATCAATAATCCTTCTTCAGAGAGATTTTGAAATTGACTGTTTTCTCCCCTAAAGTATGGCAATAAATCATAGAGTCATTAATGTTGGAAAAGACCTATAAAATCATCATGTCCAACCTTCTACCCAACACCTCCATGACCACTAGACCATGTCCTGAAGTGCCATATCTACTCATTTATTGAGCACGTCCAAGTATGGTGAATCCAGAACATCCCTCTTAGCATTTTCCAATGCCCAACAACACTTTCAGTAAAGATTTTTTTCCTAATATCTAATCTAAACCTCCCCTGGTGCAACTTGAGGCTATCACCTCTTGTCCTGTCATGAGCCAATTTGGAGAAGAGGCCAACACCAATCTCACTATAACCTCCTTTCAGGTAGCTGTAGAGAGCAATAAGGTCTGCTCTTATGTTCCTCTTCTTTAGGATAAACTGTCCCAGATCCCTCATCCTCTTCTCATAAGATGTGGTCTCCAAACTGCTCATCAGAATCATTGCTCACTCCAGCACTGCAGTTTCTTTCTTGTACTGTGGTGTTCAAAACTGGATGTGTTACTTGATGTGCAGTCTCACCAGTGCTGGGTACAGGGGCACAATGAAGTATCAAAATTTGTTTGTTACATGCACAGTAGTCCTATGCAGTACTGCAAATTCAGATAGGTGCTGCACAGTCTTGAAAATTATTCTCTTAAACAAGTTGTTTTGTGTTCCATGTATAAACTTCAGTAGGTTATCTTCAATGTAAACTTCAAGATAAACTAATGTTCAAAATAACTATCTTCAAGGTAGTCTTCAAGATAAACTAAAATTAATTAAAAACAAACAAACAAACAAGAACAATGGCAACAAAGCCAGCAACAACCCCCAAACAATCAAATAACAAAACCAAAAAAACCCCACCACACCGTATTTCTCAGCCTGTATCTTTTGTAGTTTCTCTACTGTGTGTTAAACAGCCTCTAGTAACCAAAAGCAGACTGAAACATAAACTAAGACATGACCCAGTTAAGTTATGGAATTCTGCATTAGCCAAGCATTCTCAAAGAAAAAGATGATACAATTGATTTTCAGAACTATAAGCACACTAAAGAGAAGATGTCTAAACTAAGTGATAACATTCACTTCAGGAATTCTCTGAAGACCCATACTTAGACGAGTTTTTGATTCCCACCTCTTCTCTTTCATTTAGACATTCTTAATGCCAGTGTCTGCATCTGCCAGACATATCTATCTGCCAGACATATCATAAACTAAAAAATCAATTGATAATAAAAGGTACACATTGTAATGGTAGGGCCAAACAGCCCCAGCACAAACCCAGACACTAAGGTGCCTAGACAAGGTTCCCCTCTCCACCCTCCTTCCTGCAGAAAGCCAGGGTAATGCGAAAAAAGGAACAAAGGGGACAGGACTATGCATGTCTGGTAAACAACCCTGTATCTATGGTAAGAGCATGTGCTCTGGCCACATCCTGGCAGAATGCCTTCCCATTGGGTAACTAAGTGCTGGTTCCAGTGCCCTATTGGCCCAATCGATCTTGGGTAAGATTTGTATACAGGCCGATTTCTAGTTGCCTGTTTTTTTTGGCAGGGGGAGGTAGCTTTATTTGTTAATAATACTCCTAGTTAACTACTTTCTTAAAAATATTCAACAGGTGTCTGTTGTTATTCTTGTATTAATTATTCCACAACATGTATAATGAATTAAATTGTAATCTTAATAAATATAATCTTTGGAAAACTATGCCTGTTCACATTAATTATACATAAATATTTCCTTGCTCTCTTTTGTAGTTCAAAATTAAGACAATCTTATTCTGTCTTTCAAATAGTCTCACCATGATCCTATCATTACAACTGGAATAAGAAAATGCAAACGAAGTATAAAAGGCACTACAATATTTTTCTAGTATCTTTTATAAAATTTAGCATAATCTGCATTAAGGATGAGAAATGAAATTGTTCAATTTAAGGAATTATTAACTTAAACATTTCAATTCTGCTGATGTTTTTATGTAATTGATCCTTTATCACTGACTAGTCTTTGGAAGAAAAAAAAATAATTCTGAAGTCCCACCATCATAATCTTCCTTTGCTGGATGCGGTATCAAAATGTGATATACCAGAAATTCTTGTGGTTAATGGTCTTCCTTTCTGTGGATGTACAAATGCTGATTTAACTGTTACTTCAAAGTGTTTTACCCAAGTGGAAGTTGTCTGTCTGAAATGAACATTATTAACATCAATGTTATTAACATCAATGAGCATTAATTATTTGAGTAATCCTCATCACTACATTTCAAGATGACAATTACATCAATGTATTTTACTTTGTATTAGATACATATCTATAGCCATGAACTGTAATTTTTAATTGTACAAAAGAAGCCTGAAGCTCTGAACCATGAGTCAGTGGTTTTTTCTGGCCAGAGGCAGTGTTCTTACAATACAATGCAATACAATACACCACCAGGTTGGAAGGGACCTTCAAGATCATCGCGTCCAACCCATCAACCAATCCAACCCACCTAAATACAATACAATGCAATACAATACAATGCAATACAATACAATACAATACAATACAATGCAATACAACCCACCTAAACAACTAGACCATGGCACCAAGCACCCCATCAAGCCTCTTTTTGAACACCTCCAATGAAGGTGACTCCACTGCCTCCACGGGCAGCCCATTCCCATGGGCAATCACTCTCTCTGTATAGAACTTCTTCCTAACAGCCAGCCTAAACCTCCCCTGGCACAGCCTGAGACTGTGTCCTCTTCTTCTGGTACTGGCTGTCTGGGAGCAGAGACTAACCTCTGCCTAGCTACAACCTCCCTTCAGGTAGTTGTAGAGAGCAATAAGGTTACCCCTCAGTCTCCTCTTCTCCAGGCTAAGCAACCCCAGCTCCCTCAGTCTATCCTCATAGGGCTTGTGTTCCAAACCCCTCACCAACTTTGTTGCACTTCTCTGGACACGCCCCAGCAAGACAACATCCTCCCTAAACTGAGGGCCCCAGAACTGGACACAGGAGTCAAGGTGTGGCCTAACCAGTGCTGTATACAAGGGCAGAATGACCTCCCTGCTGCTGCTGGCCACACTGTTCCTGATGCAGGCCAGGATGCCATTGGCCTTCTTGGCTGCCTGGGCACACTGCAGGTTCATGTTCAGCCTACAATCAACCCGTACCCCCAGGTCCCTCTCTGCCTGGCCGCTCTCCAGCCACTCTGACCCCAGCCTGTAGCACTGCCTGGGGTTGTTGTGGCCAATGTGCAGAACCCGGCACTTGGATGTGTTCAATCTCATGCCGTTGGATTCTGCCCATCTGTCCAGCCTGTCGAGGTCCCTCTGCAAAGCCTCTCTGCCCTCCAGCAGATCAACTACTGCCCCCAGCTTGGTGTCGTCCGCAAATTTACTGATGATGGACTCGATGCCCTCATCCAGATCATCAATAAAGATGTTGAAGAGCATGGGGCCCAGCACTGATCCTTGGGGCACACCACTAGTGACTGGCTGCCAGCTGGATCTGGCACCATTCACCACCACTCTCTGGGCTCGGCCCTCCAGCCAGTTCCTAACCCAATGCATTGTGATCCTGTCCAAGCCATGTGCTGCCAGCTTGGCCAGGAGTTTGCTGTGGGGGACGGTGTCAAAGGCCTTGCTGAGGTCCAGGTAGACCACATCCACAGGCCTCCCCACATCCACCATAGAAGGAGATCAGGTTGGTCAGGCAGGACCTGCCCTTCCTAAAGCCATGCTGGCTAGGCCTGAGCCCCTGGCCATCCTGTAAATGCTGTGTGATCGCACTCAAGATGACCTGTTCCATAATCTTGCCTGGCACTGAGATCAGGCTGACAGGCCTATAAATCCCTGGCTCGTCCAACCGGCCCTTCTTATGGATGGGCACCACGCTGGCCAGCTTCCAGTCTTCTGGGACCTCTCCCATGAGCCAGGACTGTTGAAAAATGATGGAGAGTGGCTTGGACAGCTCATCTGTCAGCTCTCTCAGCACCCTAGGATGGATCCCATCCGGTCCCATGGCCTTGTGGGGGTCCAAGCGGCTCAGAAGATCTCTAACTACCTCCTGGAGCAGTGGGAAGCTATGCAGCTCCCTGGCTCCTTCTGCTAGCTTTGCAGGCCAGCTGTCTGTGATGAATATGTAAAATGTCGATGCAGGCTTTATAGAGAGGAAAATTACTTTATTCTCTGCAAATTCTTCCAATAGGAATAACAGTAAAATGGAATTTAATGGAAATACAGTATTTTTATTTTAATTGTTTTACTTTGTTATAAAATATATCTTTGTCTTGTTTTCCTCTTCCTGAAATATATGCTGGGCAAAGACTGGCTTGAGAGCAGCCCTGAAGAAAAGGACTTGGGGATGCTGGTGGATAAGTAGTTCGATATAAGCCACCAGTGTACACTTGCAGTCCAGAAAGCCAATCAGATCCTGGGCTGCATCAAGAGAATTGTGGCCAGCAGGTCAAGAGAGGTGATTCTCCCCCTCTAGGCTGCTCTCCTGAGACTCCACCTGGAGTACTGTGTCCAGGTCTGAAGCCCTTATTACAAGAAAGATCTGGACATGCTGTAATGTGTCCATGAGGATGATCAGAGGGCTGGAGCACCTCTCCTATGAGGACAGGCTAAGAGAGTTCAGGTTTTTCATTCTGGAGAAGAGAAGGCTCCAAGGAGACCTTATTGTGTCCTTCCAGCATCTGAAGGTGGCCTACAAGAAAGCTGGTGAGGGACTTTTTAAGGTGTTGGGTAGTGATAGGACTAGGGGGAATGGATTCAAGCTAGAGAATAGATTTAGATTACACGTTAGGAAGATGTTTTTCACCATGAAGGTGGTGAGACACTGGAACAGGTTATACAAAGAGGTGGTGGAAGCCCCATCCCTGGAATTTTTTAAGGCCAGGCTGAATGTGGCTCTGGGCAAAATGATCCAGTGGAAAGTGTCCCTGCCCATGGCAAGAGGGTTAGAACTAGGAGATCCTCGAGGTCCCTTCCACCCCTGACAATTCTGAGAAATAGACTAATTTGGAAGATCTAAATAGAAAAAATGCAGCCTTGTTCATAATGAGTTCTAACAGTTATGGTGATAAAATTATTGCTCTTTTGTTTGTTTGTTTGCTTGTTTGTTTTAATCTTTTTGAGAAAATCCCAACAGGTTACATCATAAATGTATTAAAAGACAGGTGAAGATTTCACTATCAAAAAAATAAAAAGGATCATATAAGATTTTCATCATTGTTTCAGCCCTTCTAAGAATAGAACACAAAAATATCTGACAAGTCTGAAATTGTACCCCTCACCTGGGGGAGACTTGTTTCACTATAAGGTAGGCTCTGGGGGAGACTTGTTTCACTATAAGGTAGGCTGTGTCATCTTCTATGCACAGTCTGACACACTTTATGATACAGGAATACATGAGACAGAAATTGAACTCTATACTGGCTCTACCATGTCAAGATTTTGGCATTGGGGGGACTGCAGAAGCGGCTTCTGGGAGAAGACACCAAAAGCTATCCTCATGTTGGGTAGAGCCAGTTCCAGCCATCTCTGACCTTCTCTGCTATCCAAAGCTGAACCTGTCAGTGATGCTAGTGGTGGCTCTGTGATTGCATATTTAGAAAGAGCAAAGAACAATGATCCATAGCTGTGTGAGAGAGGAGTGAGAGTATGTGAGAGAAAAAGTCTTGTAGACTCCATAGCTCAGTGAAGAAGGAGGGGGAGGAGATGCTTCCAGACACCAGAGCAGAGATCATCCTGCAGCCCATGGAGATCACTGTGATATAGGTTGCCCCTCTGCAGCCCCTGGAGGACCATGATGGAGTAGATATCCACACCGCTGTCCACATACTCCACACTGTTGCCCAGAGATTCCACACTGCCTCCCACAGAACCCACACTGCCATGGGTGGATGTGCCCTGAAGAAAGCCTAAGCCTTCAGGAGTGTTGCGTTTAGTGGTGGGTAAATTAGCAAGAGATTAATAAACCTGGTAAGATATTAATTCTCTTGTATTCTAGCCCATCCTTGGACTTGTAACTTATACCACTTGTTACTGCTCTCCATCTGGACTCCAAGCCATTAGGCACCACCCTAAGGCACCTTCCTTAGGCAGAGGTGTAACTTATACCATCTGGCTTTTTACTCTTCAGTAAGAAAGCTTGTAACAGAACTTTGTATACCCAGTCTTTAATCATAATAATCTTCAGAAGACATCTTCTTCCCTTGTGTTCTAGCCCATCCTTGGACTAAAGGGGCTAGGGGCGTTGGGACTTACTTCTTAATAAGTGGGATGATTATTGCTGTGGCTATAGACCTGGTACCAGCTGCATGAACAGCCTGTCTGCTGTAGGTCTGGCAGTAGTGGATAAGAAATTGAGCGTGACTCAGAACAAAGTCACCACACAAAAGAAGGCCAGTAGATTTCTGGACTGTATTAGGAAGATAGTGAAGATAAAGGAGGTGATTTTTCTCCTCTATTCAGCATTGGTAAGGCCAAGTCTGTAGAGCTGGGCCCAGATTTGGGCTTCTGAGTGAAATACAAGCTTTCATGTACGAGAGTGGGCTCAGCAAAGAGCCTGGTAGCCCAGCTTAAAGAGTGAAGTACCTGGTGTACTGGAGGAGACTCTGGGAAATTATTTTGTTCAGACTCAAAAAAACCCAGCAAAACATAACGGAAGATATTTGCCTATCAGCTGTATGAAGAAGACAGAACTACTATCTTTAGAGGTGCACAGTGGAAGAACAAGAAGCAATTGTAACAATGGAAATTTCAGTTAGCAGGAAAAGATTTTTCACCAGAAGAATGGTCAAAACACTAGGGAGGCTGTCAAGAAAGATACAATACAATACAATACAATACAATACAACAGGTTGGAAGAGACCTTCAAGATCATCACGTCCAACCCATCAACCAATCCAACCCACCTAAATATAATACAGTACAATACAGTACAATAGTACAATACAGTACAAAACAGTACAATACTGTACAATACAGTACAATACAACCCACCTAAACAACTAAAAAACTAAACCCTGGCACCAAGCACCCCATCAAGCCTCTTCTTGAACACCTCCAATGAAGGTGACTCCACCACTTCCACAGGCAGCTGATTCCAGTGGGCAATCACTCTCTCGGTATAGAACTTCTTCCTAAGATCCAGTCTAAACCTGCCCTGGTGCAGCCTGAGACTGTGTCCTCTTGTTCTGGTACTGGCTGCCTGGGAGAAGAGACCAACCTCCGCCTGGCTACAACCTCCCTTCAGGTAGATCATGGAGTCTATACCTCTGGTGAGGGAGTGTTTGACTACATGACCTGTAAAGGTGCATTCCAATCCAAATTCATCTATGTTTCTGTGATATGGCTTGTGTAACATGGAAAGCAGCTATATGCCAAACATTTTAAATTATGAGTACCTGTCGTTCCCTGATCAGTTCCTGTGATGGTCAAAGTCTTGCAGTCCTTGATCACTTCTGTACTGCTTCACCCAATGTACTTATTAAGAAGGCAGAGGGTAACAGACAACAGTGAAAAATCTGCATTTAAATCAGAAATACATCACAAACATATAAGAAAAACTAAACTTCATTTACTGAGGAAGTAAAAATCACCTATAACTTAGTGAGACAAACGTGATGGTACAAAGAATTGAGGGTGTTTTTTTGTGTCAGAGAAAGAGTTAGGAAGAAATTTCAGGAGATGTCAAATCATACAATACCACAAACATCAGTGAGTGGTCAAAGAGGATCCCTGAGGGAACAGCAATAAAAAGACTTGCTAACATCACTTTATTTTTGTTTTCTTCAGTGTATGGAATGAGCTCATATTCCCTCCAGCCAATTTCTCTGAAGGACTAATGGAATGAAGTTCTGAAGAGAATGAACTGCCAATTACAATGAAGTAGTATGAATGTCCAGGCTACCCATCTGCTGTTTGGAGACTTTCATTCTTTCTTTCTTTTTTTCTAAATGAATTTCCAAACCTCAGCATCAAGAGAAGGCAGAACAGCAGAGGCAGGTGCTCAACTGATACGCATGTTGGGTGAAAACTGGTGCCAAACTGAGATGAAAGAAAGAAAGAAAATCTATATTCAAACATTAATGCCATTTTTTTTCTTTGCTTTTCTAGTCTTTTCTGAAAAGACAGAAAACCTAGGATTTCCTAGTCTCTCAACATCTCAAATGTACTGAATGAGACCTTCAGCACTGAGGAGGTTTTTTGTCAGTATTATTCATGTTTCCTGCTGACAGCATACTACTGATGGCATTTATCATAGGGTCATTGAACAATTTAGGTTGTAAGACACCTCCAGAGGAGATATAGTCATCATCCTCCTGCAATCCTGGAGTCCATATCTTTATTCAAATTCCTTTCAACACTTCCCTGTAACTTCAGATTAAAACACTAGTACTCAGAGCACTGGTAACAATATGTTAATTTGAGGAGATCTGTTTCAAGAAGTTTTGAAGTAAGCTACAATAATAT
Organism: Colaptes auratus; assembly: GCA_015227895.2. NCBI lineage: Eukaryota > Metazoa > Chordata > Aves > Piciformes > Picidae > Colaptes > Colaptes auratus. The sequence continues at coordinate 83,638,273 of CM037631.1, read as the reverse complement.
TTCAACGTTGAGGAGTATATGTTTACTTTACAGGATCATCCTTGCATTGATCCTTTTGAGATATTGACACATTGCAGCATTCTCAGAGATTATTCATGTACTCTTTTTACCATCACTCAAAAGATTAAAACTTTCTTCTTTCTTTTTTTTTTCCTCTCCCTTTTACTCACCATCACTGGAATTGTTTAAGAAGAGACTGGATGAGGCACTTGGTGCCATGGTTTAGTTCATTAGATGGTGTTGGGTGATAGGTTGGACTTGATGATCTCAAAGGTCTTTTCCAACCTGGTCTACTCTATTCTATTCTATTCTATTCTATTCTATTCTATTCTATTCTATTCTATTCTATTCTATTCTATTCTATTCTATAACAAAAAGTATAAACATTTTTAAAGTGTATCATGTTTAAAGCAGTAACATAGAGGCTGACAAATGAAATTCTGTGTTAATAAATACATGTGTAAAGAAAGCTAGGCAGGAAATCTTACACTGTTCAAGATCAGTATACTTATATTAGAATCATGGAATTGTAGAATCATAGAATAGTCCAGGCCAGAAGGGACCTCCAAAGGTCATACAGTCCGACCTCCCCACAGGGGACATGAGTAGGGACATGCCCAACTAGACCAGGCTGCCCAGGGCTTCATCAAGTCTTAGTTTGAATATCTCCTTGGAAAGGGCCTCAGCCACCTCCCTGGGCAACCCGTTTAGGTGTTTCACAACCTTTATAGTGAAAAACTTCCTGATATCCAATCTAAATCTGCCCTTCTCTAGTTTGAAGCCATTGCCCCTTGTCCTGTGACCACAGGCCCTTGTAAAAAGCCTCTCCCCATCCTTCCAGTAGAATTAGAATAGAATTAACCAGGTTGGAAGAGACCTTTGAGATTATCAACTCTAACCTATCCACCCAACACCATCTAGTCAACTAAACCATGGCACCAAGTCCCTCATCCAGTCTCTTCCTAAACACCTCCAGTGATGGTGACTCCACCACCTCCTTGGGCAACCCATTCCAATGGCAAATCACTCTATCTGTGAAGAATTTCATCCTAATATCCAGCCTAAACCTCCCCTGGCACAGCTTGAGACTGTGTCCTCTTGTTCTGGTGCTGGTTGCCTGGGAGAAGAGACCAAACTCCTCCTGGCTACAACCTCCCTTCAGGTAGTTGTAGACAGAAATAAAGTCTACCCTGAGTGTCCTCTTCTCCAGGCTAACCAACCCCTGTTCCCTCAGCCTCTCCTCATAGGGCTTGTGTTCCAAACCCCTCACCAACTTTGTTGCACTTCTCTGGACACGCCCCAGCAAGTCAACATCTTTCCTACACTGAGGGCCCCAGAACTGGACACAGGACTCCAGGTGTGGCCTAACCAGTGCTGTATACAGGGGGAGAATGACCTCCCTGCTCCTGCTGGCCACACTGTTCCTGATGCAGGCCAGGATGCCATTGTCTTTCTTGTCCACCTGGGCACACTGCAGGCTCATGTTCAGCCAGCTGTCAATCAGTATCCCCAGGTCCCTCTCTGCCTGGCCGCTCTCCAGCCACTCTGACCCCAGCCTGTAGCACTGCCTGGGGTTGTTGTGGCCAATGTGTAGAACCCGGCAATTGGATGTGTTAAGTCTCATGCCGTTGGATTCTGCCCATCTGTCCAGCCTGTCAAAGTCCCTCTGCAGAGCTCTCCTACCCGCTAACTGATCAACTCCTGCCCCCAGCTTGGTGTCGTCCACAAATTTACTGATGATGGACTCGATGCCCTCATCCAGATCATCAATAAAGATGTTAAAGAGCATGGGGCCCAGCACTGATCCTTGGGGCACACCACTAGTGACTGGCTGCCAGCTGGATGTGGCACCATTCACCACCACTCTCTGGGCTCGGCCTTCCAGCCAGTTCCTAACCCAGTGCAGAGTGCTGCTGTCCAAGCCACAAGCTGCCAGCTTGGCCAGGAGTTTGCTGTGGGGGATGGTGTCAAAGGCCTTGATGAAGTCCAGGTAGACTACATCCACAGCAGGCCCCCTTCAGGTATTGGAAGGCTGCTATCAGGTGCCCCCAGAGCCTCCTCTTCTCCAGGCTGAACAACCCCAGCTCCCTCAGCTGTCCTCGTAGCAGAGGTGCTCCAACACCATGATAATTTTCATTTCCTCTGGACCTGCTCCATCAGGTCCATGTCCTTCCTATAGTGATGGCTCCAGGCCTGTACACAGTACTCCATGTGACGTTTCAATAGAGCAAAGTGCAGAATCACCTCTGTGGATCTGCTGGCAACACTTATTTTGATGCAGCCCAGGATGTGATTGGCCTTTTGGGCTGCAAGCACACACTGTCTGCTCCTGTCCAGCTTCTCATGTCCCCCAGGTGCTTTTCCTCGGGGATGCTTTCTAACACCTCTTTCCCCAGTCTGTATTGATAGTGAGGATTGTTCTGGCCCAGGTGCAGAACCTTGCACTTGCTCTTCTTGAACCTCATGAGATTGACCTGGGTCCACCTCTCCAGCTTGTCCAGGTCCCTCTGGATGACATTCTGTCCCTCTGGCATATTGACAGCACCACACAGCTTGGTGTGTAAACATGCTGGTAGTACATTCAATCCCACTATGTCATTAATAAAATTATTTAACAGTATAGGTGCCTGTACAGACCCCTGAGGGATACCACTTGTTACCGCTGTCTATCTGGACTTCAAGCCATTAAGCAGCACCCTAAGGCAGCACCCTTAGGCAGAGGTGTAACTTATACCAGCTGGCTTTTTACTCTGCAGTAAGCAAGCTTGTCACAGAACTTTGTATACCCAGTCTTTAATCATAATAATCTTCAGAAGAGATCTTCTTCCCTTGTGTTCTTAACCTCAATATAATATTATTATTCTCTTCTTCATATTCTGTTCATTCCTCATTAACCCCAATGGACCACCAAGAAATATTGACCTGACCTAACTTGATATTTTTCTTGCCTTTGTGATTTGTCAGGCACTTAATCACTATAGTTCTGTAGCAATTACTTATAACTTCCTCAGTGTACATTTTTATCTTCACATTACTGCAACCAAACTGTGAATATTTGGAATGCTGACATGCAGGTCAAAAGGATCAGAATCTTTTTTTTTTTTTTTTTTGCAGAAACAATATTTTCAATATGGAGAAAATGACAATGCCCATTGAATTGAAACAACATGGAAAGTTCACAAAGAAAATCATGTTTTTAAATAAGGAAAATACTGACTGTGCTAGCATTGCCAATAGTTCAAAGTTTAAATGTGTTACTTGAATATTGTTGCATAAATCACAGTTAATAAGAACTAACCTGAGAGAGCTAACCCAATAAACTTACCAAGTCTCAATGCACAGTATTTGCTTTAGTCTTCTGAGCGTGTTGTTGTTACCATGCCTTTTGATCAGAGGACATTTGTTGGGTTAACCCCAGTAGACATTTAAGCACCAGCCCACTGCCTGCTCATTCAAACAAAACATATAATTTATTCTTGGGGAAAAATATACATAAACAATATCAGTAAGTTTCTCATCTATTGCTCCCATTTTTCATATTATTTTAACTTCTTCAAAATAAAGCAAATAGCAGAGTTATGAAGAATTCTATAGACAGTTAAACCACTACAGTCACACAGATTTCTCATATTCAGCTATCTTGATTTGAAAGAGCATGCTCCTGAAAAAAAGTAGCAGTGAGTGATTAAAGACATGAAATATGTACACTTCTCTCCTTGCATATCACTAGCATTTGGTGTTGCTGATCATGAGGCATCATTATCTTGAGATGAAAGGGACAGAGGTATCAGAAAAATGCATCAGTCTTAATCTTCCTGGATTGTTCATGTTTGAAGATGTACGAGATATTTTAATGCAAGACTTTCCTTGTGTGATTTCTTAACAATCTGTTGTTTCTCCAGACAAAGTAAAATTTTATGTCTTCAGGATCTAATATGTCTAAGAAGCTGAGTATCTGTGAATTAAGCAAAAAATAACAAAAAAGAGTATAGATTTCCACACTTTATTCAAGTGAAAATGAATAAACAAATTGCACCAGGGAATAGTGAAAGTAATATAGAGCCCTGCTGCAGTTTCCTTTAGCAGTAAGTCTCACACAATAAATTTTATGTGCAATTTGAGTATATTTCTGAATTCCACACTAGTACAGAAAATGAGGTAACACAGAACAGCATGATAAATACTTTACATGATTTGACTGGCTAAACAGATTCAGATGCATCCCAAAGCACAAAGGCAAACATCAGTCATAGTTACCTCTTTATGACCTTAGTCTTCCAGATAATTTAATTCATGTATTATTTTACTGTGCACAACCTGACAATCATAAATATAATAGGCACTTGTTCCTTGCCTGCAATAGTCAGGTCATGTTCAAGTGTTCACAACACACATCCAGTTGTTTTGTTTTGAAAGAAAGAAGTGCACTATTCTAGGTATACTGATGAGCAGTAACCAAGTTCCAGGACTAGAATAAGGTCTTACATCCTCAAGGAACTTCTGCAGTTTTAAAATCTTAAGTCCTTTCTCCAACAATGAAAACAAATTAGAAGATAGCAAGGATATAGCCATGCATATTGTTCTTATTTTTAAATACTCAAGCAAAATTTTGACTAAAGAACACTCAAATGGTGCAAGTATAACCCTGTTATAAGAATTGTTCCATTATTTGTATTCAGAAGAAATCCTCAGTAGGGACAGCATTCATCCATACAAAACTTGTGTCTCTGCCTTAATGTGAATGAATGATCATATAATTTGTAAAAGTGAATTGTGTTTTTTCTTCTGTAAATATGCTCATGATTTCAAATGCTGTTTTTGTCCTCTGTTGGAGTGCAGGTGAAGAAAACCTCACTGAATGTGGCAAGACCTTTTTTTTTTTTGTGTGTGTTTTCTCTTCAGATTGTATGCAGTCTAATCCTCTTAATATATAGGAAATTTCTGCTTGGGTGTTGTTCAATGGACAGCAGGTTTAAAACCCATTTTGATGCTGTGTTGGGTGCAGGTGCAAAGGTTTTAGTAGCTTTGTGAGGAAAGGATACAGCTCTTCAAGCCAGCTTCAAAAGACCTACCTCAATCAAGATGGTGGCACCTCTGGGAAATCATATTTAAGAAAGTGTAAGAACTACACAAAAGGAAGGAAGGTTTCTGTTATTTTTATGTTTGAAAGAAGGACAGTAACACTTCTAGGCACAGAAACACAGATGTGAAGAAAACATGAGTTAGATGTCATGACAAAATTACAACAGTTAGGGTTAGAATCAGTTAGGAGTCTGTATTTATGCTTCTGCTTTGCAAATGAATAAATATTTACACAAGTAGTCACTCAACTAAAATAAGAAGACTGTCCTAAATCTATATAGTGCTTCTGATGGTTTACGAACTGACCCTTTATCTTCACTCTGTATAGTGGGTCATAAGCTGGAACACAGGAGGCTCCAACTCAACATGAGGAGATACTTTGCTATGAGGGTGTTAGAGCAATGGAACCGGCTGCCAAGAGAGGTGGTGGAGTCTCCATCTCTGGAGTCTTCCAAAAACCACTGGATATATTCCTGTGTAGCCTGCCCTATGTGAACTAGGGTTTGAACTAGATGATCTCTAGAGGTCCCTTCCAACCCATAATATTCCATGATTCTATGATTCTGATTTGATACCTAGTTCACTTACAATTGTCCATATTGCCCACATTTAAGGTGTCTAAATCTGGAACTGAATCCAAGCGGCAGTTGACAAACATAGGCTTACTTCAAGGTTTTAAAATAAACTTCATTACAAAACACAAGAGGTTTCTGTACCCAAAAAAAAAAAAAGTAACAAAAGAAGCTGATGCATAGCATACCAAAACTATGCATTGAAAAGGACAAACAGATATACATAGAATGACATATAAATATAGGTACAAATGTACTAATGTACAAACAAAGCCCAAAGAAGGAATGTGAGTGACTTTAAGGGGAAAGAAAGAAAGAGAAGGAAAAGGAAAGGAAAGGATACCTGGTTTTCTCTTTTCTTTTAATATTCAGTAAAATCACACATTTTAGAAAGCTCTTTAGCACTAATGAATTTGGTTTATGTTTTATTTTAGTTGTTTTTTTTTCCCCTAAAGCTAGTAACTGAGTAGATTTCAAAGCCTGAGTACTCCCTCAAAATGGGAGACATACCTCCATCAGTATCAGAAGTAAATCATTCCCTTTATTTTGAATCCAAATTTGAAAATTGTCAGCATATTAATTCTCAACCTCTTATAATCACAATAAAGTGCATCTTGTAATGAATTCTGAGAGCAGAACTTCAACCAGTTTTATCAATGTGGAATACTGTAGCTTGACTACAAAAAGAAAAGGAAATCATGGATACTTCTACAGTATTTTAATGACTCATAAAATTGTGGTTGTTGAATAACATATCTATAATAAAGAAAACTAACTCTTCTAATTCAAGGCATACCTTACAGGAAAATTCCATTAGCAGCCTACAAAAAAATTTAATATTTATATGCTCACACATAAAGAATGAAAACAGTTTGACAAATATATTTACATTTTGGCTTGTGTTCTGAGAAGGTCATGGAGAAAATCCTAAACTAAGCTCTGCCTTGAATCCATTTCTGTTTTGTTTTTCTATTGTTTTGGTTTTGGTTTTGTTGGTTTTGTTGTTTTGGTTTTTTTTCCTGTGTGGTGGGTTTTTTTGATTGGTTGGGGTTTTTTTATTGTTTTCCCTCTTTTATTTCTTCTCCTTTCTGTTTGTTCCTTGTTCAGCTAAGCCACAAATAATTACTTTAAAATCATCACTTGTTTTCTTCAGTGTCTGGGTCAGATTTGTCCACTTCATAAATATTCTTTTAGTCAAGCTGAAAAGTTTAACTTTTTCAAACTGCCTCTGAGTCTATCACACGATCATAAAATGTTAGGGGTTGTAAGGGACCTTGAAAGATCATCTAGTCCAAACTCCCTACCAGAGCAGGATAACCTAGGGCAGGTCACACCAGAACACATCCAAGTCTCTCTTTCCTAAAAATTGTTCATCCTCTCTTCTGCCCCCTCGCCCTTCCTTCCTTCAAGGTGAGAGAGTTGGAGTGGGAAAACATTGAAGAATCATAATCCTTTTCAGTATGCAAGACTTGTCATACCTAACTAGTAATCTCAGACCTAAGTTGGAACTTGTGATTTTACCTCATATAATCGATAGGGAGAAATAAGCATGCAAAAGGTTAGTTCTAAAATCAGATGAACCAGATTTGGAGGCATTTGTTTTTTTATATTTTCCTTAAAAAGAGTTTAAAATGCAGTCACTTTAGATATTCAGTGTAGCGTGTAAGATTTGTATGATGTGAGGCTTTGCTTCAAATATTAAAGAAAGTAGAAAGTCAGAAAGATGTTGTTGGTGAATTAGAGTAAGAAGGAGCTAAGGAATGAAAAAAAAAAACACAAAACACAACAAAACACAAACACACAAAAAAAACCAAAAACACAAAAAAACCCAACAAAACCAACCAACCAAAACCACACACAAACAAACAAGCAAACAAAAAACCCCAACCAACCAAACAAGAAACCCCTTAGGATTGCTCATTGGCACATCAAAAAAAGTGCGTTAGACCAAGAACTAATTCTATATTGTATTGTATTTCAAGTCATTAACTCTGGAAAATGTCCAAGTATGAAGTTTTTCTGAGATTTGGGATGTTTGTTTTTCATAAGCAAGGATACTCAGATAATATTAATGAGTGATTAAAAGAAAAGAAAATATGATCATGTGCATTTATTCCTATGGGACAGTGAGAAATGCCACAAGTACAACCAATTCTTAGTTCATCTAAGAATTCTTTGTGATAAGGAAAATGGTGTCTTACAGAGGATTTCAGCTTTGGGCTATCTCAGTCTTTTCTTTTTTTTATCATTTTTCTATGAGACTTGTCATGGACAAAAAGACAAAGGAATAAAGTAAAATTCAGTTTAGGCATATTTTGTCACAGGGTTGATAGGAGAGTAGGATTCACCTTACTAAATGTACAAAATGTACATGTCTTTATTGAAGACATATAAGCTGGCTACTGGGATAGATTTAAAGTAAAGGGAGAAAGTCACTTGCCTCATCCTGATGAGGATGACTGCCTAGTAGATTTCTTTCTTCAAGCAAACAAATTATATTCTCATGAGTGTCTGATGACTCTGTCTTATATTTAGACACAATAAAATTGCTTAGTTATTCCATAGCCAGTTGCTGATTTGTCAACGCTGTATTAACTAGTGATCAAAATCCCTAGTATGCATCACAGACATGTTTACAGAGAGCAACTGAATATTTATGGAAAAAGAAAATATAAAAGAATTTTGTAGGCAATTTCTTTAAGAAAATGCAACTTCATGCTTTGTGCTGTATTGTAAGTGTGAACTTCAGTAACCATATCCTTTTCCTTTCAAGACTGCTATCAACTGCATTATGAGAATACATTTAGCAAACAACATAAATTCCAAGTGTTTATGTAATATCCACATTATATGGTTCCTATAATGAACCTGTAGAAGGTCAAATTCTTGTTTGGCACTGTGGAAGGTCTGCCTGGCCCCTACCCCAATCACAGGGTCGTGACAGACCCCACACAAATGGCTAAGACTTGTTAGGAGATTTTAAAGATCAGCTTGATGATCCCAAACACTAGCTGGTGCCTCTGGGCCCAGAAGTCCTTTTGTTGATTGAAGAACTCGTCCCTCCAACTAATTAAGAAATTTGCCACAGCACAACTTCCAAGGTATAAATGGAGTCCTACTATGGAGAGAAGAGGTTTTCTTCACACAGAGGCAGCCTGCCAGTCAGACCTTCTCCCTTTAGAAAAGGACCTGTTTTGGTGAGTGTATGTGCATATATCCTGGGTAACTGTGGGGAGATTTTCCTTTTCTGGGTGAGTGTGTGCACATTTTGGTTCATCTCTTGAAACAGCTTCATTAGTTGTGCAACATTTTTTTTTTTCCAAATGACATCTGAATCTACTTTTTTTTGTGTCAGGAGAGCAGATTAATTGCAATAAATCCACATTTTTCAGGTGGCTGTTGCTGTCTGTTTGTGGGTGCCTCTGTGACAGGCACATGCACTGATCTCCATTTGAAGGCCTTTTTTTTTTTCTTTCTGTTTAGTAATGCATTTTATGAAGTTTAATATTTGGAAAAAGCTTTTCAGTCTTAATAACTTTAATATATATTCTAATAAAATACATCCTGACATTTAAAAAAACCACCTTTCTATTCTTTTCTGAAGATCGACATTTAAAAAACCTCAATTAAATATCCTTAACCACATTTTAAAATAAAGTCAATTCTCAAGATATATCTGAAGCAATTATTCCTTGTTCTCATTTATACATAATGATTTCCCATTCTTTTCCATGATTTCTTCTATTTTAAGAGATTTGACATTTGACATTGCATTTTTGTGTTCCGGGTCTTGGTTACCTAAGCATGAGATTGCATTTCCTTAGTTTTTGTATTAATCCAAATGAAACTATGGTGTTTACCTACAATATTGAAAAATCTACTTGGAAACGATAGATGCAATATTACAATATAACTCCCCCCAAATAATGTTGTATTACATTGGCATTAAGACGAACTGCACTTCAGAGATTATTTAGATGATCATCAAATACTCCTTAAAGCAGTTTCTGTAGGAACCAATCCTGATTTTAAAAAACATGGGGTAAATTAAGGCCAGCTCATTTTCTGTAGTGTTATGGAAGGAACAGCAAATGTATGTTTGACAGAACAGGATTTTTTCTTGAAAACTATGTGTGTGTTTGACAAAACTGATCACAGTTTATTTTGTGGAGTTTGACTCATTCCATCCTACTTTTCAAATAAATCTGAAAGTCATTTTTCTCAGATGCCAACATTATTAGGCCTGCAAAGAAATATAAGTACCAGTCAGAAAGTGGTAGCACTATTACAATCGAAATTAAGAAAGGGACAATTTTATTTGAGAGATGTTCTCAACTGAAGCTGAGAACATCTCTGAGTAACATTCACTTTATTATCACATCTGCTTTGATATATAAAAGTATTTGACTTGCAATTTGTCCTAGAGTGAACTGGGACTCTAAATAGATGATTGTAATTTTTTTTCTGTTTTTTTTTTCCTTTTTTTTCTGTTTTTTGTTTGGTTTTGTTTTGGTTTTTTTTTTAGAAAAATACAGCAACCTCTCTTAACAAAAATTAGAATATTAAAATATCTATTAACAAGATTATGGAATTAGATGTTGCTGTGTTTAACCACATAAGTGGAAAAGATGTAGTTGTAAAAACAATCCACAATTAGATTTCAACTCCCTCATCCTAACCCAACCCAAAAACTCCAATGCTTGTTGCATCTCTGAAACTGCAACATTAGTTTAAATGAATGAACAGAGCAAGTGATAAGAGAATAACTATGATTATTTTCCCCTAGATTACATATACACACCTACACTGTAGACATCACATGGTTTAATCATATGTTGTTCTCTTCTGCAGCACTTTGGTAAAGCTTTAAACAAATTCTGTTAGCCAAGGCCAGTTTATTCACTGACATGCATACTGTATTTCTGCCATTTCTGTGTTAACCTTGCAGTAAGGAGAGAGATATTTATGCCACAGTTTGCAAGCTCTTCTGGCAACTTCTCAAAGGTGTTTTATTGTTACAGAACAATGTGAAGCTCTTTTGCATCACGTTCCTGTGTTCTGGCTTTCCAGCTCACTCAGGTTTTATTTGCTGATATTTTTGTACAATAAAGCTTGCTACACATGTATTTCTGGTACTTTTGAATAATGGTACTAGGAAACCAAAGAAATAGTATGAAGAATGCAGAAGAAACATACCCATCTTCTCCACATAATTATATTTTCCATATTAATTTCACCATTGCCAAAATTGTATTGTCTCACATTACTAGAAGGGAAAAGCACAAAGCCTTATTACAATTCCAGAAATTATTAAGAAACATTCATTTTTTCACCTGTAACAGATCTTGTTATTCAAATAGTAAAAATTATATTGTTTTATAAGGTAAGATCTAACGATAGCAACAGTTTGAAGCCATAGAAGTCACATCAATAAAATTGGATAATATATATAAACTCCCAATTTGCATAGAAGCATTGTGAAATTCTTCTGGTGTTTCAAATTTTTATTCATTTATTCCTGATCTTATAAACCATTTGTTGCTAACATTTGGACCTTCAAGTAAGTTTTCCTGTTGTGGTGAAGAACAAGAGTGAGGAATCAGTTCATTAGAAAGTGGCAACTGGTAAGATCTTGTAAGGTGTAACCTTATGAGAATTTCCTCCTCTATTTAGTTACAGATTTAGTTTAATTAACAGTAGTTACGACTTCATTCTGAAACGCCTAGTCATGGGTTTGGCATGTCCAATAAGGAAATGTAACAATGAAGATTGTCTTGAGGAAATGATATGTAATAGAAGAGATGAACATAAAAAGTTTAAGGAAGGTTATTGGCTGTGAAACAGTACATAAAAGAACTACACAAGCCGGCAAAATTAAGATCTTTAGGTTGTTTGTTTGTTTTGTTGCTTTTGTTTTTTAATATTCAGAGCTTAAATGTGTAATGGGGTGGGAAAATACAAAAGAAATGAAATGAAATATTAGAACCCTATCTGTTTAGGTAGTAAAATGTAAGCTTAAGCATTTTAAGCAATAAAAGCTTTTTTTTCCCCCTCCATTTATGAATGTAAGAAATTGTCACAGTCTTCTCTCTCTGATGGTAAAAACCATTAGATTTTATCTCACGGTAGTAGAGGATTAAAGTTCTGAGTTTGAAAGTTTCTTTTCAAACCTTTCTGGAATGGAACATTACCTTTTAAACAGCCTCTAAAAGTCTTTATGTAAAAATATTCAGCATGCCTTTCTACCTTCTGGAAATTTAACACAATTAAAAAAATTGGCCAGTGTTTTCAGAGGCTTGTGCCGTTCATCAGTAAGCACCAATATTCTAAAGGGTTCAATCTTATTTATATGGATGTCTAAGAAAATGCTGCCTAAGCTGCATGCTACTGAAAATGCTGTGTCCAGAATTTTAACTCAAAGCAATTCAGCACGCCATTCTAGCTTTGAGAGAGAGTCACAGTGCAACTGCTTGTCAGATATGTGGTTTAATTTAAAATTGCTTTAATGACTTCTGTGAAAACATGTAGTTTTGGATTTACAACTGGAGCATGAGGACAGTAGTGGGTGTGGGTGGAGGAATTAAAATAGATAAATAGATGTACCAAAGATAGACCAGTCTAATAAAGATGCTGTACAACAAAATTATGGGGAGGGGGGTGGGGGGTGTTAGAGAGGTTGATTAATTGGTTTTCTGTTTTGTGTTAGGTGTACCTCATGGTTTTATGTAAAACGACCCATTACCAGTAACTCCAGAATTCTGCCATTGACACGAGGCTAAGAGACAGCATTAGATAGAGTTTTTCTTTTTTCTTACTTCATCATTCCCTGATGTCTTTATCCATTATTTGGGAAGGAGACATGGTTGTTTTTAACACTCCAGTGAGTGAAATTAAGACACAAACAAGGTCATATGTCAAGATGAGATTATTTATTGAAGAGAGAGAGAGAATGGGGCAAACAGAAAGAAAGAGAGAGAATCAAGAAAGAGAGAATGAAGAAAGAATGGGAAAGATAATTACCACCTGTAATAAAATACATATTTATATATTTTGTATTTTATATTTCTAGCAGCGGTATCTTCAGGCAGCACTGTAAATTACTTACAAAGTATATTTACAGGCTCTGTTATTTGGCTGTGGGTAATATGTTCCACATATGAAGACAGTGAAATCATTTAAGCACAAATCTGAGAATTTCCAATACAACGATTCAAATTGGGAATTCTGGTGCTGCGATCTGCGTTTTCCCACAAGGGGGATTCTGTAGCAAATTAGCCAGGGACTCATGGCTTGCTACTTTGTCTGGTGTCTTCCTAGATGCTGTAACTATAATTCAAACAGCTCTTGCCTCAGAGAAGGCTAAGGGGCCTTTCTCCTCTCATGCCCAGTTCCCAGGCTATAGCAGTGCAACTCTTCTGGGATTCAATTCTTGACAGGAGTCTTAGGGTGGTAAGCTGGAGTCAGGGGTGAAAGCAGCAGCCCAGCTAAAGTGCATGTAGACTAATGCACAAAGCATGGGTAACAAGCAAGAGGAGATGGAAGCCTTGTTACAGCAGGAAAGTTATGATGTAGTTGCCATCACAGAAACATGGTGGGATGACTCATATGATTGGAGCACTATAATCGATGGCTACAGGCTAATCAGGAGAGACAGGTGAGGGAGAAGGGGTGGAAGGGTGGCCTTGTACATCAGGGAGGCTCTAAATGCCATGGGACTAGAGTTCAAGGATAAGCAGGTGTGATGGGTTGAGGCCGACCCCCCCCCAGGCAAAAATGAAATTCAGACAAACAGATTGAAAAAAAGTGGTGGAAAGTTTAAATGGAAAAGCAGTGAATGTTTTACAGAGAACCACAAGCACAGTGTCAAAGAGATCCCAAAGCATACCCAGAAACGTCGCATACCCAGAAATGTCACATCCCCACCTGTGGGTACAGCCAAAACCCCCAGGGCTCTTTCTGCCCCCCCATCCTCCACTTTTAGGCTAATATCAGCTGGCCAGATCTGAGATTGCCCTTCCCCTACCTGCCTTGGGCCTAGGCAGGCCCAAAAGGCCAGAAGACACCTCCCCCCATTACCAGGTAGCGATGAGGGAAGAAAGAGGAAGTACAAGACCCCACATGTGGCTTTTGTAGGAATCAGGACATTATGGGATGAAATACGTAGTTCCCTGTGTCCACCCACTGGGCTGGACCCTTCCAGGACACAGGATGTGTTTCTCATGTGGGCACAGCAGGGAGCACCTGGCCCAAACTGCTACATCAGGTTGAGTGCCTGTGGGTGAGAATTAGAGGGAAGACCAACAAGGCAGACATCCTGGTTGGAGTCTGGTATAGACCACCCAACCAGTATGAAGGATTTGATGAATTATTCCATATGCAGCTAGAGGCTGTCTTAAGATTGCCACACCTTGTTCTTACGTGTGACTTTAACCTTCCTGATATCTGCTGGGAACTTAACACAGCAGAGAGGAGGCAGTCTAGAAGGTTCTTAGAGTGTATGGAAAATGGCTTCTTATTCCAGCTGCTGCATGAGCCTACCAGGGGTAAGGCTTTGCTTGACCTTCTTTTTACAAACAGATAAGGTCTGGTGGGACATGTGGTGGTTGGAAGCCGTTTGGAGTCCAGTGACTATGAGTTTTCAATACACAGTCAAGTTAAGAGGGGCAGAAACAAAACCTCCACTCTGAAATTCCAGAGGGAGATTACAGATCATTCAAGGAACTAACTCAGAGGGTACCTTGGGAAACAGCCCTTAAAACCAAATGGGTCCAGGAGGGCTGGGTCTATTTCAAGAAAGAATTCTTGAAGGTGCAGGAACAGGTTGTGCCAATGTGCCAGAAGATGAGCTGCCAGGGTAGATGGCCAGCCTGGTTTGGCAGTGAACTTCTGGGTGAGTTAAAGATAAAAAAGAGGGTACATCATCTTTGGAAGAAAGGTGAGGTAACCCATGGAATGTTTAAGGATGTTGCCAGGTCATGCAGGAAAAAAATTAGAGAGGTAAAGGCCCATCTAGACCTTAGAATGGCCACTGCTGTGAAGTACAACAAAAAATCCTTTTACAAATATATTAATGGCAAGAGGAGGGGCAAGGACAACCTCCACTCCTTGGTGGACATGGAGGAGAATATAGTTAGAAAAGATGAGGAAAAGTCAGAGGTACTTAACACCTTCTTTGCCTCAAATTTTAATAGCAGGATATGTTTTGTTCCAGATGGCTGTTCTCCTGAGCTGGCAGATGGAGTCAGGGAGCAATATAGATCCCTTGTGATCCAGGAGGAAGTAGTTAGAGATCTCCTTAGCTGCTTGGATCCCCACAAGTCCATGGGACTGGATGGGATCCATCCTAGGGTGTTGAGTGAGCTAGCAGAGGAACTGGCCAAGCTGCTCTCTTTCATTTTTCAACAGTCCTGGCTCACAGGAGAGATCCCAGAAGACTGGAAGCTGGCCAATGTGATGGCCATCCACAAGAAGGGCTGGTTGGATGACTCAGAGAATTACAGACCTGTCAGCCTGACCTCAGTGCCAGGCAAGATTAAGGAACAGGTCTTCTTGAGTGCAGTCACACAGCACTCACAGGAGGGCCAAGGGATCAGGCCCAGCCAGCGTGTATTCAGGAAGGGCAGGTCCTACCTGACCAACCTGAGCTCTTTCTATCATCAGGTGACCTGCCTGGTGGATGTGGGGAAGGCTGTGGATGTAGTCTACCTGGACTTCAGCAAAGCCTTTGACACCATCCCCCACAGCAAACTCCTGGCCAAGCTGGCAGCTTGTGGCTTGGACAGCAGCACTCTGCACTGGGCTAGGAGCTGGCTGGAGGGCCAAGCCCAGAGAGTGGTGGTGAATGATGCCACATCCAGCTGGCAGCCAGTTACTAGTGGTGTGCCCTAGGGATCAGTGCTGGGCCCCATGCTCTTTAACATCTTTATTGATGATCTGGATAAAGGGATTGAATCCATCATCAGTAAATTTGTAGATGACACCAAGCTGGGGGCAGGTGTTGATCTGTTAGAGGGTAGGAGAGCTCTGCAGAGGGATCTTGGCAGGCTGGACAGATGAGCAGAGTCCAAGGCCATGAGATTTAACACATCCGAGTGCCGGGTTCTACACACTAACCACAATAACCCCATGCAGAGCTACAGGCTGGGGTCAGAGTGGCTGGAGAGTGGCCAGGCAGAAAGGGACATGGGGATGCTGGTTAATAGTAGGCTGAATATGAGCCAGCAGTGTGCCCAGGTGGACAAGAAGGCAAATGGCATCAGGAATAATGTGGCGAGCAGGGAAGTCATTCTGGCCCTGTACTCAGCACTGGTTAGGCCACACCTTGAGTCCTGTGTCCAGTTCTGGGGCCCTTAGTTTAGTAAAGATGTTGACTTGCTGGAACGTGTCCAGAGAAGGGCAACAAAGCTGGTGAGGAGCACAGTTTTGCTGGTAAGAGTCTGTGACATTTTCAGGCTGTGCCTTTAAGAAAGATAGCTGAAAATTCTCTATCTGGATAGTTGGGTGTAAAAAGGAAAACACGGGAGATAATTCTAAATTAATTTCATTGGTCAGATGAGTTGGATGTTGTTTTATGATCTTACAATCTTCTCTTACTCGATCCCTTTTTCTGCTTGCATGCTGGCTGTTCTGGACAGAGAGACAGCTTATCATCTAATGACCTTGAAATAAGCATTACTAGCTTCCTAATGACTTTTTTGAACTAACTGAATTTTCCCTAACATCTCTCCTTTTCTCTTTTCTTCTAATTAGCAGAGGGAAAAGGGAGGGGAGAGTTTGGGTGGAATGGGGCAGTGTCTGAATCATCTACACCTGAGGATAGCCAGAATGGACTATGAACTTTACTCACAAATTGTAGATATTGTTTTAGATTGGATGGGCAGTATGAACAGCCAATGAAATTGTTTAGAAGGGGTGGATTGTGACCATTTTAGGCTGTGTCTTTAAGAAAGGGACAGTTGCTGGAACACTCTGGCTGAATGTTTTGGTGAAATAATTGAAAACAAAGATAAAGTCTAAATGAATTTCATTGGTTATAGTTTCATAGTTTCATAGTTTCAGTTAGGGCTGGAAGGGACCACAGGGATCATCTAGTTCCAACCCCCCTGCCATGGGCAGGGACACTCTACACTAGATCAGGCTGGCCACAGCCACATCCAGCCTGGGCTTAAACACCTCAAGGGACGGGGCCTCAACCACCTCCCTCGACAACCCATTCCAGGGCCCCACCACCCTCACGGTGAAGAACTTCTTCCTCACATCTAGCCTGAATCTCCCCACCTCCAGCTTCATCCCATTCCCCCTAGTCCTATCACTCCCTGATAGCCTGAAAAGTCCCTCCCCAGCTTTCTTGTAGGCTTTCTTGGTAGATTGGTAGAATGCAACTTTATGTTTTAGTTCAGTTTGAGTCTCAGTCTCAGTCTGTTCTGTCTGTTCCAGTCTGCCTGTCTGTTTCTGTCTCTGAGCAACAGATGCTGGATGGAGTTAACCTTGAACTAACAGATAAGAGTAATTCTTGCATATGCTTTGAGCTAACAGAATTTCCTCCTTAATAATTACCTTTTCTCTCTCTAACCCTTTCTGGGAAAAAAGGGAGGTAGGGGGAGAGATGGGGGTACAGGAGAGGGGGGACCCTCTTGGCTGGAGGAGGGAAAGCTTTGTTCTGTATTACGATCTTTGCTGTATTACAGTCACAGTATTGCTAAGGTTGGAAGAGACCTCAAAGATCATCGAGTCCAACCTGTCACCACAAACCCCATGACTAGACCATGGCACCAAGATACTGTATGTTGTGTATATATCCATCTGCATTTCATTCTGCTTGTAAATATAGCCCATTCATCTGCTTCTCCTACTGAGTTAGCCGTAGTTTCTTTGTGTGTGTGTGAGAACTGAACCTCTCACCACTACAGGCACCTCTTGCAAAGACAGGCTGAGGATGCTGGGATTATTCAGCATGGAAAAGAGGAGAGTCTGGGGAGACATAAAAGCAACCTTCTGGTATCTGAAGGGGGCCTATAAGAAGGATGGAGAGAGAGAGTTTACAAAGGCCAAAGGCCTGCAGTGACAGGACAAGGGACAGTGGCTTCAAAGTGGAGAAGAGTAGATGTAGATTGGATAATAGAAACAGGTTCATTACTATGAGGCTGTTGGAACACTGGAACAGGTTGTCCTTGAAGGTGGTTGGGGCCCCATTGCTGGAGATATTCAAAGGGAGGCTGAAAGGGCTCTGGACGTCCTGATCTAGTTGAGGATGCTCCTGCTTGCTGCAGACAGGGTTGGACTAGATGACCTTTGGAGGTCAAGAATCAATAAGCTTTAGATGGAGACTTAGAAACATAAAATGATAGGATAATACAGGTAGGAAGGTGTTGGAAGCAACAATATGGAAAATAGGAAAGCTCCTAGCTGCTCCCTAGCCGGTCAGTCTTCAGCCTGTAATTGTTGCTGGGGATTTTCCTTCCCAGAATTCATGAGGATCCCAAAAGCCAATTCTTCTAGTTCTCTCTAGAGGAGGGAGCACTACACTCCAATGTCTCAACTGGTCCTTCAGTATGATTTAATTTACAAAACTAATGGACACACACTGTAATACTTTCTCCAAGTCCTTGGTAAAGATATTAAGCAGGATAGCTCCCAGGACAGACTTCTGTAGTGCACCCATTATTACTAGCCTCCACTGCATTCCGAGCTAAACCATATAAGCAGTTTTTTACACACCTGCTTGTTTGCTTATCCAGACCATAAAGTCACAACATGGATATGATGATATTGTGGTAGACAGTTCTGAAAATATTGATGAATCTGACAATCAGTATTTCCAAATGCCCTTAAATCTATATTTTTATCACAGAAATTATCAGATTAATCAGGTATGTATATTACCTTAGTAAATCCATACTTGCTATTCTTAGCCATGATTTTCTCTTTCATATGCTCAGAAGTATGTTCCAAGAGGAGTGATTTCATAATTTTCCTCACAGACCAAAGTAAAACTGAGTATTATATAGTTTTCTAGTTTGTACATATAGTCATTTTTAAAGCATATAGTTTTCTAGTTTGCACTTATGGTCATTTTTAAAGATGGTAAAACAGTAGCCCTCTGACAATTATTAGGGACCTCCCTGATCTCCATTACCTGTCAAAGGTGACAGACAACATCTTTGCAAAGATATTCTCCACCTCTCTCATCTGTTGGGTGCTATTGATTTTCATACATAAAGGTCAGTCAAGTCATCCTTGACTTGATCCTCATCCACTGCTGATATTTTTCCTTCAGCTTATACACTTTTCTTAAACACAAAAGCCAATGAAACCTAGCTGGTGAAGACTGAGGAGAAAATTTATTGAGACTTGATAGTCTTTTTTTCCTTCCATCTCCTACATTTAATCAAGCAAATTTATTAACTAAATTGTGTAATTTTATTTTTCATGGTGATTTTTTTTTTCATTTTTTAAAAAATGTCTTACTTGGAAAACTGATTTATTTCCTTCTTGATTTTAATGTTTACTTGTGGAGGGCTTAGATGCAAAACAAATTCCGTTTGTCTATTTACAGCACAAACAAATCTGCAAAATATTACATATATTTCATCTTTAGTTCTGGTTTGTATGCATGTTCTGTTCATTATAGTAATTCACATTTATTTGCTATGCCTTAAAATGTTTTAGAAATGCTTAATTAGCAGCATCTTTCTTCTCTATTGCATTAGCTACATATATAACTACATTGGCTACGTATATAACATTATTTATATTTTATGTCTTTATATGGTATAATTATGCTGGTGTTGCACTATCCTATAGCATAAAACTTACATGGAAAGCACAACAGTTTTAAGTCTGTATAACAAAAAAGGCTTCTTTTTTGTTGGTTTAGATTTCTAAGCAATGTAACTAGGGAGAGCATTTGCATAAACCTATGGATGCATACCATGAAAAGCAAAAGCATCTTAGAGCTACAGTCATTTAATTTCAAAATTAGTTTGATTGCATAAGAACCTTAGGGCTAGCAATCTGGAGAAATGGAGGAGCAGTCTCATCACATGATCATTTCCAAATGTGACATGACAGTATTTAAATTCCTATGACTGCAATGAGTATAAAATTATTATATGAATGCACCATGTGGTAGTGTAGGTTAACAGATGGTATGAATGACCTAAAGGAAACACTTTATTCTTAGGGAGGTACTGAAGACATAAACCAAACCATTTTTGTTACTATACTTTGTCAATCCTGAAGTAACGAGGCATACAACTTCCTTTTACAAAAAAATAAGCAGAGCAAAACCAGCATGCTCATATTTTCACTTGTTTATATACATCAAGAAAGAATACAATTGTAGACTTTTTTTTCACTTAAGACTTCTCTTTATACAAAACAATGTAAATGGTGCCACCTGATCATGGTTCCATTAATCTGCTTCATAATGGTAGGTATGCAAGAATGAATTTTGAGCATAGTTAGAAGCTTAGGTAAATAAATCTTTTGTGATGTTGTGTTTCAACTATATTCAGTTGTGGTACCAAAACTGTATTATGCCTAACCCTGATGCCTTGAATTGACTGAATTAGAGCTTTGTGTTGACATGAAGTCAAGTA
Organism: Colaptes auratus; assembly: GCA_015227895.2. Lineage (NCBI taxonomy): Eukaryota > Metazoa > Chordata > Aves > Piciformes > Picidae > Colaptes > Colaptes auratus. The sequence goes on along the minus strand of CM037631.1, from coordinate 83,618,019 downwards.
CCTTTATTCAACATCCAGATCTTGCATTTTACGCTATACTGAATCCCTTTTAGATTTTAAGAATTCACATTCCCTATTTTTTTTATCCAGAACTGTGCAGTGACATTGAAGATTTTCTTTTTCTCCTAAGCTATGCAATTTGTACTCTATGTATCTGAGAACTCATTTAAGAACATCATGAGGGAGCCTGGTCATCAGCTGGACACAAAAGATACAAATTTGAATATGAACATTTTCAACCTCATGTTTTAAGGGCTTATCCATGTACCTGTACCCAGCATTAAAAATTTCCAGAGGACTTAGGAACTGCATTTTGCATGGAAGCATAATTGATATTTAGAGCATAAAATATTTTTGGAGTTAGCCTTAGAGATAAACACTAATTATTACCAGGAGAAGCTGTTTGTTGTAGCAAATTTAAGAAAGACTATATTAGTGCAAATAAAAACATGATGATATGTTTGTCGAAGACTAATAAATCCTTTTGATAAAATTATAGATCACTGAAATCATAATTAACATAGAAGATTCAGCCATTCTTAAGGTAGAAATCTTTCATGTAAAAATGAAGAACTTATTTTAGGACCAGCTTATCAACTCTAACATTTATAATATATAAGTTTTTAGCTGAGTTTCATGATGAAATAAAATCATTCCCTTACTGTTCACTATTGAGTTATCATATCTTTATCAATACAAGAAGATACATAAAGCAACTTAAAAGTCTAAACTAATTGTTATTCAGCTAACAAACATACAAGGTAGCTAGAATTAATAAAAGTAAGGGAAATGAGTGTGCTGGTTTGAGTTTTACCTGGAGTCTAAAAGCCCAAATGGTAACAGATTGAGATTCCTGCTCCTCCCTTTCCCAGTAAAGGTAAAACAAATCAGAGATAAATTCACAAAAGATGTAGTCTGGAACTGATTTGGAAGTAGAAGAGGTAATTTTTTAACAATATATAGATCAGTAATAAGGGAGGTTACAGGGGTATAGGGCAAGGATAAATAGAAGAAAATATACAAAACAAAGCATGGATGGCCTTGTATTCCCTGGATGTAAGTGGATTCAGTTCTTCAGGAAGCATCAAATGCAGTAGGCAGGAGCAGTAGATGACCGCTCTCTTGAGCAGGCAAAGGAGAGAGAGAGTGGGATATAAAAGATGTCTGCCATCTTTATAGGCTTGGTGGACAGGAAGGCGGAGTGGAATAGACCACCTTTGACCCAGGCGACCCCTCCTCCTGGGAGGGAGAAAACCAAGTCTCTCTCTGCCCACTTGGATCAAAGTTCTTTTGTCCACCTTGGGGGCTAGGTTCTTTTCTTCAGCCTCCATCAAGGATGGGTGCAACCCAGCACAATGGAGCAGGGGAAGTCTGGCTATTAAGAGCATGATTTTTTTTTATGGAAAGAGTGGTCAGGCATTGGAATGGATTGCCAAGGGACTAAGGTATACAATGCCAATATATACTGGGAGTGAAGAACCTAGCCAATCACAATTCCAGATCCCAGTGTGGGCTTTTCCATGAATGAATACACATGAAGGATTTTAGCCACCAGGAAGATGAAAGGTGCCTTTTTTTACCTTTGCCCAGGGAAAGGGGGAGGGGAAAGTAATTTCACACCTTTCTCTACCCCCACTCAAACTCTCCCCCCACTCTGCAGATGGAGGTGGGGGAAAGGGGCTTGGAGCACCCTACAACACTCACCTACCTCTCCACAACATCCTTTCATGTATTTGTAGAGAGAAATGAGGTCTCCCCTCAGTCTCCTCTTTTTCAAACTAAACAGCCCCAGCTCCTTCAGTCACTTTTCATAAGATTTATTCTCCAGGCCCAAAACTAGACAAAATACTCAAGGTGTAACCTCAGCAGCACTGAATACAAGGGGACAATCACCTCCCTACTCCTGTTGAATGCAGTATTTCTAATACAGGCCAGGATGCCATTGGCTTTCTTGGCCATCTGGGCACACTGATTGCTCATCTTCAGCTGCTTGTAGATTAGAACCCCCTGGTCCCTTTCTGCCAGACAGCTTTCCAACCACACTGTCCCAAGCTTGTAGCATTACTTGGGGTTGTTGTGATCCAAGTGCAGGACCTGGCATTTGGCCTTGTATAAGCTCATCCCATTAACATTGGCTCATCAATGCAATCTATCCAAGTCCCTTTGTAGAGCCTCCCTACCCTCATGCAGATCACACACTCCCACCTAACTTGGTGTTATCTGCGAACTTACTGGTGACACCCTTTGTGTCTTTATCAAGGTCATCAGTAAAGATGTTAGACAGAAGTGGTCCCAACACTGAGCCCTAAGGAACACCACTTATGACCAGCCGCCAGCTGGACTTAACTCCATTGACCACCACTCTTTGGGCCTGTTTCCCTTGCCAGTGTTTTATCCAGCAGAATGTGTGCTCATCCAAGCCACGAGCAGCCAATTTGTCCATAAGAATTCTATGGGAAACGGTGTCAAAGGCTTTTCCAAAGTCTAGGTAGACAATATCCATAGCCTTTCCCTCAACCAATAGTTAGGTCATCTTGTCATAGAAGGAGATCAGGTTGGTCAGGCAAGATCTGCTCTTCATAAACTCATGCTGACTGGGTCTGATCCCCTGGCTGTTCTCTATATGTCATGTAATGGCACTTAATATAACCTGCTCTATGACCTTCCCTGGGACTGAGGTCAGATTAACAGTCCTATAGCTTCCCAGATCTTCCTTTCTTCCTTTCTTGTAGATAGTTGTTACATTTGCTACCCTCCAGTCCATTGGGACCTCCCCAGTTAGCCAGGACTTGAGGTAAATAATGGAAAGTAGCTTGGTGAGCACATCTACCAACTCCTTCAGCACCCTTGGGTGTAGCCCATCCAGTCCTATAGACTTGTGTGTGTCTAAGCAGTATAGCAGATCACTGACCATTTCCTCATTTATTGGGATGACTTCATTCTGATTCCCCTCCCTGACTCCTAGTTCATGAGGCTGGGTGTCCAGGGAACTGCTGGTTCCAGGGCTAAAGACTGAGACAAAGTAGGCATTGAGCACCTCAGCCTTCTCCACATCCTTAGTCGCTGTTTCCTTCTGCATCAAATAAAGAATGGATATTTTCCCTAGTCCTCCTTTTGTTCTTAATGAATTTATAGAAACCTTTTTTATTATCCTTAACAGCTGTGGCTAGGTTGAGCTCTAGCTGTGCTTTAGGTCTCCTAGCTTTCTCCTTGCATAGCTTCACTACATATTTATAGTCCTCATGTGAGACCTGTCCCCTCTTCCAAAGGCCATAGACTCCTTTTTTTCTTGAGCTCCAGCCAAAGGTTCCTGTTCAGCCAGGGTGGACGCCTTTCCCAACAACTCATTTTTCAGCACACAGGGACAGCCTGCTCCTGAGCCTTTAAGACTTCCCTCTTGAAGTGTGCCCAGCCTTCCCAGACTCCTGTATCATTCAGGGTGGCCTCCCAAGGGACTTTGCCAATCTCAGTCTCCTGAACCAGCCAAAGTTTGCCCTATGGAAATTCAAGGTGGCAATTTTAATAACCCCTCTCCTTGTTTCCCCAAGGATAGAGAATTCAATCATCTCATGATCACTGAGCCCTAGACAGTCTTCAAACTCTACTTCCCCCACAAGTTCTTCCCTGTTCACAAGAATCAGGTGCAGGAGGGCACATTTCCTGGTTGGCTCCCTCACCATTTGCGTCAGGAAGCTACCCTCCACACACTCCAGGAATCTCCAGGACTGTTCTCTCCCTGCTGTGTTGTATTTCCAGCAGACATCCAGGAAGTTGTAGTCTCCCATGAGAACAACAGTGATTGTGAAACCTCTCTCAAGTGCTTATAAAAAATTTCATCTACCTCTTCATCCTGGTTGGGTGGTCTATAACAGATTCCCACCACAATACACTCTTGCTGGCCTTTACTCCTGATTCTTACCTGTAAGGACTCATCTCTATCACCACCTTCATTAATTTGCATGGTTTCATATATCTCCCTAACATAAAGGGCCACTCCACCACCTCTTCTTCCTTTCCTATCCCTTCTGAAAAGTTGGTAGCCATGGATTGCAGCACTCCAGTTGTGGGAGTCATCCCACCAGGTTTCTGTGATGGCTGCTGTATCATAGTTTCCCTGCAGCACAATGGCCTCCAGCTTCTCCTGTTTATTGCCCATGCTGTGTACATTTGCGTATAAACATTCCAGGAAGGAAATTGAGTTTTCAACCTTGAAGGGGTAGATCTGATTATCTAAGATGCCAACAGACTGCTCCACAAACGTTGGGGTACTACACCCAGAGTTCTTGGTGGCAAGGCCAGCTACATTCCCGCTCCCCTTTAAAACTAGTTTTAAACCTTGTCAACAAGCCCAGCCAACTCATGTGCAAGGATTCTTTTCCCTTGATGGGACAGATGAACTCCATTTGTCACCAGTAGACCCAGTGCCAAGAAAACTTCCCCACAGTGAAAAAAACAAAAGTTCTGTTAGTGGCACCAGCCTCTAAGACATGTGTTAATCATGTAGATTATTTCTTTTGATACCTCTTCCTGTCACTAGAGGGGCTGAGGAGAACACCCCTTGTACTCCCAAGTCCTCTAGTAATTTCCCCAAAGCTCTGAAGTATTTTTAAACTGCTTTTGTACCCCTATCCATTGCCTCATCACTCCTAATCTGCATAATCAGCAGCTAGTAATAGGCTGGTGGCAGCACCAAATTGGGGAGTTTCAAGACTTGTCAGCCAGTCCCACAATTTAGGACTAGTGCAAACAAGATAGAAAGAAAGGTGGTAGTAGTAGGGGATTCCCTTCTCAGGGGAACTGAGAGCCCAATTTGCAGGCCTGACCCATCCCACAGGGAGGTCTGCTGCCTACTTGCTGGAGAGGGACCTGTCTCCATTCCACCCCATCTCTTAGGTCTATTTCTTTTTCTGGGTGACAAGGAGACATGGGATCCCCGGCTTCTTGTGCTGCCCACACCTGCTGCCCCTCCCTCAGGAACAACAGAGCCTGGCTCCACGAGTCCATCTTTTCTTCGTATTCCCTTATAATTTGTAGCCTCACAACTTCTTCCTTCAGCTCAACCAGCAGGCTGAGCAGATCATTCACCTGTTCACATCTAATGTGTTGCCTTTACCACCCTCTGCTGCAACAGCCAGGCTCTGGCACTCTCCACAGCTAGGGGCCTGGATACCTACCTGTCTGCACAGAACCTCTATCTGGATACCCACAATTCTACTGACAACAGCCCTCAGCCTGGTAGTAACCGACTGACTTCACAGGCTGCTGGGACATGCCCAGATGAGTCACATTGATTGACCTTGCTCCTGGAGTGTTTAAATAGCCCATGGTGGCTTTGGCTCCACCCATACCTGTTGCCACCTCCTTTGCAAGAGAAACCAGAACTGGCTGAGGGCCATAGCTTCTCAGCTATGAAGAGCTTAACCTGAACAATGACAAAAATGCCGATCTCCCTGTCTGCCTCTGGGACAAGGCTGGGATGGTGATTTCTCAGCTGTTCTTGAGTGGTTGAGCTCCAGTCTGTTTACAGGGTGTTTAAACAGCCTGTGGTGGCTGCAGCCCTGCCCACGCCTCTCCCTGCCTCCCATTCAAGAGAAACAGGAAGTGGCTGGGGTCCATGCTTCCATGAGCTTCTCAACTACAAAAAGCAGGTAGCTCTTCAGATATGCTATTATTTTTAGAGTAAATATCTGCCAGTTCTCTAATCTTCAAAGGTAATAAACTATGTGTTGCATTCATTAATCCAAGATACATTTTATAGAAGTATTGTCAAGGTATATATGCATAAAGAAAAAGCTTAGTCATGAGCTTTGCTTAGAAGAGAGGAGGAAAGGTCTGAGGCATTGCAATGCATTAGCAAATGAAAAGATTTAGGAGACTAGTCATTAAGTGTCTCTATCTACTGTCAGGACATGAAAGGCATGCACCAGAAATAATAGCATTTCAAACTGGGTAAAGTCATTCAGTGGTGAGAGGAAAGGCTGCATCCTTTTGACTAGTAGGATGAATGTAAATTAAATGAGTACTTCTAAATAGTTATCTTAGGCTCTCTCTATATTTAATAACATTTGGGAGATATGAGCTCTCTGAAATACAGACAGTATAGGTAATGATAGTCGCCAGTACAAATTTTCCTACATTACGACACATTAATTGCATCCTTGCTATTTCAATTCTTCAGTTATAAATTGAGATAATCATTGTGGTCTGGAGACAGGATTATCAAAGTAAACAGAAAAATATGGAATAATGAATTCCAGATTCTATCACAAACACAAGAGAACCACAAGAAATCAAATATTATATATTAGCTATGTGTTATCTATCTATATATAGAAATACCATCTTAAAATATTTTAGAGTTATATTGATTTAGTAGTTTGACCGTATAGATTCTGTAAGAAATCTGAGGAATTATGTTAGTGTCTTGTTAGACATTGCCTTTCTATTTCTCTTCACCAGTGTTGTGGTTTAGTCCCTTTAGACAGCTAAACCCTATACATCAACTCAACCTCCAGTGGGATGGAAGATTGAACAAGAAGGGTAATACTGAGAAAACTCCTAGGTTGACATAAAGACAGTTTAACAGTTAAAGTATGTGCTTCACCCACAAGCAAAGCAAAACAAGGAGTTCATTACCGCTTCCCATCAGCAGGCAGTTGTTCAGCCATCTTCAGGAAAGCATCAAAGTGTAATGGTTACACTGCAAATATGACCTCTTTCTTCATCCGTTTGTACCTATATACTCTGACCATGATGTCATATGGTATGGAATATCCCTTTGGTCATTGGGGGTCAGCTGTCCTAGCTGTGTCCCCTCACAACTTCTTGTGCCTCTGCACTGGTGGGGTGCTGTGAGAATCAGAAAAGGCCTTAAGTCTCTGTAAGCACTGCTTAGCAATAATGAAAACATCCACATGTTACAACACTGTTTTCATCACAAATCCAAACCATGGTTCCATACTAGTTTCTCTGAAGAAATGTAACTCCATTCCAGTCAAACCCAGCACATTCTGGCTGATCTCTGCTCAGGGGCTCTGTGGTCATGTGTCATTGCGTAGTGAGCAATTCCATCATGCATCATTTGGGGTTTTTTTTGGTTTTATTTTTCTCTCTTCTGGTTGTCTTTTCATTCATTACTACTATTATTATGTTCTATTTCAGTTATTAAACTGTTCTTGACTCAACCCTTGAGTTCTAATTCATTTATTATTTTTTTTCTGAATTTCCTCCCCATCCCACCAGAGGGGGTATGAGTGAACAGATGTATAGAATCATAGAATCATAGATTAGCCTAGGCTGGAAGAGACTTTAGAGATCATCTAATCCAACCTCCCCGCCATGGGCAGAGATGCCTCTCAACTAGACCAGGTTGTTCAATGCCCCATCCAAACAGACCTTGATCATCTCCAGGGAGGGGGCATCCACAATCTCTCTGGAAAATCCATTCTGGAGTCTTACCATCTTTGTAGTAAAGAATTTCTTCTTAAGATACAATCTAAACCTATTCCCCTTCAATTTAAATCCATTTCCCCTTGTCCTTTTGGTAGACACTCTTGCAAAATGCCCCTCTCCAGCCTTCCTGTAGGTTTCTCTCAGGTATTAGAAAGCAGTTATAAGGTCCCCCCAGAGTGTTCTCTTCTCCAGGCTGAACAATCCCAGTTCCCTTAGCCTATACTCATAACAGAGATGTTCCAAACTCTGGATCATTTTTGTGTCTCTACTCTAGACTGTTTCAAACAGATCTATGTCTCTCTTATGGTGGGGACAGAAGAACTAGATGCAGTATTTGAGGTGGGGTACACAAGAGCATAGCAAAGGGGGAGAATCACCTCTCTTGATCTGCTGGCCCTGCTGCTAGCTCATGTTGAGCTTCTCATCTATCAACATTCCCAAGTCCTTCTCTTCAAGGCTGTTCTCAACCCACTCTGTACCCAGTTTATATTTGATCCTGGGATTGGCCCAACCCAGGCGTAGGACCTTGCACTTTGACTTTCTGAACCTCACGTTGTTTGCACTGGCTCATTTCTCAAGCCTGTCAAGATCCCTTTGGATGGCATCCTTTCCCTCAAGTGAGTCCACCACACAACTTGGTGCATGGTGCTTAATTGCCAGTTGGGATCAAATCATGACAAACAGTTACTATAGGAAGTAGGATTCCTCTCACTCAAGTTCAGCACCTCACAACTAACCTAGATTGTCATGTATGTTCTTTGTAGTCTATGTAGGCATAAGCTTCTCTTTGAAGGTAAGTCATTCACAGAGCGGATCAGTCTGTTTCACTCACTGTTGAGTTAGTTGGCAGAGAAGCTTGAAAATTATTTAAAAATCACACGAGACAGCTCTGTTAGCTGAGTGCTTCAGATTGTGTTCATAGATTGTGTTCAGATATTATTCAGATTGTGTTGGATCCCATTCTGAGATGTTTAATTTTACAGGTGGATCACAAATGAATTATAGATGTGCAACCATAGGTTTTCAGTAGTGCCAGGAGGGTGGGCAGCTAAAGCTGGGCATTACAAGGTTATTTTTAATTTGAAAAATTACTTGATTGAAAAGTTACTTGATTTTGCTAGACTCGATGCTAAGGATACTTAATCTCATATGCACGAGGACTCTTTCTAAACTCTTTTTTTTGGTTTTTGTTTTGAAATTGTTTGATAGATGATGTGAGAGAGATTTGGTATGTTTTATATGAGATGATCAACTTAAGTAATCTATGACTTTGTCAAGTGATCTGTAACCATGTTCAACTTGTACAAATAAATCTTTATATGACACTATAACAAAATGTACCTAGTCTGTATTGCAAGCCTACTAGAAACGATACTGCTATTAGTGTTATGGTAAATCTCTGATCAAATACATAGTGCTGACACTAATGAAGAAGCTCTTTTGGCTTATGTACTGCCACATGTCTTACAAGAACATTATGCATTAGAAAAATGTCTCTTTTTTTGGTGAAAAATGCAGGCCAAGAATGAAATAATGAATGAATTTTCAGCCCCTCAAGCAGTACTTTGGCCATCCAAGACTATCAGCTGATATGTAGCCCACTACGTTCCTTCTTGCTCCTCCAAAGGCTCAGAGCTTCCTCTGTTGTTGCAGTCTCTTCAAAACGGTTGCTAACAGTTAGACAATCAGTGTCCTGTGATTGCTGTACAGGGTAGTAATTGTTTCAGGGTTTGCTTGCATTCTGCTTGGTTTCAATCCTCTCAGTTGTTAACTCTTTTTTTATGTATTAGTTACAAATTGTCTTAAGGTCTTTTTGTTCTCTCTCTGCAAGTATTACGGAAATCCAGGGGGAAGATTTTTCTTCAGCTTGGCTTTTGAAGAGTTTGCACATGGAAAAACAAAAACAACAACAACAAACCAAAGCCACAAAAACCCAAACAAACACTAAAAATCCACAAAACCCCAACAAACTCAACAAGTAGGTTTATGGAAAGATGGACTAGGTATACCATATAGAAATTCGAGGACTTCATTATATCATGGTTTGAATCCTAATATCAGTGTCAGCTTAGGGAAAATAAAAAGATATATTTTGAAAATTCTGTGATGAAAAATCATCTCATTCTATTAGCTTTTTTTTAATGGCAATTTATCTTAAAAACATCTTCTATTCATTAGCCTCTGAGTCTCTGCCTTCAATTCTTTCATAAGATATTTTAGTATTTATTTCCTGCATTTAAACTGTGATGTAAAGTTTCCCATCTGCTATGTATTAATCACAGACATACTGTGCATATCCCATTACTGTTTTTTTACAACAGAATATATAAATGATACTAAGTTCTTCTGCTGGATACAGAGTGTCTCCATGGCATTTAGAAGGTGTGTGTTTGATAAATATGTGCAAGTTTTCACTACCTAGTAAGGGAAAAGAAGCCACAAGCCAAATGATACATTATGTGTGAACTGAGAGTTCTTATAGAACGGTTATCCTACAGAATAATTAGGAAAAAAAATAAACAAGGTGAATGATGAATAATACTAGAAAGATCTGTTCAATCATGTGGAAAGAATACTTATCTTTCTTTATTCATTGATGCTCAAGAATGCCATATGCAAATTAAACATTGCATTATTTTAATTTGAAGTAAGTTTATGCTGCCATTAAATAAATAAATTTCCAGTTTTCATTCACCACATGACTGAACTAAAAATAGTGAGGACCAAAGAATACTTCAGGAACAAATAGTGAAGGAGAAGGTGATCTTGCCCTATAAGATATCAGCAAATATTTGCTGAATTAAATTGTGCTGGGTGTTTTCATTAGCAAGAAGATTCAGGCATAGTCTCTGCGAATAGAAACCAAGGCTGCCCCACACTGGAAATAGAGGCTTCTAGCCAGCTCCAATGTACCCATGGTAGGACACAGCTGAACCCCTCATACAAGATAGTGGCACACTGTGGAAAGAAAATATAATAATGCCACACAATAGGAGAGGAGGGTGTAACAAAAATAGTGAGAAAGAACAGGTGGAAGACAAAATATTGAAAAGGAGGAAGAACTCCACAGTGGAGAAGATATTCCTTGCTGCCTGTACAGAGCCCTAGAGGAAAGTCTGAGGAAGGAACAACAGAGAGGTGGTGTTATGAACTGACCACAACCCTCATTTCCCACATTCTCTTCTGCACTATTCTGACAGGGTAGGTAGAAGAATTGGCAATGAAGGTATGAAGCTGAACCTGGGAATAGGGGAAGGAAAAATGCTGTTTTAATATGTGTGTTTGTTTCTTACTACACAAGTTTTGCTTAATTGGCAATAAACTAATTTTTACCATGTTAATTCTGTTTTGCCTATGATGGTGGCTGGTAATCTATCTCCCTGACTTCATCTCAAGCCTTGAGCTTTCTTGTTCCTTCCCCCTACCTCCCTCCTCCCCTCTTTGTGGTGGTTTGGCCTTGGCTGGTGGCCAGATGCCCACCAAATCCACTCTATCACTCCCCTTCATAGATGGATGGGGAGAGAGTGTAAGGAAGGACGTTATTAATTTATGAATATGAAATTTGAAATAGAAAAATTACTCTGGACATTGCTGGGGAAGCTGCGTATAAGGCTTACTTCACACCACCACATGAGCTAAAAGTGCAGAGATTTAAACTGAAGAATATCTGGTGATGAATACTTGCGCACCCTAAAAGTACAGTTTCATTTGTGGCTGGTTGCTAGGCTACAGCTACCTGTCTGCCAATGCTGGCTGGTTCCAAGGAATAGGGGACCTAGCTCAACATGAGCTGACAATGTGCACGTGCAGCCCAGAAAGCCAATCAGATCCTGGGCTGCATCAGGAGAAGTGTGGCCAGCAGGTCAAGGGAGGTGATTCTCCCCCTCTACTCAGCTCTGGTGAGACCCCACCTGGAGTACTGGAGTTCTGGAGCCCCTATTACAAGAGGGATCTGGACGTGCTGGAACGTGTCCAGAGAAAAGCCACGAGGATGACGAGAGGGCTGGAGCACCTCTCCTATCAGGACAGACTGAAGGAGTTGGGGCTGACTTTTTTTAAGATATATGCCTGAGAATCCTGTTTTGAAGTCAGTTAAAGCTTCATTTCATACTTTTAAAAATCTGGATGCAAATTGGCATCAAGCAGAAGCAAGTGAGCCAAAAGCCCAAGCCAGAAAAATACCCCCTCACCCCTCCTTGTCCAGCTGCCATCCCAGTGGAAACGACCAACATCCAAAAACCCAGAACCCAGAAGCAGCGGCTGAAACGGGATGCCTCCCATGTTACAGTCTGAACTTCAAGCCCCACAATACTTTGCTCCAGCCAGTATTTTCATTTTTTAAGCTGGCATGACTGAAGCATGGTAGGAATAACAGCGTCAGAGTCAAATGAATTAATGATGGGGCCCAAAACTGAACACAATATTACAATATTTGAGGTTTAGCCTTACCAGTAACAAGTACAGTGAGACAATTGTTTCCTTAGTCCCACTGATCATATAATTCCTGTTAAGAGCCAGGATATTATTGTCTTTCTTGGCCATGTGGGCAGACTACTGGCTCTTGTTCAGCCCATTGTTGACCAACACTTCCAGGTCCTTTTCCATTGGGGAATTTACCTGTCACTCTTCTCCCAATTTGCAACCTTGCATGGGGTTATTATGATCCCTGTGCAGGACCTGGCACCTGGCTTTGTTGAATCTCATATTGCAGGCCTTGGTTCCATTGTTCTTATCTCTCTAGACCCTTCTATAGAACCTCCCTACTCTCAAGCAGATTAACACTCTTGACCAATATAATGTCATCTTCAAACTTACTGAAGGTGCCCACTAATCAAATAAGCCAAACATCTAACGCCACTCTAAAGAATGACAGCTGAATTCTCAATATGGGAAAGCCTGGGGAATTAATGATATCACACCATGTGCTTACAATGATGAAAGCAATTAGCAGATGGTTAGATACACCTTGTGATCCAGTTATATGCTACCACCCAAACCACTATCCTGGGCCTTGGAGAGCAAGTCTTATGGTGACGCTATATCCCAGAAAGAATGGATCCAGACAACAGGACTCATTTCCAAAACAACCTTATATACAGATAGACCAGGTGTCAAGACATTGACTACCCTCTCTCGTGAACCAGCCTACAGGAAAATAGAACCATACCATGGATTGCTAAAGACTATAGTGAAAAAAATGAGTGCAGTAACATTCAAGCATTACAACACAAAGGCCTTTGGCTATCTGCCATCAAGCAGGCACCGCCCAGTTAAAACCCCTGTGTCCTGTGGAAGCAAATAAAGTCCCTGTAATGAATATGAAGGAACTGAATTGGAGAAACAGCCTGGCTTATTCCTTCCTTGTGAAAAGCCAAACCCGTTTGTGGTACTGATTTTGCTCAAGGACCTGGATGTATTTGGCAGGTAATGTGTAAGGATGGAGAATTCTTCTCTATACCCTCAGGACATTTAATCTTGGGTGAAAATAACCCATTATTTCAGTTGTGTGATGCAATTGCTGTCTGATACCCATGTTATATGGTGCTGTATGTCATCACTACTGAGGTTACTGTATGTGAAAAGTGTTACAGTAAGAGTTACCTAAACCAACGGAAAATGAATCATAGAAGAAACTGGGCAAGTGCAATGATAACACAATCTGAGCTGATTCTGATACGCAGCAATGCAACACCAGATACCAACTCTCCCGACCACAATAACTGGTGTAGCCCAAAAATGTTTTATGGACATTTCATGAGTGTATTACAGGGAGGGTGAGCAGACATAAAGAGATTGTATCTATGTACATATCAAAGGATGGGAGGGGAGGAAATTACTAATGAGGATGTTTGAATAGTCTGGGACAAGAACATGAAGTAAATGGTATGGAACAAGAGCTGGAGATTGTACTCATTTTTGCTGAGATTCAGCTGGTTTTCTTTCTGGACGGTAGTATGGGGCTATGTTTGAATTTGTGAAGAAAACAAATAATGAAGCAGCAGATGAAAGATGGCATTCTCTGCAGAGGTGGGGTGGTGAACTGTTTCTGACTAGTTTTCTACTATTGCAAACAAGGCACATGGGGCATAAGCAGACATGTTATGGGCTAGTGGGGCACCAGTGACCACCATTCCCTCAAGAACTCTCAAGAAAATCCTACTATGAATGCATAGGGATAAGGATGTAAAAAGCGGACAAGTCCAGCCCCAAGGTTTGCACCTGTGGCCAGAAGAATTCAGATAACTTCTATCAAGTCTTTTCAGTGGATTCAATGGTGGCGATATTACCTTCTCTCTCTTTTCTTTCTCTTTTCTGTTTTTTCTCTTACTTCATTGTTCAATGTTATAATATTATATCTTTTTATTAGGTGTTAAGCTTTTTATTCAGAGTATCTGCTACACCAATTCTAGCCACACCTGTGTGTTAAGCCAAATATTGAATAAACCATTTATTGGCCATTTGAGAGCCATTGCCTGATTTCTACCCTGGGGTCTGCCAAGCCAAAAGGGATCATCATAGTTTTAATGTCCCTCCTAAAAGATCACCTCCTCCTAGCCCACCATGTGGGACAGGGCTTTAATCTCAGCACCATATTATGACAGGGGAATCCAAGCTTCAACCATTAAACAACAAACCAACCAAACCAAACCAAACCAACAAACAAACATGGCAAAACAAACAAGAAAAACACCACCAAAAACTAGTCTATATTAAAACTAGTGTTTGCATAGACTCCAAAACAAGGGAAATTTGAAGGTGTGTTACTTTAAAAGCAACTTAGGCAGTACCATAAGATAAAATCATACCTTCCTCTAGTACAAAAGCTTAGTCAAAATCTGCTGGCTTGTCCCAGCACCAGCTTGCAATTCAATATGCCAGCTTCTCTTTATAAATTATCAGCTTCACCCTGTAGCTGCTTTCTCTGTGGGAAATTCGAAGCAATATCATATATTTAGATGCATATTCCTGTTCACAAGTAAAAAAAAGGGTGATTTATATCTGTCTTTATTGCCAGTTTATGTACAGTCCAACAAGCAATCCAGTTCTTCATGTTTACTAAAATGGACTCGTACCATTTACAGAAAACAAAAACTAGATTTCATGACACTTTACCAGGAAATAAGTAATATATATAAAAAACAAACCCAAACAGTATCCATCAGGTAAAACTTGAAAGCTGATGGGTTTTTTCTGATATCCCGAAGGGAGGTTGATGAATAAAATATTTGGTGTATTTTAGAGGTAATTTTGATAGTAGTTCCATTGCAGTTTCAAGTATATCTCTGGTTACCCTGAAGTCACAACACACATATTTGGTATGAATAGGCTTATCGTCCAGTAGCATAGGTGGAATCTCGTGGCCTCTTTCATTATTAAGTGCAGTCAGATGCTGCTGGTGGTATTTGCATTCAACAATGCTAATAAAATTTCCTATGGTGAATTTTTTATTTTAAAGTATGGCAATTTTCTAAGTGAAAAATAGGGTATTATTATGCTATATATTGCTGTTAGTAATGTTATGACTTTTACTGTGGATGTCTGAATGCCTCCAGTAACTATTCAATGAATCTGTCCCTAAAGAAAAGTGTGAAATATTGTTGAATTATTGCTGTCAAAACAAACAGAGGCTTTATATTACAGTGACAGTCAGAGCTATGGAAAAAAAAAACAACAAAACAAAACAAAGAAGAAATTGCATCAGGCATAGAAAAGAATAAAACCTCAACAACTTCAAACAAACAACAATAAAAATATCAAAACAAGCCCACAGTTTCTACACAGTATTTTTATCTGTTTCCCGCTAAATCTTCTCTTTTGTCATTTGATTATTTTTAATTATATATTCTTTCCTGAATAATCTTTGTAGAGATCACTTACATCACTGAAATTTTGTTTTGCTCTGTTTTTAAAGGCAACAAATCTTTACAGGTGCTGCTTTTTGTGGTCACAAGTCTTGTTATAATGTGCTTACTCTGAGATAATGGGATACATGTTGACCACTTACTGGCACCTGTTGAAAAGCCTCATCTATACTACCATAAATTAATGTCACAACTGAAGATTAGTTTAAATGTACACACAAAGGAGTGTGAAGCTACTAAAACTTGAGTTCACTTCTGTCACAAAATTGTGAAAAACGAAAATAAGAATATGAATTATGACTAACTTCTGGGACTTGAGAGCAGAGGTAGAGGTAAAGATATAAAGAGGTATTTGAAGGGCAGATTTGATTACCTTTTTCTTATTTTAAAGAATAAACTAATGAAATCACTACTGACAGGAAATGTTTAAATGCAAAACAATGTGTGGGATCTAATAATTCAAAGTTGTGTCCAAATATGAAACAGGGGAAAAAAGCATTTAGAATAGATTTGGTTGGAAGAGACTTCCAAAATCATTAAGTCCAACCATGAACTCAATGCTGTCATGTTGGCTACTAAACCATGTCCCTCAGTACCACATGTCTACAACTTTGAAACCCCTCCAGGGATGATGACTCTTCTACTGCAATGGACAGTCCGTTCCAGGCCTTGTCAACCCTTTTGGGGAAGAAATTTTTCCTATATCCAACCTAAGCCTGCCCTAGCACAACAGAGGACAATTTCCTCTTGTTCTGTTGCTTGTTAGATGTCAGAAGACTTCTGCAAGCCATCTGCAAAGATGAGGGAAGTCAAAGGCAGATGTAGACTACTCCACAACCACCTCATCACCAGCTGAGACAATTGCCTACCTGAAAATCACTATTTTAATCACTAGTATGACAACCTTTATTCCATGAACTGTTTCTGAAAGAAACTGCTTCTCAGCATGGACAGTGTATCAGAATCTGGCCCCCCATTTACCTCTGTACAGCCTCTAAAGTGTAACTCATGATTCTCCCTGGCAAAGGGCTCTATGAAAACAACAGCAGAACTGTACAAATGGCATCTCTTGAACTACATATTCTGAAGCCTGGCTTCATTTGGGTTGATTAAAAGAGTATTTGTTTGTAGATCAGGGTTTTCTCTGCATTATAAACAATCAGTAATACCTGTCTCCAATATTAGCCCTAATGAACATGTAAAATTGAAACTGGGAATTCACCAGTGACAGGCATCTTGTTAGACAGCAACCATGGCACTCAGAGGAAAGAATTTTTGATACAGAATAGATTTTAAAACTCAAGTATAAATATGCTGTTAAAGTGCTAAACACATTTTATTATTTGGAAAACAAAGAGAGAGAGAGAGGAGGGGAAGATACTGGAAATTCTGTGTGCACAACACTTTTAACTGTTAATGGGAACTGGGAATAATTTAACAGTTTTAATAATAAGTGTTAATATTTTTAGATCAATGATAACTGCTTGCTGTATTTTACTTAGGCAGTTAAAACAATACTTAAGCTACCAATAAATTCTTGTGTCTACATAAAAGATGTGTTCTTTTTGCCTGTAAGAAAATTTTGAGTGTGATAAAAGTTGATGCAGGTACACATGTAGAGGTCTCATTATTTTGTACAGGTTTGTATATGTCTTGTACATACTGAAATTGAGTTTGATTGGTCTTTAAACTCCCTCAGAGTCACAGACAAAACAGATGAAATATTTATGTTTCTGAGTGCCTGGAATGATGTGCTAGATAAAAGTATATTTGAGCCATCTAGTCTAAAGTTAATTGTCCTGTATGGAGTATGGGATTTATTCCCATCTTGCACATTCAGATGCATATCCCAGTTGTGCATACACTGCACAACATTTTTTTTTATTTTGGAAGTAAAAGTCAGATTCATGATATGGAGACAATTTTTATGTTCTGCAGTAGTCCTATACACTGGCTGATCAGCTCAGACTCTGTTCCAGAGCTTTGATGCTGAGTTCTGCTCAAGTATCATCTATTTCTCTGCAGTGATTAAATAGAGAGCATATGCTGCTAACTTGGAAGTAAAACAACATGCTTAGAGATATTTATGCTAAAAATTCTTCTGTGTTTTCTGTTCTGCTGGCAATAATGTAATGAGAGTTGTTAGGCTAACAAAAGAGAAAGGCAAATCCATGGAAAAATGTTTACACCTATTTAAAGGGAAAATTGCTTACAGAAAAAGGATAAAATAGTGTAGAAAAAAATAAAAGTATGATAACATTTCTGAATAGCTTGAAAGAATAAGTCCAGGACAAACCTTAAAAATAAAAGCATGAATGAAAAAAAAAAAAAAGACAACTTTTAAAAACAAATCGATTTAAGGAAGAATACAAATTTAATTTAAAAAAATAAAAGGCAAAAAAAACCTCCAAACACACCCAAACCAAAACAATCTGTGCTGGCATAACCAAGTGCGATGTATCACACAGAAAACTCCATAAAGATACATGATTTTCCACATATGTTTAAAGCTGTGTGTGACAATGATTATGATTCAGTCATTTGGTATGACAAAGGAGAGTGGAGAAGCAAACTTAGGTATTCCATCGAGTAATGGTCAGTTTGTATACACATCATTCTGTACAATTTAAAAATGAAAATAGGGAAACAAGACACAACAGGGTGATGTATAATTTGGAGATTTGTAGCATTGTCAATTTGTGTTTCAAAGACAGCAGGCATTTTCTCAGAAATGCAAAATAAATCATAACCCAAAAAATGCATCAAATTGCAGTTCTTATTTCTTCAGTCTACTCATAACAATGATCTGTGACTCAAAATCATAATGTATGCAATGCTGGTCATTCCCATGTCTGTTATTATTCTGAATCTCATGCACACGGTCGTTAATATTACAGGATCCTAAATACAGTACCTATTGCTCTTGGTTAATGAGCACAATGTCACATTGTAATGTGGGTGGTTTGGGATTTTTTTTTTATTTATGTTTTTTTTAGCTTTGCTGCCTTTGTGTTCAGTTATTCTCTGAGCTGGGGATTCATCTCCCCCAACTTCAGACCAGTGGTAGTTTACAGTTGAACTAGTCACCTCAAAATCCTTCACAGTCAATGGAGAGAGAGTCATGTATGTCCTCTGTAATTTCCATGTTTTAATAATTACTATATGATTTTCATACCATAACATCAAATGTCATGTTTAAATGTGTGAGACGTTTTGAATGACAGACTATTCCTCTTGATTGTGTTTGTGTTTCCTGTGCTCTCTCAGGTTTATTTAGAAGTTCTTTGGGATGGTATAATCTGTATTCCCTAGAGACTTTTAACTAGAAATGTCATTCCTTTCATTTTGATCCTTTAAAAAAAAAAAAAAAGAAGGAAAGGTAAGCATGACTTTGCTTGCAGATAAAATGGTTCCATTCATAGATATTATTTCCTTTTGGGTGCTTGAAATAAAATAAAAAAAGAGCACAGTATGCAAAGCAAAAAGTATGTTTTCCCACATGTCTATATGGTGCAGTTTTCCATCTGATGTTTCTCCACTCATTACTGATTACTAGGACTCCATACAAGTTCTTGATGAGATATTGAATGCCTTTTTCTGCACTTCATATAATTTAGATTGTCAGAACTTATTTCACAAGACATAGAAAAAAGACAGAGCTTGGATTCCATCCAAGAGCTCCATTCAGATGGAAAAATACCAATAATTTCAATGTGAGAATCCTGTCTTATTCCAGAGAATACTGCATGGCTACAGAGAAGACTGTAGGATAGTGAAATCAATGTAATAGCTCATGCAGCTTTCATTAGGGGAGATATTAGCAAAAAAGTATTTTTTTCCTCTTGTTTTCCCTTTCAACAGAAGCAGGAAATTGTCTCTCCTCTTGTTTCCACATTCATACATTAAAAAAAATCTTATATATATATTCTGTCTTGATTTCTTAGATTCAGGCAAATTTAAAGCTGTAAGATATATGTGAAACCATTAAGATGTGAATTATCAGAACAGAATAGGAAATGAGATTTCAAGAGATTGAAGATGTCCTTAGTTTTAAATTAAAACAGTCATTGATGTCTCTTTACATTCTGGAAATAAATGGAGGGAAAAAATGTCATTTTAAGAAAACTGGTGGGCAGAAATACACAAAATGAATTTTAAACTATTGAGGCAGAAAACAGATGCCATTCTTCATTTGTCTCAAGAGCTGTGTTGTGAAGGGAAATGCACCAAATATATATATATAAATATCTCTTAAGAATTTCAAAGGTTTCATGTTCTGACTGTGCTAATAAATAATCATCTAGAATATTTGTTCTTACTTCTTGTAGGGGTTTGAGCCTTAACTGGGACTTAAGAGCTCAGATGGGGGCAAGGCTGAGAATCCCTCCCCACTCTCCTCTCCTCCCTCCCAACAGAAAGGAAAAAGAAAGGGAAGGAGCAAATTCACCAAGAAATAATTTGGAGTCGGCTTGACAAGGAGCAAGGATGGATGGGAGGGGGAAAAAATAACAACAACAACAAGAAGAATACAAAACCAGTCGTTCTGAAGAGGCGCAGTGGCAGCAGGGAGGAGGATCAGGCCTGATCACGTGGCAGAGAAAGCAGGAAGGCAGCTGCAGTAGCTGTCATTCAGGAAAGGCAGGAACCAAGAAGAACTAATGGCTGCAGTGTCCTTCCTTTTATACCCTGGGTGGCAGGGAGGGGGAGTGGAATAGACTCAGTTTCCTAGGGGGAAAATGCCCTGCAGGGAGGGCAAAGCACTTGCAAGCCCCCTGCCACCTGCTTCTAGGATGGGCATATCCCATCACACTTCTCTTTCTTGTTATAAGTTATAGGAGGATATTAATGTATTTTTTTAGGTACTGCTTGGGACGCATTGGAGCTGTCTGTATAGTAATACAGTTTTTGAGAAATACACATTTAAAAAAATAATTGTACCTAAGTATAATTTTTAAAAGGAAGAGCTTACAAAATTATATTTTTTTTCATGCAATGTGTGCAAATGGATTTTTCAGCATTCAGCCATTTCTAGACATTTGCCTCTGAAAATTACAAACTATCTTGCGAATGACATCTTAACTTAGAAACCTAACTGCTAAATCAACATTTTTTATTTTCTGTAGTTAGCTTCAGACTTCAAAAATATGTGAGCAGATGTTGAACTTAAAGTTCATATGTTGATTTACCAAGGTTAATGAATAATTTGTTAATTCAGGCCATACTCTATTCTCCAATCAAAAATTCTGAATCTGACCATGTTCTGTTCCTCCTTGCTTTGATTTTGTTTGTTAGGCTGGAGGTTTTTTTGTGGGATTTTTCATTTGTTTGTCCATTTGTTTGTCCTAATTTAAATATTCCTGATAAAATTACTAATTGCATTTAGGGAATCACATATTTTTAACATTTTATTTAACAGTCACCAACTTATAAAAAGTTAAACAAATGCAGTCGTGTATATGAGGTGATTGCACTGAGTAACTTTTCCAGAAATGGGTTTAACACACAGTTAAAAATTGCTACATTTGACATAACAGCATAAATTGCTATTGAAATATAGCAGATATTCATTATGTAATAACAAAATCATTAATAGATAACTGGGGGTAGTAGTTGACAGTAGGCTGAACATGAGCTAGCAGTGTGCCATGGTGACCAAGAAGGCCAGTGGCATCCTGGCTTGTATCAGGAATAGTGTGATCATTCTGCCCCTGTACTCAGCACTGGTTAGGCCACACCTTGAGTCCTATGTCCAGTTCTGGGCCCCTCAGTTTAAGAAAGATGTTGGGTTGCTTGAACATGTCCAGAGAAGGGCAACAAAGATGGTGAGGGGGCTGGAGACAAGCCCCATGAGGAGAGGCTGAGGGAACAGGGGTTGCTTAGCCTGGAGAAGAGGAGGCTTAGAGGAGACCTTGCTCTCTACAACTACCTTAAGGGAGGTTGTGGCGAGGTGGGGGTTGGTCTCTTCTCGCAGGCAGCACCAGAACAAGAGGAACAGTCTCAAGCTGTGCCGGGGGAGGTTTAGGCTGGCTGGATGTTAGGAAGAAATTCTTCTCAGACAGAGAGATTGGTCATTGGAATGTGCTGCCCTTGGAGGTGATGGAGTCACCATCACTGGAAGAGCCTGGATGAGGTACTTATTGCCATGGTTTAGTTGATTAGATGGTGTTGGGTGATAGGTCTCGAAGGTCTTTTCCAAACTGGTTGATTCTGATTCTGTGTATTTCCCTATACAGTATATCCACAGATTAAAAATAACACTGATACCTTGTAATACGGCTGTATTATTGTTTACTTAAATATTTTGTGAAATAGGTATGTCTTTAGGTTTATGTATAAATAAGACTGCTGAATTGGAATCTATTGCATAATTTTTCATGCTGGTTTGCTTTTAATAAGGAAAATAAGAGAGCAAAATGAAGCATGTTAAATTAAATCTACTTAATGTTGCAGAAATTCCAGAATCTTTATTGTCCGAATATTCAGTTTTGTTTTGTTAATGTAAGTAATGGCAACCTGTAGGTCCTTGTGTGTTTATATCTGCTACATGACATACTATTAATACATTTGCTGAAGTGTTTTACAAAAAGAGGTCCTGATCCTTTTATAGATATTGATGTTGACTACTCAGGACAGTAATTTTCTAGGATCCTGTGATTATGTAAGCTTCTGGATGTCTGAGCCTATTTGTGTAATTGGATGACTGCAGCCACATTCCTTTACTACAAATGATTATTTTTTTAATACCATTTGTATTTGCAGCTGGGGTTGATCAACCTGGAGAACAGAAGACTCTGGGGAGAACTTAAAGCTGCCTTCCAACACCTGAAGGGATCCTACAGAAAGGCTGGAGAGGAACTTTCCATAATGGTGTCTAGAAATAGCAAAAGGAGGAATGATTTGAAACTGGAGGAAAGTAAGTTTAGATTGGATCCTAGGAATAAGTTCTTCAGCACAAGGATATGAGACTCTGGAACAGATTGCCCAAGGAGGTTGTAGATCCCTCCTGCCTGGAGGTGTTCAAGACTGGGTTGGATGAGGCCTTGAACAGCTGAGTTCTGTTGAGAGGCATCCCTGCCCATGGCAGAGAGGTTGGAGTAGATGATCTCTGAGGTCCCTTTCAACCTAAGGCATTAGAATTAGAATAGAATAAACCAGATTGGAAGAGACCTTCAAGATCATGTCCAACCCATCATCCAACATCATCTAATCAACTAAACCATGCAACCAAGCACCCTATCAAGTCTCTTCCTAAACACCTCGAATGATGGTGACTCCATCACTTCCCTGGGTAGCCATTTCCAATGGGCAATCACTCTCTCTATGAAGAATTTCTTCCTAACATCCAGCCTAAACCTCCTCTGGAACAGCTTGAGACTGTGTCCTCTTGTTCTGACGCTGGTTGCCTGGGAGAAGAGACCAGCCCCCACCTGGCTACAACCTCCCTTCAGGAAGTTGTAGACAGCAATAAGGTCTCCCTTGAGCCTCCTCTTCTCCAGGCTAAGCAACCCCTGTTCCCTCAGCCTCTCCTCAGAGGGCTTGTGCTCCAAACCCCTCACCAGCTTTGTTGCCCTTCTCTGGACACATTCCAGCAAGTCAACATCTTTCCTAAACTGAGGGGTCCAGAACTGGACATAGTACTCAAGGTGTGGCCTAACCAGTAGTGACCAGTTTAGGCTGTGCCTTTAAGAAAGGGACAATTGCTGGAATACTCTGGCTGAATTTTTTTGATATTTAAATGAAAACAAGATAGTCTAAATGAATTTCATTGGTAGATTGGTAGAATGCAACTTTAAGTTCTGTCAGTTCAGCCTGTGTTCAGTCTGTTCTCTCTGTTCCTGTGGGTCTGTTTCTCTCTCTGAAGCAAGAGCTTGCTGGACAGAAGCGACCTTGAATTAACAAAGCTAACCAGATAAGAAAACTAATTCTTGCACACGCTTTGAGCTAACAGAATTTTTCTCCTTAATTGCTTTTCTCTCTCTCTCTAACCCTTTTTGGGAAAAAAAGGGAGGTAGGGAGGGAAAGAGTGGGGTACAGAGGAAAATCCCCCTGGCTGGGGGTCTTCTGCATTATGTTCATTGCTGTATATTTCTGTATATATTGTAAATACTGTATATTTGTGTACATATTAATTGCATTCCATTTCTGCTTGTAAATACAGCTTATTTCATTTGCTTCTCTGACTGAGTTAGCTGTGGTTTCTTTGTGTGTGGGGAAGAACTTTCTCACCCTACCACACCAGTGCTAAGTACCAGGGGAGAAAGACCTCCCTGCTCCTGCTGGCCACACTGTTCCTGATACAGGCCAGGATGCCAGAAGATCTAGGTTAAGAGAATTTTCATAATTACTTCACTACCAAGAAAGCAATTATGGGTGTAGGATTTACAGAACCAAATAATTCTATTTACAAACACAACTTCTATGTGATATTCAGTGTCCTATTCTCTCTTTCCCATTTGCTTTCTTTAGTCAACCAATCTTTTACACAAGAAAGCAGATTACTTGTTGTCTCATAACTTGTCTTGCTAAATGAAATACAGAAACATTAATCTGTGAAACTTTAATATTCCTTATTTATAATGATATAGTCATACCCATCTCCTGTGGCCCAATAACTCTTAATCTATAATGCTAGAAAGAAAATATCAAAAGACAGTACTAGTATCATTTATATATGAGGAGTTCTACTGCATGGGTTGTTCACAGAATAAGAAAATAAGCAAGTGGAAAGGGTTGCAAGAAAAGCTAAAGGGAAATTTGCATCTTGTTACACCATCTGCAAATGGTACTTCTGCAGAAGTATCCAGTGTATCTAATTTTCTGATCATTTAGTTATAATGTAAAATACCATAGATAGAATAGAATAGAATAGAATAGAATAGAATAGAATAGAACAGAATAGACCAAGTCGGAAGAGACCTTCAAGATCATCACGTCCAACCTATCAACCAATCCAACCCACCTAAACAACTAAACCATGGCACCTAGCACCCCATCAAGTCTCCTCCTGAACACCTCCAGTGATGGTCACTCCACCACCTCCACGGGCAGCCCATTCCAATGGGTAATCATTCTCTCTGTATAGAACTTCTTCCTAAGATCCAGCCTAAACCTCCCCTGGTGCAGCCTGAGACAGTGTCCTCTTGTTCTGGTACTGGCTGCCGGGGAGAAGAGACCATCCTCTGCCTGGCTACAACCTCCCTTCAGGTAGTTGTAGAGAGCAATAAGGTCTCCTCTGAGCCTCCTCTTCTCCAGGCTAAACAAACCCAGCTCCCTCAGCCTCTCCTCATAGGGCTTGTGTTCCAAACCCCTCACCAACTTTGTTGCCCTTCTCTGGACACGCTCCAGCAAGACAACATCCTTCCTAAACTGAGGGGCCCAGAACTGGACACAGTACTCAAGGTGTGGCCTGAGCAGTGCAGTGTACAGGGGCAGAATAACCTCCCTGCTCCTGCTGGCCACACTGTTTCTGATGCAGGCTAGGATGCCATTGGCCTTCTTGGCCACCTGGGCACACTGCAGGCTCATGTTCAGCCTACCATCTACCAGTACCCCCAGGTAGTGGTCAGAAAATTACTCAACTGAAAGCAAACAGTTCTCTCCTCATTATGCCATGAAACCTACAACTGAACGGTCAGTATGTTGCTATATTGATGTATAAAATACAGGTATGTTTATGGAGGCATGTGTACATCTATGGCCATACGTCCATGTTAAAAAAATTAATATGAAATTTTCAAAAGCAAAATATCAGCATTTATATTGGTGGCCTAAGAGGGCCCTTCAAAACGTTATAGTCCTCTATGCCACAGAGATGCAGTTTTCACATTACTTGAGTTAATATTTCAACAGTTGGGCAGCTGAGAAGCTATATATCATGCTTCCAACATCACATATCTCAGATAATATTCACCCTCTGAAAGTTTTTGAAAGTTGTAATTTATTTATATGTACCAGATAATCTGCTGCAGAAACTGAAGTAATCAGAGGCAGGACTACTGAGATGAAGGATAGTAATAAATATGGGAGATCAGCAGTGCAGGAACTACTGTGAAGACTACAATTCTTCTGTTATCTCCATATCCCATTATAACCTTCTTTTCCATTTACTCTCTATTCTTCATCTTGTTCACAGATGGCTTTGTAATGGAAAAAAAATAATTTTTTGTTTATGACTCATTGAATTGCAAAATTATTTTCATGCTGATCTTAAGACAATATTTAATGTAAGCTTGCATTTCCTATTCATAGGAACCATGGAACCATGACTGTTGAATGAGAAAAGATTTCATCATTGTGTAGAGTCTATTTCTATGGGTCCAGTTGTGTGTACAATTTCAGAACTTAAGGAAATGTACAATATTTGGGTTCTACTGTTTTATAACATATTTAACCAGCCATTTGATTTTAACAGATGAGTGTTGTAATACAGGAAGCAGATGAATGTTACTTGAAAAATATTTTGACATCTTAAAATATGTATTTGAAGGGTTCATCCTCTGGGACCACAGAATATTTATATAGTTCAGATACAAAGTGTGCTGTGCTGGCTAGCTGAGACTGGCATGTCAAATATTTTTGGGAAGTTAGACATTCCTGACAGAAAAGGAATGTAACATTAGTAGAAGCTTATATTATGGAAATAATCCTCAAGTGTGATGTAGAGCATTTGTTTCCTTAAGCTTTGTCAAGTGCTTATAAAGAGAAATCAATTTTTTTAATAATATCTCTCTCAATTTATACACATTTATTTGCAATGTGTCAGGTCTTTTTTGTTTGTGGTTGGCTTTTTGTTATTGTTGTTTGGTTTTTTTTTAATAAAGAAGCTTGTTATTAAACTAAATACTCAGGGTTTTTTTACATTTTTCTTATAGTAGTTAGTTGAAATCTATCATCATCAGAAGTTGCTATGAATAGAAAAGGATATAAATGCTTAATTGAGAAAATAATCTGAAGGCAAAAATGTAAATTTTAATTTGAATCAGTTGTATGCTTCTGAAGAAAAAATGATATTGTTACCCTGCTAGCTGTGACTTAGACACAGCTTAGTCTTAGTTCAAACCACAGTGTGATCCTGCAGTATGTTAACTACACTCCTTTCAGATGAAACCAAAGTGGAATACACGCTGGTCAGGGTAACCTCAGGGCACTCTAACTACGAACAGACGTTCAGCTTCCACAACACAAAGCCAGATTTCCTGAAATGTGCATAGTGATGTTGTTTCCTCTGCACTGATCACTTTACAAACCACATCTCCTGCGTGGAGGTACCTGTTGAGGTGAGTATTTTAGCACACCTATAGTTCTATGTTCTATTATACTTGAAATATAACCTGATTGATTTTATTTCATTGTAACTTTATGTTTTGTATGAGAAGTTGCCACATTAGTATGCAAGTGTCAGATTCAACAGCTTAATGTATGCTGATGTTTTAAGGTATATGAAGAATTTAAAGGAGGAGCATCAGTGCTTTTAATTTTGATTATTATAGCACCTTCTTAGAATAAACCTTTAATCTCTAATAAGTTCTTTGTGCATTTTTTTAATTGTCTTTAGTTAGAAATAGATAATGTTCACAATTCAATGGGAAAGTATCATGATTTTTCTGAAGCAGAAAGAAGTATAAAAGAGTAAACCACATTTACAAGGACATTTGGGACGTTCGTGCAACTCATAATCAGTTTCTTGACTCCCAGACCTATAGGACTTAGTTCCTTTCTTCCTTTGTTTTGCATTCATTTTCTCTCAAGGATTCAGTCTACCATTATAGTCCTTGGAAGTGAAGAAACAAAAGCTATGTCTATTTATGTGGTTTAGCTTATTTTAAGAAGCCAAGCAAGAAAATAGTTTGAAAATACACATAAGGGTCATTAGCTCACTAAAAACTTCAATGCCCAAACTCCAGCTTTGTGGAAATACAAGAATACCATCAAGACCAAAATCCTAGGTCTCCAGAGATCATTATAATGAGTAAAGAAGGTTTGACATTTAACTAAGAACATGCCAGACCAGTTTACAACCATTCAGAACAAAAATATTTCAGAGAATGCAGTTTTGTATCAGTGGAATATCTGATTTATACTTACTTTACCTTTTTTTTTTGTTTGTTGTTATTTTTATTTGGTCTGCTTTATATTTCAAAGATAATTAGTAATATAGCACCAACTTTCTATGTGGATAATAAGGACGGCACACAGTAAAATATTTATGCCATTTGGACAAGTTTAAGAGACCAAGTTTTGATATAAATGTGAGATGACCCTTCCAGGACTTGGAAAGGTTAGCTGATTCATTTAAAATCATAATGCTGTAGACATGGTCAATAGTTCTATAAGTAGTTTCATTGAAAAGTATAGTCTAGTGATCCCTTATATTGCAGGTGTAATCCTCCTACATTTACTTCTATGCAGGTAACCTCTAAATGAGTTGTTTACCTATGAGTTCTTTGAGGATTATTTCTGAGGGAGCATTTCGGCTCTTTGGTGACTGTCACAGATGTAGGTGACTGTAGGAGGAGCATAGAATGGTTAGACTCTGACTTATAAAAAACATCCCTGTTAAGGAGTCTAAATGTAGGTGGGAAAATTGCAGGTAGATTTCTATGGCAAAATAGCTGTTAATTTCTTTTCCAAACCAGTTCTGATGGACACAGATAATAGAAGTTTTAATTTGCTTTTAAGCAGTTTTAAATGTTTAGTGGAACAATGGAAACAGCACAACTAGAGGATAAAAGCTAAACTAGAAACAGTAACTAAGCCAGCTGTCAGGGCCAGACAGTGATGACAAGATACAATTTATTTTGTAGATTTCATCAGTTTTCTTAACTGAAATAGTCAAGGGTCTCTCAAAGACACAAAACCTTGGAGAAAGAATTTAGATGGGTTCGATGCCATTAAGTAAATAGAAATGTCAGAGATTTGTGGTGGCTTTTTGTAGTGCTGCTGTAGAAATGAAAGGAAAGTCACACTCTATTTATCAATTATAAACTCTCTGAAGAGTGAGGAAAGCAGTTGTTCCAAGATTTCATTACTGTGGTGAGAATAAAACAAATGTAGCTGAGTTTGTTATTTTTTAAGCAGAATCTTAATCAGAAGCCAGCAAACTGTCCTTTACATAAAATTACAGAGTATAAAAAACACTACTTCAGACACAAAACTGTTGAGCAGTAATTTTCCAACAAGGAGATCAATTTAAGAACTATATGAAACAGTTTATTAAAATTTAACAGAGAGGGTAAGAAGAATATACATAAACACAAAATAAAAGGCAGAAGAATTTTAACTTAAATTGAAAACAAGGAGATAAGAAGGTAGACAATTTTTTTGCTTTTGAGTGAGAACAAATTAATGGCTAATTATGAAGGATTGTCTAAACATTAAGAAATAAGGAAAGTTTTGACAATCCTTGTGTTTCTCTGGATTAAAAACTGTAAAAGTAGGATTTGGCACCAGATTCTGACTCAAAATACAGGTGTCAGTAGCCAATCTAGATGTCTAGGCTCCCTTTAAAGCCAAGTGAGATCTTGTAAATGCCATCATTGAAGCCTGGACAGCTGTTTAGTGATCCTAAAATAAAGGCATAATTTAGAGAGCTGTGTCACTCTTTAAGATTCATTGACTGTATTTGCTAGTTTAACTTAGATGCCCATTCATAAATATCTAATGTTATTTGAGACATCTGCATGAAGTTTTCAGATATGAGACCAAGCTGGTGAGAAACATGATCTCTGTTGGGCCATCTTCTGGGGGCCCTGAAGGAAATGCTAGAGCACCTGAGGCATCACCCAGTACTTAGCATCTCTTAGATGCTTTATGACAGATGATATGCATGTGGGCAAATTAAACAAATCTAATACATTTGTATCCAAGGTCTAGAAGGCTAAATTTCTTTTTAGTTGGAAGAGAGAGACTTGTTTAACCATTCTGTCAATTTCTTAAGTTGATCAGATCAGTTGTGCACTAAAGTTGTTTATCTTTTTATTTTCTATAAAGGAAATCTGAGAAAAATGGATCAGATACAGATGGCAATACTGTATGTGTTTAAAATGTGATTTGTTAATCCAAATGTAGAAGTAAAAATAATCTATGTGGAATGTGAGACCAATGAAGCTTGACTGTTCTGACTGTAATATTTTATCAAATTCTTTGTCAAGGTGAAAGGCATAGTTTTTAAGAAAAGAGAGGGAATTATTGTGTTTAACTCCCTAGAAACTTGATGTATGAGAATTTTTCTAAAATGCTCATAGGTGATCTGCATGAAAATGCAGAATGCTTTCTCAGGCAATAGAGTATCCAAAATTTGATCTTAAACAGAATAATATTGTACACAAATAATTTTGCTTTGTCTAGTTGGAAAAAAGCTTGACTTTGATAAGATTGCACGATGGCAGCATCAAAATATTTGAAATTCTCTGTCTCATCATGCACACATGCAAAGCTCAAAATGTTCCAGCTGCAAATATTTGTCCTTGAACAAAAAGGGATGTGAATTTGGGAAAATTAATAAACTTCAACCAATCAAGCAACACAAAGCAAGAGGAATGCAAACGACACCAAGCTGGGTGCAGGAGTTGATCTGTTAGAGGGTAGAGAGGCTCTGCATAGGGACCTCGACAGGCTGGACAGATGGGCAGAATCCAACGGTATGAGATTGAACACATCCAAGTGCCGGGTTCTGCACATTGGCCACAGCAACCCCATGCACTGCTACAGGCTGGGGTCAGAGTGGCTGGAGAGTGGCCAAGCAGAGAGGGACCTGGGGGTGCTGGTTGATGGTAGGCTGAACATGAGCCTGCAGTGCGCGGAGGCGGCCAAGAAGGCCAATGGCATCCTGGCCTGCATCAGGAGCAGTGTGGCCAGCAGGAGCAGGGAGGTCATTCTGCCCCTGTACACTGCACTAGTTAGGCCACACCTAGAGTCCTGTGTCCAGTTCTGGGCCCCTCAGTTTAGGGAGGATGTTGTCTTGCTGGAGCGTGTCCAGAGAAGGGCAGCGAAGTTGGTGAGGGGTTTGGGAACACAAGCCCAATGAGGAAAGACTGAGGGAGCTGGGGTTGCTGAGCCTAGAGAAGAGGAGGCTCAGAGGAGACCTTGTTGCTCTCTACAACTACCTGAAGGGAGGTTGTAGCCAGGTGGGGGCTGGTCTCTTCTGCCAGGCAACCAGCATCAGAACAAGAGGACACAGTCTCAAGCTGTGCTGGGGGAGGTTTAGGCTGGATGTTAGGAAGAAATTCTTCATAGAGAGAGTGATTGCCCATTGGAATGGGCTGCCCAGGGAGGTGGTGGAGTCACCTTCATTGGAGGTGTTCAGGAGGAGACTTGATAGGGTGCTTGGCTGCATGGTTTAGTTGATTAGATGGTGTTGGATGATGGGTTGGATGCAACGATCTCAAAAGTCTCTTCCAACCTGGTCTATTCTATTCTATTCTATTCTATTCTATTCTATTCTTCTATTCTATTCTATTCTATTCTAATAGATTGATTTAGGTGAAAACTTTCAACTTTCCAATACACCTCAGCTGAAATCTCTGAAATACTCTGCTTCATGAATTATGTGAAAACAATAAAGATGGAGAATTTTTAGAACTAATATTCTCCTCTGGAAATATCAATATAATGAATATAATATCAATAAAATGAGCCTATTGATAAAAATAAAGGGCAAAATATAAAGGAGAGGATTGTAATGTTAGAGTCACTACTATGTAAATAAATATTAAATCTTATTAAGTACAGTAAGTCTTTTGAATGAATCTGGAAACAAAAGCATGGTGAGAAAATGAAGCTTGGTGGTACTTGAAAACCAAGTTAGTCCATCTCTTTATGAGCAAAGATATACTAATATCATTCCCCATGCTAGGATATCATTTAGCATCATAACATGCTAGTATCTTACACAAAATGGTATTTCTACTGCTATAATCCTTACAGGCTCTTAAGCTTCTTTTGATGAATTTAATGCATTTTAGAAGTTAAAAAAACAACAAACAAAACAACACAAAAAACTCCCAAACAAAACCCATAAAACTTCTTTTATAACTCTGCTCAAAAATGTAGGATGACAAAGTATATTCTTGAGGGCAATACATATTCCTGCACAGAAGGTCGTAAGACAGTTTCATGTGCATGAAGATTTATTAATGGTGTGCATAGCTGGTGGAATACATGATTCTAGTAATCAAATTATTAAAATTGCTCTTAGGAAAAATGAGAAATGGAAAAAGGAGAGAGAGTGAGAAAATTGGAGAAGGAGGAAGGACAGAAGGAAAGAGAGGGAAAGCAAGAAGGAAAAGGGAGAGGAAAGGGGAGAGAGAAAAGGGAGGGGAAAGGAAAAAGGGGAAAGGAGAAACAGGAAAGGGGAATGAAAAGCTCTTTCCAATGATCATCCAGGAAAAGCAGAGATGGGTCACAGGTAAACATCCTCCACTGGATTGCCTCTACAGTACAGCAGTGTTGAGGAAGATGATGGGGTTGCTACCTTTTTTTTTGGTCACCCTTCTTTCTTAACTTTGCACATTATTGTTTGAAACCTGTTCAAATTCTGAGGGAAAATAGACAATGTTCAGAGATTGCGTTCCCTCTGTCTCTAAAGAGCCTTGAAATGCTCAGAGGCAATGTCTGAATGGAAGGAAATCATAGTAGGAAGGGAAGATTTGCAATCCTAAGCTTTCAATTCTATCATTATAACTGAAACTGACCTTAACTGCCAAGTAATTTCAAGTTGAATCTGTTTGGGATGAGACTATGTACTTGCAAAAAAAAAAAAAATATCCTCCAAATATAAACAAACCCAAAGCAAAATCCAAAATAAACTAACTGTTACCTGGCTAATTTAAAAGCAGTTTCTACAAAAACATAAATGAGGGACACTCTTTATCTCAGACTGTGTGACTTGGAATTATACATGAACAGCAGCTCAGACATGAGCCTTGCAGCAAACTGCTAGGTCTCTTTGTCTTTAATTGGTATCATGTCAGTGATTCTTTTAAAAAGATTATCACATCCTCTAAAAATATAGTTAGTTTGTGTCCAAGTAGTGTTCTGTTTCTACACATTCAGCTGCACCAAAATTTGAATTAATGCAAAGTGATTTATAGGTTACTTCTTCAAAACTGATGACTTCAATTAGTCAGCTTCTTACTCTAGTATTTAATTAGCTCCATAGACTTGCAACATTTTTAACAAAACATTTACAACAGATTAACTGTGCTAAGAACAATCTTGCCCAAGATTGATTGGACTAATAGGGCACTGAAACCAGCACATAGTTTTCCAGTGGGAAGGGGTTCTGCCAGGTTATGGCCAGAACACATGCCCGTACCATAGATACGGGGTTGTTTACCAGACATGCATGGTCCTGTCCCCTTTGTTCTTTTTCCCGCATTACCCTGGCTTTCTGCAGGAAGGAGGGTGGAGAGGGGGACCATATCTAGACACCATAGTGTCTGTCTGGGTTTGTGCTGGGACCTTTTGGCCATATCATGACAACTATGTCCAAAACAAATCTGCATATCTCCTTCTTGTAGTTCACCAATACATTATTAAAAAGTTATTTATTTTGTTGCTTTCTGGGAGTATATAAAAAAATATTAAAACATGGAAAATCATTGCGTTATTTTTTCAAAAGGCAAATGGATATGTCTGATGTAATTTAAACATCAGAAAATGTGTCTTCTGACTCTGATCTAGTTTCCCGAGCTTCTGTGTAGACAATGAAAATACGCAATGACACAGTCACCTCAAACGTATGACTAATCTCATCCTAAGATTAGTCATATTTCATTGTCTAATATTGATTACAAAAAGAGGACCATCCTGGTAGATTCATGCTGAACTTTTGAATCACTAAAGTTATAACTGGTTGATGCTCTATCTAATGCAATTTATAAAGTATAGTACAAGGGACTGAACACACTGTTGGAAATAGATGCACCTATTCATGCTTTGATCTATGGTGCACCTGTACTTGAGAAAAAGTGATGAGTTTTGTATAACTGCATAAATTCAAAACAGGAAAAAATTCACATTGTTGTAGGATTTATTGTAGGCCACATTGTAGGATTGCTGTAGTTTAGGTTCATAAAAGATATTTTCAAAGTAGTAATTCTTCTATGAACTGTATATAGATGTGTTCATCTACACACAAAAATTAACACAGTGTCTTTCAGTCACACTTACAATTACTGAATTATACACAGATACTGTGTACAAGTCAGTACTGGCATATGCATATGACTACTGAGTATATCTTTGCCAGTTGTCATTACTTTAAAAGGAAAAAAAAAAGTTGTGAATAACCCAGATGGAAACTGTAGTTGCTTATTGTTTCAAAGCTTTTTAATACTTCCATGTAATTAAATGCAAAATCATTTCCACTCAGATATATACCAGCTTTCTTTTCTATTTGAGAGGCAAATTGTGCAAGTTGGGAGATGCTGATGTGAAAAGAATTCTCTATTAACAAAATCAGTTTAAAATCAGAATGACCTCTGAATCATGTTTAATTTCTAAATTAAAAAGAAACTTGAATAAGGACTACCTTAGGACATTATTTGCATCATTATTGACAGTATTATTTAGAATCAATAGGATGTAAGCACATAATTGTAAGTCCTGCTGTATTTATTACAAGCTCCACCTAGAAAAAGAGTGGATTTAAGTCTGTATTAGAATATATTTTGAAAGGAGGCCCTAAATGACTCGTTGCAGGTTGGGGGATGGGGGGAGATTGCTGTCTTCTGCACTGTACTCTGCATTTCACTGCACTTTTCTGCAAACAGGCTAAGGTAATTGTAAGGTAATCTGATTATGCCAGTAAACTCTATTTATCTCCACACAAATTTTTTTGTTACTATCCTTTCTGTCTGTGTGTAGAGATGGGGGCTTGTGAGAGAAGGCTGTGTTTACCCAACACAACAGAACCTAACATTGTATGAGAATGTTGCTTTAAGGATTTGATTTCTTCCCTAGTAGTCATTGAAGGAATTTACATACACAGAACAGAAATTCCTAATCACCCTCCAGTCCCACACTTGTGCACAAGATAGCAGTAGAATTCAGATAGTGTAACTGACATTATTCCATAAAGAAACCACAGATTTAAAGGAAATCCAAACACATCAGAGGAAAACAAATCCACATTGAGCATATTGAAACAACATTGAATTCATTGTGTAATCATTTAATGAAGAAAGAAAGGAAACAGGAATGTGTATGAACCTTATTTGCATTTATACAATACAATACAATACAATACAATACACCAGGTTGAAAGAGACCTTCAAGATCATCGTGTCCAACCCATCAACCAATCCAACCCACCTAAACAAATAAACCATGCAGCCAAGAACCCTATCAAGTCTCCTCCTGAACACCTCCAATGGAGGTGACTTCACCACCTCCACGGGCAGCCCATTCCAATGGGCAATCACTCTTTCTGTATAGAACTTCTTCCTAACATCCAGTCTAAACCTGGCCTGGCACAGCCTGAGACTGTGTCCTCTTGTTCTGGTGCTGGCTGCCTGGGAGAAGAGACCAACCCCCGCCTGGCTACAACCTCCCTTCAGGTAGTTGTAGAGAGCAATAAGGTCACCCCTCAGTCTCCTCCTCTCCAGGCTAAGCAACCCCAGCTCCCTCAGCCTCTCCTCATAGGGCTTGTGTTCCAAACCCCTCACCAACTTCGCTGCCCTTCTCTGGACACGCTCCAGCAAGACAACATCCTTCCTAAACTGAGGGGCCCAGAACTGGACACAGGACTCTAGGTGTGGCCTAACTAGTGCAGTGTACAGGGGCAGAATGACCTCCCTGCTCCTGCTGGCCACACTGTTCCTGATGCAGGCCAGGATGCCATTGGCCTTCTTGGCTGCCTGGGCACACTGCAGGCTCATGTTCAGCCTCCCATCAACCATCACCCCCAGGTCCCTCTCTGCCTGGCCACTCTCCAGCCACTCTGACCCCAGCCTGTAGCAGTGCATGGGGTTGTTGTGGCCAATGTGCAGAGCCTGGCACTTGGATGTGTTCAATCTCATGTCGTTGGATTCTGCCCATCTGTGCAGCCTGTCGAGGTCCCTCTGCAAAGCCTCTCTACCCTCCAGCAGATCAACTCCTGCCCCCAGCTTGGTGTCCGCAAATTTACTGATGATGGACTCGATGCCCTCATCCAGATCATCAATAAAGATGTTGAAGAGCATGGGGCCCAGCACTGATCCCTGGGGCACACCACTAGTGACTGGCTGCCAGCCGGATGTGGCACCATTCACCACCACTCTCTGGGCTCGGCCCTCCAGCCAGTTCCTAACCCAACGCAGTGTGCTCTTGTCCAAGCCATGGGCTGCCAGCTTGGCCAGGAGTTTGCTGTGGGGGACGGTGTCAAAGGCCTTGCTGAGGTCCAGGTAGACCACATCCACAGGCCTCCCCACATCCACCAGGCGGGTCACCTGATCATAGAAGGAGATCAGGTTGGTCAGGCAGGACCTGCCCTTCCTAAATCCGTGCTGGCTAGGCCTGATCCCGTGGCCATCCTGTAAGTGCTGCGTGATCGCACTCAAGATGACCTGTTCCATAATCTTGCCTGGCACTGAGGTCAGGCTGACAGGCCTATAATTCCCTGGCTCATCCAACCGGCCCTTCTTGTGGATGGGCATCACGTTGGCCAGCTTCCAGTCTTCTGGGACCTTACCGGTGAGTCAGGACTGGAGGAAAATGACGGAGAGGGGCTTGGCCAGCTCATCTGCCAGCTCTCTCAGCACCCTAGGATGGATCCCATCCGGTCCCATGGCCTTGTGGGGGTCCAAGGGGCTGGTAAGATCTCTAGCTGCCTCCTGGAGCAGCAGGAAACTATGCAGCTCCCTGGCTCCTTCTGCCAGCTCTGCAGGCCAGCTGTCTGGAAGACATTCTGCCCTGCTAGTAAAACTTGAGGCAAAGAAGGTGTTAAGTACCTCTGCCTTTTCCTCATCCTTTGTTACAACGTTCCCCTCCGTGTCAACCAGGGAGTGGATGTTGTCCTTGCCCTTCTTCTTGCTATTAATGTATTTGTAGAAGGACTTTTTGTTGTCCTTCACAGCAGAGGCCAGTCTAAGTTCTAAATGGGCTTTTGCCTCCCTAATTTTCTTCCTGCATGTCCTAGCCACATCCCTAAACATTCCATAGGTTGCCTCCCCTTTCTTCCAAAGATGATACACCCTCTTATTTTCCCTTAGTTCTATTAAAAGTTTGTTACCCATCCAGACTGGCCATCTGCCCCGGCAGCTCATCTTCTTGCACACTGGCACAGCCTGTTCCTGCACCTTCAAGAGTTCTCCTTGAAGTAGGTCCAGCTGTCCTGGACCCCTTTATTTTTAAGGGCTGTTTCCCAAGGAACCTTCTGAGTTAGTTCCTTGAGTAACCTGAAGTCTGCCCTCCTGAAGTCCAGAGTGGAGGTCTTCTTGTTACCCCTTTTGGCTTGGCTGAATACAGAAA
The DNA here is from genome assembly GCA_015227895.2 of Colaptes auratus. Lineage (NCBI taxonomy): Eukaryota > Metazoa > Chordata > Aves > Piciformes > Picidae > Colaptes > Colaptes auratus. The sequence continues at coordinate 83,581,255 of CM037631.1, read as the reverse complement.
ATTCAATTATCTCATGATCACTGGTGCCTAAACACCACCACATCACCCACCTGCCCTTCCCTATTGGTGAAGAGGAGGTCAAGCATAGCCTCACCCCTGGTAGGTTCGCACAGCACCTGGAATAAGAAGCTGTCCTCCATGCACTCCAGGAACCTCCTAGACTGCTCCTCTCTGCTGTTTGAGATCCCAGCAGATATCAGGCAGTTGAAGTTGCCCATGAGAACGAGGTCAGGCGATCTTGAGACAGCCTAAGCTGCCTATAGAATGCTTCATCGACAGTTGGGTGGTCTATTACAGACTTCAACCAGGATGTCTGCCCTCCCGATCTTCTCTCTAATTCTCACCCACAAGCACTCAACCCAATCATCCCTGATCTCCATCTCAACAGTGCAATATTATTACACTGAATGGTACTGTGCCCCCTCAAGCATTGGAACAGGCTGCCCAGAGAAATGATGGTGCCACTCTCCCTTGAACTGTTGAAAAAAATGTGCTGCACTGGTTAGGCCACACCTTGAATACTGTGTCCAGTTCTGGGCCCTTCAGTTTAGGGAAGATGTTGAGATGCTGGAACGTGTCCAGAACAACAAAGCTGGTGAATTGGAGCACATATAGAGACTCTGGGGCTGCTTAGCCTGAAGGCTGAGTGCTGTCTAAGCTACTGAAGCTGGTCTCTTCTCTCAGGCACCCAAGACCATAACAGTCTCAAGCCACAGGTTCGGCTGGATGCTAGAAGTTCTCATGTGATTTGCCATTTGAGTTGCATGGTTTAGTTGATTAGATGGTATTGAGTGATGGGTTAGTCTTGGTGATCTTGAAGGTCTTTTCTAATCTGGTCTAATTCTAATTCTAATTCTAATTCTAATTCTAATTCTAATTCTAATTCTAATTCTAATTCTATCAAGATCATGCTGCTAACAGTGTGAGTAAGCAGCAGACAAGTGAACAAATTACAGACCTCTATTTGGAAATTTTATTTTTTGTTCTTTGTTTCTTTTTTTTTTCTCTTTTCTTTGTAAATAATTTTCCTTTTTTTCTTGCTGTTTCTAAATAAATAATCATAGTAAGAACATTTCAAGGTGTTTGAATATTTCTTTCTCTCTAGAATAATTAAACTGAAGTTCTCTTTGTTCCAGGAACTTGAGGGCTGCACTTGCCAACTAAAAGACTGTTTCCATTATTGGTTTAGGCATTTGAAGTCAATATTATTTCCATAACTGAAGAGTATTTCTCAGCATAAGGAGAACTGCTTACTGCATGCATAGCATTTCTATGCAGGAAAATGTATGTCAGAGGAATCTCAACATGGTTGGTTGGCTGTCCAAAAAAAGAGTGTTTTGAAGGTTGTGGGGTTTTTTAAGAGACATGGCAGCTGATTACATTTTAGGATGCTAGGTCATACTATAGAATAAAGTAAGTATCTAAAAGAAAAGGAAAGTAGTGGAAGTAGAAATTATCACAAGGACATATTCTTAAGGGAAATATTTAAAATCCTCTTTAATAAACAAAATTGCAAGTCACACTCAGTACAGATTAGTAATTATAATTAATTTCTGTAACATCAGCAAGGATGAAATTTGCTGTTAATTTAAGATACTTAACTCTTCTAAAATGTAGGTGCTCTTAGCATACTGAATTTTGCATAACATTGAAACAAGTCATAGCTTTCTTTTTTAATGAAGTGACATAAACTAATGAACTAAATGAAGATACTAATTGAGTAATTGAGTGAGGAAATTAACTTGGGTTATTGTTGTAAATAAGCTAATGCTGAGTTTATCAGTGTTGCTGGGAAAAATAGCTGATGACAAGAAAATGTGAATTTACATCAACATAGTTGCATAATAGCCATCAAATAAAGGTATGTTTTGTTATTTGCAAAAATCATGAAAGCAATGTTTCTGTGTCACATTGTATTCCTCAGTGTGGACTTTCTTTGCATTTCTTTTACCCTACCAAAAACTGTCAGTATGAAACAGCTCAGATCTGGACATCTAACTCTACTCTTTAGATATATTGTCTTTGGTCTGGCTGGGGTAGAGTCAACTTTTCCCATAGAGGTCCTGGTAGTACTATGCTTTGTATTTGTAACTAGAATTGTGTTGACAACTTATCAATGTTTTGGCTACAGATGAGCATTGTTTGTGCAGCATTAGGACTGTCTCTCTAATTGTCCCCTATCAAAAACCAGTAGGCTGGGAATGAGGAAGAGATTAGGATAAGGCACTGGGAGGACAGCTGACCCAAAATGATCAAAGGAATATTCCACACATAAATGGTGTTTCACTTTGCAATAAAATTTAAGAGAAAGGAGAAGAGGAGGTGGCATTTGTCATTAAGGTATTTGTCATATCTAACCACGATGTGTAGTGTGGCCCTATTTCCCAGGAAATGTCTGGAAATTGTTTGCAAATGGGATGTAGAGAATAATTCTTTGTGATTTCCTTTTCTTCCATGTATGCCCGTACTTTTCTTTATTTAATTGCCATTATGTGGATCTATGAGTTTTTCATCTTGTTTTATCCACCTGTCCTGCTGAGGGGAGAAGCAATGGAGCTTCATGGCAGCCAGTCAAGGTTAATTCACCACGTGTAGTCAGCTTCTAGCTAATGCAGAGAGTGCCACTGACCTGAGGCACCATTCAGACTACCCATCCCGCTGTGATACATAGAAACGCTAGTACGTGGATAAAACATTGTCTTTGCTTTCCCCCTGAAATTTGTTCCACCAATCCAAGCCTTTACCATATTCTTTGTGTTAATGCTACCCATAATGTCCCCATTTCCATGATCTTTTTTCAACCAGCACATCCTCAGAACTACTAGCTACCTCAGAGGTCTTCTGTCAACTAGTAACTACATGAAAAAGCCTGTAAGCCTTTACATGTTTGTTTCGCAAACTACATGTCAAATGGTTTGAAATGGATATGGACAGGTAGTCATGGTATATCTTCAGCACTGATTCTGCTGGTTGATACTTCATTTTGGCCTTTTCAGCAGTTTCCTTAGAAATGTATGCTAATGTCATCTAAAAAAAAAACCCTCAATATATTAATCAACCAAACAAGCAAATCAACCACAACTTCCATTACTTGGCTATTTAATTTTTTTAAAAGTGCCTGCTATTCCCAGAAGACATCCACCTATGTGTAAGTGTTACCTCAGTTTCACAAAAGCAGTTAGCTTCCTTTTTTTTTTATAGGAGGCATCTGAAAAATTTTCTGTGTTGAAAATTTTTTATTCATTAAAATGAATATTAATAAGGCCACATAAAACATTTCCACTGGGAAATAACAATTACATAAAGGAAAATGCTAGAGAAAAGAAAAATAGTTGAGAAAATAGAGAAATTTTCCATTTCTTTACAAATTAAAACTCAAAAATTGTCAAGTGGGAATCTGAATTAGAAATATCAACACAAATATTTAGTTCTAATGCTAGTGAAATAATTTACAACACTAAGCAGTGAAATAAATAAACAACAAATCAACAAACTATGTTATTCTCTGTTCACTCCACATATTTACTGGGGTATTTTTTGCACTCTTCTACATATAACAACTTAATTCTCACAAGAATTTGTCTGTTGGAGTTTTCAGGGTGTAGTTGTGTGATGCCTTAACCCACACACACCAACATAAAGTACAGCTAACCTCAGCCAGAGAAGCTGTATTTTACAAGAAATAATGAAATGCAATGAATATATACAAAATATACAATATTTACAGTATCATACAAGAATTTACAGGAAATAACACAAACACAGAATGGACCTCAAGGATCAACTAGTTCCACCCCCCCTGCCATGGGCAGAGACACCTCATACTAGACCAGGTTGCTCAGAGCCACATCCAGCCTAGCCTTAAAAACCTCCAGGGATGGGCCTTCTACCATCTCCCTGGTCAACCTGTTCCAATGTCTCACCACCCTCACAGTGAAGAATTTCTTCGTAACATCCAACCTGAATCTACATATTTCTAGTTTTGTTCCATTCCTCCTAGTCCTATTATTATCTGACATGCTAAAAAGTCCCTCACCAGCTTTCTTGTAGGCCCCCTTAAGATATTGGAAGGCCACAATAAGATCTCCTCAGAGCCTTCTCTTCTCCTGACTGAATAGCCCAAACTCTCTCAGTCTGTCTTCATAGGAGAGGTGCTCCAGCCCTTTAATCATCCTTGTGGTCCTTCTCTGGACACACTCCAGCACCTCCACATCCTTCTTGTAACAGGAGCTCCAGAGCTGGGCACAGTACTTCACGTGGGATCTTACCAGAGACCTGCTGGCTATGCTTCTCTTGATGCAGCCCAGGATGTGATTGGCTTCTCATCCACCAGCATCCCCAAGTCCTTTTCTTCAGGACTGTTCTCAAGCCAGTCTCTGCCCAGCCTATATTGGTGCTTGGGGTTGCCCCGACCCAGATGCAGGACCTTGAATCTAGTCTTGATGAACCTCATGAGGTTATCATGGGCCCACCTCTACAGCCTGTCAAGGCCCCCCTAGATGGCATCCCTTCCCTCTAGCATGTCTGCTGCACCACATTGCTTGGTGTCATCAACAAATCTGCTGAGGGTGCACTCAATGCCACTGTCCATGTCACCAACAAAGATGTTGAACAACACTGGTCCCAGGACTGATCCCTGAGGGACTCTGCTTGTCACTGGCTTCCACTGGGACATGGACCCATTGACAGCCACTCTTTGGGTGCGGTCATCAAGCCAGTTCTTTATCCACTGAATGATCCATCCATGGAACCCATACTGCACCAGCCTGGAGACCAGGATGTCATGCAGGACAGTGTTGAAGGCTTTACTCAGGTCCAGGTAAATTATATCAGTAGCTTGGCCTTCATTTGTTAATGCTGTGACCTGGTCACAGAAGGCCATCAGGTTTGTCAGGCAGGATTTGCCTTTGGTGAAACCATGCTAATTATACCCAATCACTTCTTCATTATTCTTCTGCCTCAGCAGTGCCTCCAGGAGGATCTGCTCCATGATCTCACCAGGCACAGAGGTGAGACTGACTGACCTATAGTTCCCTGGGTCATCCCTCTTTCCATTTTTGAAAATGGGGGTGTGATGGTTCAGACTGGGTGCCCCTCTGCTGTGGCCCCATAAGACACATCCCTGGTGTCCCGAGGGTCCAGCCCAGTGGGTGGACACAGGAATCACAGAAACATTGAGGTTGGAAAAGACCCTCAGGATTACCAAGGCCAACCCAGAACCCTGCTCTTCAAGGCTCACCCGTAAACCATAGCCCCAAGCACCACATCCAAACCACCTTGAAACACATCCAGGCTTGGGGACTCAACCACATCCCCGCCCAGCACATTCCAGTGCCTGACCACTCTGGCTGGGAAGAATTTCTTCCTACTGTCCAGTCTAAACCTAACCAGTCACAGCTTGAGGCCACTCCCTCTTGTTCTGTCACTACCTGTGAGAATAAAACAGCACCAGCCTCTTCACAACCTCCTTTCAGGTAGTTGGTAGACAGCAATGAGGTCTCTCCTCAGCCTTCTTTTTCAAATGAACCATCCCCAGCTCCTTCAGACTCTCTTCATCAGTTTTATTCTCCGGGCCCTTCCCCAGCTTTGTTGCTTGGGTTTGGGATGCCTCCAGAGATGGGAGACTCCACCACCTCTCTGGGCAGCCTGCTTCACTGCCCTGCCACCCTTAAACTCAAGAAGTTCCTCCTCCTGTTTAGATGGAACCCCTGATGTTCCAGTCTGTGCCCACTGCCCCTTGCCCAGGAAGCTGCATATTTCATCCCATAATATCCTGCTCCCTACAAAACCCACCTGCAAGGCCCTGCTCTTCCTCTTTCTTCCCTCATGGCTCCTATGGGGATGGTCCCTATCTGGTAATGGGACGGGGGGGTGTCATCTCATGGTCCCTTGGGCCTGGTTAGGCCTAAGGCTGGGAGGAGAAGGGGGAAGGGCAGTCTCAGATCTGGCCAGCTGAGATTGGCCTAACAGTGGAGGAGGGGGGGAAGAAAGAGCCCTGGGGTTTTTTTGGGTGTACCCTCAGGTGGGGAGAGAGAAGTCTCCTGGGTATGCTTTGGGACCTCCTTTTGTCACTGTGCTTGTTGTTCTCTGTAAGATATTCACTGCTTTTCCATTTAAACTTTCCACCACTTCTGCAATCTGTTTGTCTGAGTCTTGTTTCTTCTGACCATGGTGGGTCATCTGTTCATCTGTTTCCTTTCTGAGGGGGCCCACACCTTCCTTAGTCTTCTTTTTACTACTAATATACCTATAGAAATTTATACTGTTCCCTTGTGTGGCAGGGTGAATGAGTTCTCCCCACACACACACAAAGAAACTGCAGCTAACTCAGTCGGAGAGGCAAATGAAACAAGTTGTATTTACAGGCATAAATGGAATGCAATGAATATGTACACAAATATACAGTATTTACAATATATACAGAAATATACAGCAATGAACATAATACAGAAGACCTTTTTTCCTCCAGCCGGCCAGGGGGATTCCCCCTTGTACCCCCCTCTCTCTCCCTACCTCCCCTTTTTTCCCAAAAAGGGTTAGAGAGAAAGGCAATTAAGGAGAAAAATTCTGTTAGCTCAAAGCATGTGCAAGAATTAGTTTTCTTATCTGGTTAGCTTTGTTAATTCAAGGTTGCTCCTGTCCAGCAGCTGTTGCTTCAGAGAGAGAGAAGCCGACAAGCCCACAGGAAAAGAGAGAACAGACTGAACTCTGACTGAACTGACAGAACTTAAACTTAGAGTTGCATTCTACCAATCTACCAGTGAAATTAGTTTATAATATCTTGTTTTCATTTAAATATCAAAAAACATTCAGCCAGAGTATTCCAGCAACTGTGCCTTTCTTAAAGGCACAGCCTAAAACGGTCACACCTTGATCTCCCTGTCTAGATTTAATTTTAACTAGTCTTTAGCTTTTCTAACCAGGTCTTTTGCTGCTCAGGCAGCTTCCTTATATGCCACTCATTCCAGCTGTCCTTTCTCCCACTCCTTGTAGAGTTTCTTTTTGTGTAACAGCATGTCCAGGATCTCATTCCTCATCCAGGCAGGTCTCCTAGTATTCTTTCCTGCTTTTCTCTTTGTGGGTATACTTTTCTCCTGGGCACAGAGAAGGTGATCCTTGAACACTGACCAGCTGTCCTGGACCCCACTTCCCTCTAGGGCTTTGTCCCATGATACTCTGGCCAACAGATCACTGAAGAGATCAAATTTTGCATGCCTAAAGTCCAGGGTTGCAAGCTTGGGATACGTCCTCTTAGTTGCCCTGAGGATCTTAAATTCTATTGCTTCATGGTCACTGCAGCCAAGGTTATCCCTGAGCCTCACATTAGTCACCAGCCCTTCCCCATTGGTTCCTGTACCATTTGGAGGAGGAAGTTGTCATCTATGCATTTCAGGAAAATCCTCAAATGCTGGTATCTAGCCGTGTTGTGCCTCCAGCAGATGTCAGGGTGGTTGAAATTCCCCAGGAGGACTAGGGCTTGTGAACACAAAGTCACTTCTATTTGCCTATGGATGGCCTCATCTGCTTGGTTCTGCTGGTCAGGTGGCCTGTAGCAGACCCCCACAGTGACATCACCTTCCCCTGTCTTCCCTTTAATCTTCACCCATACACTCTCAAACAGCTCATTATCCTTGCCCAGGTGGAGCTCCACTGATTCCAGCCGGTCCCTGATATAGAGAGCAACACCTCCTCCCCTCCTTCCCTGTCTGTCCTTCCTAAAGAGCTTGAACCCATCTATCCCTACATTCCATTCATGGGAATTATCCCACAAAGTTTCAGTAATAGACACTATATCATAGCATCCCAGCAGCCCAGTGGACCTTAATTCATCCTGTTTGTTGCCCAAGCTGTGTACATTTGCATAGAGGCACTTCAGCTGAGCTAGCTATGTCATCCTGTTAGGTGAATCCCCCGTGATCCTCTTGGGATGTCCCAGTGCTTCTTCCTTGGCTTTCCTCAGGGCAACAAGTTGAGAGCCCTTGCTAGCACTGCATCCCTCTGCCTCTGGTGAGCTGCCCCAACGTTTGTCACAGGCAAGCATGAAATTAACAACCCCTTCAAATCTAATCTAAAGCCCTATCAATGATCCCTGCCAACTTCTGCCCTAGAATCCTGTTCTGCCTCTGGGACAGGTGCATCCCCTTGGTTGCTTGCAGCTCTGGTGCCCTGTAAACTGAGCTGTGATCACAAAATCCAACCCCCTGCCAATGGCACCAGTCCCAGAACCATGAATTGACCTCTTGGCTCTTCCTAAATGTTCCCTCATCCATCACTGATGTCAGAGGGATGGAGGAGAACAAAACTTGAGCTCCTGATGCTTTTGGTAGTGGCCCCAAGGTCCTGAAGTCTCTTTTAATTGATTGTGAACCTCTCACTGTTGCATCATCACTACCCACCTGAAAAAAACAGAAGTGGGTAATAGTCTGAAGGACTCACAAGGGTGGGAAGCTTACCTGTGACATCCTTTACCCAGGCACCAAGGAGACAGCAGACCTCTCAATGAAGTGTGTCTGGTCTACATATCAGGCCCTCTGATCCCCTAAGCAGGGAGTCACCTGTACCAATGACCCTTCCATTTTTCTTTTCAGGGTCAGGCCTGAGGCAGGCTGGCCTTGGTGGTACCTCTGACCTTTCTGGCACTTTTGGCCTTTGTGAGCCCTCATCCTTGCTAACAATCAGTTCCTCCTGCAGAGAAACTAACCCCCAAACAAGCTGTAGCCAAGCATAAAATGCCTTTTCAGAAACCACAAGATAGTGATTTTGGCTTTGCCTCCTCAAATAAGTGCAGATATTCCATGGGTCCTGCATGTCACTTGCCAGTGTCCTGTGGGTGTCACAGATGCCATAAAGACAAAAATCACTAGATAATTACATTTTGGTAGATATGAGCCATTAAGGATGAAATATTTTGTTTCCAAATGATGGACACATCACTCATGTATAGTTCACCTCCTTTCAAGAGAGTTATATAACACAGAGAAGCAGAACTGTTCTATCAAAGTGTTGTCCCTCAAGTGGATTCATTTGCCTGGTTTGCATAATGCCAATATGAACAGAAAGCCAAGGTACTCTGATTTTATTACGTATTTGCAAATATTCCTCTATTATTCAGTCCCTTCCTTGCTTTGATTTAAAGGTATAGAATTCAAAACAATTAAGACATGCTCAAGAGGGAAGCTTTTCTTCAGAGTTGTGCATATCTGAAGAGGGCCTACAAGAAGGCTGGGGAGGGACTTTTCAGACTATCAGGGAGTGATAGGACTAGGCAGAATGGGATGAAGCTGGAGGTGGGGAGATTCAGGCTGGACATGAGGAGGAAGTTCTTCACCGTGAGGGTGGTGAACGCCTGGAATGGGTTGTCCAGGGAGGTGGTTGAGGCCCCGTCCCTTGAGGTGTTTAAGGCCAGGCTGGACGAGGCTCTGTCCAGCCTGATCTAGGGTAGAGTGTCCCTGCCCATGGCAGGGGGGTTGGAACTAGATGATCCTTGTGGTCCCTTCCAACCCTAACTGAAACTATGAAACTATGAAACTATATCTTAAGGGGTATGTCAATAGGAATGAGCATAGTTCACACAAAGTTTACCTATATTTGGTCTATAACCACTGAACTTCCTTATTTTGAGAAATTTATATGGACTTTTTATCAAGATGGATATTCATCTTCTTTCAAGGCTTTTCTTATCTCCTTGTTCCTCTAGACCTAAGGTTTTTCAGTAACCCTAAACCTAACCTAACCCTACCCCTACCCCTACCCCTAAACCCTCCTTGCCTTCTTTCTTTCGAGTGACAATTAAGTGAATCTCTGAACAGCCCTCACTGAGAGATAAAATGATATTAAATTATTAACTCTAAACAATCTTTTATAATAAAATTTGTACACAGGGTTGATGGTAGCATAGACCTTTATCTCCAAAGATGGTATATATTTTGAATTATCAGGGAACCCTCAATGTTTCTCTGGATCTCATAATTTTGATTGTAGCCCACTGAGGGAGATTGGCTTGGATTAATTTTTCATTCTTTTTACCAGAAAAAGGCAACATCATCATTTCAATATGACAGAAAAAGTGGAGATTACATGAATATGACAAATTCTGCAATGCTCCTACTATGTCATAACTGTAGAGAACTGTTGATGGCCTCTGGAGACAAGAACTCCTACTTAAAACATATTTATAAAATCTCTAGATAGACCACAATCATCATTGTAAAGTAGGATATACTTTTTCCAAAGCATTATGAAAAGATGATGATGGCTTCACTGAATGTTGAAAAATGCATGTTGTGCTTGTGTTACTGTGCCCTCAGGTAATGTGGAGAGAGATTCAAACCCAGCTGCACAGCCCGAAGCTGGCCTCCAGCTTAAAATGTTAGAACTGTGACCTTTGTATGGCAGACAATCCCACAGGCAAAAAGGATAAATGAAAGCATGAAAAGGGGGAGCCCCTAGAGTAAAGCTAATAGTATAGATTATTTTAGAATATCCTGTTTAAATACATAAATAGACCACATTATGAAAAAGAAATTGTCTCGTTAAGACCTGGGTGAATGAAAGAGGCATTTAAACTGTCTGCCAAGGTGAAAGGGTCAGTAATTAATACACATGAGGAAAGACAGCACAGAAAGAAAGATATATTGTAGTTGTCAAAGATACAAATCTAGGTCTCATCACAATAGAGTAGAAGGTGAGTGGGCTAGAAACAAAGAAGGGAAAGGAATTCAAATTGTAATTAAAAATTCCTGGTAACTTCCTGCTCATCCCTAGAAGGCATTTTTTGAATATATACATAAGACTTCAAGGTAAAAAAGTATCCAAGCAGATAAAAATATTTCTTAACCCATCTAAATGTATAGGCTTCTGCTATGCAACATGAAACAGAGAAGAACATTATCTGTGTTTTGTACTTTTTGTTATAAACATAGTTCTTCCTTAAAATTAAAAATTACCCGGTATGCCATCCCCAGAGTTTCTTCCACTCCATCAAAGTTTGTCTCTTCTGGTGCTGAACTTTCAGCTGTTACTTTTAATTCTTATTGCTATTCTTTACAGACATCACAGGGGTTTTTTGCTGGGTGAGCAGAAAGAGATGAAGATTTGTATTGAGTTTATTTTGGCAATTGTATTTACACATTGAATATCAAATGATAATAATGAGAGGGCTTATTCTTTAGTACTCCAAATTGGTGCTGTGAGGATATCATCCACTCACAATCTTCCTTGTGATCTGGCCAAGATAAAGAGTAAAGCAATTTGGTATTTCTCTGCAATCTCCCTGTGCCAAATACCATGAGATGGATGGTATAACAGCTTTCAACAGGCCTCACAAAACTAATAGACATTTGGAGACAGAACTTTATCTAAGTTACATTACCATTCCTTCACTACAGTTTGATGTTGTCTGACAGTTTAAATATTTTAGAAATGACACATTCAGTCTAAAACTGAGTGTAGGATTGTGTTTATGATATCTTTAATGATAAACTACTCTTAACCTACCTACTTAACACTGAAAGAAAAATTGCAATTCAAATTATTTATAACTTACTACCATCAATTTTACTACCTTACTCCTTACTGATCATAAATATTAAAACCAATCAATATACAAGTTATCTTATTATTATTTTGCATTTTTTGCCACTCTTCTTGTTTTATGATTTAATAGATTTTTTTTTTCTTTTTTTCTTTTTTTGAAAGACAGGATAATCAGGAGTCATGTGCAAATCATTTGAAACAAACAAAACCAGTGTTTTAAAAGTGAATAGAAAAGTAATTATAAATATCAAATTTGCAGTTTATTCTCCTTTATTTTAATATTTCCTGAAAACTTCAAAGAAACAAAGTTTCAGTGTCAGTCCTTACTGAGTATTCTTTCATTGTTTCAGTTATTGATATTTTCACATATTTCAGAAAGCCACAATGTCATAATAAAAGTCTAAATTAGTCCAAATTAGCTAATTTGGGATATAATTTAGCTTGAACATTTTACAGTATTAATGGAAGGACAGACACCTCTAGACAGTGATTCAGAAGTATTAATTGTTATTTCAGCTCTAAATTTCCTCTCTCTTATCAATACAAGCTTAGTACCCATCTCCTACTTTCTGCACCCTAGCTGAGGCATTTCAGGCAATGAGAGACATTAGTGTTATAGTTTATAGCTATTTAGCTCATCAACACATCAGGGTTTATTTCCTATGGAATTATACTACAGAAATCAAAATATGGGAGGCAACTGGGACCATGAGGTCCTGAAACTGGAGTGCTTCCAAACAGTATTTAAATAAGATAAATATTAGTAGCTTATTTTCTGGGGCTTCCTAAATGTGTTCATGAATATTCATAAATAATGTAGAATTGCATGTGTGTATATATATACACACACAGACACATATATATATCTCTCCATCATATATGTATATATTATAACCAGGTACAAATTTTTAAATAGCCAAGACCTTTTAAATTATATTGGTGTACCTCAAAAAGTAGTGTTTTTTTTAAGGTTGTGACAGTTGGTCAATACTGCACTATGACTCTAGCAGAAATTTTGAACTACACGTAATATCGTAGGGGAAGAATCAGAAAATAAAATAAAAGCTCTAAGGACAAAATAATTGCTTCCCCAAGGAAAGGAAAATCCGTTAAGAGATTCTTTGGGGATCTTTCTGTCCTTTTCTGTTTGAATACTATAAAAATGAAAAGGGCTGTTGATCTTTAGTTTGAACAGGAAAGACCTTGGGATTTCTAAGCAAGCACTGCAGAGAGAAGAAGAGCTATGAATTATTAACAAGAAAAGAAGAGGATGCCTACGCTCAGGACAATTAAAATAGGATTTAAAATGCATGATTATGACTTAATAAGTCAGTTCCACTTTAACAGGCTTAGTATTTTAATATATGTTTATATACAATGCCATTCTGCAATTTAAGGTAATTTAATCCAGATTTTCTTTTGACCAAGTCATATTCTTAAAAATATTTGAATGGATTTTATTTTTCAAATGCATTAAATTGGAAATTGAGAAAAAATATTGCTGCCTTGAACAACAGCTGAAATGTTCTTGTATCTTTGTCCTGGTTTGAGGCCAGGCAGATCCACTCTTGCCCCTGAAAGGGGCAAAAGAACAACACTCACACAAATGGATTGCAAAAGTGATGGAAGTTTTAAATGGAAAGCAGTAAGTGTTTTACAGAAGCTACAAGCATAGTGAAAAAAAAGAATCCCAAAGCATACAGAGTCCCCTGTGGCACACCCAAGGCTTCCCAACACTTCCCTTTTCCCACCTGAGGGTGTACCCCCAGGGCTCTTTCTTTCCTTTGATATACTAGTCTCAGGCTGGCCAGGTCTGAGACTGACCCCTCTTCTCCTCCTGGCATTAGGCCTAGCCAGGCCTAAGAGGCCTTGAGATACTCCCACCGTTACCTGATAGGGAGCATCTCCCACAAGAACAGAGAGGGAAGAAAGAGGATGAGAATGACTTTGCAGATGGATTTATAGGGCGCAAGATATTGTGGGTTTGAAATATGCTATTTCCTGTGTCCACCTTACTGGGCTGGACATTAGGGACACCGGAGGTGTAACTTATGTGGCAGTAACAGGAGGGACAATCTTCTTCCATGTTATTGCATTACAAAATAACAATATCCAGAAAACATGTAATCGTCAAAGTATTTCATTGTATTTTGGCAATAGAAGTATGAAAGACCCTTTTATTGTCAAATATGGTTGGAAACTAAATAGTTTCATTTTCTTACTCCATAACGCATCTAGCAAAGGAAATGAGTGGCTTGGCAAAGTGCTTCAGTCAGTATTCTACAGAATAAAGTTTTTTTAACCCACTTTTAGCCAACAAGACTAGTGTCATCATTTACTCATGCAGTGTATGCGTGTGCTTCACACTACTGTTATACCTTTGGAAGCTAACCAAATTTATGTATAGGGATGAGGTCTTATGACAGAAAAACTGTGATAAGGTGTAGGAGTATCTCTAATTTAATTTTTGTTGTACTTACTATTGTCATATTGGAATATTCCTCAGTCTTATTGCAAACAAACCCCAAAGAGCAGTGTATAGACAGATAAGCCACTCCTACAGGCAATGTGGGGTATCTTTGTCCTTACATACGGCATTCCAAATTCGTTCATTATTCTCCGAAAGTTTTTGTATTCTGAATCAAGCAATACAAACATATATTGAGACACAAAAAAGTTGTATTTATAGATAGAAATAAAAAGAAAAAAAATTATATTCCTGTTTTTAACCCTTAAAGTACATTCGACTTACTTTCCCTATGATTTTGAGCAGACAATATTTAGATTTATCTCACAGACACTGAATTTCATACTGGTTTGTGTTCATAGATTTATTCTAGCAAAGTCATCAACATTGTAATGCAAATAATTCTTTCCAAAAGTTACTGAAGTTAAAAAGGACACCAGGAAATATCTTAATTACAAAATTCTTTCTTAATAACAAGCAAGATCAGTATATTGTTCTTAACATGAAGTGGAGCAGGACAATATCAGTTTCAAGTAATTACATGTCTTTGGTAAAAAAGATAAAATTCCTTGTGAAGTCAAATGAACATGTTTTTTAAAATTTTGGTAATAAAATATTTGAAACAGTATTACTTTTTAACAAGGACTGAGAAGCATGACATATTGCATGAAATTCAGGACTGGTAATAATCATAAAAGAACAAAGGTGCACTGCAGAGAAGATGTAAGCTTAACAAACAGTTCAAGTCAAGTTACAGTAAGAACAGTAATACATTTTTGATACAATACTGTCTCCTATAAGAAAATCTGTGTAGAGAAGTTGCAGAAATAGACAAAAAGAAATGGTGCAGTTGAAGACATTTATCCATGTTACAAAGTTGTCAGTATCCTTGTATTTCAGTAATAAATGTCACCAAGCTCGTCTGGCTTTCCTCTGAACAAGGATGGGAGGGTGGGAGTGTTCTGCCATGTTTTCCTTCCTCAACAAAGCCCTTGAAAGAGTGCCTATGGCTATGGACTAGAAAACATTGGGGAAAAGTAAATAGTTTTTTGTTGTTTTGATTTTTTTGGGTTTTTTTGTTTGCTTTGTTCTGGGTTTTGTGGGTTTTGTTGTTTGTTTTTGTTGCTGTGTTTTTTTTTTTCATTTATAGTTTTTAAATATCTCCTTGATGCTTGTCTGATTTCCTCTAGTGCACTCACCAAGAGTTCAAATATGAATTTTTGTACACACAATAGTAAAGCAACTAAGATGCATTATTCACCACTTGGTAATTCTGAAATTATAGTAAGAAGGAATCTCTTCTTTCATGGCACAGCTATTGTAACGTGGCTGTGTTGGTACACGCAGTCCTAGCCTCAGCAAACATGCAAGGTGAAAAATACATTTCAAAGTGTGAAGTAGCAGTGGATTTACTGATTAAGAGAAAATCAGGATCTTTCTTCAGTTTATTGCTTGCAATTTGAGATCATTTTAATTATATTATTGATGCATCAGAAATCTCTGAATCATCCCTTTGGGACCTTGGAGATGTGAAGTTACCATCTAAAAAAATTAAATACACTCTTTATTACTTCAATTTTAAATTTGTCTCACTGTAAGATTGTGATTATTTTAATAGTTTAAGCTTTTCTTGCTTCAGCTTCTAGCCACTTAATCTTACTATATTTCGCTGTCTAGAATCTCCTACAACTTTGATTTATTTAAAAAATATTCATACATAATAATCAAATTCTGTAAATACTATTCTGAAAACTGCTGAGACTGAACTCTGAACTTCTTCAGTCTTTAGGATGTTTTCAAATATTTTCATTATATAAACAGATGTTTCATAAATACTTTTGTATTTCTTCAGTGTCCTAAAGGGCAGACAACAGTTAATTACTTAGTCACATTTTCTTTATTAAAGACCATTTCATTATGACATAAATATTGAAATACATTAAATCAGCATACTGAACAAGGTTATTCTATGTGGGACAAGCTCTCTTTTAAGAAGAAGATTAATGTTAAAGGCTTGTATTGCCTGAGGCAGAGATCTGTAGGAGCAGACAGAAATGTCTCCTGAGTTACCCTATTTAAAGCTGCCCGAAAGAATGCTAATTCTAGTTTTCTTCATCCCTTTCATAAGGGAATATATCACACTAAAAATGGTCTTGTGGTCTGATTTGGAGAAATGTTGGGTTCCTACACTGTCAGTTGATGCTGTTTAAGTTCTACCCCCTCTTTCCTACATCTTATTAAGTGCATGTGCACAAAGAAGGCCTCTCACTCCACATCCAAGTAATTATTTTAAATAGGAACGCTGAATCTGATTCAATTCATTTATGTTAATTTAAAACAGGAAATTTGTATCATATAGAAAAGAGACAAAAATACAGAGTTTTCTAAAAAAGATACACTCTGATGTCCATGTTCTTCCTTTTCCCCTTTTTTTACTATTTGCAATTTTACAGTTATTTCCTTTAAAATTTTTTCAACATTTCTTTGACCTTCTGTAGCTGTTATTGTTAACTCCATGAAATACTTGAAAGTTAACTTAAACACATTCTTGATCACAAATTTTCAAGCCAGAAAGTAATGGTTCTTGGCATCTTTATTACAGGAACTAGAGTGCCTTTTTGTTTTCTCCATTCATTCATGAAAGAGAAAATTCTTTTCTCAGTTCCTCATCAAAAATAATTTGCAACAAGTAAGTAGAATTATTAGGAAAGAAGCATACACATATGTTCAGAATCAAATTTCATATGCCAGTACTATAGAATTAATCACAGAGAACCTAAAGTTCCCATTTTCATAGTTTTTCCTTGAAACCAGGATTGTGTAAAAAAAGAAGCAGATCCATCAACTTTACTTTTTGATTTCTCTTCAGCTTTACTTTTTGGTTCGGCTTTTGATTATGCAGTCTGAAGGGTTTCCTGCCTCACACTGCAGTTCAAGAATAAGATACTACATATGAGCTACTCTTC
This sequence comes from Colaptes auratus, assembly GCA_015227895.2. Taxonomy (NCBI): domain Eukaryota; kingdom Metazoa; phylum Chordata; class Aves; order Piciformes; family Picidae; genus Colaptes; species Colaptes auratus. Next base: position 83,564,287 of record CM037631.1, on the reverse strand, counting down.
TTAAGATTCTTATAGACATCTGTAGGAGCTGGGGATTTAGAAGAATAAAATATACACAACTTTTAAATCTCTTTGCATATCATGTATTCAAACTCTTTATATCATACTAAAACTAATCACCTATGAAATAAAAATTATTTAGTAATTTGTCCTTCCCTTCCCTTCCCTTCCCTTCCCTTCCCTTCCCTTCCCTTCCCTTCCCTTCCCTTCCCTTCCCTTCCCTTCCCTTCCTTCCCTTCCTTCCCTTCCCTTCCCTTCCTTCCCTTCCCTTCCCTTCCCTTCCCTTCCCTTCCCTTCCCTTCCCTTCCCTTCCCCCTTCCCTTCCCTCCCTCCCCTCCCCTCCCCTCCCCAGAGTTTGTCTCAAATATATATCCATCTAAACAGCTTTTAAAGTGGAAAAAAAAATCAACAACAATTCAAGAGGATCTCAATAGTTCTTACCAGATCTTCAAGTACGTCAGTACCTAGCTTTTCTTTTGAAGGTGGTATCCAAAGGGGAAAAAAATTAATTGCTAAAAAATAAACCATTCTTGTAGGCTCAATGACACTCTAATGGAGTTGTGTAAGTTTGTGGCTGATTTGGAACCAGAGCAACATCATTCTGCATCCACTCTGAGCACTTCAGGATGCAGCATGTTAATAAATGCTTAACAATAGAAAATGCAAGGGAAAAAAATCAAGGCAGAAATATTTTGAATAGTCTGCAAATGACCTCCTGAAGATACCATTTAAACATTTTTTATTTCTCATTTATTTATTTATTTTTCATTCTTTTTATGTCTGGAAGAATTCACATGTATGTAAGCCTAAATTTGTGTGTGACACAAAGAATGAGGTCTTCTACTATATACACCAGTGAGTGAGACATCTAAATCAGAATTAGTCTGGACTTCTTTGTGATTGTTAGCGAGAACTTATCTTCTCCAGAGGGCAATTTATCAAGACTTTTGTTTGCACATTTAAAAATTTCTTCAATAATTTAAAAAATATTGAAAGTTTCACTTTACAACATATGAAAATAATGGCTGGAGAATAACTCTTATGAAGGGTGGCTGAGAGAGCTCTCTTTGTTTACTCTAAAGAAAAGGACACTGAGGGAAACCTTATCTCTCTCTACAAGCATCTGAAAGTAGATTGTAGGGAGGTTAGTGTTGGTCTCTTCTCCCAAGTAAAAAGTGACAGGATAAAAGGAAATGTCCTCAAGTTGCACTGTCCCCTTCTTCACTGAAAGAGTTGTCAAACACTGGAATAGGTTCCTCAGGAAGTGTTTGAATCCTCATCCCTGGAGGTTTTTAAAAAACTTGTATATGTGGTTCCAAGAGACATGGTTTAGTTCCAGACTTGCTGAGGTTAGATAGTGGTAGGACTCAATGATCTTAGCGGTCTTTTCTCACTGTAACAACATTATGATTCCATTATTCTATACATTAAAATCAAATAAAAACTGTTTCTCTATACCATACCATTATTCTGTAAAGCTGTATGTGCTAGCAATGAAAAAGAAATTTATATACTTTTTCTAGTTTGGTTCTTGGACACCTGGCATCTTGCTTTACCTCTGTGGAAGTAATTATATCATTGTGAAATAACCAACATGTTTGGAGTTTTGAATTTTGGGCTTAGGGAGATAAGGGAACTTAAAGCCAGTGTATATTGTGCTGTACTGAAATATAATTCAGACTGTTCAGTGGCTGCTAAAACCAGACATTATACCACTTTGAAATTAAATTAATTAAAATATATTAAAATAAGATAATCTGTATATTATTATGCTGCAACCTGAAAGACATTGCTGGTGAACTGCAGGTAGCATCAGTTATTTTGTGCAGTTGAGAACTGCAGCTGAGTGGTTCATGAAGGATCTAAAATTAAATCTGGAAATGTATTTGGTTCTGGAAAAATATGGCAGAGCTATCACTCTTCATATAGAAGTGATATACTCTATAGAAAAACACTCTAGGTTTGCTCTTGCACTTCTAGATGACTATTGTTGGCACTGCTGAGCTCTGAGAAGAGTGCATTCCTCCACCTTCAAAAAGCAGGAGATAAATCTGTCATGAGAATGAAGGAGAGATGCAAAAAGCGGTTGAGTACAAAACAAATAGATTTGAATGCAGGCCACTTGTTTATCTTGGATCACTGAAAGAATGACTGCTCTAAGAGCTTTATCCTTAATGTATCTCAAGATTGTTATAGATAGTAACATTAACTGAAAAAAAGAAAAAGAAAAAAAGAAAACCTAAACATTGTGCATCCTATATTCTGCTCCTCTCAAAAGATTTACAAACTTTGGAGCCACATCTGGAGATATTTTTCTGAAAACCTTCAAGTTCATCATCAGGAATGGCCTTCTTAACCCAGAGCTGACTCAGTAGCAGTGTCAGCAGATGCTTAGTAAAGAGAAGCAAGACTCTCAGCACAACAACAAAAGCAAAAGAGAAAAAGAATGGAAAAAAAAGAGTTAGTCTATGATTTTCTTGTTCTTTACCCATCAAGGGTCTTGTAAATTCCACTTTCTGTTTCATCTTATTTATGACAGCACAAATCATCAAGCAAAGTGAATTTACATCAGTTGAGGATGAAAATGGACCCTCACTTTTCTCAGTTATGCTTGTCCAAGGAAAATAAAGTGCAACAATTTCTTTTAAAAATACCAAAATTTGTAATTGTCTAACAGATATGTAAAGTTGAACTAAAATTTATCTGTTTATCTATATTTCTGGTAAAACATATGTCATTCCAGACATATATCACATTGGCCATCCTAGCATATGAGATACACAAAGGTATAAAAGGCAAAAAAACATACCATGCCAGAAAATAACACATAAGATATTTTAGCTTAGAAAAGATGAGATAAATAATTCAGCAACTTTCAAATATTTTAAAAAGGCAGAAGTGGTCTGAAATGGTTAATTAATATCCAAGTTGTTCCTGTACAACAGACTTGTTTCATTTTTACTGTAACTCAGTGAGTTGTTTCAGAACCAAAAAAATACAAATCTATTATTAATTATTGTATAATGAGCATAAGACAAAGCTCTGATTTTGCCTGGGGTAATGTACAGATAGAAGACTGGTTTCATACATTATTGTCAGAGTAGATCTCACAGATATTCTGAAAAAAATAAAAGACCTAAAGAAATTTAGTCAGATCAGATAACAAAATTTTCACCAGCTAACACCAAATAAAGCAGTGTAGGAAACAGAGTTTGAGCCTTATGCAATAAATGCCTTTGATCTTGAAACGTCCTATTTCAGATTTTATGAGGGCTACTATACCTTTCACTATTTCATTTAATCTTTTTTTTTTTTTCATTTTACTTATGCATTTCACATCTTATTAGCTGCAAGAAAAGATTATTGTGATTCTCTGTTTGAGTCTGATAGGTACAGTTATCTCCAGATTATAGTATGTCCAGGACACCCCAGCTTATCTTTTAGCTTTCAGTGTAAAGAGACAGCCTATTAGTATCATCTTCAAAGATTTACAGTGACTTTCTGCTTCAACAAGGATTATCTGCAAGATATTAATTCTATCTGTTGAGTAATGAAATGAACTTGAATCCCAGTGCCTGACATCTGACAAGCATATACCATGGTAAGATCTTTACCTCTCTGTTCAAGGTCTGTGAACTGTGCCTTTCAAGTGGAAAGCCTATGACTAAAATTTGCTCATCTCTCTATTTCCCCCCACCTTCTGTTATACTAGGATTTATGTGGGTTTTTTGTCTGTTTGTTTTAGCTGTGGTTTTTTGTTTTTTTTTTTTTGCATTTCTCTGTACTCTATGTATAATTAATACATACTGAATATAGTTAAGAAGCCTAAGTATTTCCCCTTTTATTTACATATTCTAGATTTCATAATTAGATAGTAAAATAATTGGATAAAAGACTATGAGGCTGACAGACCCATTAATTAAAGGATTTCCATTAAAATTTGTTAAATTAAAAATTCCCTTTGTTTTCATAAATGCCTTAAACATTCTTGCTGATTCTAAAATTTCTTATTTAACAGTTTTCAAAATTCTGCCAGATTGTTTAGCCTGGAGAAGAGGAAGCTCAGGGGCAACTTCATTGCTCTCTACAACTACCTGAAAGGTGGTTGTATCCAGGAAAGGGTTGGCCTCTTCTCTCTAGCAACCAGCACCAGAACAAGGGGACACAGTCTCAGGCTGCGCCAGGGGAAGTTTAGGCTCGAGATGAGGAGAAAGTTCTTCACCGAGAGAGTGATTCACCATTGGAATGGGCTGCCCGGGGAGGTGGTGGAGTCACTGTCCCTGGAGGCGTTCAAGAGGGAATTGGACATGGCACTTGGTGCCATGGTCTAGTCATGGGGTCTGTGGTGACAGGTTGGACTCAATGATCTTTGAGGTCTCTTCCAACCTTAGTGATACTGTGATACTGTGTGATACTGTTATGCACATGCCTGAAGAGGACAACAGACTCTCCCCATTTCATATTATCTACCAAACAGCTGTCCAGTGGCATTTTTGATCCCATTTGAAAATGTTAAAATATATTCCTGTGTAAAAATCATCTTAAAATAGCTCTCTTTTCAAGTGGTTGGAGACCAATTTAAAAAATTTTCAGCCACAATATAATACATGACCTTACTGAAATGCATTGATGCTCAATAGAGAGTAGTGTTGCAAACACCAATTCAGAATTTGGTTGAACAAACTTTTTTGTTATTTTAATTAAGATGCAGATTTTATGGAAGCTTCTGGTGAAAACAACTTTAAGGAGTATGAGCAATTACTTTATTAAATGTATAGATGGGGAATTGAAAAACCTTTGATTTGTCCAACTTCATTTAAGAAGTTTGTTTTTGTAATGAAGGAAAAATGTAAACCAGATTTTCAGAGTTTCTTTCTATTATTTATTGAGTTTGTTATTTTAAGTCTTGTGGTTCGTTGAAAATGCCCCACCCCCAACATCTTTCTTAAACTGAGGAGCTCAGAACTGGACACAATACTCAAGGTGTGGCTCAACCAGTGTTGAGTACAGGGGCAGAATGATTTTGCTGATCCTGCTGGCCACACTGAGTAGCTCTGTTACTAAGAGATTTTTTTTTCAGCTGCTGTAGTTGCTTCAAGCTCTCTTATTACATTTAATGAGGGCTCACAGCAAAGTTATATAAATGGTCTCTAACAGTATTTGTCTGAGGAAACCTGGAGCCAGTTAATGAAGGCTACTACACTATATAATTTGCAGAGCTTTAAGAGAAGGAAGGGAAGGAAGGACAGCAAGAGAATTTCTATTATTGCAAACAATTTAATTTAAAATAACATTTGATATAATTTTAATTCTTGTTCCTTCAAAACCTTCCACATGACTGCAAGAAAATGAGACTAATGAGCATCAGAACTTTAATAAAGCTACAGTAATTTTTCAGTGGTAGAAGGAACCGCATAGGACAGACAAATTAGTTGTCTACAGCCAGATAGGGAAAAATGTTGAATCACATACTGCCCAGATAGTTTAAAAAATGATTGCAAAATTTGCAGGTGGAACCGAGTTTAGCTCCTATATTCACTACTTTTTAATTAGATTTGTAATAATTAAATTAGTTAAAATAAAACCCCAAACAAATTTAAATCATCAAAACCCAAACAAACAAACAAACATAATACAAACAAAATCAACCAACCAAAGAGCCCAGCAAAAAAAACCCCAAACAATTGACATGCAATCCTAATTCCTAACTTGGACAGTTTACTGTTTGAGTTGTTTGTGGTTTATTTTTTCTTTTTCTTTGGTTTGTTTGGTTGGTTGTTGCTGTTTTTTGGTTTTGTGGTTGTTGTTGAAGGATGAGAAAGGTTAAATCAGACTGGAGAAAACAAGTAAGTTTTCTGTACAATCAGAAGAGTGAAAAGGAATTCTGCAGAGAGAGACATTCTATGCATGTCAGGCACTACCACCTATCCATTAGCCTTATAAGAAGCTGATGCTGATTTTCCCATTCCAGCTTCCACTTTCAGCATTTGTTCCTGCTGAAAGTCAGATCTCAGGAGGAATGAGAAAAAAAAGAGGAAGGGAAAGGAAGCCAAGCAGGAGAGGCTGATGAACATTTAGCAGTCAGGCAGGAGCTCCCAAGGCATGTTACCAGACCTAGGAAATGTCATTGAGATCTGATGTTTTAACAGAAAAAGGCAATCTACAAGGAGTTATCTATTCCATTATATATGGTTACTGTGGTAAGTATAGGACAAGTTGGTTACCCTTATTTTCTAAAGATATAGTCAGATTTGGTAACAGTAATGTCTCAGCTCCAGTAGAAGAGAGAGATCATAAGATATAAGTTTGGTGATTTGTCAGGGAGTTCGCTAAAGACAGACAAGTTAAGCTTTTAAAAGATAAGACAATCTAAAAGATAAGAGAATCTAAAGTGTAGACTTCTATTTCTTGGTTTAATTTCCATTTTCAATTAAGAACAAAAGCACTACATTACTGCCACAGTGATAATTCAGGATTAATATAATGATCAAATCCAAATGTTCTGACTTCTTAGGTCAGAAAGAGCTGTGTGCTCTTGAAAGCATGATACTTCTATGACCTTGTGCATTACTCATAGAACTCTTGCAAAGAGATTTCAATTACCAGCTTTACTTCAGTAAAGACATCACGTGTAATAAGAGATTCCTAGAGGAAGTAGTTGCTTGCATTTAATTGTGCTTGTTCATCTGTTGTGGTGACAAGAAAAGTCAGCACAGGAGACATATAGCATACTTTGTAATTTGCAATGAATAGTATGAGATACTAGATACTATTAATGACAGGAAATATTCTTCTTAAATTCATTATTTGTACTTCCCTAATCCAGAAGAAAAAAAAATGCTCAGCATGTTGCATAAAATTCTGCTTTTATTCATCTGCAGATAAAATTACAACCAACAGGAATTCACTGAATGTTCTAATATGAAAAGAGAAAATCAACTTGGATACTCCATTGGTAAGTAGTAAGTTTTGTTGAAGCTTGGAATTCATGCAAATTACTTAACAAGTGTACACAAGAGAGACAGAATAACTGAATAACACTAACTGAACCCAGACTGATTGTGTCATGGTATTGCAGCAATCAGATGCATGGATGTCTCTTTCTCTCTCACATACAAATATATTAACAGGACTTAGGAAAATAAATTTACAGTTTCCCAGCTTAGGCTAAATGAAGTGCTTAGTCATAAAATTCCAGGAATGGTCTTCCTTCTATGCAGTGGTGATTAGTTCCTTTTAGCTCAAAGTTGGTCTCAAGGGCTAGAACTTTCTCTACTGGGAAGAAAGTAATTTCCTTTTTTTTATCCCCTTTCTTTACAATATGTCTGAAGCACCTATTGATTATTTTTAACATCTGTTGGGGTATTTTTGTTGCTTGTGGGTTTTGTTTTTGTTTTTCTATTTGTTGAATCAGAATATATAAACAATAAAAAATAACTTGGACATCCTGGCTTTTGCCTTCTGAACTGAATTTTTGTTGGAAAAAGTTTTGAATACATTAATAATTTTTTAAAACATTTTTATTGACCTTTGTAAATTAATTTTGGGAAGAGAAAAGGCCTGAGAAAACCTTGAAATGTGGCATTTTGTTTTGGCACCGAGGAGTAAGGATTTATATGAAAAAAAATTATAATTAATAACTTTGTGAAACATTCAGTAGGCTTTACACTTCAAGATCAACTGCCACACATTTTCAGTCTAATATCAGTCATTTATGAACAAAACCAGAAATCCCCTACACCTAGTCTTTTGTTTAGTGTTATTTATGAGATGGTAAATTTGAAACACACAGTGATTACTATAAGTGCCACAATGTTATAAGAAGCTGCACAGTTAAAGAGTCATTTACTGGCAATTTTGCTTGCCATAACTCCTTAGCTAATACATCTTGGTTGGACATACTTGCAAGCATTTGTCCACAGTCATTTAAAGAATATTACTATAAAGTGATCAAGACAGGGTTGCATTAAGAACTGCTTTTTTTGACTTTAAGTATTACTTGCATAAATTGAGCTATCAATCACAGAGATTATAGGGTCTATTTCTATTCACAATTAAATCAATGAGAACAAAAATTAAGCTTCAGAAACCTGCCAACTGTATTGGTCCTTTCTTGCATACAATATGACAAGATTATATTGCATGGTTAATTACACTTTCATTAAAAAAATTTAAAAAGTAGTTTTGGGATTTTTTTCTCCCCATTTTTAGCAGTTAACCCAATAAAAAAATATTTTTTTTACTCTTGCACATACCTCAAGGAAGCCAACATTCTATGTTTGCTATATTTAGGAAGTAAAGTCAATGTTATTATTTTTTAACTTTATAATTAGAATTATTAGTCTAAATTATACAGATAGGAAACATTACATAAGAAGAAAAAAATTACATAATAGTAAAAAAAAAGAAAAAATATATTTTTCACCTTCTCCAAAGCTGACTTAAACTTAAATTTAATATTATCTCTAGAATTAGAAAATAATTATATTCATGCTAATGTTAAACATGGTATGCTGCAGAAGTGTAAAAGAATAAGAATATATGTATAAAGGGTTTCATTATAAACAAGAGTTTTAAGTCTTATCCTGGAGTGGAATGGTAAAAATCTTTACAAAATGAAGGGCAAAATATAGTAATTCTAAAACTTTAAGACAGGTAGAGAGAGAAGTAAAAGGGGGAGGGGGGTTTTATGTGAGTCATTTCGTAGTGACAAAATCCTAGTAATGTTTCCTGCACTCCACAGACAAGTACTTTTAGTCATTTGTGATTTTCAAGGCTAGCAAAGTAAAAGCATCTATTCTTCACCTTATCAGTAATGAACATATTTTCTGCTCCATTACCCTCCATTAAATAGATACCATTAGCAGCATTATACAATATTTCTGTCATTCAGTCAGGCTGGCATGAGAACAAACCAATGCATTTTGTTGTTAAAGGAGAAGTAATAAGGGGGGGAATGGATTACTTTACTATTAGCTCAACAAGAATCTTTGCTTGAGGTAAAGACAAAATCTTGAGGCCTTTTCTCAAGCCTATCTTCTGTATGTTTTGCACAAAATTGTTGGCTTTTGGCATTGAAATATGATTTGAAAGCTATTTGTCTATTCAAGTATTTTCCCTTCAATATTATCAGATAGAGGAATCAGAAAAAGAACACTGTATTTACTTATTATTTCCAGACATTATGAACTGCGTTCACGTTATTTCACTTCATTAAACACTGACTACTTGGAAGCTGACCCTCTCTTCATTATTTTTGAAAAGTCATGGAGAATGGGAGAGGTACCTGACAACTGGAAGAAAGCAAATATCTCTCCAGTCTTCAAAAAAGACAAGAAGGAAGATCCAGGTAACTACAGACCAGTCAGCTTCACTTCCATCCCTGGAAAGATGATGTAACAGCTCATTCTGGAGGTCACTTCTAACGACATGGAAGAAAAGAAGGTCGTCAGGAGGAGCCAACATGGATTCACCAAGGGGAGATCTTGCTTAACTAATCTGATAGCTTTCTATGAAACGATGACCAAATGGATAGATGAAGGAAGAGCAGTGGATGTCATACACTTTGACTTCAGCAAGGCTTTTGATACTGTCTCCCATAATATCCTCATAGAAAAGCTCAGGAAATGTGACACAGAGAGTTGGTCTGTGAGTTGGATTAAAAACTGGCTCAACAATAGAGTTCAGAGGGTTGTCATCATTGGCACAGTGTCAACTTCGAGGCCTGTGGCCAGTGGTGTTCCCCAGCGATCAATATGGGCCCAGTTTTGTTCAATATCTTTATCAACATCCTGGATGAGGGGACTGACAGTACCTTCAGCAAGTTCACTGATGATTCAAAACTGGGGGGTTCGCTGACAACCCTTCAGGCTGTGCAGCCATTCAATGAGACCTGGACAGGCTGGAGAGCTGGGTGCAGGCAAACCTCAGGAAGTTCAATATGGACAAGTGCAGGGTCCTGGACCTGGGTAGGAATAACAGCAGGCACCAGTACAGGTTAGGGGTTGCCCTGCTGGAAAGCAGCTCCACAGAAAAGGACCTTGGAGTCTAGTGGAATGCAAGTCCTCCACAAGAAGAAAATGTGTCCTTGTGGCCAAGAGGGCCTAATGGTATCCTGTGGTGCATCGAGAAAAATTGTCCGGCAGGTCTAGGGAGGTTCTTCTATCTCTATACTCTGCCTTGGTGAGACCATACCTGAATCACTGTGTCCAGTTTTAGGCTCCACAATTCAAGAGAGGCAGGGATCTGCTAGAGAGAGTCCAACAGAGATCCACAAGGATGATAAGGGGATTTGAACATCTCATCTATGAAGAGAGACTGAGAGACCTGGAGCTATTTACTCTTGAGAAGACTGAGAGGGGAACTGATCAGTGTGTATAAATATCTGAGGAGTGGGTGAGAAGCGGATGGGACGAATCTCTTTGTGGTAGTGCACAGTAATAGACAAGAAACAGTTGATACAACCTTGAACACAGAAGGTTTCACCTCAACATGAGGAGAAACTTCTTTACAGTGAGGGTGACAGAGCACTGGAACAGGCTGCCCAGAGAGGTTGTGGAATCTCCTTATCTGGAGGCTTTCAAAACCCACTTGAATGCATTCCTGTGCAGATTACCCTAGGCAATCCTCCTTTTGGCAGGGGCGTTGGACTTGATGATCTCTTGATCTTCCAACCTCTAACATTCTGTGATTCTGTGAATACTAGCATATTAAAATGTTAGTCAAAATGCAGACATCATAAATGGAAAGTTGTACAGAATTTTCAAGCTCTTTTCAGTTTCATTTCTCTGAACATTCACATTCAAAAAACACCTAACAAACAATTTGTGCCACCTGATTAACAATGACAGAATTATAAATCATTTACTATATACTGAGAATCTCCCTAGTTTACCCAGCCCTTTTAACTTACCTCTAATTATGACATCTTTAAGAACAAATATGAAATTGTCAGTGGTAAAACATAAAAATAAAGACATTAAAGTTTGAATATACGAGAATGTTATTCCCAAAGCACCTCAACCACTGGTGTATTTAGTTTATTTTAAGATGACAGATTGAGAATTTTGAGATCATTTCACTTGATGTTTTCATAAACATTAAGTAATAAGAAATTAGGAAACTGTGGTGAAGATGCAAAGCTAAACTCCTGAGCACCACTCAGTAATATAAAAATACATAGCTGAAAACTAAATAAATAAAAAAATAAAATTAAAGTAGTTCATGAAAGCATTCAGGTGAACACCTAAAAGTTGTATTGTTAGAAGAGACATTACAGTAGTTGGGTATAAATGCCTGGTTATTTTAGAAGGCTAGATATGTAATATTGTATTCATCGTGTACTTATGAGTAGCAAGTAAAGCTTTGTAAGATTCTAGTTACCAAAGAAAAAGGAAAGTCAACATCTATCAATGAACTGAGAAAAAGGCCTGGCAAAACTTTGAAAAGAAGTTTTATACTGCTACTTTGGAAGTTATGCATTCCTGACAGCAGAACACACAAATGGGAAAATTTCATCTTTTAAGGTTTTGTCTTTAAACATTAGCATGCAGTAAGTTTTCTGTGCTGAGTCTTTGCATTCCTGTAAGTTCTCAGGTATTTTTTCATTTCCATTTTCTAAATGAGTACAAAACTCTGCCTCTGGAAACAATCTTCTTCAGTTCAGTCTTTAGAATGCATATTCTGAAAGAAGACTTTGTAGCCTGTCCCCCGTAGAACTGTGTGTGGACTTCCTCTGTTGTTTCTGGTTAGGATGCAGTGTATTTTCTGTAGGAGATTTTCCTCTTTGTCATGCTGACTCCTTCTTATGGCAGCATATGAAAATGGGGAAGATTCTAGTTACGACAAATATGAAGAAATAAATTGCCTTTAAGCTTTTCTTGTAGACTGTTATTTATGAAGAGTTTTGTGGTTTGGTTTTGGATAGTTTGATTTTTTTTTTTTTGTGTGTGGTGTGTTTGTTTTTTTGGGAGGGTTGTTTATTTGGTTGGTTTGTGTGGGTTTTTTGTGTTTTTTTTTTGTTGTTGTTGGTTTGTTTGTTTCTCTGGTTTTGTGGGGTATTTTTGTTTGTTTTTTATTGGGAGTATGTACTTACCATTACCAACTAATACCTTTGGTAGAAAGAAAACTTCTAAATGACTGAAAGTTTTCTGAATTTCACATGTACTTCTTTGCCTTATCTAAACCAGGGCACTTTGGTCTTTGAACTAATCTCTTTCCTTTTGTTTTCTGGCTGATTGTTGTTGTTGTTGCATTTACCATATTTGAAAAAAAAAATATTTGCAAGGTGTAAAGTCTCTCCTGAAAGTGTGAACTGGAGACAGAGGTGAGATGTTTGCAATAAAAATGTATATTTTTATATATTTTATAATTAATATTTCCTGGTGGTGGTATCTTCAAACACCACTGTAACTTATTTACAAAATGTAGGCATGAGTTCAATTATTTGGTTGTGGGTTTTACACTGCACATATAAGCACAGTTAAATGATTCAAGCACAGATCTAACATTTCCAATACAGCAATTCAAATTGGAAATACAGGTGCTGTGACCTGTGGTGTTCCCGCAAATGGGATTCTGTAGCAGATTAGCTGAGTACTCACGATTTAATCCTCTGTCTGGTATCTCCCCAGATGCTGTGGCTATAATCTGAGCAGTCCTTGGCTCAGAGAGGGCTAAGGGGCTTCTCTCTTCTTGTGCCCAGTCACTGTGCTGTAGCCTCTTCTGGGATTCAATTCCCTTGGAGTGTTTCCCCTTTCTGCCTTGGTCCAGGTGCAAGGCCTGGGTGCAGTTGTTGGTATGCTAGAGCAGGTTCTTCAGCTGCTACTCAGGTAGCATTTGGCTTTTGTCTCTTTGTGGTAAGCAAGCCCTCAGCTGCTGCTTGGGCAGTTGCTGTCTGGGTGAGAACAAGGCAAGTTACCTGACTTCTTGGCTGGTCCCAAGACAATCTGGTAACACAGAACCCTGATAACTGGACCTATGGGATGGGGCATATCCAAACATGGCCAGGGGCACACACAGTTCACAGCTTTGTTACAAAGTTGCTTACACATCCTACATGTTTATCTGGACCCCAGGAAGTGTCCAGGTTAGCACATTCATGGGTGCTTACAATGTTAATCACTTGTGCTATACATTTACCTTGGCCATCTGGACCCCAGGAACCATCCAGGTTAGCACATTTGGTGGTGCTTAGCCTATTGTCTGGGCTAGGGCATATCTAGGGGTTTGACCCTTCAGGACAATCTTTGACAGCATCAAAATGTAATAACTAAGATCTCCAGGTAATAGTTCTTTTTATCATCTCTTGGAAGCAGCTGTGTTTATTTGGTTGGGGGTTTTTTATTTATTTATTTTGTTTGTTTTTTTTTTTCAGACTGTTCTTCGTTGGGGAATGTGTATCTCACTGTATTGACAGTGCTGTTGTGAAATCACATGTTGGAATTCCAGACTTTCAGTTTGCACCTTTGCACTTTCCTCAGAGTCCTGCTTGACCACTGACATGCTGATTTATGGCTATATGCTAGGATGGCATATCAGGCAAAGTAGGGAGCATCAACTTTTACCAAGGTTTCAGACAAAATACTTGGCTACATTTATGGCACACAAAAATGTTTAAATTATCAAAAATCTAGACTCTTCATTCGTGTGCAACTCCGTGAGACGTAGACATCTGCTATTTTGGTGAGGTGAGACTTTCCATTTTAACTGTGCTTCAATTTCTCTGTTGTGAGAACTGTGAGTAGCTCAGGTTTAGTCTGAGAGTTACTTTAGAAGGTTCCATTTCACAGGAACCTGAAATAGAATTATCAGTTTCCTTCAACCAGACTACTTCTTAAAGTGAAAATATTTAACATATGTTGTTTTGTTTTGTTTTGTTTTTTACTTGGAAAAGAACCAGTGCTGATGATTCCTCTGTTACTAACTCAGAGGTGCTAGATGTGATATTATGTTGTTCTATAATCTGTCACTCTGCAATACTACAAATGTAGCACATACTCCTTAATTATAACTATATCATAAATGAAAGTCCATGCATTTTGGATAGTTTCATTACTTTTTAAAGAGTAGAAGATATTAGAATAACTATCTTCTCAGACTAGCATGTTAGTAGCCTCTGTATAGCTCATTGTCAAAATAACTGTTCACATTCAACTTTTCTTATTTTCCTCATTCTTGTGACATTTTAAGGATTTCTGAATTTTTCGTCTATTTAATATGTTATCACATATGTTGGAGCCACTTCATGTCTATTTTATAATTAGAATTTAAACAATTACCTACAAGTTTTAGTCTAACAGCAGGGTGTAACTGCTTGCTTCAGTAATTTTTTTAACATGTAGAAAGTATATTGACCTTTCAGAGTAATCATTTATATGTATATCCTTCATATTATGATCTGAAGTTTGAAATTCAGCTCCTAAATCACACACCAAAATGAAGCCTGCAAAGGTGTCTTAAAAAATGTTCAATGTTTCATTTCCCACTCTTATCAATGTATCAACACATCTGAACTCAAATATCTTGATCTAAAATTAAGTCTACATCTAAAGTCAGTGGCTTGATTCAGTTGTTTAAGTATCAGTATTTTATTTGAGATGTCCCTGAATATGTGTGATGTGCCAGATGACACAGTACTTAGACATTCATTTCCTTCTCAACTACAGAGTAGAGGGCAGTCTGCTTCACAAGGACATCTGGTATCCAAGAGTGACAGCAAGGCTGGCAAGATGGCAACTCATAAATAAGAGTCCAGCCTAGTGGTAATTGAACGATAAAAGCAGTACAGGACTGCTGAGGGTAACTAGGGGTAGGCACAGATCTGTGATCCTGAGGCAGGTTCATAATGATACAACAGGACCAAGGTCAGGTCAGGACGTCAGTCTGTGGGTTGAGATCTCTATCAAATAAGATGCATAGGCAAGTATAGACATAGCTATGATGGAGCTGCAAAGTACCTCAGACCTACACAGAGGCAAGAACCTTAACTTAAAAATAGCTTCAGAAAGAAAGTGGGGAATGAGAACAACACTCTGAGTCTTCTTAGTAGAGGTTTTTCAGAGAGCTTTCCTTGAGGCCGGATACCTGCACTATTGCCTAAGTTGTCCCTGAGCTCACCCAAAGCAAAGTTTTGAAAATTTTATATGTATTTAACAAAAATAACATTTATATATCACCTGTTATGGAAATGTAGTATTAGGATCTTTTATGCACACAGAATATGTAAGACAGCTGAACCAGCAATCTAACAAGAAATAACATCACAGTCTTGTATTAAGTTTATATGCCAAAGTTTTGGTAACTGGAGGGCTACAGGTCTCTTCTGTGAGAAAATACCAGATGCTTACCCCATGTCTGATAGAACCAGTGGCAGCTGCCTCAAAGATGGACCTGCAATTGGGAAAAACAGATCCAATCAGTGAGAGCAGTAGTAATAGCATACTTAAGAATGGGAGAAAACTGCTGCATAACAGCAGCTGTCAGAGAGGAGTGAGAGATAGCCTGGTGGACACCAAGGTCAGAGAAGAAAGAAGAGGAGGAAGTTCTCTAGGTACCAGAGAAGAGATTCTCCTGTAGCCTATGGTGAAGATCGCAATGAAACAGGTTGTCTCCTTACAGCCCATGAAGGTTAACAATGGAGCAGATATCCACCCGGTGCCCAAGAAGAATCCCATGTAGGAGCAGGTGGATGTGTTCAATGGAGATTGTGAACCCCGCTAGAGATCATATTGGAGCAGGCTCTTGGCAGGACCTGTAACTCTATGAAGAGGATCCCATACTGGAGCAGGTTAGCTGGCAGAGCTTGTGACTATGGGAGCCCATGATGGAGCAGCATGTTCCTGACAGACTACACTTTACATGAAGGACTCATGGTGGAGAAGTTTGTGAGGAACTGCAACCCATGAAAAAGACCTACACTGGAGAAGTTTGTGGATGTCAGTCTTTCATGGATGTAACCCCATACAGGGCAAGAATTGTTAGGGTTGGAAGGGACCTCAAGAATCATCTAGTTCCAAACCCCCTGCCATGGGCAGGGACACCTCGCACTATATCAGGTTGCTCAGAGACACATCCAGCCTGACTTTAAAAACCTCCAGGGATGGGACTTCTACCACTTCCCTGGGCAACTTCTTCCAGTGTCTCACCACCCTCATGGTGAAGAACTTCTTCCTAACATCCAATCTGAATCTACCCATTTCTATTTTTTTCCCATTCCCCCTAGTCCTATCATTACCTGACACCCTAAAAAGTCATTAGTCAAAATAGAAACTTCATTTCTATTTTGTCATGTAGTATTCCCAGCAGTGTTTGTTCATCCTTTGAACAGAGAATATACATTCATCCAACAGAAAAATATGCAAAAAAAAATATTGGTAAGGAAAGCTAGAAATATGCAGACCTTTGGGCAAAATATAGGAATAGAAAGGCACTTCTGTGCAGACAAACAAAAAAGCAGTTTGAGAATGGTGTGCAGACACAAAGCTAATGATGATGTAGGACTTGAGCAAAGTACAAATGATTAAAAAGTAGAAACTGTAGAAAAACTAGAAATTAAAGGGCAGATGTATATGGAATTTTAAATATTAACACAGTAACCTGATAGTTTTAAATTGAAAAATAATTAAAATTATCAGTGCAGTTCAGATTGCAAAACTGAAGAAGCAATAGAAGGAAGGAGGTAGAATGAGAAAAGAAAATTAATTTTTAAAAAAAAAGATAAAAGGAGGACTAAGAAGTGGGGATGGTTTGTCTTTTTGTTGTTAGTTATCAATAGCTCAATGGTTTTGTTTGTTTGTTGCTTTTTGTTTGTGTAACAGGTTGAGGCAGACCCCCTCCCCACCATGGGCAGAAATAACGACTCAAACAAACAGATTGCAAAAGTGATGGAAAGTTTAAATGGAAAGCAGTGACTGTTTACAGAAAGAGCCAGAAGCGCAGTGACAAGAGACATTCCAAAGCAGACCCATAAACATTCCATGCCCACCTGAGGATACACCCAAGACCCCCAGGGCTCCTTCTTCCCCCCCCTCACTGCTAGGCTAGTCTCAGCTGGCCAGATCTGAGACTGCCCAACCAGGGCAGGGACTGCCTGCCTAGCCAGGTCCAAGGCCAGGAGACATCTCCCCCAGTTACCGGGTGATGGAGAGGGAAGAAAGAGGAAGTGCCAGACCCCTCACTGGATCATATAGTGGTGCAGAGAATTATGGTAGGAAATACCAGGTTTCCTGTGTCCACAAACTGGGCTGGACTTTTGGACACAAGAAGCACCCCACGTATGAACACAGCCGAGGGCACCCAGCCCAAACTGCTACAGTTTGTTTGTTTGTTTTCTGTTTTAAAATACATTATTTGTGGAAAGTTGTAAAAAATACAGAGCCAGTCACGCTGACACAGAATGAGAATCTGTGTGTGCTTGAAGTTATGTGACTAGTAGTAGAGCTCATGTCACTGGCATTAGCAGTTTCTCCACTTTGACTTATCTCTGTAGATCTCTGGTTAATTCTTCAAACAGAAGGGAAGGTTTTTTCCTGAGAGATCCTGAAAGATCTTTGAAGTTCTGAATGTCTGAGTCAGGTTGACAGAGAACATAAAATCCCTTTGCCATTTCCATTTCTCCTATTTAAAAACTTCTGAGTTTTGATGCAGTTTTGTGACTCTATACAAAAATAAAGAAAGCAACAATATTTTAATAGATTTAAATAGATTTTATTACTAATTAGATTTTAAAAACTACTTATTTCCCCTTGGTCAAAACATGTTCAATTCATGTTGAATTCAAATGCTAGTTTCTGTTGATTCTCTTGATCTCTAAAGCAGCTGTGGTAAGGACAATTTCTATTCTATGAGCAATGGCTTAAATGTTTCAGAAAAATCAATTCTTATGTGCTGAAGATAATCATCTTCCACAGCTTGTGGTAATAAAGTAAGTCTCCCATAAATAAATACTCTTCTTGTCAGGCTATCTTGATTTGTAAACTAGTAGTGGCAAATGCATTTTCAAAAATGCTGTTGGATCAACCTGCCATTACATTCATACATGAGCAGATTTCTCTTTATGAGCTCATAAGTTTGAATCACTGAGTAAAGTATACAAAAAACAATCAAGAAAATACACTTTTATTGATGTCTATGGCACCTGTGTTGCAGATATCCCATGAAGAAGTGATTTCTAATATAGTTTTATAAGCTGTGATCTTATTATTTACTGTGATGGAGAAAAAGGAAGAAAAACCATCATACTAGCATACTCCAGTGATTCTTGCTGGATGGAGTTGTTTTCAGGCAGCATGGAAGATACACAGTTGAACATTGTGTAGATTATATTGTCTTCCATGTCAGTTATGAACTGCAATTAGACATTAAGAAAAACTTACAGCAAGAAGAATAATGAAGGCTGTGGCTACTTCTTAGAGAAGTTACAGATTATCTGTACAGGAGAAATTTGCAAAGATATCGCATAAATATGTGCCAGTAATTACTCAAGTAATATTGTTAGCAGGGAGAAGCAATTTCTGTCATTCAGCTGCAATAAAAAAACAGGCAAGTGTTCAAAATGAAAATGCTTATTTAGATCTGAAATAAAACAAATGCCAAACTCAGTAAAATTAGAGCAATTAATGAATTGTGTAGTGGGCACTGCTTTGGAGTCATGGAACATTCTAAACAGTCTCTTGAAGCCTTAGTTTTCTATTTTGCAAGTGCTTCTAGTTTTTTTTCTGTATTAATTACCACTTCATTAACTTGAAGAGAATTTTCTGTCCTCATTGCCTGCTGAAACATTGGCAGGTTTTGTCTACAGAGCTTCAGAATAATTTAAATATTTACTTATCTGTCTGATGGAAGAATAGCCATATTCAGGCACCCAGATCAACAGTGAAATATGAAATGATGAGGAGGATCTGAGGTCAAGCTGGGAAAAACAAGTTGGTAGATCAGAGTGGTGATCAATGAGTTAAGTGGTCAGGCACAGAAGTACTTGTAATGTAGCTTGGGTGGGGACCAAGGCTAAGATCTAGAAGTGAAATGAAATTCTTGAGTACATGGGAATAGACCTTTGGTAGGGCTTCTTTCACCTTTTTTCACACCACTCTTCTCAGGATTTTTTTAATGTTGTTATAATAGAAAATATTTATACATTTTATATTTAATATATTTGTGTGGTGGTATCTTCAAACATTGCCATAACTTATTTGCAAAGTATATTTACAGGTTCTATTATTCAGTTGTGAGTAATACATTGCACATATGAAGAGAGTTAAATGAGTTAAGTACAAATCTGAGAATTTCCAATACAGAGATTTAATGTGGAAATTCTGGTGCCATGATCTGCGTTTTCCCACAAGGGGGATTCTGTAGCAAATTAGCCAGGGACTCATGGCTTGCTCCTTTTTCTGGTATCTTCCCAGATGCTGTAACTATAATTCAAGCAGCTCTTGGCTCAGAGAGGACTAAGGGACTTCTCTTTCTTGTGCGCTCTGCCACCGTGTTGTAGCCTTTCCACAGCTCTTCTAGGATTCAGTTCTTTGGGGCTTTTCCCCTTTCTGCCTCTGGCTCAGGGCTCTTGGACTGTTGGTTGTGTTGGTCCGGGTGCAAGGCCCAGGTGTAGTTTGCCTGCTAGGGCAAGCTCTTCAGCTACTACTCTGGCAGCATGTGGCTCTTGTTGCTTTCTGGCAACTAGGCAAGTTGCCCACCATCTCGGTTTAAATACTGTCCAAAGAAAACTAATGCCTTTTGGTACCAGAGAAACCTGATACCTGAACCTATAGGATGGGGCATATCAAAACATGGCCAGGGGCACACACAGTTCACAGGTGTGTTACTAGGTAAATTACACATGCTACATATTTACCTGGACCATCTGGAGCCCAGGTTTGCAAATTCACAGATGCTTAACCCATTATCTGGATTAGGGCATGTTTTGGGGTTTGTCCCTTCAGGACATTTGTTTTATAGCTGTTCAACAGAACTGCATTACAGAATTTATTTGGTTTTGGGGTTTTTGTTTTTCTTCATTTGTTTATTTGGGGTTTTGTTTGCTTGCTTGCTTATTTTCCAGATAAAATTGTGATAAATTTGAGCAGTAGTCTGTGAGAAACTTTTATCTATTATATGATTCTTGAAATTCATATGACTTGACTGCTGTTGTTAACACTTAGGATGTTTACATGACCCTGCAGCATTAGGGAAAGCACTCAGCCTAGCACACATTTCTAGCTACACAAGACAATGAGACAAAAGTTTTGGTGGAGGGAAAAAAAAATCCAAAACCCAACACAGGTTTCTTCTCTAGCTGCAGTCTGATATAATTTGGAGCAGATTTGCTCCACAGATAACCTGAACAGTCCCAATCATTAATTCACTTCACCCTGTATTTCCCTTTTCCTTTCTTAAGTTACTGTCCTTTACTATCCCCCACTCCCTTTCAAATGATCGGCTCACTTCTGTTCACAATTTTCCTACTAGCCATGGTTTAACAGATTTTATAACCTCATTTGGTGTTTACGATTTGATTATCCTGGTAATTTCTACCTTGTACAGCAGTTCTGCTAAGCTACTACTTTTTGTTATTATCTACAGTTTCCTGCTGTCTTATGTTGCCCTGTTAATGGTGCTATGGGTCAGAGCTAGCACTCTGTGTATGCATTACTCTTGCCTCATTATCTGTGCAGCATGTTATTCCTCATATTGCTATTTTTCACAGGTTCCGCAGGTCAAGATTTGCCATTTCATTCTGTCTCATGGTTTGGATGTCTATATACTTCTATGACACTCTTTCTTTTCATTATTGGTAATACAGATGTGTGTTGTAATATAGCGTTATTGTTGCGATCAGCATTTGTTCTTGTATAGCTGTTCGACCACCCTGAGCACAACTTCCAGGACAAGATGTAAGCAGGAAAAGACATTTATTACATTATACATCAAAGTTATATAGTCAATCAGAAGGCACATGTGTCACATCTTAATTGGTTATTTTCTACTGGCATGTGTGTAATTAACGCATACAATAGGATAAAATAACAAAACAATATTTTAACACATCCACCCAAATTCTGCCCAATTTCTTCTCCTTCAGTTACAAGATGCTTACATTCTTTTCCAAGTCAAAGACTAAACATAGCCTTCCAAAGCTACCCAAAACCAGCCCTTCTCCTACAGATGTGCAAAGGTGGGAAAATAGCAAGTAAACAACATTTCTTTCTTCTTTATCCATTGATTTTAATAATTTAGAAGTAGTGATCAGCAAAAGTGTTGAGCAAAACATTGTAAACATTGTCTGACATATCATGTGGTACTGTCCACTAAAATGAAATATTTCATTTGTATAGGTCTTTCAGTGGGAGGATAGAAAACAAATGCATCTTAAGTAATTAAATTGGACAGTCTGGATCCTAACACAGACCGTTAAAAGAAATAATGAAGCATATTGATAAAGCTCTGGAGCTAATGATTTCAATTATTAAAGTTATTTTAGTTCCAGTTATCCTTTGTCAAGAAGTTAATTTATTTGCATTTTGCCAGTGATAACTTTGTGCTGATGTGTAAGAACTGATTAAGCATGAATAATTGAACTACAAGATTTTTAAAAGATAAAAAGTTGTACATCGAATTGTTTGACTAAATTGAAATTAATCTTGTAAAATAAGCACAATGACTCGTAAATTAAGAAGTTATGGCCAGCTAAACTTCGTGGATCAGGTACATGACAGAACTATAATGTATATTAAAAGTGAAGAAGGCCCAGTTAACAGACCACTGATAAATTAAAAATGTCTCATATCTTCTTAACATTTCAAGCAGTGGTTTGTGCAGTGTTCTTTTTTGTTAAAGTCCAAGTGTTCCATCTAGGAAATAATTCAGTATTTGAGACATAGTACATAACAAAACAAAAATTCTCAAAATATCATGGTATTATATAACTGAAATATTTCTATTACTCTTCCATTTCTAATAAATCCTGGTTTAGAAGCGCAAGCAGAAAGGTTTTGATGATTGAGTAATCCATATACAGTGTGTGCTCATCTATTGCGTCTGGAAAGAAAAATGTCTTCAACAAAAAAACAAAAGACCACTGCCAACTAATGTTTCTTTGTCAGGGAAATGAAAGAAATTATACTGTTGTTTCAGTCAGTTACCTCCAGGGAAGTCATACTTGTACACATTTTCCAGTGCTTCACCATAGAATAAAATCTTTCCTCAGCTGTCACAGTGACTAGCCCAAATTTAAAGCTGATATAGGGCTTGATTCTACAGACTTTTCTTACTTGAATTGTAAAGATAATTTCTCAAGTAATTGTTTTTCTTACCAGTTCTTACTAATTTCTTCCTCAGGAGGGGGGAAAAAAAGTGGTTTCACTTGGTTTCACTGTTATTTACTGCAGGGTAAATAACAGTCCTGGGCATTTGTAGTACTATGGTATTCAAGCTGAATGATGATGGTGGTATATGATTGCAATAAAAAGTGAAATGGTGGACAGTTTTTCATACAAATGATCTTACAAAACAATGTCTGTGTAGAAAAATAAAGGACACTAGGAGCAAGATGATCACCTTGAATATCCACACATGGTTAGTTCCATGGTTTTATCAGTTTTCATCAGCTAGTTCTCTTGTGTGACCTTAGCCAAGTAAATACAAGCAGAATCACAGAATTGTCAGGGTCGGAAAGAACCTCAAAAATCATCTAATTCCAACTCCCCTGCCATGGGCAGGGACAGTTTCCACTAGATCAGGTTGCTCAGAGCTGCATCCAGCTTGGCCCTAAATGCATCCAGGGATAGGGCTTCCATCACCTCTCTGGGAAACCTGTTCCAGTGTCTCACCACTGTAATAGTGAAGAACTTCTTCCTAACATCTAATCTAAATCTACTCTGCTCTAGCTTGGATCCATTCCCCCTAGTCCTATCACTACCCAATGCCCTAAAATGTCTAAAAAGCTTTCTTGTAGCCCAACTTCAGATACCGGGAGGCCACAGTAAGTTCTCCTCAGAGCCTTCTTGTCTCCAAACTGAGCAACCCCAACTCTTTCAGCCTGTCCTCATAGGAGAGATGCTCAGCAATATGACCTTACCAGTATATGACTGTCTGCACAGATCAGCTGTTTAGAAAGGAACTTAAGGCTGGATCACTAGTCTTGCTAAAACACCATTTAATGCTTAAGAGCATTAACAGTGACCCCATGCTCAATTATTCAGTTGGAAAATTTAATTACCTTGATAATGTACTTCAAATCTTTATTGTTATTTTTTTCTATTACCTTACTAAAACTCACCCTTAAATTCCAGCAATACTAGAACTAACTATTTGTAGGTAAAAACATGTTTCCATTGTGTGTTCTAGTTAGCAACTTTCCCAGCTATATTATTCACATGAAAGAGAAAGTTAATTTGAAAACTAGTTGTGGTGGGGTGAGAAAGTTCCCTCCCCACACACAGGGAAAGAAACCACAGCTAGCTCAGTCGGAAAAGCAGATGAAAGCTATATTTACAAGCATAAATGGAATGCAATGAAATATATACACAAATATACAATATTTACAATATATACAGGAAAATACAACAATGAACACAGTGCAGAAAAACCTTTTCCCTCCAGCCGGCCAGGGGGGGTTCCCTGAACCCCCCTTTCTCCCTCCCCACCTCCCCTTTTTCCCAAAAAGGGTTAGAGAGAGAGAGAGAGAAAGGCAATTAAGAAGGAAAAAGCTGTTAGCTCAGAAAGTGCATGCAAGAATAGTGTTCTTATCTGGTTAGCTGTTAACTCAAGGCCGTTCCTGCTTCAGCAAGAGAAAGAAGCACAGACTGCACCCAGCCTGAACCCAGACCAGACACAGACTGAACCAACAGAACCCAAACTCCAAACTGCACCCCATAAGCACCAATGAAATTCGTTTAGACTATCTTGTTTTTGTTCAAATATCAAAAACATTCAGCCAGAGTGTTCAGCAACTGTCTCTTTCTTAAAGGCATAGCATCAACCGGTCACAATCCACCTCTTCTAAACAATTTCATTGGCTGTTCATACTGTCCATCCAACCTAAAACAATATCTACAATTTGTAGGTAAAGTTCATAGTCCATTCCGGCTATCCTCAGGTGTAGATGATTCAGAAGTCCAAGAAACAAGAAAAATGGAAAACAGTTTGTCTCTTCGCAGACGAAGCGAAGAAAAGGGAAACAGGGACTCTCAGTTGACTCAGGGCTCTCAGGGTTCTCAGGGTTCGTGCACCGTGGATTCCTCAAGGATTCTTCCTTTGGGCGCGATGTAGCTGTACAACGCTCTGAGATTAAGCTCTTTCAGCTAAAGTTAGATTTCTTTGTGGGATACACTGAATTTCACCATTCTCTTGCATTACCCAATAAGTGTGACCCGGACCTTCAGCTGAAACCACCCCTCGGACAGGTTTAGCCTCTCCTGAGGGAGAAAACACCCAAACAGTTTTACCTAACAGATTCTTTTCTCTAACAACAGGAACTCTGTCACCTTCTACTTTCTGTAGCAGATCTGAGTGTGCCGGTCCAGCTCGGTTCACTGAACCTCTACTATTTACCAGCCAGGTTGCTTGTGCTAAATGTTTTCCCAGTTTTTCAAAGATCCACCCCCCATGGCTTTAAGAGTGGTCTTCAGCAAACCGTTGTAGCGTTCAATCTTCCCTGCAGCTGGTGCGTAGTAGGGAATGTGGAATATCCACTCAATGCCGTGCTCTTTGGCCCAGCTCTTTACAAGGTTGTTCTTGAAATGAGTTCCGTTGTCTGACTCAATCCTCTCTGGAGTTCCGTGTCTCCACAGGATTTGTCTCTCTAGACCAAGAATGGTGTTGCGTGCAGTTGCATGTGGAACTGGATAAGTTTCCAACCAGCCAGTGTTTGCCTCTACCATAGTAAGCACATACTGCTTACCAGAACGAGAACGTGGTAGAGTGATGTAGTCAATCTGCCAAGCTTCACCATACTTGTACTTGGACCATCTGTCACCATACCATAAGGGCTTAAGTCGCTTTGCCTGCTTAATAGCAGCACAAATGTCACAGTCATGGATGACTTGTGTGATAGCATCCATGGAAATGTCTATGGATCTGTCACGAGCCCACTGGTAGGTTGCATCTCTGCCTTGATGTCCTGACGAATCGTGAGCCCACCGAGCTAAAAATATCTCACCTCGGTGTTTCCAGTCGAGATCAAGATCAGAGTCCATGTCTACTTGAGAAACTCTTGCAGCTAAATCTGCCTGATGGTTGTGTTGCTGTTCCTCAGTAGCTTTGCTCTTAGGGATGTGAGCATCAATGTGTCTCACCTTCACTGGAATCCTCTCGATTCGATCAGCAATGTCCTGCCACAGGTCAGCTGCCCATATAGGCTTTCCTTTTCTCTGCCAACCACTCTTTTTCCAGTTCTTTAGCCAACCCCACAGAGCATTGGCTACCATCCATGAGTCGGTGTAGAGATAAAGCTTTGGCCATCTCTCACGTTCAGCTACGTCGAGAGCTAGCTGGACAGCTTTTACCTCTGCAAACTGACTGGATTCTCCTTCTCCATCCTTTGCCTCTGCAACTCGGCGTGTTGGACTCCACACTGCAGACTTCCACCTTCGCTTGTTCCCGACAAGACGACAGGAACCGTCTGTGAACAAAGCATATTTCTTTTCATCATCAGATAGGTCATTGTAAGGAGGAGCTTCCTCAGCACGAGTTACTCTCTCCTCTGGAGGTTTAGTGCAGTTGGTACCTTCAGGCCAACTTGAGATCACCTCCACCAGACCAGGTCTTTCAAGATTTCCCATTCGAGCTCTCTGTGTTATCAGAGCCATCCACTTAGACCAGGTGGAATCTGTTGCATGATGTGGTGTGGAACCTTTGCCTTTGAACATCCAATTCAAAACTGGTAATCTGGGAGCTAGGAGAAGTTGTGATTCGGTTCCAATCACTTCAGAAGCTGCTTTCACTCCTTCATAGGCAGCTAGAATCTCTTTCTCCGTTGGAGTATAATTAGCCTCTGAACCTCTGTAACCTCTACTCCAGAAACCAAGAGGTCGTCCACGTGTCTCACCTGGAGCTCTTTGCCACAAGCACCAGGTTGGACCATTGTCACTTGCAGCTGTGTACAAAATGTTCTTAATGTCTGGACCATCTCGGACAGGTCCCAGACCCATTGCTTGAACCACCTCTTGCTTTATCTGGTCAAAAGCTGCTTGTTGTTCAGGTCCCCAGTGGAAATTGTTTCTCTTTCGAGTCACATCATACAGAGGTTTCACAATCTGACTGTAACCAGGAATGTGCAGTCTCCAAAATCCCACTATCCCCAAGAAACGCAGAGTTTCTTGCTTGTTCATGGGATTGGCCATGGTAGAGACTCTATTTATCACATCCACTGGAATGTGTCGGCGTCCATCCTGCCACCGCACTCCCAGAAACTGGATCTCTCTGGTAGGTCCTTTCACCTTGTCTCGCTTGATGGCAAAACCTGCACTCAGAAGAATGTCAATGACTTTGTTACCTTTCTCGAAGACTTCCTCAGCAGTTTTACCCCAGATGATGATATCATCGATGAACTGGATGTGTTCTGGAGCACCACCTCTCTCCAGAGCATCGTGGATCACTGCATGACAGATGCTGGAGCTGTGGATCCAGCCCATTGGCAATCTGTTGAAAGTGTACTGGATTCCTCTCCAGGTGAAAGCAAACTGAGGCCTGCATTCCTCTGCTATGGGAATAGAGAAGAAGGCATTAGCAATGTCTATGGTAGCATACCATTTGGCCTCTTTGGATTCCAGCTCATATTGGAGTTCCATCATGTCTGGTACTGCTGCACTCATAGGTGGAGTTACTTCATTCAGAGCTCGGTAGTCGACTGTCAGACGCCAGTCTCCATTCTGCTTTCGCACAGGCCACACTGGACTGTTGAAAGGTGAATGAGTTTTGCTGATGACTTTCTGACTCTCCAGCTGACGAATCAGATTCTGAATGGGCAACAAAGAGTCACGGTTGGTTCTGTATTGTCTGTGATGCACAGACTGAGAAGCAACCGGCAATTTAATGTCCTCAATCTTGTGTTGTCCCACAACTGCAGATTCATCAGAAAGATCAGGTCTAACAGACAGCTTCAGTTTTTGTCCATCAATTTCTACAGATGCTACTCCAAAAGCCCATTTGTAACCTCTAGGGTCTTTGAAACGCCCTTCTCTCAGAAAATCAATTCCCAGAATACAAGGTGCGTCAGGTCCGGTCACAACTGTGTGCTTCCTCCACTGTTTACCAGTTAAACTTATATCAACCTCCACCTTAGTTAACTCTTGAGATCCACCAGTGACTCCCAGAATAGTTATAGCTTCTGATCCCTGATAATTTGATGGTATTATGGTGCACTGAGCCCCTGTGTCAACCAAGGCCCTGTACTTCTGAAATTGTGAAGTGCCAGGCCACTGGATGTACACATCCCAATAGATTCTGTTATCTCTGTTACCCCTCTCCTCCCCCTGGCAGGAGGCAGGGCACCCCTAGTTATGGGGAACATGCCCACATGTGCAATGAGCACAGTGTGCAGTGTTAGAACTGGAGCCACTGTTGGAGCTACTAGAGTTGTCCTGGGGAACTGTGGAAGTAACAGCTACCCTTCTGGTATTGCTACCTCGGGTTCTGCCACTTTGCAGTTCCCTCAGCCTCCTGAGAAGATTAGCAGTTGGTTGACCATCCCATCTGCTCATGTTCTCACCAAACTGATCACGCAGAGTTATCCAAATACTTCCACGTGACTGCCTTGGTGGTCTGTTTTGGTTGGATCGGTTTTGGAATGACCTGTTTTGGAATGACCTGTTTTGGAATGACATCCTTGGAGGACGCCTATTCCTCACAGAGGAAACCTGTATCCATCCGGAGGAAGAATTGGAATTATTTCCTTGTGCCAATTGGGAGATGGAATTTATAATTTCATCCTTCATACCTTTCATGCAAGTCTCAATTTTTCCAGACAGAGTTTCAATGGCTGAAACCAAAGAAACACGTGTCATGCTATCCTCCAATTGTCTCATCTGATCAGTGAATTGGCCAACCGTAGGAGAAGCTCCGCCATAATTTCTTGCCACAATTCTGCTTGCCAGAATATTTGCATAATTAGGAGGAGCAAGTTTGATGAGCTTTTTAGCAAGACCAGTTCCTACAGGAATTTCATCAGGATTCAGAGTCTCATGGTCACCATAGAGTACCTCTCTAACAGCAATTTCTCTCAGACGCTTAATTCCTTCCTCTATGGTAGTCCAGGGCTTAGGATTCCATGGGAGATCATCTCGGAAGGATATCTCATGAGGGTTGCCATTAAAAGGCGTATCCACAGAGTAACCTTACCGAGAGTCCTGCCTAGATGTCTATCTATTCCATTATCCTTTGAGAGAGTTCCTAGTTGAGCTGCTGACTTGTCTCCAACCATTAGAGCTGGAGCACCTGTATCGTAGCATCTACCAAGCCAAGCTAGGATTGGCTCCTTATCTGCTCTGATATAATCTTTACGCACATTCCTTATCTCTTCCCTTGGTGAAGAACAGTCCAAAATATCATCTGACTCCTCCTCTTCCTCCTCTTCCTGAACTTGTTGCCCCATTAATCTCATTGTCACTCTCCTAAGAATCTCTTTAAGGTCAGGTGTACCACCTCTTGTTGTCCTGCTATCAGCAATTTGCCCTGCATTTCCATCCAGTGATCTTCTCAATATCTCAGCTATATCTTTAAGACAAATCTTCTCCTCTTCCTCAGCAGGGTCTCTTAAAGCAGAAGGTCCCTCACCAGCATCAGCATCTGAATCAGCTTTGGTCTTTCCACCTCTCGTCTTTAAAACAGCTACCTGCTGAACTGGAGCTGTGTTTGAATTTACAGCTGGCTTAACAGAAGCTGACAGGTTTTGAGACGGATCAGCTGCTGTGGAGGACACTTCCGGTCCCGCTGAAGAAGAAGGAGGAACTGGCTGTGCCTTGCTAATGGCTGCCGAGGACGGGGGAGCCGCCATGTTAGGCGCTGCCGCTGCCGCTGCAGCTGGCTGATTGCCAGAACCACCAACAGCACCGTTCAGAGCAGCCTTTCCGATGGAAGTTTTAGCTTTCTTTTTAACTGATACAGACCCTCCATTCTCCTCATCACTAGATATTTCTGGGGTCGAGTTAGAGCTGTTCCTTCTCCTTTTGGGTCTACGCCTAATTACAAAACAGGCCTTATAAACTTTTCTCTCCCGGTACAGCGTATATAACAAGTACGCATTGCTTATCACCAACAGCAGGATTGCACACATAAAATAAATCACCTTTGGATCCCAGCCATCACTTAAAACAACTCTTTCGCCTACTGGGATCTTAAACTCCTTTATCTCTATGGGCAGAGTAGTCGAGGTCACATTCCCGTATCTATTAAGCCAAAAGAATCCCAGGCACCGGTCATAGAGAAGCTGAATCTTATACTTAAACCATAAATACAATTTATACATCAAGTATTTGCTTAAGCGATCGAAAATCAATCCTAGGACATGCTTATAGATAAGGACCCCAAAGATTGAAAAAAACAGACGCTCTAAAAGCCAAAACACTTTCATCCTTGCAACTCCGACCTGAGCAGACAATAAATCAAGCAACTTTTGCTCTGCTTCTGGACAGCAACTATCCACAAGCCCCACGTTGGGCGCCAATTAAAAATATGTGGTGGGGTGAGAAAGTTCCCTCCCCACACACAGGGAAAGAAACCACAGCTAGCTCAGTCGGAAAAGCAGATGAAAGCTATATTTACAAGCATAAATGGAATGCAATGAAATATATACACAAATATACAATATTTACAATATATACAGGAAAATACAACAATGAACACAGTGCAGAAAAACCTTTTCCCTCCAGCCGGCCAGGGGGGTTCCCTGAACCCCCCTCTCTCCCTCCCCACCTCCCCTTTTTCCCAAAAAGGGTTAGAGAGAGAGAGAGAGAAAGGCAATTAAGAAGGAAAAAGCTGTTAGCTCAGAAAGTGCATGCAAGAATAGTGTTCTTATCTGGTTAGCTGTTAACTCAAGGCCGTTCCTGCTTCAGCAAGAGAAAGAAGCACAGACTGCACCCAGCCTGAACCCAGACCAGACACAGACTGAACCAACAGAACCCAAACTCCAAACTGCACCCCATAAGCACCAATGAAATTCGTTTAGACTATCTTGTTTTTGTTCAAATATCAAAAACATTCAGCCAGAGTGTTCAGCAACTGTCTCTTTCTTAAAGGCATAGCATCAACCGGTCACACTAGTCTATGAGAAATGATAATGCATTTGGTCTCAGATTTTTATTTCCCTTAACTACAGATATGTATGTATTTGCTAAAAATGCCAAGCATTGATTTTGTTGTTGATTTTGCTTGTGTTGGGCTTTCAGCTCTTGTTTGTTCTGTTTGTTTGTTATTTGGGGGCTTTGTTGTTGCTTAATTTTTATTTGTGTTGTTGTTTTGGGAGTTTTCTTGCTTGTCTGGTTTTTGTTTGTTTGTTTGTTTTAATAAAAGGGATTACTTTACTTATTTTCCTCTACTAAAAAGGGTAAGGAGTTTTAAAGACCTTTTTATCTAATGGATGATTATACTTATCTTTAAAACATTACCCTAATTTTCAGGTAGATTAAGTTGCTAGTTTTTAATTTGCCTCAAATACCTATGGAAGTAAAATCCAATTTAAATCAGACCATGCCAGCATCCAAAATTAAATTTCTATTCAAGTAACTGTCTGTCTACTATGCCTATCCAGTGACTGTGAAGGATAATTCTTTAACAAAAATAACAACCCAAGATAGAAGCTCTTGCCTTCTCTAGAACAGGTTGTAGAATGTTGTGAGAAACTGGAGTAGCCCCAGGGTAGATTCAGATTGGATGTTAGGAAGAAATTCTTCACCATGAGGGTGGTGAGACACTGGAACAGACACTGGAACCACCAGGGAGGTGGTTGAAGCCCCGTCCCTGGAGGTTTTCAAGGCCAGGCTGGATGTGGCTCTGAGCAACTTGATCTAGTGTGAGATGTCCCTGCCCTTGGGAGGGGCGTTAGAACTAAATGATCCTTGAGCTCCCTTCCAACCCTAACAATGATTTTATGATTCTAGGTGCTTTCCAATTCAATGTTTCTATGACTCCTTCAGTAATCAGAGTCATAGATGCATGGAAGAGCTTCTGGAAGAAATCTGGGCTGCAAACGCCAACTTATGTAGGGCAAAACAATCATGATTCACAGAACCACAGAATCACAGAATGGTAGGAGTTAGGAGGGACCTCTGGAGACCATCTACTTCAACTGCCCTGTTAAAAGCAACTTTGCCAAGGTACACACATCCAGGTGGGTTTTGAAAGTCTCCATAGAAGGGGACTTCACAACCTCTCTAGGCAGTCTGTTCCAGTGCTCCATCACCCTCAGAACAAAGAAGTTTTTCCTTATGATCAAAGGGAACTTCCTGTATTCCACTTTGTGCCCATTGCCCCTTGTCCTGTCACTAGACACCATTGAAAAGAGATTGGCCTCATCCTCTTGTTATTTACCTTTTAGATATTTATAAGCACTGATAAGTTCCCTTCTCAGTCTTCTCCAAGCTAAACAGCCCCAGGTTTCTCTGCATTTACTCCTAGGAGAGATGTTCCAGTCCCTTAATCATCTCTGTAGCCCTCTTTTGGACTCTCTTTAGTAATTCCCTGTTTCTTGAGCTGGGGAGCCCAGAAGTGGACACAGTACTGCACATGTAGCCTCACAGGGCAAAGTAGAAGGGAAGGAGAAACTCACTTGACCTGCTGTCTATACTCTTCTTAATGCACCCCAGAATTCTGTTGACATCCTTGACCACAAGAGCCCACTGATGGCTCATTGTAACCTGCTTACAAGAACTCCCAGACCCTTCTCCTTGGAGCTGCTTTCCAGCAGGTCAACCCCTAATATGTACTGATACATAAGCTTGTTAATTCCTGTAAGGAGCCGACTGAAGAGCATTATCTGTCTCATCATTGTCATCAGGAATTGAGAGCCCTTACCCCACAACTTGGACCAATTTCAGGCTAACATCTTAGTGTAAGTTTGCAGTGGCCTGCTCCATAACTGATTAAGTTACTGAGCCTGCACAATGGAACACAGTCTCCATGGATATGCAGGTCCTGTGGGAAGAGGCCTGCCTGGTACCAACCATCTGTACCTGTCAAGTAAGATGGACGATTCTGCTGTCCACTATTGCTAGTTGGGAACCAAGAATCCTAACTGCTGCCAAAAGGGATTGATGCCTTGGTGTCACTAAGGAAACCATGAACCTTAGATGAACTTTGTTGATTGTAATGTTATTGCACTGCAAAAACACAACTCCTGACCTAAAACTACCCACCTCCAAGGCAGAACATGCCTCAGACACACCTCCCTGGACCCAGACCACACCTTGGTCACTCCTCCTTGGACATGTATGGAAGCCTTACTCACTGGGGGCACGAGGAGGGGAGAGAGGTGTAGTTTGGAGATTGGCAGGTGTGAAATTGATTAAAAAAGATGTCTCCCTAGCAACAAGACTTAGAAAGCTTTCCCCACCAGGATCAAGAAAGTATCCAAAGGACCAGCAGGACTGGACCTAGAATTAGAGAAATTACTTTGGACCCTCACATTGCTATTAGCTATAAGGTTCTTTCTCGTTTCTCTCTTTACTCTGTTTTACCTTTGCCCTTTCTCCTCTCACTTTTCCTTGCCTATTGACTGCCATCATATGGGCAAACAACAAAGTTTTACTGTTGATTGAAGCGGACCTACTGGCATGGTCACCTGAGTTTTTGAACTTTGAGATCACAGTAGTGAGCCATCACAAGTCCTCTGCATGGACCATGACAATTCTCAAGTGCAGGGCTCTATATTTATCCTTGTAGAACTTAATGAGATTACCCTCCACACAACTCTGCAGCCTGTCCAGGTCTTGCTGAATGGCAGACCAGCCTTCTGGTGTGTTAAGTACTTCTCTCAGTTTTGTACTATCAGCATTTGTCCCTCATCTTGTCCTTTCCTCTTGGTCACTGATAAAGATGTTGAATAAAAATGGGCCCAGTACTGACTCTGGGGAACACAAAAATTCAATAATGCAAGACTTGACACAGTGGAGAATGTTCTCATGACACACACCCAGAGGTTGAAGCTTTCAGCTCTCAAACAAGCAAATGCTGTATGGAATCCAAATTTTCTTCCTGACCAAAGGATATTTTCCAATACATTTCCAATGACTATGAACCTTAAGATTTGTTTGGTAGACCATGCTAGGGTCTGATTTATAACATGTGCAAGCAAAGCAAATTATATAAATTATATTTCCTGTACTGAAGATAAGGCAACCAGCATAACCACAGTAAAGACCATGACAAGAGATTCTAGAGGAAAGATTTTCCAGTTGGTGACAGAGAATTCTTGGAGATATTTGTCTTGATGTGTAGTGCTAATAAAATGCATACTTGTGCACTCAGTCTGTTCTCAAGGGAAAAGCATCCAGCCTTTCCACTCAGAAAGCAAGAAAGGCATTGTTAAATGAAGACTACTTTTCCTCAAATTACTTGGTGTCTCTTTGCTTTTCATTCAGTCTGTAATAAACCTCACAGTATCACAAAGGTTGGAAGAGACCTCGAAGATCATCAAGTCCAACCTGTAACCACAGACCTCATGACTAGACCACGGCACCAAGTGCCAGGTCCAATCCCCTCTTAAACACCTCCAGGGATGGTGACTCCCCTGGCAGCACATTCCAATGATGAATGACTCTCTCAGTGAAGAACTTTCTCCTCACCTCGAGCCTAAACTTCCCCTGGTGCAGCTTGAGACTGTGTCCTCTTGTTCTGGTGCTGGTTGCTAGAGAGAAGAGACCAACCCCTTCCTGGCTACAACCACCCTTCAGGTAGTTGTAGAGAGCAATGAGGTCAACCTCTGCCACAACTTGTTTGTAGCCTTCCTTATTAAAGTCTTTCTAAAGGAAAGTTAGTTACTTAAGTGGCTAACTAACTTTTGTGCTTTGATGTGGTCATTTGTGGTGGTTTTTTCTTTTTTTTTTTGTGACAGACTTTGAAAAAGTGGCTCTTGTTCCCTAAATTAATATTTTTTAATATAATAATAAACTTCAAGAAGACACTGAAAAATGAAAATAAATAAATACATACATGCATGAATAAATCCCCAGATCCCAAGTCTGTAATAATAAGAAACTGATTCAAAAGGAAATTTTCCCATCGTTCATGATGTTCCTACCAGAAGTAATCTTAATACAGTGACATTAAACACATAAGAGGGCACCTACTTCTCTCACTCATTTTAAGTGACTATAGCTACTTCTGGGTTTGATTCTGTAACCTGTGGACAAAATATTTTCTCAGAATGAGAAGAAGCAGTAGAAACCTTGGCCTTTTGGGACTTGGCAATATCTTACTTCAAAACCACCTCAACTTATCCTTATTGAGCTCCAGAAAAGGAGCAAACTGATGAACAGTGTACTTGAATGGAAAAGGAGAACCCCATATTTCAGTCCTTGAACAGATTTAATTTCTGTTTATTCAACAATAATTTGCATTAGATTAATGTATTTCCATCAAAGTATTCCAGCTACTATGGGGTAGGACTAAGCTTTCTCTTGCTGGTTATTTTCTCTGATGAAAATGCTGTGAACACCGATATGAGATAAAAGTATTTTCTTCTTGAGGTTGGTACCTAGACATATGTAGACTATTCCAGTTGGAATCCCTCTGGATGAACAGTCTAAATTTAGATCCTTCACTTTCTTAATGACAGCTTTAATCACATAGTCTTTCTGTTTGAGGTACATGCTTTAAATATCAAGTCCCACATTGATAAATTAATAAAACATCCAGTATGTGTTTTGACATCCATTTCTGAGGTGTCTAACTGCCCTGTGCTCATTACAGAAACTTTGTTTCATAATACAGATCTTCATTCCAACCCCAGAAAGCAGGAAAAGAAGATTCTTACATCCCTAATTATCCATTTTGGGGACTGGAAATTCTTTCTTTGAATTACTTTCCATTAATACAGAAGAAGAATTTAAAGGGAAATTGCAAGCAAGAAAAAGAATCATGGATAAACAATTTCTATACATTGTGGAATAGTAACTGGATGGCTAAAGTGTGTGCACTTGTAACAAAATAAATATAAGCTACAGCACCAAAGTACATGCAGAGTAATCATCTTCAACAAGGTAGCACTTTAATGAAAGCTAGAAAGAATGATCTCTAATCTTACAGAACTGTGATGAGTTACGCCCAGGTGGGGATAGGATGTTCTTGGGTATGTTCTGGGATTTCTCTCTTTTGTCACGGTGCTTGTGGTTCTCTGCAAAAACTTTCATTATTTTTTTGTTTTTCCATTTAAACTTTCTACCATTTTTTGCAATCTGTTTGTCTGAGTCGTTATTTCTGCCTGTGGTGGGAGAACTGGCCTCCCAAACCATGACAGAAGGGCAACAAAGCTGGTGAGGGGTTTGGAACACAAGCCCTATGTGGGGAGGCTGAGGGAGCTGGGGCTGCTTAGCCTGGAGAAGAGAAGGCTCAGAGGAGACCTTATTGCTGTCTACAACTATCTGAAGGGAGGTTGTGGCCAGGTGGGGGTTGGTCTCTTCTCCCAGGCAACCAGCACCAGAACAAGAGGACACAGTCTCAAGATGTTCCAGGGCAGGTTTAGGCTGGATGTTAGGAAGAAATTCTTCACAGAAAGAATGATTGGCCATTGGAATGGGCTGCCCAGGGAGGTGGTGGAGTCACCATCCCTGAAGATGTTCAAAAAATGATTGGATGTAGACTTGAAACTATGGTTTAGTTAGTCATGGGGTGTTGGGTGATAGGTTGGACTTGATGATCTCTGAGGTCTTTTTCAACTTTACTGATTCCCTGATCTCAGAGGGCTTTATAGCTGAAAGCTTTGTAGAAAAGTGACTGTGGCTGAGGCTTGCAGGGCTCAGCAGTGCCGCTGCTGGTCTCCAGAGCAGTGCCTCCTTGGGGCGTGTGGAGGCAGCTCTCTTCCGCAGTTCGGAGAATGCAGCAGGTTCTGAGGTGTGCTGAATGCTGCCAACGGCACGTTCACCTGATGCAGGCTACAGGTACACATGTTTCTTGGTGCTGGTGGTGTTGCAGAGTTTGCAGAGCACTGGGGAGGCTCAGTCTCTACAGCTCTGGGCTCATGAGCTTTGTAGCTTTCCTGTTCTGGAGAGGCTCTTCAGCTGCAATCCTCGCAGCAGTTCTTGTTGCTTCTTCCTATAAAACAAAACTGCCCCAGGGTCTTGGCTCATCCAGGGTTCGTCCCTCAGTTTGGCAAGACATGTCTGTCTGCTCCTGGGCTGTTTTTCTCGACACATCACTGTGAAAGGCACACACGTCTTCCTGGGTAAACTGAGGCACAGCATAGATTCCAAATTGCAAGGCAAACAAGGCTTGGATTTTTGAGCTTGCAGGATAAGGCTCATGGCCTCTCTCCCAGAGAGAGAAGGCAAGGCAAAGAACTCACTCTTTGGGCTAGTATTTATATGTTTCCCAAGACATTGATGGCCAGTGACAACAAATATTAAGAGAGAGAAACCTGATACTTTAACCTACAGAATCAGTTTTCTCCAAACATGGTGAAAGACACACACTACTGGTGTGTTCAGACAAGCCTGGGCAATGTGGGCAATCTCCTGAAAAACCAGACCTCCTGGCTTCTGCTCCATTGTCTGGTTCGGGGCATATTTGAGGCTTTGTCACTTAGGACACAAGATGACTCCTCTGAGGTGCTGAAAGTTCACTCAGCATCCATCCATCCATAGAACACAACAAAATTTATCACAAGCTAAATATAAGACAGTTTTGAGAATTCCACTTAACTGTTTGCATATATCTGGATGCGTATTTTGCTCCTGGAAATGTTTATAAAACAATATTTGTAATACTCTAGTTGTGAGAACTTTTTGCTGGGCAAATTATGCTGTGCACCCATCTTTTGGTAAAAGTCACGGGAAAAAAATATTCATGTCATCCACAGAAGAGAGTAAACCAACATATTAAAAATTATTATTATGTGTAGTGGGATATAATGGTTTGTGGTATCCATTTGAACTTTTGATTAATTGTTATCAATACAAATCCAAGAATGCAAACATCCTAGAGTGAAAGAGCAAATGTATTCAGTTTTCTGTTTTTCAATATCTGTATAAGATGTTCCTTAAAATTAAGTTACCTAGTAGGAAAGAGTGTATGCAGCTTTCACTAAACACTCACTTGGTAAAGCTGTCCCAGGCAGCCAAGAGGGCCAATGGCATCCTGGCCTGCATCAGGAACAGTGTGGCCAGCAGCAGCAGGGAGGTCATTCTGCCCTTGTATACAGCACTGGTTAGGCCACACCTGGAGTCATGTGTCCAGTTCTGGGCCCCTCAGTTTAGGAAGGATGTTGACTTGCTGGAACGTGTCCAGAGAAGGGCAACAAGGTTGGTGAGGGGTTTGGAACACAAGCCCTATGAGGAAAGGCTGAGGGAGCTGGGGTTGCTTAGCCTGGAGAAGAGGAGTCTGAGGGGTAACCTTATTGCTCTCTACAACTATCCGAAGGGAGGTTGTAGCCAGGCAGAGGTTGGTCTCTTTTCCCAGGCAGGCAGCACCAGAACAGTCTCAGGCTGCGCCAGGGCAGGTTTAGGCTGGATGTTAGGAGGAAGTTCTATACAGAGAGAGTGATTGCCCATTGGAATGTTCTGCCCAGGGAGGTGGTGGAGTCACCATCATTGGAGGTATTCAGGAGGAGACTTGATGGGGTACTGGGTGCCATGATCTAGTTGTTTAGGTGGATTGGATTGGTTGATAGGTAGGACACGATGATCTTGAAGGTCTCTTCCAACCTGGATTTATTGTATTTTATTATTGTAAATGCAAACACTGAATGGAATGCCATCCTTTCTGGTAAGGGTGACATTGAAACTGCAGCTCTTATTCACTGAATGAGATCAGTAATTTCTGGCAACCACTATCACTTCCTGTACTTTCTTTAAAAAACAGCATAAAAAGAGATCATATGCCAAGTTTTGCATATTAGGGAGAAGTATGCTGAGGAGAATATTAGAAATCATGAAAGGATAAAGCAAAAATGTCCCCAAAAACACTGTTTAGCATGTCACTAGTGACCTGTGAGATGCCGTATTAGATTTGCTTCTACCGTTTGAAATTTCTTAACACTTTCTACAAACTCCTTCAGAACTTAGGAGAGAAGCTCAAGTCAGTCACTTTCAATGATTGCCCAGGCTTAAATGCTTATTTTAAAATAATTACATTTGGAGTACCTCCTTTTTGGGGTGAGCGCTGAGGCCTTGCTATGATTCCTTTTCTGTTCATCATAGCTGTATGTGGGCAGAAAACCAAGGCATCCAACATATGCAGCAGTTTGCACAGAAAGTCACAAAGAAGGAGCCAGCAGCTCTGCATCAACCAGCATATGTGTTCCTAGATATGGTGGTGAAATGCCACAGGTGGCAGGGCACTTTTCCCACTTGCTTGACCCAGACAAATTGTCAGAAGGAGGATTCTAATCTACAAATCTCAAGCTGCAGGGAGAGCCTGGGACACCACATCAAAGTTAGGCCAGATGGTCTTACAACTTGCAGCAGCTGTGCAGTTGTCAAGAAGCTGTGTCACCAAACAAGAGAGCTGCAGGAAGAGATCAGCAAACTGAGTAGTATCAGAGATGAAAACAATTAAATGGCTCTTCTCTGCCAGACTGCAGCTCAAGGGCTCAAACCTCCAACTGCAGCAGAGGGGTAGGCAGAGCCTGTTATATACAACACATTACTAAGATGGCTGCTGGTAAAATTTTACTGTTCAGGGTGAAATTATGACAGACAAAGTGACTATAGAAATTTAGAATCACAGAATGTTAGGGGTTGGAATAGACCTCTGGAGATCAAGTCCAACCCCACTGCAACAGCACCTAGGGCAGGTTGCACAGTAACACATCCAGGCAGATTTGGAGAGTCTCCAGAGAAGGAGACTCCACAGCCTCTCTGGACAGCCTGTTCTAGTGCTTCATCACCTTCACCATGAAGAACTGTCTCCTCATGTTGAGGTGAAACCTCCTGTGCTCCAGCTTGTACCCATTGTTCCTTGTCCTATGACTGGACACTGATGAAAAGAGACCTTCATCCTGACACCCATCCTTCAGATATTTATAGAGGTTGATAAGATCCTCTCCCAGCCTTCTCAAGACTAAAGAGACCCAGTTCTCGCAGTCTTTCTTCATAGGAGAGATGTATCAAACTGTATTCTTCCTATCTTGCTTTATAGCAGATACACAATTTAATTACCAGTAATGGAAAACACCTCTTCTGCTCTTAGTGCATACTATGGGAGATGTTCATCACCTGAGATATCTTATTGTAAGTTAATATGGCTCTATCTGGCTAGTCTTTAAAATCAAGAGAGGTAATTATTGATTTTTGTATTGTTAGCATTTGTTATATATAAGCTCTACCACTAGATTAGAAATTACTTCCTGTTCTCCAGCCACTTTGAAGTCATTCACATCTAGTTAAGTTGAAATGAACAAAATCCAGAGTAGGCTACACATCTACTGAAGTTATTAGACATATTTGAAGTAACAAAAATGAAAATAATTTCCATAAAAATTTAATCAAACTGAATTAAGATTAAATTAGAAATTTTTCTTACTCTATTTTTCTAGCTGAATTGCTATAGATCTTTCTTGTGACACATGTATCAAGAAGTCTTTCTGCATAAAACTTACTTGAGGCTGTGTTTACGAAAAATAAGACCATATTTATATATTGTGTCAACTGTGATCATTAACTGAATTTGTGAAATTGTTCAGGAGACATAAACACACTTAATGTCTGCAAAATATTGTCTGATATTTCTTAAGGGAAATTTAGTTGTCTAAACATAGTTACTTAGTGGTAATTTAGGCAAATACCTGAACTATCCATATGAGACTGGCAGTTAAAACACAAAACATATGTGAGATCATTTCCTCTGGCAGTGGCAGATAGAGGACAGGCAGGATGATCCAATGAAGCTCAAATGGCTCTGGAAGGTGCCTAATTATAGACAGGTGATAACACCGGTGTCTGTATTTTTGCTAGTTAGTTTTCCTTTACTTCTTTGAGATGTAAATCTCTCTGCTAGACAATACAATACAATACAATGCAATGCAATGCAATACAATATAATACAATACAATGCAATGCAATGCAATGCAATACAATACAATACAATACACCACCAGGTTGGAAGAGACCTTCAAGATCATCGCGTCCAACCCATCAACGAATCCAACCCACCTAAATACAATACAATACAATACAATACAATACAATACAATACAATACAATACAACCCACCTAAACAACTACACGATGGCACCAAGCACCCCATCAAGGCTCTTCCTGAACACCTCCAATGAAGGTGACTCCACCACCTCCACGGGCAGCCGATTCCAATGGGCAATCACTCTCTCTGTATAGAACTTCCTCCTAACATCCAGTCTAAACCTCCCCTGGCACAGCCTGAGACTGTGTCCTCTTCTTCTGGTACTGGCTGTCTGGGAGCAGAGACCAACCTCTGCCTGGCTACAACCTCCCTTCAGATAGTTGTAGAGAGCAATAAGGTCACCCCTCAGTCTCCTCCTCTCCAGGCTAAGCAACCCCAGCTCCCTCAGCCTCTCTTCATAGGGCTTGTGTTCCAAACCCCTCAACAACTTCGTTGCCCTTCTCTGGACACGTTCCAGCAAGTCAACATCCTTCCTAAACTGAGGGGCCCAGAACTGGACACAGGACTCTAGGTGTGGCCTAAACAGTGCAGTGTACAGGGGCAGAATGACCTCCCTGCTGCTGCTGGCCACACTGTTCCTGATGCAGGCCAGGATGCCATTGGCCTTCTTGGCTGCCTGGGCACACTGCAGGTTCATGTTGAGCCTACTATCAATCCGTACCCCCAGGTCCCTCTCTGCCTGGCCACTCTCCAGCCACTCTGACCCCAGCCTGTAGCACTGCATGGGGTTGCTGTGGCCAATGTGCAGAACCCGGCACTTGGATGTGTTAAATCTCATGCCATTGGATTCTGCCCATCTGTCCAGCCTGTTGAGGTCCCTCTGCAAAGCCTCTCTGCCCTCCAGCAGATCAACTCCTGCCCCCAGCTTGGTGTCGTCCACAAATTTACTGATGATGGACTCAATGCCCTCATCCAGATCATCAATAAAGACATTGAAGAGCATGGGGCCCAGCACTGATCCCTGGGGCACATCATTAGTGACTGGCCGCCAGCTGGATGTGGCACCATTCACCACCACTCTCTGGGCTCGGCCCTCCAGCCAGTTCCTAACCCAACGCAGTGTGCTCCCATCCAAGCCATGGGCTGCCAGCTTGGCCAGGAGTTTGCTGTGGGGGACGGTGTCAAAGGCCTTGCTGAGGTCCAGGTAGACCAAACATGATAACCTGGTTTAAAGGGTTATCAGCTACAGGCATCTCCAAGTAACCACTATATCTTGCTGGTTTACTGTTTAGGCAGATCAGTAATAGCAAATATTTCAAAATGGCAGTATACTCTTTCAGAATCCAAACAATGCGAGATGTTACTGCCGACACAGCTGCAGTAACTACTGGTTTTGAAGTATATTTCAAATTTGTGTCATAGTGATAATTCTCTCTAGAACATTTCCTCTCATCTCTCTAACTCATCAGAACATTACTTAAACAGACTCCAAAAATTGCCATCCATATCTTTTCCCACGCATTTACAGCATATTTTCTTCCACAGGGAGTCACAATACAGGATGCAAAGTGTTCAATTAGCAACTCACTGCTAGGAACAGAATTAAGAGAGAGAAATTCAGTTTCTGACCATTCAAATACACATGACAGACACCTGGCATTAGGAAGGGTCATCAGAGTTCATCTGGCACCATTGAATTATCTCTCGGGCAACCGAAACATTTCTCTTACTGTTTCAGATTTGGTCACTTGCCATGTGGCTATTGCACATAACATTCAGTCTGATGTCTGGACTCTGTGTTTTCTTCCAGGTTTATGTACAATTAGGTATTTATTTTTCCTGTTCTGAACACTGTGCTAAATGTTATTCCTGGTCTATTTATTAAGAAGAAATCAGGTCAGAATTGAAAAAAAATCAAACAGAAAATTGCAAAATTTTGTCTTGGTGCACAAAGTGTCAATAGAGAGAATCTGACTAACAGAACATTGCTGCGCATGTGTTCAGACCCTGTGGAAATACTAGCAGAGTTAGGGAGAAGACTTGTTCCATTTTTAGTTTTTCATTAGAGTCATGTGAAGCTGAATCCTCAGTTTGATTAATTCTTAAACTGCCTTATAATGCATAGAACAAGATATAATTTATTTTTGGTAAAAAGGAATAAGTACCAGACAAAATCTTTGCTGAGCTAGACAACAGAGAAGAATGTCTCGAGGGATGCGAGCTCACAGGCAGAACTGGAGCTGAGGACCAAAAATTACACCTTTTTATTCTGTTCATAAGAGGGAGAACTGGTTGTATAACTGTATGCTGACTTGAAAATGCCTTTGAGACTCTTCAATTAAAGCAGAGGAAGGCCAAGACTATGTCTCTATGGATCACCTGTTGGCTACCTCTATGTGGTTTCTCATTCAATCATTGTTCCAGTTTGAATCAGAGACGTCTAACAGATCATGAATTGTAAAAAACATCTTACACAAGCTCTCAGATTACCCTGCAGGGGGTTGGTTACACTTAAAAGTCAAAACCTAAAAAAGTTAACCTTTTAAGGTTTTTTAAATTTTATCATTATCTGTATGTCTTAGGGATCTGAAAGCTTGTTCATTGCCCCAATTCATTACTATTTCAAATTTCTCATTGCAGTTCAGAATATCTGGAGAAGTTATAAAAAACTTACTGTGATTTCATGATATATGCAATGACATTACCTTAAGAAATAACGTGTAAACATATAAATCCTCTTATTTTATATATCTTTATTAAATATTACAGTATCATAGTATCACAGTATCACCAAGGTTGGAAGAGACCTCAAAGATCATTGAGTCAAACCTGTCACCACAGACCTCATGACTAGACCCCTCTTGAACACCTGCAGGGACAGTGACTCTACCACCTCCCCGGGCAGCACATTCCAATGATGAATGACTCTCTCAGTGAAGAACTTTCTCCTCACCTCAAGCCTAAACTTCCCTTGGTGCAGCTTGAGACTGTGTCCTCTTGTTCTTCTGCTGGTTGCTAGAGAGAAGAGACCAACCTCTTCCTGGCTACAACCACCATTCAGGTAGTTGTAGAGAGCAGTTAGGTCTCCCCTGAGCCTCCTCTTCTCCAGGCTAAACAATCCCAGCTCCCTCAGCCTCTGCTCATAGGGCTTGTGCTCAAGGCCTTTCCCCAGCCTTGTTGCCCTTCTCTGGACATGTTCAAGTGTTTCAATGTCCTTCCTAAACTGAGGGTCCCAGAACTGGACACAGTACTAAAGGTGTGGCCGAACCAATCAGAAATCACCACTGCTAGAAAAATTGTTAGGTTATTGAATTATATTTCAATCAAACAGGACAAACTAAGAGAAAAAGGACAAATCATAGAAAGAGGATTGTGAAAAAACAGCAGAAATTTCTAATAAAAAAAAAAGATGACTAAATAGTTCTTCAAAGTAAACTTTTACATGTTCCTTTTATTAAAAAAAAAAAGAGCATCTGAAACTGTTGATTTCCATTCATTCTTAGGTCTCTAAAATATTGCTCTGCAATATTACACAACCTAATACCAGAAGAAATCACAATGTATAGTGGAGGTCTATACAGCTGTAGACCAGTTGCAGAAGCAATGTAACATATTTTGAAATCTGCTTACCCAAAACCAGTTTATCTGCCTTCTTTTGTTCCACGATATCCCTGAATTCCCAAAAGGTGGATGATAAAGTCTCACGTTCTTGAGTATCCCAGAAGTGCATCAAACTTCTCCCATAGCCCAGCACTGTACCGTCATTTTGTCACACATAAGAATGTTCTGTGATCATGCGTTGCTTGAAAGGCTCAAGAAGCCCTCATAAATATAGATCTCCATATGCATGTTGTCCTGGTTTGAGTTTGAACAGAACTGATTCTCTTTCAGTGACTTTAATTTTCAGATTAGTCTCTCCTAAGTAAATGCCCTATCTGTCTGCTTCCCATAGTGATAATGCTCAATGTTTATAGCTGGTACCAAGGATTGGTGTGTAGCCCAAGGTCACTGATAAATCTTGTGTACTTCATTGGAGGTGAAGAGCAAAAGGCTGCACCTGCAGGGAGGAGCAGACAGATCAGGTGACCCTAAACTGACAAGCAAGGTATTCTATTCCATATATGTGACTTTGGTAGATTAATAAAGTATCACTCTGGTATTTCTTATTCTCTAATGGCCAGAATGTGAGGAGGACTCTGTCTGCTATGCCTTGTCTCAATCCTTCAATTCCTGAGATGGCATTCAGAAGGCTTGAATAACTCCTAACACAATAGGGGAGTGGTAAACTTAAGAGGGGCAGCATATTCTGAAGAGAATGAAGGGATATGAATGAAGCTGAACATACGTGTGTTCTGTGCGGTTCAGCAATAAATAACCACTGAAATCATTTGCCATCCATATAGAAGACCAGTTGTGGAAGTCTGATCAAGAGTCCCTCAGCCCCAAACCTCCAGGGTGACTATACAGCATTCTTTGGAAAACCTCTGGGCTTTGTGGTGCACTGCAGGGTACAAGCATAACAGTCTACTAGCATGGAAAGTTGGAATAAAAAGAAAATGTCACAAGCTTGTACAGGAAAATCCCCAAGGGTATTCTGAAAGCTATGATATTCTTTAGAAGCAATTACATATGAGTCAGGGATTTGATAACAGAATAG
This sequence comes from Colaptes auratus, assembly GCA_015227895.2. Lineage (NCBI taxonomy): Eukaryota > Metazoa > Chordata > Aves > Piciformes > Picidae > Colaptes > Colaptes auratus. Next base: position 83,519,409 of record CM037631.1, on the reverse strand, counting down.
TGAGATGTCACATGAAAATGGTTGGTGATGGCAGAGACACTGCTTAACCACAGCTGTGAATGCACTTAATGCTTGCAATACCATTACATGGTACAGACTTTACTATATCCAAAACTTCTCAAATACTGAAGTTCACCTTCACCATCAAATGCTGCAGGGAAGGTGGACAGTGAAATGCATGCCTTAGAGAACGTGCAATAATGGGTCTAACCAAACTAGAGGTCCAAGGTCAGATGATTTTCAGAATTATGCAGATTATTTTAATTTGGATTGAGTATTTCTACATGAAGCTTCTAAAATGCTTGCATGCAATCCAGACCAATTCTGGTTTTAAGATATACACCAGCTACTTGAACCCGTTGATTATGTTGACCTCTGTCTTGAAGCCATCAGCATGCATGTCTTTCTATATTCTCTGTATACGTGTAAGTAGTGAGAACACAGGAAAAAAGATAGACTAGGTCAATAATCTCTAAAGCAAAAAAGAGATCTGCCTGCAAAAGCATTTGGAATTTGGATAGACAACCCAAGATCTACTCCCTAAAATGATTTTTTAAATTTTGGATATTTAAATTATCTAAGTAACATAGCAAGTAAACTCCTTTGCAGAAGTTTTACAGAAATGTTCAATCTTCTCTTGCTCCATAGATGTGTGGGTACAGGTGCCCAGTTTTTGGTTGTATGAAGGGCTACAGTGTTGGTCACTGTGAAGTGAAACTGCACCTTCCCTGTTCAAGACACAGCTGGTTCAGATGAAGCCACCACAGGACACACCTGAGCCCTGAACTCTAGATGGCAGCACCCTGGGGAAAGAGTATTTATGAAAAGGCAAAAATGATTGATGGGGGGTGGGAAGACTGAGAAATGCTAGGGGAAAGCATACTTAAGAAAGGTTAAATTACGTCTGATAGACAGGAGGGAGGGAAAAAAACCCTAAGAAACAGCCCTGCAAACACCAGGGGCAGTGGTGATGATATAAGAGGTGCTTCAGGCACATGAGTAGAGATCCCCCTGAAGACCATGGTGGAGCAGATCTTGAAGGAATATCTCCCATGAGAGACATGCTCCCATGCTGGAGCAGGCACAAGGGATGAGGAACAAGGAGAAGCAGAGGAAAAAACCACTGCAAACAGATTTCAATCCCCCATTCTCCTGCATTTTTCATCAGGGAAGATGTAGATAGGCACCAACAGTTTTCAACAGCTTGAAAGGTGTTTTTGTCAGAGCTGCACTGAATGTTACCCTAGACCACATCAGAGTATGTAAGAAGTATGTGCTTTAAAGTTATATCTATGGGGGAGTATGAGTAGACAAAATCAGATAGGGAGCATGAAGAGGTTTTAGAAACAAAAATGATAACATTGCAGAATCCCAGTAATGTTTTATTTACTGTCAAATCAAACATATCATCATCATAATACTAATAGAAACCCACCCCTTGATGGAAAGATAATTCCTAAAATTTTACTTGCTTCTAGTTCTTTAGAAGCAAAATAGTACCCTTCTGGGCACCCTGAAGTTACATCTGACACTCTGACACCTTGACAAACTATTTAGGTACACTCAAAGTAGAATTGTGTCTGCTTTATTGGCTTTCCCCCATGTTTTCTGTCAGGGTAAATGGCGCGCTATTCTTCTTGAACTGCACCTCTGCTAAAGTTCTTCAGAGATACTCTACAGACATAATATGTTTGTAGGTATAATATTGTTGACCTAAACAAGGTTCTGGAGAAGGTATACAAGGTTTGTGATATCTATGAAGTTTTGCATCTTGAATAGAGTCAAAACAGGGCTTGTTTGTGGGGTTTTTGTTATTGCTTGTTTGTTGTTTTGTTTTGGGTTTGTTGTTCGTTTTGTTCGCTTGTTTCTTTTTGGTGGGAGAGCTGGGGCAGAGGGAGGAGGTTTGATTGGTGTTTTACATTATATAAACTTTTACCTCTGCGAGAAGCATAAAGCTTAAGGTTACCCAGCCTGGAACATGGATGTTAACAAAAAGCCCAATACATCAATGATCACAGGTTGAAAATAGTATCACTTCAGTTTGCAGGTTTTTCTTGATGCTGGTAGTCATCCCACTTGCTATAGCATCCTTTCAGGTAGTTGTAGTGAGCAATAATGCCTCCCTTTAGCCTCTGTTTCTCCAGGCTAAACAAGATCAGTTCTCTCAGCACTCCTCATGAGGCTTGTCCTCTAGACCTTTCACAAGCTTTGCTGGCTTTATTTTGGACATACTCCAGCACCTCAGTGTCTTTCTTGTAGTGAGGGGCCCAAAATCAAACATCTCATTTGAGATTCCACCATAGCAGTGCAAGTACAAACACAGTATAATTGCTTTCCTACTCCTGCCCTCCACACTATTTCTGATACAGGGCAGAATGCTCTTGATCTTCTTGACCACCTGGACACACTTCTGACTTGAATTCAGCTGGCTGTCAATCATTACCCTCAGGTCCTTTTCTGCTAGGCAGCTTTCCAGTCACTCTTCTCCAAACCTGGTCATTGCAGGGAATTGTGACCCAAGTGCAGGACCTGGCATTTGGATCTAATACCACTGGCACTCTACTGACACCAGAGCTGTTCTTAGTTGCTTATGCTTATAAGAAATGATAGTGCTCTTATAACAAGGTATTACAATCAAGTTTGTGTTATTGATACATTGACATATTTACACAATTTTCATTTATGAAATGACATGTTCAATTTTATAAATCAGAAGCACTTTTACAGATACATATAAAAAGAATAAAACTCTAATTGACCTATGTGCAAAATGTTTATATCATAAAATAACTGGTGTACAAATCTATGATGGTGATATTTTTAGTTACTTTTTCCCCATTTTTTTATAATAAAAGTGAGTTTAGGCAGTATTGTAGGTTAGACAGCTATTTGAGTCATAAAGCAAATGTCATGAATACATCACAAATTCCCATTTAATAGTTTCTGGTTTAATGTTTCCAGTTGCTTCCAGTCACTGAAATTTAAAATTCATCTGGTTGAAAGGAAACAGTCCATACAGACACAGGGAGGGACAGGTTTGATGTTGGTCCAGTTAATGTTTTAACCATCTAATAGTACACACTGCTAGTACAGAAAAATCTCACTAGTAACGAAGATAAAATAAAAGAATGAGACTCAAAAATGTTGCACACTTCCTGAGATTGCTCACAAGGATGGCATGGGAGAGTGTCAAAAGCCTTACTAAGGTCAAGGTAGACTACAGCCACTACTCTCCCTGCATCTACACATTGTTATGAAATCATAGAAGGCTATCAGATTAGTCAGGCATGATTTCCCCTTGGTAAATCCATGATGACTGCTCCTGATAATTTTCTTCTTCCAAATGCCTAGAGATGACCTGCAGAATGATAGAGAGTGGTAGAGCAACAGCATCAGGCAGCTCTCTCAATGCTCTTGGGTGCAACTCATCAGGCCCTTTGGACCTGTGAATGTTCAATTTATGTAACTGATCCCTAACCCAGTCTTCACTGACTAGTAGAAGGTCCTCCCTCCTCCAGTTGTCTTCTCCTTCATCCAGGTTCTGGACTTGACTGGGGAGTTTGGTCTTAGAAGTAAAGCCTGAAGCAAAGGCGGCATTCAGCAACTCTGCCTTCTCTGCATCCTCAGTTATCAGGGCTGTCTTTTCTTTCAGCAGTGGGCCCACACCTTCCCTATTCTTCCTTTTCCTACTGATATATTTGAAGAAGCCTTTCTTGTTCTCTTTTACTTCCTTTGCCAGTTTTATTTCCAAGAGGGCTTTGGCCTTCCTTTTTGCCTTTCTACATGCCCTAGCAACTACTCTATGGTTCTCCCAAGTGACAAGTCCCTTCTTCCATGAACTGTAAGTTTCCTTCTTCCATGAGATTTCTTTCAGAAGCTCCTTGATCATCCATGCAGGTCTCCTGGCATGTCTACCCCATTTTTTTTTCAAGGGAACACAGCTATCTTGGGCTTGGAGGAAGTGTCATTTAAAAATTGTCCAACTTTCTTAGGCTCCTTTACCCTCCAGAGTCTTAGCCCATGGGATTCTTTCAAGTACATCTCTGAGGAGTACAAAGTTAGCCCCATGGAAGTCCAGAGTTCTAATCCTATGTACTGCCTTGCTTCTACCCTGTATAATACTAACCTCCACCATGCCGTGATCACCGTCACCAAGGCTGTTCCCAACCTCAATGTCCCCAACCAGTCCTTCTTTATTAGTTAATACAAGGTCCATCAGTGTGCCTCTCCTTGTTGGCTCCTCCACTACCTTCATCAAGAAGTTATCATCAACACACTGCAAGAGCCTTTTGGACTGGTTGTGTGGGTTTGCCAGCAAATGTCAGGGTGATTGAAGTCAACCTGAGTACCAAGGAATACGCACTAGAGGCTGCTTCCACTTGACTGTAGAAGGCCTCATCAGCATATTCTGCTTGATTAGTGGTCTATAGTAGACCCCCACAACAGTTTCACCTAACTTTACGCATCCCTTAAGTTTACCCACAAGCTTTCCACCTGTTCTACACACACCACACACACACCCCCTCCCTGTCCTGAGTGGAACTCAACACATTCTAGTTGCTTTCACATGTGGGGAGCAACATCACCACCTTGACCTGTTTGACCTATCTTTCCTCATAGCCCTTCATGACAACACTCCAGTTGTGGAAGCTGTCCCATTATGTTTCAGTGATTCCAATTGTATGTTATGCAGCCTAACACAGACCTCCAACTCCTCCTGCTGATTCTCTATGCTCTGTACATTGGTATATAAGCATTTCAGAGAGGGAGTTAATCCTTAGTTTTCACTAGTTTGCACTAGCCCTAAGTCATGGCTGACAAGTCCTTGGTGACTGTGTGCATGGACATACATCTCTGTCCTTGTTCATCTGGCCCTCTGTTTCAAGAGCCCCATGCCTGCTATGTGTGGGCAACTGGGAGGACGGGGGGAATTGGGAGGGGTCTCACCTGCCTATCGTGCCTCAAGGGAGAGGGACTTGCCTCCATTCCTCCCCATCTCTTCAGTTTCTTCCTTTTTCCAGGTGACAAGAGGACATGAGATTCCCTGCTTCTAGTGCCACCCATACCTGCTGACCCTCCACCAGGGATGGCAGAGTCTGACTCCACAAGTCTATGCCCTCTTGATATCCCCTTGTAGTCCTTAGCCTCACAACTTCTTCCTTCAGCTCAACCAGCAGGCTGAGCAGATTGATCACCTGCTCACATCCAATACACGCTGTCTCTGCAGCCCTCCACTGTAAGTGTCAAGCTCCTCTGTTCATCACAGCCAGGGGCCTGGACACCTACTTGTCTGTGCAGAACCTCTGTGTGGGTTACAGAACCTCTGTTTGGGTATCCACAGTTCTACTGACAACAGCCCTCAGCCTGGTCATAACATGGCTGGATCTCTATCACTAACTGACTTCACAGGCTGCTGGAACACATCACTTTGGCCACAACAACCCCATGCAGAGCTACAGACTGGGGCTGGAGTGGCTGGAGAGCTGCCAAATAGAAGAGACCTAGGGCTGTTGATTGACAGCTGCCTAAAATGAGCCAGCAATGTGCCCAAGTGGCCAAGAAGGCCAATGGCATCCTGGCCTGCATCAAGAACAGTGTGGCCAGCAGGAGCAGGGAAGTCATTGTGCCCCTGTACTCTGCACTGATTAGGCCACACCTTGAGTACTGTGTCCTCCTTTTTTTACCTGCCTAGGGAATTTTACAATACAATTCAATTCAATACAATACGATACAATACAATACAATACAATACAATACAATACACCACCAGGTTGGAAGAGACCTTCAAGATCATCGTGTCCAACCCATCAACCAATGCAACTCACCTAAATACAATACAATACAATACAATACAATACAATACAATACAACCCACCTAAACAACTAAACCGTGGCACCAAGCACCCTATCAAGCCTCTTCTTGAACACCTCCAATGAAGGTGACTCCACCACCTCCACAGGCAGACCATTCCAATGGGCAATCATTCTCTCTGTATAGAACTTCTTCCTAACATCCAGTCTAAACCTCCCCTGGCGCAGCCTGAGACTGTGTCCTCTTCTTCTGGTACTGGCTGTCTGGGAGCAGAGACCAACCGCTGCCTGGCTACAACCCCCCTTCAGGTAGTTGTAGAGAGCAATAAGATCACCCCTGAGTCTCCTCCTCTCCAGGCTAAGCAACCCCAGCTCCCTCAGCCTCTCCTCATAGGGCTTGTCTTCCAAACCCCTCAACAACTTCGTTACCCTTCTCTGGACACGTTCCAGCAAGACAACATCCTTCCTAAACTGAGGGGCCCAGAACTGGACACAGGACTCAAGGTGCAGCCTTACCAGTGCTGTGTACAGGGGCAGAATGACCTCCCTGCTCCTGCTGGCCACACTGTTCCTGATGCAGGCCAGGATGCCATTGGCCTTCTTGGCTGCCTGGGCACACTGCAGGTTCATGTTGAGCCTACAATCAACCCGTACCCCCAGGTCCCTCTCTGCCTGGCCACTCTCCAGCCACTCTGACCCCAGCCTGTAGCACTGCATGGGGTTGCTGTGGCCAATGTGCAGAACCCGGCACTTGGATGTGTTCAATCTCATGCCGTTGGATTCTGCCCATCTGCCCAGCCTGTTGAAGTCTCTCTGCAAAGCCTCTCTACCCTCCATCAGATCAACTCCTGCCCCCAGCTTGGTGTCGTCCGCAAATTTACTGATGATGGACTCGATGCCCTCATCCAGATCATCAATAAAGATGTTGAAGAGCATGGGGCCCAGCACTGATCCCTGGGGCATACCATTAGTGACTGGCCGCCAGCTGGATGTGGCACCATTCACCACCACTCTCTGGGCTCGGCCCTCCAGCCAGTTCCTAACCCAACGCAGTGTCCTCCCGTCCAAGCCATGGGCTGCCAGCTTGGCCAGGAGTTTGCTGTGGTGGACGGTGTCAAAGGCCTTGCTGAGGTCCAGGTAGAACACATCCACGGGCCTCCCCACATCCACCAGGTGGGTCACCTGATCATAGAAGGAGATCAGGATGGTCAGGCAGGACCTGCCCTTCCTAAAGCCATGCTGGCTAGGCCTGATCCCTTGGCCATCCTGTAAGTGCTGTGTGAAAGTTCAGGGCCCCTCAGTTTAAGAAGGACACTTGAACGTGTCCAGAGAAGGGCAACAAGGCTGGTGAGAGACCTCAAGCACAAGCCCTACGAGGGGAGGCTGAAGGAGCTGGGGTTGTTTAGCCTGGAGAAGAGGAGGCTCAGGGGAGAATAGACTAGACTAGGCTAGACTAGACTAGACTAGACTAGACTAGAATAGACCAGGTTGGAAGAGACCTTTGAGATCACCACATCCAACCTATCACCCAGCACCTTCTAATCAACTAAACCATGGCACCAAGCACACCATCCAGTCTCTCCCTAAACACCTCCAATGATGGTGACTCCACCACCTCCCGGGCAGCACATTCCAATGGACAATCACTCTGTCTGTGTAGAATTCTTCCTAAACCTCCAGCCTAAACCTTCCCTGGTGCAGCTTGAGACTGTGTCCTCTTGTTCTGTCAAAGGTTGCCTGGGAGAAGAGACCAACCTCTGCCTGTCTACAACCTCCCTTCAGGTAGTTGTAGAGAGCAATAAGGTCTCCCCTGAGCTTCCTCTTCTCCAGGCTAAGCAACCCCAGCTCCCTCAGTCTCTTCTCATAGGGCTTGCGTTCCAAACCCCTCATCAGCTTTGTTGCCCTTCTCTGGACACGTTTCAGCAAGTCAACCTTTTTGCGGTCTACAACTACCTGAAGAGTGGTTGTAGCCAAGAGGGGGTTGGTCTCTTCTCCCAGGCAACCAGCACCAGAACCAGAGGACACATTCTCAAGCTGCACTGGGGGAAGTTTATACTCGAGGTGAGGAGAAAGTTCTTCGCTGAGAGAGTTGTTCACCATTGGAATGGGCTGGCCAGGGAGGTGGTGGAGTCACTATCCCTGGAGGTGCTCAAGAGGGGATTGGATGTGGCACTTGGTGCCATGGTTTATTCATGAGGTCTGTGGTGATGGGTTGGACTTGATGATCTTTGAGGTCTCTTCCAACCTTGGTGATTCTGTGATTCTGTCATTCTGTAAGATAACTTACCTTGCTTGCTGAATGACCTTGCTCAGTGTACAAGGGTCACAAACCTCAACAAGCCACAAACAGCTGTGGCACCCCCTGGGGCACTCACAATCACTGTTTGATCTCCCTGTGCTGTGTGTCCCAGAGACTTCTTATCACCTGATCAACAATGGGTGGTACCAGTTCTGCCCACGCGGTGGGTCGTGAGCAGTGCTGCTCTCTGCAGCAAATGGCTGTTTGGTGTGTTGATGCCTCACTTAGATTTACTGGGAGGTGCTGGTTCTGCCTACTCTAGCTCAGCAGCCCATCCACAAGCTGTTAGACCCTGGCACAGTAAAGCTGCTTTTGCCTGCTTCAAAAAGCCCTAAAAAGAGCATTTTAATAGCCCTTTTGGTTACAGATCCCCTGTCCAGTGCAGCTTTCCCTTCACTGAAGCTGATCTCTGAAGCAAATGCTGTCCATCCCTCCTGCAGTAAGGGAAGGATGGACAATTATTCTGGCTTTGGCCTCTAAGACTTCTAATATGCTTAGTGCCATTTGTTTTTATATGCTAACCCTAACCCTACCCCTCTATCTCTATTGACCTTATTTCTTAAAAAGATAAAGAGGGCAACTCTACTTCTGAATTTTCATCTGTCAGGTGTGACAAACTATGTAGAGGCAATAAAGAACTTAATCGTCTGAGTTCACTGATCCTCTAGTTTAAATGTAACATTTACCAAAAAATTACCCTTCCCTCAAAATGTGTCCTTAATAACATTTTCAAGATGGAAAATATTTTAAAACATTGAGAATGACATCTTCTAATATAAAATTTAATAAGGCTGGTATGACTACCTTATAATCATGGAAGATAATTAAGTTAATTCTAGTACCCAAGCTAATTAGTTCCAAGTTCCCTTTCTTATTATATGTAATAACTTTCAGGACATGATCTTAGATGAAATAAAATAGTCAGGGCTCAGCCTAACTTTCTTTGTTATACACTGGTTTGTACTGTTGTTCTTGTCATAAAGACACACATAGTCATTTGAATAAATAGTGTGTTTTCCTTCCAATATTAAGTATGTGAACTGAACAGTCTCTGTCTTCCTGCTGCTGTGTCTTGTATCCTTAAAATATCCCTGAATAAACAAGAGGATTGTGAAGAAAGAAAACTAAATGCAATATGCAATACCACTAAAGCTCTGAATATTTCTGAATATATTCCAAGAAAGTATAATTCTATGATGATATTGGCATGTTAAGAATTTTCGTGCAGTGTAATGCTTAGGGTGCTAACCGAACTAAGTGGATGCCAGCAGCACAGAGGTAGTTAGGAAAGAAATCTCAGTCTCAGGCCTTTATACTATTATTCTTATTATTTTTTACTCTGTCTTCTGTAAATTTACAAGATTTCAATATACTAGTAAAAAAAAAAATGTATCATTCATAAGGCAGTTGAAGACTAATTAAAGGTACCATATTCCAAAATGAAATTAGGGATTCTGTGATCCAGAAGACACTTAAAGAATCAGAACAAGCCATTAATCAACCAAAGAGCAGTGTGTTTAAATACTGGAACAGAGAACACGACTGAAAACCATTATTAGGTGAAATTTTGAATGCTTACTAAAACTTCTTTTGTCCAGTTTAATAATACAATGAAAATGTGTAGATGAACCTGAAAAACAAGATTATATGTGACATTTCTGTAAACATCTATACCTCAAATATCACTTTTAATGACTCAGTAATGTTTGTGGGTGTTGTGACTGAAAAAACTTACTATTTTTCTAATTATCAGGTGAAGATCCCTAGAACATATTTAGCTTATGCCTACAAGCATTCTCCAAAATACCCGAGAACAGTTCAGGATTTAACATACAATGGGGACTACTGTTGAAAAGGTTGCTGCCATGCATCTATCTTCTTATGTGGAGTAAGAGCGTCTAATAATGGGCTGCTCTCTTTTTATGTATGAAAACTGATTGACATCTTTGCAAAAAGTTCTACTGGAGATGATAATTTTCTGAAGTTGAGCACTATGCCATGGTTCAGGTAAGCAGTTACATCTATCAAGTTTTGCTCACACTGGTTTTGTTGCCTCTTTACCCCATTCAACTCTGCTTCTCTCCCTTCTGTTTGACTCAGCCATTTGGTGCAGTTTTTTGATAAAGTTCTACCTTTTGATAGTTGGAAGGAAAATAATTGAAAACACATAGAAGATGCAGTGGTGCACTAGTGTACTCTGTGCTAGCTCAAAGCATAGCAACTATGGTGCAAAAAAGGGGGCAAGTTTCTCACTGTTTATTTCCATCTGAATCTCACGTAGAGGATGTGAAACAGCCATGTGGCTTCCTTCACCTTCTTTCAGTAGAAAGATGTTGATACTGGAATTCATGAAGCCTGTGTAATTAACAGCAAAAATCACATCAAGTACGTACACTAAAAATGCCAGAGTGGCCCTAGCCAAGTGTATTATCTGAATTTCAGCATGATTGCTCTCCCACTTACAGTACTGAATCTCCAAGTTGACAGTGTGTGTGCATATGCTTGTGGGTGTATTACATTTTCCTTGCATCCAGTATGAAGTAAAGGAAACAATCTGTACAGATAAATGCTTCCCTATTTTTTTCATGTGAGAGAAGTGAGCCAACTGGAATATCATGTTCTCTTGCACAAACCCATGTAAATGGAGCTTAAATGCTTTTGGAACCACAAAGAAAATAAACTGAAAAGAAGGAGAAGGAACAAGAAGCCGAAACCACTTCTTTGGTTCAGTTTTCAATCAGGCTTGGCATTCAGCAAAGATACTGGAGCAGCTGTTCCAGGAAACCAGTCAGGAACAGTTAAACTATTGTATAATAAGAAGAAAATGACTGCTGGCTAAAAAAATGCAAAACCATTGGTATTATACATGGAAATGTGCTTGGCAGCAACTGCAGAACTAGGGATGGAATGCAGATGGCTGAATGGCAGTGTTAGCAGCATCTTATTCCATTATGCTCTCTAGGAAAAAAAAACAAACACATTTTTGAGACTCACATTTTGTACACATGTTGTCCAGGGACCTCATGTTCTGAGGTTGCCATGGTAGCTGGAATTGGCCAGTAGTGCTACTGTTAATTAGAACATGCATATAAAAAACACAAATAACATACAACGTCTAATGATCATATGAAATACATACTTTTATAGTGAACTCATCATTTTTTGTTATATATAGTTATTCTCTATTCAGGAGAGCTGAAGGTGACAAATCCAGACACAGACATCTGCAATTTATGTCAATGAAGTTCAATCCATGTCTTGAAGTCATTAGCTAAATAAACAGTACTGCATCCCCTTTTAGAAGTAGCTGCACTGGAAGATATATTGCAAATCATAGGGACTACTGTGAAAGTTACCATTTCTTAGATTGTTCTAGCAAAGATTGAAATCACACACCTTGGTTCTTTGACACAAAGTTTAAAATTGAAGTCTTAAGTAACTCCATAAGATATGTGAACTTCTTTCAAACAAGAAGCAAATTAGCTGTCAGACAGATCCAAATTGATACAAATTAATCAGTTACTACCAATTTGTTATGAGATCAGGAAGGAATCATCTTCATCCCAATTTTCAAGTAAGAAAACAGGCACAATACAACCTGTTGTACCATGCTGTGTAACAGAAGTGTAACTTTTAACAAAATGTAAAAGACTGATGGCTGTAAGAATCCACATTTCTTACATTACAGAAAAGAGGAACACAAGGTCCAAAAAGAAGTATTAGGAACAGTATGGGACACAGGATGAAATCAGGTATCTAAAATTCCTCAAAATCTTCCTTTGAGTTTCAGCTCTCTTGAGGGCATATCACAGTAGGAATATCACTGTTGCACCTTAAAATTCGTGATGGCACTTAGAATAGGACTCATACCACATGACTTTAGCTGTCTGAAAATTAAGCTCTCTTGAAGCACCTCCCTGAATCACCTTGCAAGCAATTCTGTACCATCTTCCTCCCATTTCCCCACCCTTTAGATATGATCTGGGTTACATGATCCTTACTATAGCACACCTTTATGCTTCTCCTTTTGCCTTGTTTTGTGAATCCAGCACTCCATCAGCTTGCCAGTTACTGACAACCTTGAGAAATACCATCCCTTTGGCTCTTTGCTTTATTCATTAGTAAGTCCTTGGCAAGGTTTCACATAATTTTTACGGTAGAGTTATGCTTCATCACACGTTTAGCACTTTTCTGTTCTTCAGCTTTTTATTCTAGTGATGACCAAAGGAACACATACACTCCCCTACATTTGGATCTATTTTGTTTTGGTTTTATCTTCATGACATATGACTTCATAATGGTAAACATATTTTCTATTGCATGACCAAACTAAAGTGACATGGCTGTCTCTGCCTCATTTGACTACATATAAACAAAACCACCATGTATGTCGCGCACTTGAAATTCAACCACTTGCATTTCAACTATGGTATAAGCATTTTGGTTTAGAAGAGGAAGAGGCAGTGAGGTATGCTGGAGAAAAAAAAACAACCAAAACTATACTTTGGACAATTTCTATATGTGATGTATATCTATTTCACCTACAAAGGAGAATATTCACAAAAAATATATCTGATTGGTCTATTCCATACGTCTTATCCAAATATACTGTAGTAAAATGGTACATTTCTGGGAATTTGAGCTTTCGATTTTCAAAAGGATATAAGGTAGTGAACCATAATCTTCAATTTCTTCTGTTGAGAGAAACAAGGATCAGTGCTGGGCCCCATGCTTTTCAACATCTTTATTGATGATCTGGATGAGGGCATTGAGTCCATCATCAGTAAATTTGTGGATGACACCAAGCTGGGGGCAGGAGTTGATCTGATGGAGGGTAGAGAGACTTTGCAGAGGGACCTCGACAGGCTGGACAGATGGGCAGAATCCAATGGCATGAGATTTAACACATCCAAGTGCCGGGTTCGGCATATTGGCCACAGCAACCCCAGGCAGTGCTACAGGCTGGGGTCAGAGTGGCTGGAGAGCGGCCAGGCAGAGAGGGACCTGGGGGTGCTGGTTGATTGTAGGCTGAACATGAACCTGCAGTGTGCCCAGGCAGCCAAGAAGGCCAATAGCATCCTGGCCTGCATCAGGAACAGTGTGGCCAGCAGGAGCAGGGAGGTCACTCTGCCCCTCTACACTGCACTGGTTAGGCCACTCCTTGAGTCCTGTGTCCAGTTCTGGGCCCCTCAGTTCAGGAAGGATGTTGTCTTGCTGGAACATGTCGAGAGAAGGGCAACGAAGGTGGTGAGGGGTTTGGAACACAAGCCCTGTGAGGAAAGGCTGAGGGAGTTGGGGTTGCTTAGCCTGGAGAAGAGGAGACTCAGGGCTCACCTTCTTGCTCTCTACAACTACCTGAAGGGAGGTTGTAGCCAGGCAGAGGTTGGTCTCTTCTCCCAGACAGCCAGCACCAGAACAAGAGGAGACAGTCTCAAGCTGTGCCAGGGGAGGTTTAGGCTGGATGTTAGGAAGAAGTTCTATACAGAGAGAGTGATTGCCCATTGGAATGGTCTGCCCGTGGAGGTGGTGGAGTCACCATCATTGGAGGTGTTCAGGAGGAGACTTGATGGGGTGCCTGGTGCCATGGTCTAGTTGTTTAGGTGGGTTGGATTGGTTGATAGGTTGGACACGATAATCTTGAAGGTCTCTTCCAACCTGGTTTATTCTATACAATTAGAGCTGAGTTGACATATTCTAAATAAGAGAATATTCTTCTAATCTCCTGTTTAAAGTACCATTCTTAGGAGAAAATAAATGGTTTGCTTTCTTTTTTTTTTTGTTTTGTTTTGTTTTGTTTTTTTTGGCAGTGGAGTAGAATGGTTGGTATAGTCTGAGAACTGAAGTTTATCTCTACACAGATAAGGAAGGACTAATGAGAAGGAAATAATAAAAATTACCTTAGATAACAGAACCATTTAATCTCTTCTTCTGTCATAATTTCTAATAATTTCCCTACAGTTGTTACATTATTTTCTTCCATCAGAATAATTGTAAGGAAATATTCTGACTTAGTTTAAGGCATACTTTTATGCTTTTACTCCTATCACCCATTTTTAGTTTTATATCTACCCATATGAACCTGTATGATTGTATTGTCATATTGAAAAAAAGTACCTTTCTTATATTTCTAACAGTCTACTAGAAGGATATGTTCAATAGACCTCTTAATTTATTTTCCTTATCTTGTTTATCAAGTAGTGTGAAAGATGCACAATGCCTGGCTAGGCCCAGAGAGTGGTGATCAGTGGAAGCATCTATTTGTAGGCTAGTAACTAGTGATCTATTCCAAGGGTTGGTATTGTTCAACATCTTCCTTAATCATTTGGATAATGGTACAGAGTGTACCTTCAGGAGGTCAAAAAACTGGGAGGAATTGCTGACAGACACGAGTTATCTGCTGTCATTCAGAGAAACCTTAACAACCTGGAGAAATGGGCTCATAGGCAGCTCATGAAGTTCAGCAAAGGGAATTGTAAAGATCTGCACATGAGGGAGAATAGCTCTGTGCACCAGTACTTGCTGGGGCTTACCCAGATAGAAAGTAGCTTTGCAGTAAAGGATTGAGAGTCTTGATGGATGCTAAATTGAGATACAAGCTCTTTTCAGTGGTACCCTGTGACAGGATCAGAGGCAACAGGCACAAACTGAAACAGATACTCCCTCTAATCATCAGGATTTCTGTGTACAAGTTCACCCTAAAGAGTATGGATTATATAAGTCTGCACATTTTCTTCCTAATTTATGATGCTGATTCTTGTTTCTTTATAAGATGACACAAGGCTGTTACACAGGTGAAGCTGCATGAGAGATGAACAAAAATCTTCAGTGCCTCTTATTGCTTCTTGAAGCACTAAACTTGTAATTGCTTTCTCAATGAATTGACTCTAGTGTCAAGGCACAGACTTTATGACGTGCAATCATTTGTGATACCATAAACTGTATGACCCTATATCATCTCGTCTTAAGTGCAAATGAGGGTGCCAAGCATTGCTAGAATTTAAAGCATGTGTCAAAACTTTCCACTATTTCTCACTGTGTGTATCAGTCATATGTGTAAAGAAACAAAAGAAGGGATTCAAGGGATAAAGAAATATTGGATGGGGATAAAAAAGTCACCAAACCAGAAACATACAATTTTTTTAATTTTTACCTGAGACATCTGGATGAAGAATGACTTCATGCTTTCAATCTGTGGCTTCACCAGATACAGAGAGGAATATTATTCTGATCCACTTCTGACTTTGCTAAAATAGTCAATTCTCAGACCTGTCCTTATCAACTTGTGTGTAAATTGCTTTGGAATGAATGTATTTGTTAAGAATTTTTCTGTGGCCATTGTCTTCTGTGGAGCTTCCTTCATAAATTGTATTACCCTTGTACAAAATGTTTTCCAGTTTTCCATGATCCCACTTTGCCACAAAGTTTTGAATTATCTTATTACATGGACAACAGCTATGTGTACAGCTCTAATCTGCAGTGTGCTTTAATCCATTCTCAGCAAACCAGTCACATTAAGATGAACATTTCCTGGAAAAGGGAAAGCATTGCTCATACTCTAGTAAAGGTCTGCAGAAATTGTGTTAAACAGAGTCATGGAATCACAGAATGGTAGTGGTTGGGTGGGACCTCTAGAGATCCAAGCCCTCTGCCAAAGCAGGTTCCCCTAAGGCTGGCCACACAGGAACTCATCCAGGCAGCTTTTGAATTACTCTCAAGAAGGAAACTCCATAAATTCTCTGGACAGCCTCAGTGGAACACCCCAGTGTTTTCTCACCCTCAGAGTAAAGTTTTTCTTCATGTTGAGGTGGAAGTTCCTGTGTTTCAGTTTGTATCTGTTGTCCTATCACTGAACACCACTGAAAAGAGACTGGCCCCATACCCTTAAGGTATTACTTCAGAAGCACCAACTATAACAGCTTTGTGCAATTTAATTTCCTTTTTTACTATTGATGAGTGCAGAAGAATTAAGGAAGTAAACTAAGAGCTGATTTTCTAATAATTATTTTACCATGCAATAAAAAATACCAAATTGTAAAAAATTGTAAATAAAGATTGTCCATTCAGTTCATGGGAACAGGGACCCTCGCTATTTATAACCTTCCAAGAAATGTGTTTAACTCACTATAGAGTGAAGGAGGTCTTTTCCTCCCTACACCTTTTTTAAGAGGAAGTTGATCATGCAGAAGCAGACTAGAAAAGTTAAATGTCTCATTTTCATAGTAAGTCATCTAGAAAGAAATGTAGAAGTGTAACTGTGGCAGGGTGAGAGAAAGTTCTCCCCCGACACACAAAGAAACCGCAGCTAACTCAGTCAGAGAAGCAGATGAAATAAGCTATATTTACAAGCAGCAATGGAATGCAGATGGATATGTACACAATTTACAGTATTTACAATATATACAGAAATATACAGCAATGAACATAATACAGAAGACCTCCAGCCAGAGGAGGGTGTCCCCTCTGGTCCCTGTACCCCCTCTCCCTCCCTACCCCCCTTTTTTTCCCAAAAAGGGTTAGAGAGAGAGAGAAAGGCAGTTAAGGAGAAAATTCTGTTAGCTCAAAGCATGTGCAAGAATTAGTTTTCTTATCTGGTTTGCTTTGTTAATTCAAGGTCAACTCTGTCCAGCAGCTGTTGCTTCAGAGAGAGAAAAACAGACAGGCCTACAGGAACAGAGAGAAACAGACTGAGACAAACTGAGACTCAAACTGAACTTAAACTTAAAGTTGCATTCTACCAATCTACCAATGAATTAGTTTAGAGTTTTCATTTAAATATCAAAACATTCAGCCAGAATGTTCCTTTCTTAAACGCACAGCCTAAAACGGTCACAGTAACTTTTCTTGGAATAGAACAGAAATAACCAGGTTGGAAAAGACCTTTGAGATAGAGTCCAACCCATCATCCAACACTATCTAACCAACTAAATCACAGCACTAAGTGCCCCATCCAGTCTCTTCCTAAACACTTTCTGTTATGGTGACTATACCACCTCCCTGGGCAGCCCATTCCAATGGCAAATCACACTTATTATGAAGAACTTCTTCCCAACATCCAGCCTAAACTTCCCCTGGTGCAGCTTGAGACTGTGTCCTCTTGTTCTGTCAAAGTTTGCCTGGGAGAAGAGATCAGCCCCCTCCTGGCCACAACCACCCTTCAGGTAGTTGTAGACAGCAATAAGGTCTCCTCTGAGCCTCTTCTTCTCCAGGCTAAGCAATCCCTGCTCCCTCAGCCTCTCCTCAGAGGGCTTGTGCTCCAACCCTTCACCAGCTTTGTTGCCCTTCTCTGGACACATTTCAGCAAGTCAACATCTTTCCTAAACTGAGTGGTCCAGAACTGGACACAGGACTCAAGGTGTGGCCTAACAACCACTCAAGGAAATTTTGTGAGAAAAATACCCTTAGGTTGGAGTTATATGCATTTGTGGAATTTGCTATGCTTGAAAACATAAAGTAATATCATAAAGATTACTAGAGCAGAATTTTAAAAGTCAGTTCAGTGACATGTGAGTACAATACAGGCAGTAAGTGTTTTCTGTGGATAAGGCATGGCCTGCAGAAGATGTGTTACTGTATGATCTAAAATTATTCCTGCTGATTTAAAGTTGTGGATGTAAGTGTAACCTGTTGTAACTATGACAAAGAAGGAATCCAGTAATTCCTTATTTAACTCATATCAATTTCTTTAAAATAATAGCAAAAAAAACCCCAAACCAAACATTATATTTAAAAAAAAAGATATAAAGTAATAATAAACTGTAGAGTTCCAGTGTAACATGGAATATGCTACATTGTTGTGGGTTTGGTTTTTTTTTTATTGGTTTTGTTGTTGTTTTATTTGTTTAGTTGGTTTTAATTTTGCATTTCATAGTGGACTTCTGATTTTTAAATATTATAAAAACATCTATTCCTATCATGTGTGTGTGTAGATAACTTCTAATATTAATGTAAATCAACAAAAAAACCAAAAACTTGTGGAATGAATTAGATTTGTGAGTATTTCATTATGGAAAGAGTGGTCAGTCATTGCAATATATTGTCTGCCCATGGAGATGGCAGAGTCACTGTCCCTGGCAGTATTCAAGAAACCTGTAGACATGGCACTTTGGGACATGGTTTAATGGCCAGGGTGATGTTAGGCTGACAATTGGATTTGATGGTCCTAGAGGTCTTTTCTAATCAAAACAATTCTATGATCCTATGTGTATATGTTTCAAATAAATGAACTTGTAACATGCACTTTCAGTTCACAGAGTAGCAAAGTAGAAACTTTGGAAATCAATATACATAGATTGTTTTACTCTAAATATTGATCATAGGATCAGGGAAAAAAACACATTCTTGAAATGTTCAAGAGAATTTTCAAGCAGAAAATTTAGATTAATCAATTTTTGCTTAGTAAATAATTAAGCCTGTCACAAAAGGAGTCTGTGGTGGGGTGAGAAAGTTCCACACACACACACACAAAGAAACCACAGCTAACTCAGTCAGAAAAGCAGATGAAAGCTATATGTACTAAAAGCTATATTTACTAAAAGCTATATTTACTAAATTAAATCAGTTTGTGACAGGCAATTAAATGAATGGTTGAATGGAAGAGTGCAAATGGATGAATGAGAATTTTTAAGATTTTACTTTTATGTAATTACAAAAATACAAAATACAAAAATATTTGCATTGGAACTGAACAGAAGTAAAAATAAATACTATCTGATTTTACCTTATATATTAATTCCCCACCCTGAGAATAACTGTTTCAACACTGGTAAATTTAAATGCAATATTGCATTGACTTTGAAATGAGAAAATATCTTGTAATTAACCCATATTTTTATAACTAGAACTGTGCTGTAATGAAACTTTTCCTTATATAAACCACATAGCAGTATATAATGACAAAGTGAGAAAATCATGCACTCAGTATTCTTCAGACAGTCTACAGCCTCCAAAAAGAAAATCCATGAATCTGTAGCAATCATGACTGAGGGGCTGCAATCAGTCACCCACATGTAAATGACATGCATAGAAGGTATGCTCACTATCAAAACAGTCTTGCTACAATTTCTGTTTAAGGATATGCAGGTTTTGTTGCATCTCAGGGTAAAACTTCTTCAAAGCTCACACTTCCCTGAAGGTATTTGGCTGAAAACAGAAATCTCAGCTGCCTCCATGTAGCTCTGCAGCACCACCTCAGGTTCTGTGAGAAAAAAGCCCCCCTTTCTCTCAGGAGAAATCATCTAACAAAAAAAATTAATTTTACTCTTCCAATTCATGCCAAAACTATGATGTGAGCACATCTTTTCTGACTTTTCACTCACGAAGAGATGACTGATAAACTGCTATGGCATAAAACAAAATTCCACTAAATAATTCAATTAGAGCTGCCTGATGGTTAGCACTAGGAAATTATTACATTTTTTTTGTTGGGTTTTTGTTGTTTTGTTTTATGCTTTTTGGGGTTTTGTTTTGTTTTGTTTTTTCCTTTCATAATCATGCAGACATTAAGTAAAAGAAGACAGGAATTAGCTATTAAAAACAAAAACAAAAACAAAATCACAACCACAAAAAAGAAAAGAGACAACAAAGACAAGCTTAAGATTTTAACGGTTCATTTCCTGCTCTGCACTCTAAACACTTTTTCTCTTTGTGGTCTGCAATTAAACAGCAAAGGATTGACTGGACCATGTAATACATTAAGTATATCTAATTGAAATTCAGGTCACTCAGGATGGCCTCATTTATGATTGAAACCTCTTGTCCTTCACCTTGCTGATGCCTATGACTCTCAACTATCTTTTTTTTTCCTGTGTGTGATTTGCTTAGCAATGTCATGTAAAATAATTCTGCCTCTTGCTGACTGTTCAGGTACAAAATATGCTCCTTCTGTACTTAAAAAAATATCTTTCTGCCTTGGGCAACACTACATTGCCTTGAAATTAGGTGCTTTCAAGTATTCTGGATGATTACAGAAACTGCTACACCTACATTGTTCAGTTCTTGGACTTAGATTTATGGCTGAGATCTCTATCAAAATATTTGCCGTGTGAAACTTAAATCAGATACTCTTTCAACAAAAATAATTTTAAAAGAGCAATAATTTCTAGTTGTTGGGTGCTCACCAAGCTGCTTGATCACTTTCCTCATGAGCAGGGCAAGGGGAGAAAAAAGCTCATGAGTAGAGATAAGGACAAGAAAATCAGTCAGGAATTGCCATCATGGACAGAAAGGTAAATTAGCTTCATTTATTGCCAGTTAACATTAGAGTAAGATAATGAGAAAGAAACCCAAATCTTAAAACATTGTTTTCTGTCTCTCCCTTCTTCCCAGGCTCCAATTCACTCCCAATTTCTTTACTTTTTTCTCCCAAACAGAGCAGGGGTATGATGGATAATAAGGTAGTGATCACTTCATTACACATTTTCTCTGTTGCTCTTTCCTCCTTACCCTTTCTCCTGCTCCTGTGTGAGATTCCTCCAACATGAGCTCTTGCCACAAGGGTCTCTTCCACAGGATGTATTTCTTTAGCAACAAACTTCTCCATGTGAATCCCCCATATGTTCATCAGTGTTTTGTCTTATAGTTGGCAAACAAACCTCAGGTAATATTAGTTGCATCAGCAATAAATCAGAGACTAAGCAGTGTACTGATTTAAATTTACAATCTAAAATCTATTGCTTGAATCAGGGAAGATGTGCATGAAAGATTGGTGACAATATTAATGGTCTTTTTTTTTTGTTTGTTTGTTTGCTTTTAATTTCTCTTTGCAGAAGATTTATGTTTTGAATAAGGTGTTTTGATGATGATTTCTATATGACTTTCTTAAGCTGATGGACTTCTGCTAATTATATATATATATATAATTTATAAGAAGTAACCAAATATTGGGTGATAGAAATGTTGAAGTTAGCATATGCTTACATAATCAGGGCTAACTAGCTGCCATGATGGGAGATGGGGTGTGAGGCATTGGTGGATTGTAGTAGTTGCAGATCATTCCAGTATGTTTACAGCAGCTGCTGCTGAGAGGCTAAAATTGGTGTACATGTTTTCTTCTTATCTTTTCCTAAAAACATTACTTCTCAAATATCCAAAATGCTAGAACTTCCAACAAAATGTTTCCCTCTTGGGTAAAAGTAAATAAATGCTTTCTCTTTCCTTAACTTTTAGAAGCTTGGGTACTACTAGGAGACAATTTGCAGAGAAAGGACCTTTCAAAAAGGTGAAAAGAAAGTCATATCTCAAGACAGTTGAATTTCTGATGACTCTTGGATGGATGCGTATTAAAATCTCAAAAAATTGTAAACTTGAGTCATCAGAAAATGTCTACAAATTCTGTTTAGAAAAGGTTATTCAGAAACTATTACCTAGGCAGTATTTTGTTTCTCAAAATATGACAATGTTAGCAGTTTCTCATTTACTGATGCTGAACCTTTTTTTTCCTTAGGCAATAGCATTTTGATTAATTCTTATAACGAAGGATTTTTCTTGCTTAAGAGAAGACTTAGCAATATTTATGTTACAAATTAAGATATTAAATTCATAATTTATTTTTTAAATCATTTTGGAGACTACAAGGTCATAGAAGATCATAAATTCCAGTGTCTTGATAAACTACAGAGAAATATGCAGCAGACTTATCTCATTGCAATAAGCATGTTGGATAAAATCCCATCTGGTATATAGACCCAGCAAATTCTCTGGTGGTGCATGGTCCATTGCACAGTCTACAGCAGCCCCTGGTGGTTTAACACTGGGCAGCAAATGAAAAAGCTGCTTCTGCATTTCTAACAGACACCCAACTGAAGAAATTCAATACATCAAAGGCTGTATGAATAAGACTCAAAAAGTTCAGTGTCAATCAGGAGGATAAATAGTTGCATCAAGGGTACAAAAATATCCATGCTCTCTAGCTACAAAATTAATCTATCCCTTGCAATCAGAAATTGGATCAATTATTGAGTAGGCATTAAGGCCAGTAATGAAGAGTTGTACTCTGAATTACTATCATAAACACTACATTTTTGCCACAGCTTTCTCCTTAACACCTTATCAAAGTGATTGAATGAGGGCAGGTAACAGGGCAGAGCCTTAAGGAAGAAAGTTTAACTGCATTGATGGGATAAAACTGTCCACCCATCCATATTAATTTCTATTATCTTCATGCACATAATGGATAGCAACACTGAAGAACCCAGAAGACTTTAAAATATCCTTCAAAATTTTTTGAAAAGTCTTTTGCAAACAAAATGAAAGAAGTAAAATCCCAGATTTGAAGATACATATGTTAGCATACTTCATGTCTCTTTGTGAATGCAGACACCTGCAGTGTGATTTTAAATTTATGCTATATGACTTTTGCATGTTGACCATGTGAGCTAAAAGCCCAAGGCAGAAAACTATTCCCACATCCCTCTCCATCCCACTGCTATCAGCAGAAGATAGCCAGCACACAAAACCACATGGAACCCAGAGGCAGCAACCAGAACAGAAAGCCTTCCATGTTGCAATCTGAACTTCAAGTCCCATAATACTTTGCCCCAGCCAACACTTTCATTCTTGATGCTGGCATGAGGCAGGATTGTATGAATAGCAGCAGACTAAAACTCAAGCTATGACTCTTACCATGACTATTAACTTTGGAATTCAAGATATGGAATTGCCAATGGACCTTTTTTTTTTTTTTATATATTTTTTTTAAGATCACAAATACCAAGCCATGATTAAAGCCTAAGGAAACTATACTTCCTGTAAAGTAAATGTATAATATAATTATTTGACAGCCTTTATAATAGAAAAACTATATAATGGGACAGACTTAAATTATATTCATTGTTCTTTAATACCTATTACATCTACAAATATTATATAGATTATTTCTATATGACATCATTAACTCAAGGGATTGTCTGGATCCATAAGACAAAATTAAAATTTACATTACAAGAAGGAATATTTGTTGTTGGATTTATAGCTGTAGAACACTGCAAGTGACTGGGTATACATGGTGTACTACAGTAAATTTTTTTTACATCAAGACAAAATGAGTAAAAAATATTCTCCACTAAGTACCAATGATATTACTTAAAAGATCCAGTTTCTCTTTGGTAATGCATATTTTCATCAAGTAATTCCAAATTGAGTGTAGGAAAAAGAATCAATCTTTCCTTGTTTTTTGAAGGAATGAGGTAGTGAAGGCAAAATCTAAAGATGCTCTGTTTGAAAGATTCTTCAATCAACTGTGGATTGTGGATATTGTTGTGGTTTCTTTAGATAAATTTTAAATCACATGGAGAAAACCCTTCTTAATATTTTTTGTAGAGTAGTGGCCTTTTTCTGTTCATGTTATAAAGATGTAAAGGAAGAATTAATTTCATTTCAGTTACTGCTAAATAGTTATAGTAATTCCCAGTTCAAATCCACCTATAAGCAAGCAATATTTTCATCTGTTCACAAATGCAAAACAAATGCTGCCTTAGCAAATAAAACAAACAAACAAATCAAACAAAAACCCCACTAAAACCAAACAAAAAACAAAAAACAGCTTTGTGAGAATTCTCCAAAGTTTGTCACTTAGAAATTTAAACCCAGTGAGGGGCTGATTAGCCCAGCACATTGAAAACTAAGGATGGAAACTAGGGAAACAAACAAACAAATGAACAACAAACAACAACAACAATTATCCCTGCTCTGGCTTCTCAAAAAGCTGAGTAAGAACTGCACCAGGAACACAGACTAACTCACTTACTTATGAGTAGGAGTTAATGAGAAACATTTCAAGAACTCTTACCTTCCCCTTCACAGTATGAAAATGTATGGATTATCTGGCTTATTTAAAAGGGCTTCCAAAAGTTGTTTAGTTGTGGGAGAGTGTAATTATTTTTTGAAGTAAACTCAGAATTAACTTAATTACACAGAAAATCTCTACAATGTTAATTTCATTATCGGATATTTTTGATGTTGTTATGGTAATGATGTTGTAGAAGAGCAAACGTGAAATTTGAAGCCATGCGAAGTCTTTGCAAGCAATCTGGTACTATCCATCTCTGCAGGAAAGCAAGTACTGTCCCTTTGTTATCTATTTCTAACTCCCTGTTCTGCCAGAGAAAACTTCTTTTCTTCTAATCTTATGGCCTTGTTCTTCAATCTTGATGTGAGAGTGAACCCACATGCCATGCACAGTGGGGTTGATGCTGGGTGCCTTAACCTAGTTGAGATTAAATAGTGCACCTGACATGAACATAGTGGGACAGAAGGTTACTTGAAGTGTGAACTGAAGGGTCCTGGCTTCTGGGGGAAAACATAGCGCGCACTACTGGTGCCAGCGCTACTCTGCACATGCCTCTGCACTGAGGCTGCAAAACCAAGGCTTCTCTCATGCTGACATAGGATTATTCACACTGTTTTAACTCAGAAACACAGAATTGTCAGTGTTGGAAGGGACCTCAAGGATCACTTAGTTCCAACCTGGCAAAGGCAGGGACAGCTTCCACTAGATGAGGTTGCTCAGAATCACATCCAGCCTGGCCCTAAATGCATCCAGGGATGGGGCTTCTACCACCTTCCCGGGCAGCCTGTTCAAGTGTCTCACCACCCTTATGGTGAAGAACTTCTTCCTAACATCTAACTTAAATCTACCCTCCTCTAGCTTGGATCCATCTCTCTAGTCGTATCACTACGCAAGTAAAAAGTCCCTCACCAGATTTCTTGTAGCCCCCCTTAGCATACTGGAAGGCCACAATAAAGCCTTCTCAGTCTTCTCTTCTCCAAACTGAACAACTCCAACTTTCTCAGACTGTCCTCATAAGAAAGGAGCTCCAGCCCTCTGATGATCCTTGTGGCCCTTCTCTGGACAGGTTCCAGCACATCTGTATCTTTCTTGTAACAGGGGTTCCAGAACTGCACACAGTGTTCCAGGTGGGGTCTCATCAGAGCAGTGTAGAGGGGGAGAATCACTTCTCTCGACCTGTTGGTCACATTTCTCTTGATGCAACTGTAGTAAAAATATATATTTTTTCTCTCTTCAACCCCCGCCATAACTTATTTACAAAGTGTATGTATAGATTCTGTTATTCGTTTGTGAGTAATGCATTGCACATATGAAGAGAGTTAAATGAGTTAAGCACAAATCTGAGAATTTCCAATACAGAGATTTAACTTGGAAATTCTGGTGCCATGATCTGCGTTTTCCCACAAGGGGGATTCTGTAGCAAATTAACCAGGGACTCATGGCTTGCTACTTTGTCTGGTCTCTTCCCACGTCCTGTAACTATAATTCAAGCAGCTCTTGGCTCAGAGAGGGCTAAGGGGCCTGTCCTTTCATGCCCAGTTCATGGTTTGGAGCTTTTCCTTGGCTCAGAGAGGACTAAGGGGCCTCTCTCACATACTCCATCATTGTGCTGTAGCCTTTCCATAGCTCTTCTAAGATTCAGTTCTCTTGGGGCTTTTCCCCTTTCTGCCTCTGGCTCAGGGCTCTCAGACTATTGGTTGCATTGGTCCAGGTACAAGGCCCAGGTGTAGTTTGCCTGCTAGGGCAAGCTCTTCTGCTGCTACTCTGGCAGCACATGGCTCTAGTTGCTTTCTGGGTGAGAACAAGGCAAGAACAAGGCAAGTTGTCTACCATCTCAGTTGGTTTAAATACTGTCCAAAGACAATTAATGGCCTTTTGTACCAGAGAAACCTGATAGCTGAATCTGTGGAATGGGGCATATCAAAATATGGCCAGGGGCACACACAGTTCACAGGTGTGTTAACAGATTAATTACACATACTACATGTTTGCCTAGACCATGTGGAACCCAGGAAGTGTCCAGGTTTGCACATTCACAGATGCTTAACCCATTATCTGGGTTAGGGCATGTTTTGGGGCTTGTCCCTTCAGGACAGCAGCCCAGGATATGGTTGGCTTTCTGGGCTGCAAGTGTATGCTGGTGGCTCATATTGAGGTTCTCGTCCACCAGCATCTCAAGTCCTTTTCTTCAGGGCTGCTCTCAAGCCAGTCACTGCCCAGCCAGTGTCAGAGCCTGGGACTGCCCAGATGCAGGACCCTGCACTTGATCTTGTTTAACCTCATGAGGTTATCAAGGGCCCACCTCTCCTGCTTGTTAAAATCCCTCTGGATGGCATCCCTTCCCTCCAGTGTCTGCCATACCACACAACTGGGTGTCATCATTGAACCTGCTCAGTGTTCACTCAATGCCACTGTCTATGTCACTGATAGAGGTGTTAAAAAAGACCAGTCACAGTACTGATACTTGAGGGACTCCATTTGTCTCTGGCCTTCACTTGAACAGGCACCCATTGACAGCTGCTCTTTGGATGCAGCTGTCAGGCCAGTTCTTTATCCACCAAGTGGTCCATCCATCAGTCCCATATTTTACCAGCTTGGAGATCAGGATGTCGTGTGGGACACTGTCAAAGGCTTTGCTCAGGTCCAGATAAATGACATCAACTGCTCTCCCCTTGCCTACTGATGTTGTGACCTGTCATAGAAGGCCACCAAGTTTGTCAGGCAGGATTTGCCCTTGGTGAAGCTGTGCTGATTGTACCCAATTACCTCTTTATTCTTCTGCCTCAGCAGTGCCTCCGGGAGGATCTGCTCCATGATCTTACCAGTCCCAGAGATGAGACTGACTGGCTATAGTTTCATCGATCAACCTTCTTCTTTTTTAAAATGGTGTTTATGTTTCCCCTTTTCCAGTCAGCAGGGACTTCCCCAGACTGCCATGACTTTTGGAACATAATAGAGAGTGCTTTAGCAACCTCATCTGCCAGTTCCCTCAGTACCTATGGATGTATCCTGTTGGGTCCCATGAACTTGCACAGTGTCAGGTTCTTCAGATGGTCATAAACCTGACCTTCACCTACAATGGGCAGATCCTTCAGGCCCTGCCATTTTCTTCTGTGATTTTGGGAGTGTGGCTGGAGCCCTTGCTGGTGAAGACTGAAGTAAAGAAATCATTGAGAACCTCAGCCTTCTCCACATCACTTGTCACAAAGAACACAAGAGAAACTGTGTAACTTAGTAACTAAAACTACCCTCGTTATTCATTTTGTATAGCAAGCACCTTGTCAATTTTTTGTTCTGACGTAATTCTTTACCAAAGTAAGACTGATTTATCTGAGAGTTGTCCCTTTTTATTTAAGAAACTTCAACAAATTATAATAAATAATATAAAATCCTTCTTATTAGTTCAAATTTTCTTATTAATATAAAAATATATCAGCAGGATTTATTGAAATATTATGGAAGTCAGAAGATATTATAACACTGGTATTATGCACCTTATTTAAAATATTCTACTTATTACATGCAATTAATACTGAATAAGACAAAAACAATCTTTACTTAGGAAATTATTGTCACATTTCCACTTTAGCAAATTAAAGGATACTTTGTAAAATATAATTTATTATTTTCTCATTTTTCTATGGTAGTGACTTCTGCAGATACATAAAGGACCTGAATTTCTCCTTTGCCCCATCCAACATGCAACTCTAAGGGTTTATGTCAACAGGTTTTAAACCCCCATTGTTTTCTCTCTGATATTTTTGCATTTCCTTAAGAGGCTGCACTCACTCCTTGAAAGTATTTTCACTGTTGGTGTATGTGATAGATTGCATTACTAAACAATTACATTCTCACTGCATAAAATGATCCTTTTGTGTATCTGACTACTTTGTAACCCTTTGTAATATTCTTAGACTTTTGATCATGTAGGGTTTTTTTTCTGGAATTTTAGCTAGGTCAGGATATCTTTTCCAAAGCATATCCCTTTTTTTTTTTAGAATAGAATAGAATAGAATAGAATAGAATAGAATAGAATAGAATAGAATAGAATAGAATAGAATAGACCAGACCAGACCAGACCAGACCAGACCAGACCAGACCAGGTTGGAAGAGACCTTTGAGATCATCATGTCCAACCTATCATCCAGCACCACCTAATCAACTAAACCATGCAACCAAGCACCCTACCAAGTCTACTCCTGAACACCTCCAGTGATGGTCACTCCACCACCTCCTGGGCAGCCCATTCCAATGGGCAAACACTCTGTGTAGAACTTCCTCCTAACCTCCGGCCTAAACCTCCCCTGGTGCTTTTTGAGACTGTGTCCTCCTGTTCTGGTGATGGTTGCCTGGCAGAAGAGACCAATCTCTGCCTGTCTACAACCTCCCTTCAGGTAGTTGTAGAGAGCAATAAGGTCACCCCTGAGTCTTCTCCTCTCCAGGCTAAGCAACCCCAGCTCCCTCAGTCTCCCCTCACCAACTTTGTTGCCCTTCTCTGGACATGCTCCAGCAAGTCAAAATCCTTCCTAAACTGAGGGGCCCAGAACTGGACATAGTACTTGAAGTGTGCCCTACTTTTTGCCCTGCTCTAGTAGTCAACTGAAAAAAAAGGAAAAATAAAATAAAATAAAAAATGATCAGATTATTTGAAATGAGAAAGAAGCGGGGGGGAGAGAAGGAATAAATAACAATCCTCAGTTATCCACTACTTAATGGAGGAATTGCAACAAGTGCTACCGTGGCTGTGACTAATTTTGTGGAAGTATGAAAATCTTTCACAACTGTGCTTACTTAGAATGAAGAATACTTGAAGATAGAAATTATATCTAAGGGCTATCTGACCACTCATGTAGTCCAGAAGTAATTCAAGGCCAAGAATTACATAGTACGAATACCAATGATCTGCCCTGTTGGGCTAAAATAAATAGAGATTACAAACATAAGATACTTTGTGCCACTTGCCCTCAGAGTCTCAGATTATCCTAATCATCTTTCATGTAACACCACAAACACTTTCATCATCCTGCTTTGCAGTGAGTTATACCATTTTCTTGTATTTAAAATATTTAATACTTGGAACAAATGATTTGCATTCATAAGCAGCTGGAGTTCCTGTGTTTGTAAGAATAGCACAGACTGTTAGGATCAAAGTTTTCTAAGTCTGAATCAACAATGCTATCTTTACCATGTCGTACTTTCCCCCAACTATTACTTCCACATAAAGAGCTCATGCTTTGCAGTTCAGAAATTAGAGGATGAAAGAAGCCCTGCTGACACAGATGAAGACAACAATTGCTTTGTAGAAGATGATGGCATATGTGTGGTTTCAGGGTTTGGGTGGGGTTTTGGGGTGGGTTTTTTTTTTTTTGCTTGTTTGTAGGTTGTTTTGTTTGTTTTTTTATTTTGATGGAAAATTACCACATAACAGAAATTCTTCAGAGAAACTATTCTCATTAGATCTGTTTGAAGATCTGTTACTGAGATTCTTTCTACCAAAGATAGTGTTTCTGAGGAATACTACCTACCTTTCCATTACATGATCAGTCAGCTGCTTTAGTATTTTAGAGTGATGCTAAAAATATCACTCTGTGAGTGCTACTATATTCTGCCAAAGGTGCAATATGCCATACTTCCCCAGGGTATACAGGGTACATTTACTCCACAGCACTTTTATCCTGCTTGACTTCAGCAGCTTCACACTGATATTCCCCCTGAAGCACTTATTTTATTCTCTTGCTCCTGAGCCTTCTGATACTGTGGCAGGTGCATCTCATAAGGCCATTGCTCTTGAGGAATGAGGACATACAAAAAAAGCACAATAGACTCATGGTAATTTGCAGATAGCAAAAAAATGCTAATGATGCTCTGATATTATCTTTGCAGTCATGGTCAAACAAATAAAACTCAGTTTGATGGAAAACTTTCTGATAGACCATTTTAGACATTCTACCAGTAGGAGAATTTTGGGTTAATATGAATCTTTGCCTTCTATTTGATAATAGCACCATCTGCCAAGAAGCATTATGAGAGCTCAGTGGATATAAAAAGTCAATCCAAGTTCCAAGGCATTGTTGCATTTAGTAATCTTTCTTTATTACAGTTGAGTGATGAAAGAGAAAGTGAATAGTTTAAAATGCAGGGATTTTCCTAAGGTGCCTGTTGTTATAGACTACAATAGCATCTCTACTAGTACTTGCAGAGTGGCAGGGAGACAGTCCTACCATAAAAACAAAGCAAAGCAAAGCAAACAAAAACAAGCAAACAAGCAAACAAACAAACAGAAAAAAAACAACAAACAAAAAAAAAATCCCAACAAACAGGAACCCCAAAACTTTAAAACATCCCTGCAACAAGAAGAAATCTCCCATACTGGATGTTTGGGCAGGTTTCTCAAAATGTTAAGAGCAATTGCAATATTTTGTCAAATCTGTAGGAACTGGTTCCCTTACAGGATCAAGGCTTCAGATAATATTCCAGACCCTTGCTAGTGAAAATATCCTTGATTGCTCATTGCCAAATGTAGACATTTGGTAATGCCTAACAAGTGATACTGTGGCTGTGTAAAATCTGTGACAGAAAAATAAAACATAAAATAGAATGTGACTCCACAGCTTAATGATTCTGACTTTCTCATGAAAACAGAGAAAGTCCTTGACCTGGTTCTTTCATATATGTATATATATATAAAGTATAGACAAAACCCTCACATAAGCAGCTTTTATATGAAAGTCTAGAATTCCCATCTTCATAGCTCAGATTTTTTATTAGTAGCCTAATCTGAATAAAGGTGACTAAAAGCACTTGAGCAGTCAGTAAGTAGCATACTATGAAACAGTCTCTTTAGGACTATTTATGAACACAGAAGTAGTGGATAAGTAACAAACTAGAAAGCTATTTCCTATTTCATTAGTCTGGAATCATACTCATACTTGCTCTGCAATAATTGCACTTTCAGCTGCATGGCATCATAGCACTGAAGAAGGTCAATTAGAAATTGTCCTTTGAAGTCAATCAATAGAAGAATGGTAAGAATGACTGATGAAATTAATACTTGGATTCAAATTTCTTCAGGGTTAGAAGAACGCAGATTTCAACGAGTACTGTGTCTAACTTGGATGGAGTTGGCTTTCTTTGTAGCAACCTATGTGACATTATGATTTGGATTTGTGACTAAAATTGCGTGGATAGTGCACTGATGTTTTAAAATTACTGCTTATAATTAAATCAATAGTAATATTTGGGAAAGTGCTTTAATTGCAACAAGGCTTTTTATGTTTCTCAATCTGACCCCTTCCAGAAGGATATTCATGCCATATAACATCATTATCAGCAGTAAAAGATAAGAGAGTGTTTGTCTTCTGAGGTAACTCTTGCTTTAAGACTGGTTTGGTGTCAGTCTGCCTGTGGGAGGTGGTGAATAATTACCTTTGCATCCCTTCTTTGTTTTGTTTGTGGATTTTTTGTTTGCTTGTTTGTTTTTTTTCCTTTTCATTCACTTCTTGAATTCTTCACCTCAACCCACAAGTTCTCCTTTTTCACTCTTTCTGTTCTCTCCCCTATCCCACCATGGATAGGGGAATGAGCAAAGGGCTGTGTGGGTATTTAGCTGCTGGCTGGTGTCAACCCACAACCTAAACTTTCCTCCTTTGCTTGCTCCAGAGATCCAGAGCTCCAGATAAGACCAAGGAGAATGTACCTAGTAGTGTGTACTAAAGAAAGACAGGAGAGAGAGTATATCACTCAGACCCCTGTTTTGTTGCTCCTACTCCAATTCCTACTAAAGAATAATACCATACCTCAGAGAAGAACTGATTTCAGAAACAGCCCTCATGAGTAGCCTTTAACTTAGTATTGTAGCTTGTAGAATGCAAATTCTACAGACCTCAAATACACCTTGAAATTTAAATCAGACTTCTACATAGCCCATCCAGGAACTCGGAACTTGTTTACATTTATTTCTGTTATTAATACTCTGTTACTTTATTTATTTATTTATT
Source organism: Colaptes auratus (assembly GCA_015227895.2). NCBI lineage: Eukaryota > Metazoa > Chordata > Aves > Piciformes > Picidae > Colaptes > Colaptes auratus. Next base: position 83,487,518 of record CM037631.1, on the reverse strand, counting down.
TTATTTTCCATCATTTCTTCACTCCTACTGAGGCTGCTAGCATGTAACTGCTGGTGACATTTGTGTCTGAGTCCATATCCCTGAGTTTGTCAGCTAGAGCAGTAGACCTCATGATTCATTACTTGGTCATATGTATCTAGTACAAGAAATCCAGGATCCAAAGCCTAGCCTCAGCCATCATACTGTCTCCATCTGCAAACTGTTCATCTTCTAGGAAGGAGAAAGATGAGAAATTCATGTTAGCAGAAGATGCTCTGTGCATTCAAATATGTCCTGATCTTACTTAGGAAGTCGTCATTATTTTTTATCAGCCCAAAGGGAAGAGATCCTGACATGAATCCTCAATTATCTAATTCTCTGATTTCTATCTGTATTCTTTGTTTCTCCTTTGTTCTTAATCAAACTGGACACAAGGATGAACTACTTCACAGTCTTTTTTTTTTTTTTAGTGTTTCCACTGTGTGTAAATCACCTCTTAATGAATAAAGCATGATACCTAAGCAGAAATAAAATATTGACTTGATCCAAAACTAATTTTTAAATTGCAAAATCATAACAAACACAAGGTTCGTAATATTTTTCTTCCACATTATTTTGCTAAAGTGAATTTGTATGCCTATGTTATCAATGAATTTGTATAACTAGAAAAGTGTGTCTAGCAGGTCTAGGGAGGTTCTTCTCCCCCTCTACTCTACCCTGGTGAGACTACACTTGGAGTACTGTGTCCAGTTTTGGGCTCTGCAATTCAAGAGAGACAGGGATCTGGTAGAGAGAGTCCAACAGAGAGACACAAGGATGATTAGAGGACTTGAGCATCTCCCCTCTGAAGAGAAAATAGAGAAAGAATGTGATCAATGTCTATAAATATCTGAGGGATGGGTGTCAAGTGGGCGAGTGTTGTGGTTTAAACTTTCCCTGAGACCAAAAGCACAAATGGAACAGATTTAGACTGCCTCGCCTCTCCCTTTCTCCTGGTCAGAATAAGCAAATTAAGCAGGAGAAAAGAGAGATAAAATTACAAAAGAAACAGTCTTGAATTGATTTGGAAGTAAAGTTTAACAAAATATAAAATGCATTTGGGTAAAAGGAAGAATACATAGATATAAGGAAAAAAGGTAAATAAAAATATATACAAAACTATATGCAGCTGGCGAATTATTTTCTGGATGCAAGATGTATTCTCTTTAGATGAAGCTCTTGGAGTCTGGAGCAGTATGGAACAGGCCCCACCACGTGGCTAAGCAGCAACAGCAGAAGCAGTAGGATACTGGGCAGGCAAGGGGCAGGAGAAGAGAGCGAAGCAGGAAATGGATTCCCTTAAAAAGGTTTGTGGACAGGAAGAGGGAGTGGAATAGACTTTGACCTGGGGACCCCGGGTCAAGGAGATTGGCACAATGAGTCCAATCTCTTTTCAATGGTGCACAGTAATATGACAAGGAAAGATGAGTGCAAGCTTGATGTTTCACCTCAATATGAGGAGAAACTGCTTTACAGTGAGGGTGATGGAGCTTCCCAGGGAGGTTGTGGAGTATCCTTCTGTGGAGACTTTTGAAAACCACCTAGATGCCTTCCTGTGCACACTACCGTAGGTGATCTTGCTTTTGGCAGGAGCATTGGACCCAATGATTTCGGGAAATCCCTTCCAACCTCTAACAATCTGTGATTCTGTGAAAACTGACAAATAATAATAAATCAAGAGTAAAATCAAGACTGTTTTCTGAACACTATACACAACATATAAGAACATAACATTCCATAATTTTGACCATGTACATAAAAATATGTTCTTCACATACAAAATAGAAATGTGGAATTATTTCTGTGAGGAAACATACATTATAAGTCCCCCAGGGATCAGTGTTGGGCCCCATGCTCTTTAATATCTTTATTGATGATCTGGATGAGGATATTGAGTCCATCATCAATAAATCTGCAGATGACACCAAGCTGAGGGCAGGTGTGGATCTGTTAGAGGGTAGAAGAGCTCTGCAGAGTGACCTTGACAGGCTGCACAGATGAGCAGAGTCCAATGGCATGATATTTACACATCCAAGTGCCGGGTTCTACACATTGGCCACAACAACCCCACACAGTGCTACAGGCTGGGGTCAGAATGGCTGGAGAGCAGCCAGGCAGTAAGGGACCTAGGGGTATTGGTTGATAGTAGGCTGAAAATGAGCCAGCAATGTGCCCAGGTGGTCAAGAAGGTGAATGCCGACCTTGCCTGTATTAGGAACAGTGTGGCCAGCAGGAGCAGGGAAGTCATTGTCCCCCTGTACACTGCACTGGTTAGGCCACACCTTGACTCCTGTGTCCAGTTTTGGGCCCCTCAGTTTAGGAAGGATGTTGACTTGCTGGAACGTGTCCAGAGAAGGGCAACAAAGCTGGTGAGGTGTTTAGAGCATAAGCCTTGTGAGGAGAGGCTGAGGGAGCTGGGGTTGCTTAGCCTGGAGAAGAGGAGACTGAGGGGTGACCTTATTGCTCTCTACAATTACCTGAAGGGAGGTTGTAGACAGCTGGGGGCTGGTCTCTTCTCCCAGGCAGCCAGCACCAGAACAAGAGGACACAGTCTCAAGCTGCACTGGATGTTAGGAAGAAATTCTTCATAGAGAGAGCAATTGCCCATTGGAATGGGCTGTCTGGGGAGGTGGGGGAGTTGCCATCACTAGAGGTGTTTAGAAGGAGACTTGATGGGTTGCTTGGTGTCATGGTTTAGTTGATTAGATGGTGTTGGATGATGGTTTGGACATGATCATCTCAAAGTTATCTTCCAACCTATTCTATTCTATTCTATTCTATTCTATTCTATTCTATTCTATTCTATTCTAATAAAATCAATCATTCTTTAGTTAGTAATATATAAAAGTTCAAGTTATAGTACAGGTAATTTAATTATCGCTGTTATATTCTTCTCACAACCTAAAGCTCTCAGTTACCTGTAGTGAAGACTACAGAGCACTTACAGCTGACCAGTAATGTAAGGCAGTAGAAAGATGTCTAGAAAGTAAGATGTGTGACTCGTCTTTCTACTATGTTTCTAGAGTGTCCTGAAATGAACTTTTTGATCAGCCTTACTAATATGGGTACTTATGCAGTGAGATTAAATTATCTCATATGTGTCTGGTGAAATTTCAGATATTCTAAATTATCAAAGATAGCTTCACAGCACTAGCTGAGAGCCTCAGAGAGATGTTCAGCATTCTAAACAGAGTATAGGAGGTTTTTCATGATGAGCTCAGATGTTTTAAATTGCAGTACATGCTTTTGTTGTACTGCTGAATTTCAACCTTCATGCCTATTGTAGAGTAATCTGATGTACTAGGAATGCCTGAGATGGAGACATTTCTCTTCACTGTAGCCTGTATGGTGCTGTATTTTGGGTATGTTACTAAAATAGTGTTTGTAATATCACAGTGTTTTTGTTATTGCTGAACAGTGTCTGCACAAGGTCAAAGCCTTTCATTTTTTCCAACTCTTCCACCTCCAGTGAGTAGGATGCACAAGAAACTAGGAAGAGATACAGCTGGGACAGCTGACCCCAGCTGACCAAAGGCATATCCCATGCCATATGACATCATGTTCAGCAATAAAACCTGGGGGAAGAAGGAATGAGGAGATATATTTGGGATTATGGTGTGTGTCTTCCCACATGTTACAGGTGATGAGGCTCTTCTTTCCATGTAGGAGCACATATACATATATTTAGTACCTATGTAATTAAAGGTGGGATATCAAAGACAATTCCTTGGTTCATATTCTGGCTATTCTAATTGCATTCTCAAGTACTGTCAACTCTCTCATATATATACATAGACTTTACCTACTTGATTCCAGGCTATAGGTTTCATTAAAGGAATCAAGGGTCTCTAAGTACAGTACTGTGTATGATTGTTGCAATATGAAATATTTTGGTGGATACAATATTTAGATGATAATTATTAGGTCAAATAAAATGACTTTAGGACATCTTATTCACATCTGAATTTTCATTAGAACTTGCTGGACAGGTTTCAATGTGACCAAATAATGATATTCTCAATATTGCTTACGGATTTTATTGTGACAGATACACCCACCCTTATAAAGGTCAAAACTTCTCTATTGTTGACAAGAACAGTTGAAATTAGAAGCCACAGTTTGAGGGTCAAGCTGCCCAGCTGTGTGGTGACTGTGGTCACATACACAACTTGGTGAAGGATAGGAAGAGCAAGTTGACAAACAAGATCCTCAGCCATTGAAACACCAAGATTAAGAGAAGTTTCCACAACATTGACTGTATATGATGACAGAACAGATTTGAAAAAGTTATAAATAGAGCACTCTGAGAAGACAAATTGAAATAATCCTACTTGGAGCTGCAAGTCTACAATCAGGGACTGTCCTTCTGAGCTGGGACACCATCCATGGTAACTCCTGCAGTGGCGGAGAACCTTCGCCTTATGGGGTGGGTAATATGTAAATTTTGGATCGTCACCCTTAAAACTGAAGCTTAAGTTGGCTGCGTGGTATTAGTTCCATTTGACAGACATCAGTTTCATTTCCTTACTAATGTTTATGGAAGTGCTAAATAATTTCAATTAGAATAGATCTTATTTTGAGTACATTCCTTGTCTATTTTGAGAGGCTCAATGCCATTTATTGAAATGGATATGGTAGCAAAACACACCAGAGGAAACATTTAGATGATGTAATTTGGCCTAACTTGATTAAATTAATTAATGATTCAATAGTACTGAAATCAAAATAACTTCATGTTAAAGACTGAATCAAGAAGTCAATAAATTCAGATTACCAAACCATCAAATTAATCCAGAAAGTAATCAAATAAAGGCTCTAATTGTAACACTAACATGAACTATTTTTTGTTATTCTTGTTCAAATAGATTAAAGGAAAGAGCAAGTGGTTTTGCAGGATTTATCCATGGTCTCATTTTTCCTAAATATTTTTATACTTTCTTATTGAAATACAAAAGAAGTTACAAACTCACACACACACTTAAGATCATGATTATTCAAGTAGTCAGTCTGCACAACTAATGACTCCTTGCAGGCATCTAGTTCTGATGCAAGTAGGACTGTAATGACTTTAGTGACTTGCCAGGAAAATCATCAGATATAATCACCAGTTCATTGTTCATCTGCATAAAATTGAAAACCACCTGAATCTTTCTTTAATAGAGACAAATGTCTGTTTAGAAATATGCCTCAGTGACAAGCTGCAGAAGCCAACAGGAAGTGAAACTCTGTTCCTGCATCTTTCACGTGGTTGATGCCATTTTGGTTTTGATAAAATCCCCACATGTGCTGCGGGGTACCACGATCAGTGAGTAAATACAAAATCTGATTTTTATAAGCATCTATTAAAGGTCTGTTGCCCTAGGGAATTCTAGAGTTCCCACCCCTTCTGGGCAATCTCCAGCTCTGTTCCCTTTTTCTTTACAGTTTAAATTGCTGTTTATTGTTTCTGGATTTTTGCTCATATTGTTGAAATAGTTACATTTTCCTGCTGGTGAGGTATCTGTTCCACAACTGAATATTTCTAACCACTAAATAGGTTTTATTAATATTTTCCATTGATTTTTTAATTAATAAAGTTATTAAATATTTTTATTAATCATTCTGCCTATTAAATATTAATAACCTCCTTATAATCATAGTGAGGGAGGAGCTGCCCTTCCTTAATCCATGTTGGCTAGGCCTGATCCCTTGGCCATCCTGCAGGTGCACTGTGATTGCCCCCAAGATGATCTGCTCCATAATCTTGCCTGGCACTGAGGTCAGGCTGACAGGCCTGTAGTTTGTAGGTTCCTCCATCCAGCCCTTCTTGTGGATGGGCATCACATTGGCCAGCTTCCGGTCATCTGGGACTTCTCTGGTGAGCCAGGACTGTTGAAAAATTTTGGAGAGCGGCTTGGCCAGCTCCTCTGCTAGCTCTCTCAGCACCCTAGGATGGATCCCATCTGGTCCCATGGACTTGTGAATATCCAAGTGGCTCAGCAAGCCCCTAACTACTTCCTCATGGATTTCAGGGGAATTATACTGCTCCCTGACCCCATCTACCAGTTCAGGAGGCCAGTCATCCTGAAGTCCTCCTGCCTGTTGAAAACAGAGGCACAGAAGGTATTTAGTACCTCAGCCCATATTATAGCTTAAGATAATCAAATACTCCTTAATATAATCGTCAGTTGTTTTCTACCATGAAAACTTCAAATATATCTGCATTGATACTTTCTTCTGCTACACACTGTGATGGTTCCAGTTGCTTGCTTTTGGGATTCTGGCTGTAGATGATTCATGACAGATGTCATAAGGATGGACAAGAAATCTATGATTCAGTATGTGATATCATACTGCATACATATGCAATGGGACTTTTACATGCATCTTGGTAGGGAAAAAATATTACAGTTCCCACAATAAAGAATTGAGAAACATTTCTGTTAAAAAAAGTATTTCTGCAAGTGGCACCTCTATGATGGCTTTTCAGAGGAAAAAGATATCTTAACAATAGTTTGGAGGCTTTTGGAAAATACAATATTTGAAATTTAACCAATTTTTAAGAAAGGTCTCCAGGCCATGAAAAAGCATTATCATTATAATGCCTTTAATCAATTCAGTTTAGCTTTAAATCAGTATTCAATACTGTCTAATTATACAAAATGTATATTCATTTTAGTTGCCCAAGTTTTGAATTTCAAGTTTCTCCATTCTTTTCACACAATTAAACACCTGAAACTTATTAGTGTGATGCTTGTATGACACTTGGATCTTATGTAATGTATTTATATGTTAAAAGATTCTTTCCTATTTCAGTAACAAATATTCCAGGAGCTTGTTACAAGAACATACTATTTTTAACAGGTCAACATACTGTAATGTGTTAACCTGTTTGTTTCCACCCCACCCCCCACCCGCCCCAGCACAGAGGGAATGTAACACAAAAATGCCCTGGGTTGAGATAAAGAGTAGAGATAAAAAGAGTTTAATATAAAATAAGATAACATAATGTGCACTTACCTTGTACAATGCACAATTACCTTAGCTTGGCCTATTTGCAGAAAAAGTGCAGAAAGTGCAGAAAGAAAAACAAACAAACACAAACAAACAAACAACAAACAAACAAAGGAACCCCAACCAAACAAACAAAATACCCAACAGGATAAAGCAGAAAACCAGCAAGCTAATCAACTGCAACCCATCTTGCTGCCATCCCTGAGGGAAAGAGCCAACACTTAAACCCCAGAAGCCAAAAGCAGCAGCTGGAACAGGAATCTTCCCATGCTGCAATTACAGAATAACAGAATCACAGAATGTTACCGGTTGGAAGGGACATCAAAAATCTTCTAGTCCAACAATTCGAACATAATACTTTGCTCCAGCCAGCACTTTCATTTTGAAGCTGGCATGATGCAGGACGTGAATTATCCTGAGATACGATAAAAAGAAACTGAAAAGCAACCTATATTGCTTGAACCTAGGACCTATCTATAGAAGAAGCTAGATAACTATGTAAAAGTATATATACACTTTGGGTATATACACACACAAATCTTGGGAAAGTACTATAAAAAACAGGAATTTGATAGTCTATCTTGCCTATCTCCCTGAACCACAGTAGAATCAATTATAAACAATCAATTTCTATCATTTCTGTCTAACCTGCTTTTAAAGTCTCCACTAAATGAGACCTCAGTGTTTCCTTAGACAATCTACTCCATGCATAATATAGAATATTATATATATTACATATGTATTATATATAGAGAATATGTAATATAAAATATATAATTCTAAAATACTGGATACTCTTTAGAGATATATTTTACCCTGTCGTGAAACAGTTTAAAAAAAAAAAAAAAAGAAAAAACAAGGGGTTTTAGTCTCTACTGCTATGTACATTTTAAAGTCATTTACTTTAATGCTAAGTGTATGTAAATGGTCTGATTTGTAAGTGAATATATAACTAAGCAAGGTGAAAGTCAGCAGAAAATTGGGCTCGGGTTACAGATTTAGGACTTGCAACTCACTTTGAACTTTCCTAAAAAATTCTACTTTGTATATCATGAGCTATTTGGGGGCAGGAGTTGATCTGCTGAAGGGTAGAGGGGCTTTGCAGAGGGACCTCGACAGGCTGGACAGTTAGGCAGAATCCAATGGCATGAGATTGAACACATCCAAGTGCCGGGTTCTGCACATTGGCCACAGCAACCCCATGCAGTGCTACAGGCTGGGGTCAGAATGGCTGGAGAGTGGCCAGGCAGAGAGGGACCTGGGGGTACTGGTTGATGGTAGGCTGAACACGAGCCTGCAGTGTACCCAGGCAGCCAGGAGGGCCAATGGCATCCTGGCCTGTATCAGAAACAGTGTGGCCAGCAGCAGCAGGGAGGTCATTCTGCCCCTGTCTTCAACACTGGTCAAGCCACGCCTTGAGTCCTGTGTCCAGTTCTGGGCCCCTCAGTTTAGGAAGGATGTTGACTTGCTGGAACGTGTCCAGAGAAGGGCAACAAAGTTGGTGAGGGGTTTGGAAGACAAGCCCTATGAGGAGAGGCTGAGGGAGCTGGGGTTGCTTAGCCTGGAGAGGAGGAGACTCAGGGGAGACCTTATTGCTCTCTACAACTACCTGAAAGGTGGTTGTAGCCAAGAAGGGGTTGGTCTCTTCTCCCAGGCAGCCAGCACCAGAACAAGAGGACACAGTCTCAAGCTGTACCAGGGGAGGTTTAGGCTGGATGTTAGGAGGAAGTTCTATACAGAGAGAGTGATTGCCCATTGGAATGGGCTGCCCGGGGAGGTGGTGGAGTCACCATCACTGGAGGTGTTCAGGAAGAGACTTGATAGGGTGCTTGGTTGCATGGTTTAGTTGATTAGATGGTGTTGGATGATAGGTTGGATGTGATGATCTCAAAGGTCTCTTCCAGCCTGGTCTGGTCTGGTCTGGTCTGGTCTATTCTATTCTATTCTATTCTATTCTATTCTATTCTATTCTATTCTATTCTATTCTATTCTAATTTAGTGACTAAAATAGTGCTACTGGACTTACTAGTTGATAGTTAATCACAATACTTAATAAGGTACAATTGTGGTTTGAAATCCCATTTCACACATCATAAAGCTGTTTGAACATACCAGTTGCTTTCCTTCATCAGAAAACTCCTAAAATTGCGCTTGCACAGGTTTAAGTCTGATCCACATAATTACTAGTTAGTATTAGTTTTGCTTCAGATTGGAAAGCTCATTGAACATGCTGTGCACAATAAGTTTCACAAACCAAACATTGTAGGTTTTTGGATGTTTGGGAAGTTTTGACTTTGCTCAAAAATTTCATTCACTTTCACAACATTGAAGTTAATAAATCTCAGCCCACATATATACAAATACAGTTCAGTATTTTCTTTATGACAAGCTACTTCTTATATTAAACTACAATTCTATGAACATTGCAAATTATTCCATGTTTTTCAAGCCTTATTATCATTTTGGCATATATTAAAAAACCAAAACAAAACAACCAACCAACCAAACACCCCCACCCCCCAAAAAAGCCAAACCAACCAAACAAACAAAAAAACCCAACAAACAAACACAAAAAATCCCTAACAACCCAAACCAACAAGGTTCTGCAAAGCATCGTTCAACTTAGTTCTATGGAAATTAGTTTCACTGTAAGTAATACTATGTCCTTTTGGTTAATTCAGATGCACCTTGTCCTCTGTGCATGTATCTGAGGTCTACAGCATGGACATAATGTGCTTGCTTTCATCAATTGTAATTCTAGATTTGCTGCTGGCATGTGTACTGCCATTGTCTACCACTGTCTCTGCTTGCTTAGGGCAAAGAAGATAACTCAAGAATATTTAGCTCAGCTGAAATTATGTAAAGTTTTGATAGTGACAAATGTATAAAACAAGCTGTTCAAACCCATAATTTCTGAAAGCAAAAGAATTAATACCTTACAAGTTAGTCCTAGAGTGGTTTCAGTACTGTTTGATAGCTTTATAAAAAATATTGTATGCTCAAGATACTCCTTTAATACTAATCAGTATTCTGCTTTTTCCCATTTTTGGTTCTCAAGTCACGATAAAAGAAGAGGAAAACAGTGATCACTCATTTTAGGAGATATGGAGTACCTACATTTTTAACTACTACACATTTTTTACAGTGATTAATCACACAGAAAATAAGGAACATAAGATTAATGAATATCTGTCATTTAGTGACTTGCAGATATAAGACAATTGAAGAACAAAGAGAGAGAAATCATCATTTTCTCTAGGAAACATTCTAGCTCAGGTACAAGACCTTTTGTCTTCCTCATATTTCTTCATCACCATATTCCAATTCCTTAGACAACTAGGATATAGAAGAGTAGGATGTGATGATCTTGAAGGTCTCTTCCAACTTGGTCTGGTCTATTCTATTCTATTCTATTCTATTCTATTCTATTCTATTCTATTCTATTCTAAGCAGGAATAGAGGCAAGTTTGGTTTGTAACCTTTCCTGTATCTCTTCTGAGTACTCTTGAATAACATTTGGTGTTACCATTTAGAGCATTCAGATGTCTAATTTAGCTGCTTTGCTCTTGCCTGATTGCTTTCTTTCTCACCCCAGGTTCTTTGAATCACCTCCACTCTAGCATGGAGAGTCTTTAATTGGGAATGCCAATGCTCAGCCATAACAAAGTGGTCCAGTAAGTATCCAGTTTGATTCATGCTTTAAGCCAAGGTCTTTAATGGCTACAAAATTATGAGTGTTCTGTATGTTAGTATAAGACCATTATCTGAATTAGGGAATTTGCCTTAACTGAACAGCATCTTCATCTTCTGTTTCATCAACTTGTGCATATTCTTAAGACATTAGATACTGTTAAGTGCAAATTCTATGTGATTTTTTTAAATGATGATTCTTTTCAGGGAGAGATATGAATTTTGTTTTACACTGAAAAAATTAACAGTATGACTTTTAATTTATGACATATTGTGTTTTGAGATGCACTTATACTGGACATGGGAAATAGTATAACAACTTTACTATGTAAATGTACCATTTTTTTAAAATTTCTTTTTGAAAGAGCACTTTAAAGAAAATGACTTTTTTATGTGCTGATGCACGCTTGCTTAATTCTACAGTCTGGTAAAAATAGTTAACATACTTGATAGAAATTGGGAGAACAGTTCCATCCTTTAAGGAATGCTTTAATTTGAATTTTAATTATTTTTCATAATAAAGGGTTAAAGAATCATTGATATATTCTTCTTGATTTTTCACTTTAATCACTGATATATAACATTGATATATAAGGGGCGAAAGCTCTATATAGAACTTCAATTCTCAAAATTACTTTATCCCTTAAAACACAATTTTCCAAACAGTGCACATCTGTGTTTCAAGTCCTCAAGTGGGTTTAAGGCTTTTAGTTTTGAAAAGCTGCACTTTATTAAAACAGTAAGAGAAGAGAAGAGAAGAGAAGAGAAGAGAAGAGAAGAGAAGAGAAGAGAAGAGAAGAGAAGAGAGAGAAGAAGAGAAGAGAAGAGAAGAGAAGAGAAGAGAAGAGAAGAGAAGAGAAGAGAAGAGAAGAGAAGAGAAGAGAAGAGAAGAGAAGAGAAGAGAAGAGAAGAGAAGAGAAGATCATTGTGTCCAACCCATCATCCAACACCATCTAATCAACTAAACCATGCAACGAAGCACCCTATCAAGTCTCCTCCTAAACACCTCCAATGTTGGTTACTCTATCACCTCCTCGGGCAGCACATTCCAATGGGCAATCACTCCCTCTGTGTAGAATTCCTTCCTAACATCCATTCTAAACCTCCCCTGGTGCAGCTTGAGACTGTGTCCTCCTGTTCTGGTGCTGGTTGCCTGGCAGAAGAGACCAGCCCCCACCTGTCTACAACCTCCCTTCAGGTAGTTGGAGACACCAATTAGGTCTCCCCTGAGCCTTCACTTCTCCAGGCTAAGCAACCCCAGCTCCCTCAGCCTCCCCACATAGGGCTTGTGCTCCAAACCCCTCACCAGCTTTGTTGCCCTTCTCTTGACATGTTCCAGCAACTCAATATCTTTCCTGAACTGAGGGGCCCAGAACTGGACACAGGACTCAAGGTGTGGCCTAACCAGTGCAGTGTACAGGGGCAGAATGACCTCCCTGCTCCTGCTGGCCACACTCTTCCTGATACAGGCCAGGATGCCATTGGCCCTCTTGGCCACCTGGACACACTGCAGGCTCATGTTCAGCCTCCCATCAACCAGCACCCCCAGGTCCCTCTCTGCCTGGCTGCTCTCCAGCCTGCTTCATGCAGTACTGAATTATTAGATAGTTTTAGACTGATTATTTTCAACTCTATTGTGCATAAGAAGAAGAATAATTACTCAGCAACTGTTTCTTAGTTTTGTCTGTTCCATCATTTATTGATCATAATGAGTGTTAGACGCCTGAATATTGTAAATTTCTCTCTTTGCCTCAGATTAATATTTTTGTTTTCATAATTAGTTCTGCATATATGCACATTTTCCCTAATCAGATCCTAACTTATGATACAATGCACCATTTTATGTAGAATGTAATCTTAAATAGATATCTTTTCCTTTGGATAAAGCACAGCTTGCCATACATATAAAACCAGCAAGGTTACAGGGACATTTCGGGCTTTGTTATACTTGCAACTATGACATTACAAACCATGATACATACTGTGCTCTCTTCTGATCTATAGTTTTGTTCTTGCTTTCCAGGTTTAATTGATACAGAAAATGAGAGGGTGGTATCTCACCTGCCTTAGATGCACTTCAACTGCAGTTTCCCAGCTGTCTTATTTCCTATGTGCATCTGTCTATCTGATACTGATTTTTTTAATAAATTCTACTAAACTGACAAAAATACTCATGATAATTATATGTTTATTAAATACATTCAAATATGCATATCCATAGAATCATGAAATACGATCATATAATTATTTAGGTAGGAGAGTACCTTTGAAGGTCATCATGTTCAACCATTAAGATAACACTGCTAAATACACTGCTAGCCCATATCACTAAACATGTCTTTTAAATACCTCCAAGAAACATGACTCCACCACTTTCCCTGAATGGTTTGTTCTAGTGCTTTTCAACCCTTTCAGTGAAGAATTCTTTCCTAACATCCAGTCTAAACCTTCTGGGATGCAACTTCAGGCCATTTCCTCTTTCCCTATCATTCCTTACTGAAGAGATTGACAATCACCTCTCTACAGCTTCCTTTAAGTTAGTTATAGAGAACAATAATGTCTCCTCTGAACCTCATTTTCTCCAGGCTTAACAACATCAGCTCCCTCAGCTCCTCCTCCTCAGATCTTCTTTGAATGTGTGTATCATGTTTTAAATAGAAACCAAAACCATTAGTAAGGTTACAGAGTTAAGCCTCAAAAGCTTGGGAACTTTTAATATGAACTATTCAGTGCAAACTAAATTTGCTTCCTCTTGTCTATGACTTCTGATAAATAAAAGTATATAATTAAATGTACTGTTTTTCCATCATGTCCTGGAAATGAGTACAGGAAATTATCACAGCCCCTTACTAACTTTGATTATTTGTTTTGTAGATGTGTAGTAAAAGGAGAGTGCAGAGAGAGGATGGTAAAAGCAGATTCAAATAATCTAGAACTGGTTTTCTTCATTTAAGTTCTCTTAGATGACAGTCTTGTTTTCTCTTTTCTAGGAAGGAACAGTAATGGACAAGAAGCAATCACTTATGTCCTTAAATCACATTCTCTGAAAGTTAAAGGAAGAAACCACTGCTGGTAAAAAGGCATTCTGCACTCTATTTCCACCCCCACATCCTCCACCCCTTTCTACATTTAATAGTCAGTTGTTTTCACCTCTATTGTTTAGAAACCTCCTTTTCATTTCTAGTATAAATGTATTCCAAACCATTACATACTAATTCTTCCTCATATCACCATGATTTAAATAGAAACTTGTCACCAGAACTTATCCCATATGTATTTAAAGTCACACCATTATTTCTCCTTTCAAATTTTAAATTGATAAACTAAGCACATTAAGATTATTTGATCACCACATAAACATCTTCCATTCTTCTGATAATAGGAGCATTCCATATCTGAACATACAACAGCTCAAATTCAATTTTATAACAAATGGTGGCGAATTGACCCTGGCTGGACGCCAGGTGCCCACCAAAGGCATTCTATCACTGTAACTCCTCAACTGGACAGGGAAGAGAAAATATTATGAAAGCCCTGTGGGTTGAGATGAGGACAGGGAAATTACTCACTGGTTACTCTCATCAGCACAATGGACTAGACTTGGAGAAATTGGCTTAATTTATTAGCAATCAGTTCGGAGTAGAATAATGATAAATACACTCAGATCTTAAAACATCTTCCCCCCACCCCTCCCTTCTTTCTGGGCTCAACTTTACTCCCAATTTTTTTCTACCTCCTTCCTCTAAGCAGCACAAGATGACAAGGAATAGGGGCTTCTAGCAGAAGCCAACTCTGTAGCCCGCCCTTCCCCCGTCCCCAATACCAAAACTCTGCCATTGAAATCCAATGCACAAATTCAATTAGAATAATAAATATTCTGGAGACAGAATTTCTAAGATACACAATTAATCATTACATTAATCATTTAGCACTTTGGTAAATAACCTTGTTTGGTATAGTCTAGATGTGTACTTTTATTTTTCTTAGCTGCATTACTAAAAATGTCTCGATGTGGTTGCAACATATTCAATGACATGCAAAAGGTTTCAGGAACTGGGATCTATCCTCATGTCTCAGAAGGTTCTAATACAAATATTTCTAAAGTCATTTCTTAAAATAAAACACTGAGCTTGTAACAGAAATGTTTTTTTGTCCCTTAATGTGTGACCTTCCTTTCTGTATTGTTACTTTCCTTTCATTTCTATTCCTTCTACCTTCTAGATTATCCAGTTCTTCCTATGACATTCAATCCTATGACATTCAGTCCCCTTATATATTGATCAAATCTCTTCAGCAAACCCATCTTCAGCAAATTTCATCACCACTTCCGATTCTTCTGCCAAGACCATTAAAGGAACATTCGATCATTTCCAAAACTCCAGGTAGCTTCCTCCATTTAATTTTTTCACTCACTTCTCATACTGATCAGCAATTTCAGCATTTTAGGTAAAATCTAGATGATATCTACTGAATTTCATATTCTCAGATTTTAGCCCTTTTCCTATGCTAAAGTAAAATAAAGATCTTATCCAAGACCAATATATGGATTTAGCTTGCCTGGGGCAGCTTCTTTTTGGAGTATTTGTGATGGAGTTAATTCTCATCTTCATTCATCCTCTACATTTTTCTCTGCTTTATTTTTTATTTAAAACCTTCCTTAATAGTGAGACTGGACTAATAGTTTTGCATTTGCCTACATTATTTTTCTTTAATTTCTAGCAAAACCTTTTACACTGGAAGAGTTGTGATGAATGGATTTAAATGTAGTTGGTGACTGGACTGGTCACAATTGGTGTTCCCCAGGGTTCATTATTGAGGTCAGTTCTGTTCAATGCCTTTGTCAATGATCTAGACAAGGGGGTCAAGTACACCTGCATTAAACTTGCAGACAATAAAAAGCTGGATGGTTGTTGATCTTGAGAGTAGGGAGGCCCTACAGGGTGACCTGGACCAGCTGGATTGATGGACCAAGGCCAATTTTATGAGGTTCAATATGGCCATGTGCCTGGTCCTACACTTGGGTCACAATAATCGCATGCAGTGTTGTGGGTTTGGGGAAGAGTTCCTGGAAAGATGTCCGGCTGTCCAGTGGGAAAGTACCTTGTGGACGTTGGTGGCCAGCTAGATGAATATGAGCCCACAGTGTGGCCAGGTGGCATCCTAGCTTGTATCAGAAATTTGTGGTCGGCAAGACTAGGCAAACGATTGTCTCCCTGTGTTTGTGACAGGTGAGGCTGCATTTTGAATATAGTGTTCAGTTTTGTTACCTTTAATAGAAGAAAAATATTGAGGTGCTGGAAGGGGAATGAAGATGGTGAAGGGTCTAGAGCACAAGTCTTAGGAGGAGAGGCTGAAGAAACTAGGGTTGTTTAGCTTGGAGAAAAGGAGGCTTGGGGAAGACCTTATTTCTCTCCACAACCGCTTGATGAAAAGGTAGTAGTGAGGTGGGTGTTGGCCTTTTCTCCCTAGTAACAAGTGATAGGCCAAGGGAAAATGACTACAAGTTGCTCCCGTGGATGTTTAGATTGAATATTAGGAACACTTTGTTCACTGAAAGGTTTGTCAAATATTTGAACGTGCTACCCAAGGAAGTGGTTGAGTACCTTGTAAGGTACAAGTCAGATTGACTTAATAATTATATGGATTTTCAGTTTTCACCTGACCTTCCAATATTCCATATACTACAGCTTCAGGGCATGCAGATTTCCCTATCTATTGTAAAATTACTTCTTAGTCATAATATCTTTATAAAGAAATTATTTATTCTTTTAGGTCTGTGAAATTTTGATGCAAACTTGCACATCTTTTGCTTTCAATTTAAACCTCTGAGTATAGCATCTGCACATTTGATATAAATCGATTACAAAACTCCTCATTTAAGCTCTACATTCGACTTCAGCAAAGTTTCAGTATCTTTATATGATTCATGTTATTAGATCAGCAGAAGTAAACAAATTATCTCAGTCTTTCCATTATTTGAGAGACGTTTATGTTTAAGCCCGAAGTTGCACATGTTTAGTTTGCTAGGCATATGAGAAATAAATCAAAGAGGAGAAAAATAAATAACTTGAGCTGAATTTGAAAGCAGAGGACTTGCTTCTTTGCAATCTTTCCCTTCAGGATTTTACCTATAAAATATTTTTTTTTTTTTTGTTGAACAAAAACATAAAATTGATGTAAGAGTAAAGGATGATGTTTTTAAGTTCAAAAGGCAGGACTGCATCTCCATATTAACAAGTAATCATGTTAAACTCCAGGCTTTGTTCAGGCATTGAAGAGAAATTAGTTTAATACATCTGAGTGAACAGATAGCTTGTCTGCTTAACATGGTGAGTCAAAGTCTTGAAGCCCACCAGAGAAGAATGAAGATGATCTTCATCAGCCATAGCATATTTCTTTTTTTGCCTTTGACTGCCTTATTATGTAAAATGTATGATGGCATTTTTGTTCGGAAGGAGCTCCGATGTGCTACTTTCTACAGCGAAGAAAAGTTCATTTTCTAATCTTTTCCTCTCTCTCTTGCAGAGAAATGAGCAAACAGGGACATCATAAAGATCAGCAGAATCATAGCATAGCACTTGGGAAGGAATAACCTCATATGACAGGATTATTTGTGCGTCAGTCTTAGGGTACTTGTGAACGATAAGGTGCCCATGACCAATCAACTACCATTTGTAAAGAAAGCAAAGTTTCCTGGCCTGTATTAGGAGAAGTATTACCAGCATGTCAAGTAGGTGATACCTCCACTCTGCTGAGTCCTAGTGAAATTAGTGCTGAGTGCATGCTTCCCAGTACAGAAAGATGGTCAGGGTGCTGGAGGACATGAAATATGAGGAGAGTGTGAGACAACATATGAGCCATATGAAGAGATGGAGAAAGACATGTTATTGCTGTCTATGACTAGAAAATTTAAATGGCAGTTACAAAGAAGGCTAAACCTGACACTTTTGAGAGATACACAGTGGGAGGACAGGAGGTGAGGGGCACCAAGTTGGGTGGGAGTGTTGATCTTCATGAGGGTAGGGAGGGTCTACAGAGGTACTTGAATAGATGGATCAATGGAACAAAGTTAATGGGATGAGCTTCAACAAGGCCAAATGCCAGGTCCTGCACTTGGGTCACAACAACCCCAAGTAATGCTACATGCTTGGGGAAGTGTGGCTGGAAAGCTGTTGGCAGAAAGGGACCTGGGGGTTCTAATTGACAAGCAGCTGAATATGAGCAAGCAGTGTGCCCAGGTGGCCAAGAAAGCCAATGGCATCCTTGCTTGTACTAGAAATGCTGTGTCCAGCAGGAGTAGGGAGGTGATTGTCCCCTTGTACTCAGTCTGGTGAGGCCACACCTTGAGTGTCGTGTCCAGTTTGGGGCACCTCAAGACAGGAGAGATGTGGAGGTGCTGGACTGAGTGCAGAGGAGGGCAACAAAGCTGGTGAAGGGCCTGGAGAATAAATCTTATGAGGAGTGACTGAAGGAGTTGGGACTGTTTAGTTTGGAAAAGAGGAGGCTGAGGGGAGGCCTCATTGCTCTCTACAACTACTTGAAAGGACATTGTGGAGAGGCTGGTACTGGTCTCTTCTCACAGGTAATTAGTGATAGAACAAGAGGGAATGGCCTCAAGCTGCGACTGAGTAAGTTTAGACTGGATGTTAGGGGGAAAATTTTCACAGAAAGAGTGGTCAGGCATTGCAATGTGCTGCCCAGGGAGGTGGTTGAATCATCAACCCTGGATATGTTTAAGGGTTGTTTGAATGTGGTGCTTGTGAATATGGTTTAGGGGTGAACCTTGTAGAGTAGGGTTATCAGTTGGACTTGGTGATTTTGAAGGTCTTTTCTAACCTGAATGTTTCTGTGATTCTGCGTGATTCATGAGGAGAGGAAATGGAGAAGAAAGTCATGATCTCTTCTCACTGGTTGGAAAGCTGAAACCTGAAAAGGGATCTGGGGATATTGGTTGGCAGTTGACTATATATGAGTCAACAATGTTCCCAGGTGGCCAAGACGACCAATGGAATCCTAGCTCATATTAAAAACACTGTTGCCAGCAGGAACAGGAGGTGATTATCTGTCCTGTACTCAGCACTGGTGAAGCCACACCTTGAGTATTGAACTCTGTTCTGGGCCCCTCACTATAAGAAAGATACAGAAGTGCTGGAACATGTCCAGAGAAGGAAGGCCTGGAGCACATAACCTTCAAGGAGTGTCAAGCAACAAGACTAGAGAAGATTATTTCAAGCTGTGCTGGAGGGGGGAGGGCTTAAGCTGAATATTAGAAAATATTTCTTCCCAGAAAGCATTATCAAACATTGGAATGGTCTACCTAGGGCAGTGATGGGGTTACCATCCCTGGAGTTTTTAAATGATGTGTAGATCTGTCACTCAGGCACATGTTTAGTGTTTTGCAGCAGATTTAGTGTTGATCCTTCAGTGCTGGGTCAAAGTCGGACTCTCTTCCAACCAAATATATTCTTTGATTCTGTGATTCTGTGATATCTGTTAATAGGATGTGTAACGATTGTTCAAAACTGCCTCAAGAGAGGATTAAGCTGGACATTAGGAAGCATTTCATAACCAAGAGGATGGTCAAACACTTGAACACTTCCTAGAGTAAGGATCTTAAGAAGCATTTGTGTAATACTCTTAATAAAATGCTTTACCATGGTTATCCCTGAATTGCTCAGGCAATTGGACTAGACGATTACTGTAGGTCTCTTCCAATTGAAATTTATACTGTTCTAGTCTAGTCTAGTCTATTCATGATTGAGAGAATTTCTATTCTAGAAGAGATCTTCATATGAACAACATAGAAGTGCATTTTAAGCAGACAAATTTTACTGAAGTAGAAATCAAATATCTGAACAATTTAAATTGCATTAGAAAAATTTATTTGTTAGTTTTTGAAATTATTTGCAAATGCAGTGGGTTTTATTACGTTGTCTAACATTTCTAGTAGTGGAGAGGAATTAATGAATCATTTACATATCTAACTCCAGAATAGAATAGAATAGAATAGAATAGAATAGAATAGAATAGAATAGAATAGACCAGGTTGGAAGAGACCTTCAAGATCATCATGTCCAACCTGTCATCCAACACCACCTAATCAACTAACCATGCAACCAAGCACCCTATCAAGTCTCCTCCTGAACACCTCCAGTGACGGTGACTCCACCACCTCCTCAGGCAGCCCATTCCAATGGGCAATCACTCTCTGTGTAGGACTTCCTCCTAACCTCCAGCCTAAACCTCCCCTGGTGCAGCTTGAGACTGTGTCCTCTTGTTCTAGTGCTGGCTGCCTGGGAGAAGAGACCAACCTCTGCCTGTCTACAACCTCCCTTCAGGTAGTTGTAGAGAACAATAAGGTCACCATCATCATGACAATGTTACAGCACCAATTTATAGTTACTCAATTTATTTTTCAAATACCTCACACATTTCCTTGAAGAATGTGTGGATTTCTTCACCAGTGAATGCTTCTGGATTAAAAAAAAAAAAGGCAAACCTTCAATTCCTCAAAATATCATTAGGTATCTGAACTGGAACATGTACATAGTTTCAGACAAGAACCTCAGCATATCTTCCATTGGGGAGTTTATCTGGCTGAGCCTACCATGCCATCCTTCTCAGAGATGAGAGACAGAATTGACAGGCAGGATCTTCACAAGAAACTCATGCAACTGAACAAAGGGAAGAGCATTATTCTGCCCCCAGGCATGAGTAGCACCATGCACCAATACACCAACATATGCTGGTTGCTAAGTGGTTGGAAAACAGTATTTCAGAAAAGGGCTTTGAGATCCCAGAACAAGGGGCAGTGGGTGGAAGTTGAGGCATGCGAAGTTCCATGTAAACATGAGGGAAAAAAATACACTGTGAGTGTGACAGAACACTGAAACAGGCTGCCCAGGAGAATTGTCGAGTCTGCTTCTCTGGAGATATTCAAAGCCTGCCTGGATGCAAAGAGAGGATGCGAAGAGGGTAGAGAAAGACTTCTTGCAGTGTTGTCCAGTAACAGGACCAGAGGAAATGGACACAAAATGAAACATGAGAGGCTAACTGTGAATATCACAAAGTGCTTTTTTCACTGTGAAAATGACAAAATACTTGCAGAAGTTGCTAAGAGAAGTTAGAGTCTTCCGCCTTGAAGATATTCAGAAGCCTTCTAGTAATAGTCTTGAACAATCTGTTCTAGGTGGACTTACTTGAGCAGGAAGATCAGCTGAAATTGCCTCCAAGAGTCATCAAAAGGAGACATTTTTATGCAAACTTCTAAGTTTTTGTGTGTTCTCTTTTTATGAGTGCCCAGCTATTACAGTTGAAATCTCAAAGGTGGATTTTTTGTGTTGTTTTGTGTGTGTGTGTGGTGGGTTTTTTTTAAACAGTCAATATCATTCAAGACTATGTATTCTCCAAGTTAAAGAAAATGTAGTGTTTCTTCACTTTTGACATGAGAGAATATGAAGCAGCTTCTTTGCTGGGGTCGGAGTGGCTGAAAAGCGGCCAAACAGAGAGGGACCTGGGGGTGCTGATCAACAGCCACCTGAACATGAGCCAGCAGTGTGCCCAGGTGGCCAAGAAGGCCAGTAGCATCCTGGCCTGCATTAGGAATGGTGTGGCCAGCAGGAGCAGGGAGGTCATTATGCCCCTGTACTCTGCTTTGGTTAGGCCACACCTTGAGTACTGTGTCCAGTTCTGGGCCCCTCAGTTTAAGAAGGACTTCGAGACACTTGAATGTGTCCAGAGAAGGGCAACAAGGCTGGGGAGAGGCCTTGAGCACAAGCCCTATGAGAACAGGCTGAGGGAGCTGGGGTTGTTTAGTCTGGAGAAGAGGAGGCTCAGGGGCGACCTCGTTGCTCTCTACAACTACCTGAAAGGTGGTTGTAGCCAGGAAGGGGTTGGCCTCTTCTCCCTAGCAACCAGCACCAGAACAAGGGGACACAGTCTCAAGCTGCACAGGGGAAGTTTAGGCTCGAGGTGAGGAGAAAGTTCTTCACTGAGAGAGTCATTTGCCATTGGAATGTGCTGCCCGGGGAGGTGGTGGAGTCGCCGTCCCTGGAAGTGTTCAAGAGGGGACTGGACATGGAACTTGGTGCCATGGTCTAGTCATGGGGTCTGTGGTGACAGGTTAGACTTGATGATCTTTGAGGTCTCTTCCAACCTTGGCGATACTGTGATACTGTGATACTGTGATACCAAGACAGAGCTGTATCATTACAAGCACAGAATATGAAGTCTGGGTATTTAACTGAATGAAATGTCAACATTAAGGCCTCTAATGTGACTTACATAGTATTATAGTAATTATTGCCTCTGGGATATAATTTAAACTTTGTAGATATATCCTTGCAAAAAAATCTAGTTTTCATTTCCAAGATGAGTGTTAACTGTTCCACCTACAACATTTAATTTTGTATTTGCAAAAAACTTCAGAGTATTAGCTAAATACTACTATGCTTAAATTATGTACAATATTTAAAATGCTATATTTTCACCAAAAACATGCATGAAAACAGCACAAGTTAGAGCATTTATATCTGATACTAATATACAACAATATGATATTCCTCTTGGCTCTTCCTAAATTTTCCCTCATTCATCACTGATGTCAGAGGGATGGAGGAGAACACAACTTGAGCTCCCGCTCCCTTTAGCAGTTGTCCCAAGGTCCTTAAGCCTCTTTTAATTGATTGTGAGCATCTCACTGATGCATCATCACTACCCACCTGAAAAACTAGAAGTGAAGTGGGTAATAGTCTGAAGGAGTCACAAGGGTAGGAAGTTTATCTACATCTTTTACCCAGGCACCAGGGAGGCAACAGACCTCTGTGAGGTGGGTCCAGTCTGCATATTGGGCCCTCTGCTTCCCTCAGCAGGGAGACACCTACAATAATGACCCTCTGATTATTTTTTTTCAGGGTCAGCTTTTATGACTGGCCTGAGGTGGGTTGGCCTTGGTGGCACTTCTGGCCCTTGTAGCACTTTTAGTCTTTGTGAGCCCTCGTCCTTGGTCACAACTGGTTCCTCCTTCAGAGCCTCATACCTGTTCTGCAAGGGCACTGTGGGTGGTGTGCTTCTTAAAAGGAGCACATTTGCTCCTTTTGTGTCGTTTGTTTCATCAGGTAGCTACCAGCTCCCACTGACCCTGCACATGTGAGTTACCTCAGTTAATGCAGGAAGGCTGGAGAGCTTGCTGATGAGAGGATATTGAATCCTCTGCCCCATTAAGAGTCGATTACT
This sequence comes from Colaptes auratus, assembly GCA_015227895.2. Taxonomy (NCBI): domain Eukaryota; kingdom Metazoa; phylum Chordata; class Aves; order Piciformes; family Picidae; genus Colaptes; species Colaptes auratus. Next base: position 83,464,583 of record CM037631.1, on the reverse strand, counting down.
GTTCTGTAATTGTAAAGATCAGTTTGTGAATCAATTTCCCTCTCACTCTCCCTGATGCTTCTTAACCTACTCACCTCTTCCCTGAGCTCCATCACTTCATCCTGTAGCTGTGCCAACTGGCTGAGCAGGTCAAAAACCTGCTCACACCACACACTCACAGAGCCAGTGTTGTCCCCTGTTGCCTGTGAAAGGTTGTGGTATTCCTCACAACCTATGGCCTGGATGCCACTATCCATTTGGTGGGAGCAGAGGGCACAGTTTTCCTCCTCCAAGTAGCCACCATCATGCCTTCAGTAAAACTGAAGCACCTTTTGTCCTGCCCACACACTCTGCTCATGTCAACTACTGAGCTAATTCAAAAGGAGCCCCTGGGGTACACTCAGTCACTATTTGCTCTCCCTGTGTCGCTTAGCCTGCCTGTGCCAATGGCCACTTGCTCCCAGCTGTCTGACCAGGCCCCCTCCCTCTCGCACCCCACTCACTGGATTCCAATGAGGAAGAAGGCTGCTGCCTCACAGCTCGCAGTCTGCCCAGATGCCTATTATAGAGCTGGTTTTATTTCAATATTCTCTTGAATGACAGCTATCAATATGTGTGCTGTTAGCAATTTTGTACCATAGTCACAGTAGTTTATTTACAACAATGCATCAATTTAAAAGCAATTCACAGTCTACTTTTTGAGATAATTTTTGTCCTTGCTTGTTTGCTTGCTTACTTCCTTTGTTCACATGCTTTCTTGTTCGCTTATACTAGGGAGCACAAGATCTGGACTTTACACTCTAGCTATGGCATTGCCGGTGATGAGTAGAAGGGAAGGATGCTGGAAACCTCCTACCTAATGCAGACCAGGATTCTCTTTATCTAGTTTAACCAATAGTTATTAAGTGAAGCACAATAACTTATTTAAGGTGTTAGCTTTTTATTAATATTTATTTTACATGCTGATTTTGCACCCAGTGTGTCTGAACAATGCATTCACTTATGTTGTCAACACAGAAGAGAGGGCTGTCCAGCTCGTTATTGTGAAGGCAAATAGAATATAGAAAAGATTCAGTACCATGTCAAGAAAAAAAAGATTTCTTATTTAAAGCTAAGTGAAAGAGAGGGTTAAAAACACCTAGCCATTCTTCTAAAATTTAATTTAATTTGCTGGCAAAATACTTTGGCGAGAAGATATCACTTGGTGAAAAATGAAAAAGAAATTTGTCAGACAGAAGGGACCAAAGCACCATGATCAGTAGTGTCAAAAATATCCTTGGTATCAAGAGACAGAACAGTACACCCTATTTAAGTTGAATTAAGTTTCTTTCTATTGGTATTTCTAAACAACCTGTGTTCTGAAAACCAGTGTTGATTCCTCTTGATTCACACATCATCTCATCTTTTCAAAATGCAGTGACCAGCCCCCAGAAATCCCCAGCATAGGTGGTGCTGTAGGATTTCAGGTTATTCTATAATCACCTCGAAAAAGGTTCAGCAAATGCCTTAAATCTCACCATACCATATTTATTCAGTCAGCTTCCTCTTTACAAGACTGAAATTATTTTCTGTGCAGGCATGACAGTGACAGTAAATTCAATTAATAGATTTCAGGATGACAGATGAATGCAAACTATCACCTGCTTGTCATGATAGTCTGAATTTGCCTTACAAACCTATGCTGAACATTCAGGTGAAGTGCTATGCTGCAGGATCAATATTTAAAGAACTAAGCATTGCTTTTCACACTCTGAGTGTCTGCAGAATATGAGAGTACATACAAAACCAGAGAAGTCTCAGGAGTCAAGACCTAGCAGTTGTATTTCAATGGTAACTTTACCTATGTCTGTGCAAAATACGCAATATTATGCAAGCAACTAAGCATTATAAATCAATAATATGATCCTGAAAGAATAAAAATATATTCAATACTTATTTTAACCTTAAACTTGCAGAAGCAGCACTGGTTTTTAATCCAATGAGTTTGATGTCTTCTTACCCTTTATTGAAGGAAGAGTAAAGCTGTTCACTGTGTTTTCTCAGAAAGACATCTATTCTTAATTTTATATGAGGAAACTGCTCAGCTATTAATTGCCTGATAGTTTGAAAAAGCAGAGGTAAGCATCTTCTTTTCCTAGGCCATGATGTTGCTGTAACAATCTATTAACTGGTCCTCTTCTGTCAAATCAGACTGTTTAGACACACTAGGCAACCCTGCCTAAGCTAAAAGTGTGAAAAATGAAAGAAAAAATGAAAATTAAAGTTTATTGGGACTATCACTCCTTCGTGTCATGAAAATCCACTCCACCACGTATAAAGTTATGCCTAACCTAGAAAGAGCTGACACACGCCTTTTGCCCTTAGGCACTGTCTTGAACTTTCTGTTTTGACTTTGTTTCTCTTATGAGAGCAGTTGCAGTCTGCTCTATGAACACTTCCAACTACTGATCCCTAGGCTGAAGTACAATAAACAAAGAAAGAAAAAAAAGAAAGAAAAAAGACAAAGGAGAAAAACCTTTACTTGTGCAAAAGAGGTAACAGCTTTTGCAGAAACAATGTAATTGGCATAAATAAATAATATACTCTGTGTTTTTTCCCCTCAGAGGTGCAGCCCTGTATATTTTGCCACTGCTGCTATTTGGCTGAATAACTTAAGGCTTTAGGTACTGATTATTTGCAAATCTTCTCAGTCAAAGATTATAAACACTGAATTTCAAGCTGGATATCAGAGCACATGTCTTCAAGTTTCAGTGAAAAAAATATTTTGCATAAGTCTAGGTGCAATTTTGTACAGGTTGCTAAGCAGAAGGTAGATTTATACAGCATTAATAAGAACAAAATATTTATGCTTATATTAAAGTAGAAGGTTTTCAGCAGCTGTTTTACGGGCTTGCCTGGTATGAAGTGTAGCATGAAATATGATTTTCAGTGTGAGAAAACTGTTAAGAATGCACAAGCAAACAGACTATTACAGCAAGCAGATAAGTGCCTTTAAACTTACTGTTTTATTTATTAATATGCCCCTTCTGAAAAATAGATATGTCTTGTTTCTAGTTTGATTAACTGGAGGGATAGATTTTAAAGTTTTGTAGAACAGCACCAGAGAAGAGCAACAAAGCTGGTGAGGGGTCTGGTGCACAAGCCCTGTGAGGAGTGGCTGAGGGAGCTGGGGTTATTTAGCCTGGAGATGAGGAATCTCAGGGAGACCTTATTGCTGCTTACGATTACCTGAAGGTGGTTGTAGCCAGGTGGGGTTGGTCCCTTCTCCCAGGCAACCAGCACCACAACAAGAGGACACAGTCTCAAGCTGTGCAGTGGGAAGTTTAGGCTTGATCTTAGAAAGAAGTTCTTCACAGAAAGAGTGACTGGCTATTGGAATGGGTTGCCCAGGGAAGTGGTTTAAGAAGAGACTGGATGAGGCCCTTAGTGCCATGATTTAGTTGGTTAGATAGGGTTGGGTGATCAGTTGGACTTGATAATCTTGGAGGTCTCTTCCAACCTGCTTGATTCTCTGACTCTGTGAATGAGAATGACAGAGGGAAGAAAATCCTAATAAAAATACAGAGAACCACTGTGGTCAAAGGACCCATAATATTTATTCATTATTGGGAATTTGCACATCGAATTTTACAAATTATATTTACAATTGTAGTGGGGTGAGAAAGTTCCCTCCCCCCCCACACAAAGCTAGCTCAGTCGGAAAAGCAGATGAAAGCTATATTTACAGGCATAAATGGAATGCAATGAATATGTACACAAATACACAATATTTACAATATATACAGAAATACACAGCAATGAACGTAATGCAGAAAAAAAGCCTTTTCCCTCCAGCCGGCCAGGGGGGTTCCCTGAACCCCCCTCTCTCCCTCCCTACCTCCCCTTTTTCCCAAAAAGGGTTAGAGAGAGAGAGAGAAAGGTAATTAAAGAGAAAAATTCTGTTAGCTCAAAGCGAATGCAAGAATTAGTTTTCTTATCTGGTTAGCTTTGTTAACTCAAGGTCACTCCTGTCCGGCAAAAAAAGCTGTTGCTTCAGAGAGAGAGAAGCCAACCAGCCCACAGGACAGAGAAGAACAGACTGAACTCAGCCAGAACCCAGACAGAACTGACAAAACCTAAACCTACCAATGAAATTAGTTTAGACTATGTTGTTTTTGTTTAAATATCAAAAACATTCATCCAGAGTGCTCAGCAACTGTCTCTTTCTTAAAGGCACAGCCTAAACCGGTCACAACAATATACTTAGTTTTATGTACATTATACTCAGTGTTTGATATGAAAGATTCTGAAATAACTGATTTGAACAGTATATCTGTGTAAACAAGGAAGATTAAAAGTCAAGACACTAAAAACTAGATAAATTTCACCTTCTTTTTCAGTTGTTTTGCTTCACAGTGGGGAAAAAAAAAACAGCATTTTTAGTAAGATCTGTGGCTTCTTAGCTTGCTGGAACATCTTAGGTGAATCCCATACACTCAACAGCTCTTTAGCTGAGGATGAAAAACCGTGAAGTGCCTTTATAAAAAGCACTTTCCCGCAGGGCAGTCACAGGGGTTTGTCTGAGATGGAGAAACTGGGATTTAGTTCCCAGTTGCCAAGCAACCATTAAGGAAGGAGCAGATCTCCTTTCTTAAAGAAATTGAGTGGTCCTCCACTAGTGTTTGCACACAAAGTGTAGCAATTTAAAAAACAAGCAACGAGAACTGCCACCTATTTCTACACGGATAAAATTGCTGTGAACGTTTTAAAGAGAGAAAAGTTTTGCAGTCCAGAAATTATCTCCTGAGATCAATGGGACCATCACTTCTTTTTACTTTCCGTGACATTAGGCACTGGATTTGTTTGCTTGTTTATTTGGCTTTGGTTTGTTCTGTTGTTTGTTTCCTTGGTTTGGTGAGTTTGGGTTGGTTTGGGTGTTTTGTTTTGGGTTTTTTTTTTTTTTTATTAAATCTTTTAATAGTATGGCCATGGATATAAAACAAAGGTTCAAACCTATTGCTTAAATAAAGATGCCCAAAACAGGACGTTAAAATGCTTCTAACAAACACAGTTTTAATTTGCAGTCCTCCCAGAAATAAACAAAAATAAGTACGTTACTAATCTGTTGTGAAGTTTCATGTTTTGATCTCTTATATTTTCAAAGACATTATTTCTTACCATACTAAATTAATTTATCATATGTGGCTGTGTTCAAAGAGGAAAACGTGTTTATCTAAAAGAGCAGGTTGCAGTTTATGTTGATTTTTTTTGTTGAAGTGTGTGTTTTACCAGAAATATATATCATCCAGATATATACAACTGCAGAAAAAAGGGAGTTCAGTTGGGAAATTGTTGTTTTCAAGAAAACACAGATGTTTTGTTTTGCTGCTGGTGGGGGTTGGTTTTTGGTTGGTTGGTGTTTGGGTTTTTTTGTTTTGTTTGTTTTGTTTTGTTTTCCATTTGTTTACTGGAATGATTCATAGGTAAACAGATGTCATGCAACACTTTTTATTAATGTAAACATGCGGCTTTTCCTATCTTAACTTTCTGATAAGCTCTGATAAGGGACAAGATAAAATTCCCTCCTGCAATCAAACTGTCTGAATGGAAAAATTAGAATGAGAGATAAAATTACCATGGAAATTAAGGTGTGGTTTTAAATCTTAGAAGTTAACTACACTATAATACTTTCTATCTGTTGGTATCAGAACACTACACACTGAGGAAATCATCTTCCATTATATCTGATGCAGATAACTGTGTTATACAAAATTAAATGAGATATGCTTGTCACAGTGCATAATTCTTTAAGAATAAATACATTCTCATCAGCAAAGATGGAAACTGATGTGAAATTAAATCAGCTTTTCATTGTAATTTCTGTGAAAATTTCCATTACGAACAAAGGATATTTTTCTTTTATTTAAAACAATTTATTGAAAAAGGTATTGCAGCATTGTGGCTAGCTTTCAAAACCAAAACCAATGTAAACACATAAACAAATGTGTTTCTGGTTTTGTGAGGGATTTGGTTTTGTTGTTCTTTCTTTGTTTTGTTCTGGTTTTGTTGTTGTTTAACAAGACGTTAACAGCTAGCATGTCCCAGATATCTTCTATCTCTCCTTATTCACATACTAGATAATCTTGATATGAAGTCAGTTTAGTTCACATAATGTCGCCTCATTTTGTACTTTCCTCATCATAAAATGTTTAGCTGCAACAATTTTTAGTCTTTTGAGAAAATAAATAGATTAGATACTCAGGGACATATAACCTAGAAAATTATACAAAAAATGTGAGGATAAACCCTATTAGATAGTAACAGGAACATCGAAAAAAACTTGAAAAACTAGTGCAGTTATTTGATTCATAATAGCCCAAAAACCCATGTAAAATACATTGCACATTATTATTTTGTAATAATCAAAATAATATTTTTCATCTCAAAATGTATTATGTCAAACCTGTCAGAAAGAAGATTCCCATAATAATCTTTATTGACATTTTCATTGCAGCCAAAATGTATATTTAAAAGCAAACACAGAACTGCAGCCCAGTAATTTGTATCTTGTTCTGACAATGATAAAGTCAGCTCAGTGAGGATACGTTTTCTCTCTATGAAATTGTCATTACAGTGCTTATACATTTGAAATAGAAATCCTAATCAAAGAAGATTAGTAAAGTTTCAAGTGTTAAGGGCATTCATAATTGTAAAACTTAGCATTTCAAAGGAAAGCAATTTTAGCTCTTTGCATAAGTCTAAATTGCTAGCAAAAAAAAAAAAACCAAACCCATAAATTCCTTCAGTTCTTCAGAGATGGGAAATTCTCCTAATGAAAACAAATAACTTATTCTGGGGAGTAAGGGATATATATTATTTGCTGATACTTTGTCCTTTATCACATTGTTTTCTTTCCAATAGCTTACATTAATCCTACTCCCTGTGGGTGATCTCCCACAGAAATGTAGGCTAGTCTGTACACCCGAAACAGTGTAAATCTTGCACAAAGTAACTCATGTTGTGGGGATTATTTATGAAGTCACCCAGAATCTCAGTCAAAAGAAATCTACAATGAATTATTGGCAATAATTTGACAAAGTAAAGGTTTACTTCATCTTTCCTTGTTTCTGTGCATTCCCAAAAGATATAGGTGTGCTTATAATATATGCTTATGTAATAATGAAGCATTTTACTTTAAAATAAGAAATGGAATCCTGATAAGGGGAAAAAAAATCAACAAACCAGCATGTCTTTCTCAGTCATGGATTTTTACTGAAGTATTATGAACTGTGCAATTTTCATTGAGTTTAGATATTTACCCATGGATGCTGTTGCCTTACTACATCAATCTTCTACTTTGTGAATAAAAGGTGAAAAAAATGTACTTTGTAGGTTTGATGTGCAAATTTTGTATCCTTTAGAAAGCTAAAAAATAATGAAAACTATCCTTCCCTATTATATCCAATGGGACAAAACCCCTACACCCTGCTCCTCTATTTACCTTTCAGAGCTCCTAAGGTATAATTAAAAAGTTTATAGTATCTCTTAAATATATATATAAAAAAAACCCAACCTATATATTTATACTATTTTTTTCTGTGTCTTTAGTGCAGATGAAAAAAAAATCTGTTCAGCAGATACAAGATAGAAATCCTGTTGTTACTATGGAAGTAGAAGAATGCAGTTGAAGAAATAGAGGCTGCCTGGGAAGGTGGTGGAGTCACCATCATTAGAGGTGTTCAGGAGGAGACTTGATAGGGTGCTTGGTTTCATGGTTTAGGTGATTAGGTGGTGTTGGATGATAGGTTGGACACGATGATCTTGAAGGTCTCTTCCAACCTGGTCTGGTCTATTCTATTCTATTCTATTCTATTCTATTCTATTCTATTCTATTCTATTCTATTCTATCTTTACTACTTATTTATCTTACTTGTTATTCCTTGGTGAGTCAGTCCCTTTCTAAATGCTTTTTAACTTCTTTATGAATTTTGAATATGTTTTGAAGCACAAGTTCCCTCATGAATTGATTTTGGAGACTGTGATCATATACCATAAGCGTGAAGTGCATGCAGCTTTCTAATATAATATAAATGAAACAAAAAAAACCATTCTCATAAAATAATTAAAATTCCAGCTTAACAGAGGAAATCCATCACTCTAGAAGGCATACAAACATTTTTAGATCAAACAATATTTTAAAATAAAAAACCCACAAAAACCAAAGCAACCCCCCCCAAACAGTAAACAACTGTCTTGAAAACCAAATCCTTCTCAAGAAAATAAATAGTTAAAATCATGTTCTTTGCTTATTTTCTGGTTTGTTTTTTGTTTTATTGGTTTTGTGGGATTTTCTTTGTTTAGGTTTGCTTTTGGGTTTGGTTGGGGTTTTTTTTGTTGGGTTTTTTTTTTTTGGTGGGTGGTTTTTTTTGGTTGGTTGTTTTGTTTTTTTTTGTTGGTTTTGTTTGCTTGTTGTTTGTTTTTGTGGTGGGTGAGAAGTTTAGGTTCTTTTTGGAATGGTTTTGTTTTGGAGCTCTCCCTTTTTTTTGTGGCAATTTTGTTAGCTAAAAGCACATGCAAAATTAGCTTACTAGCTGTTTGTTCCTGCTTCAGCAAGAGAGAAAGCACAGACTTGAACCCAGACCAGACACAGACTGCAGTCCAAACTGTAAGCACCATTCGTTTAGACTATCTGTTTTTGTTCAAATATCAACATTCAGAGTCAGATTGCATAGTGGATTTGTTTCCAGAGCTGTCATTTCAGGAGAAGAGTGATGAGTGCAAAAGCAACAAATTAGTTCATGAACCATGTACTGTTTTAAACCAATAACAACACTGTAGTGTTTCCAGACAGGTAAAATAATTGCTACAAAAATCCTTTTTTCTGGATATTTAATTTATAAAACAATATTCTTAAAGTCTCTTTTGTTGGTTTTAATTTGTTTTTCATGACAGAAGTTTTTGAGTTCAGTTTGCTTTATTTTGGGAACCTGATTCAATTACCTAAATATTTGTATTTATTACTATGGGAGATATACTAATTTAGCTCTTCTTACCTCCAGCTACTAAACTGGGTGACAACAGGTCTCCTATAAATCTTTTGTCATATCTTCCAATTTTGTGCAGATGTCTTCAGCATTCTGTGGCATCTTAAAGGGCATTAGGTGGCTGTCTTCAGAAACTTCATCAACCTCTGGATTTCAACATAGAGATATCTACATTTCAGCCACTTATTTTAGGTTTTGTAGCTAATGAAGAAAAATTAGGTACAATGTATCTGTATGACTTAATTTATAGTAGGGTGAGATGACTGGCAATGTGTAAGTTTGAATTTCTGTTTTCTATAAGGAGAATCTAAGATGGTTAACTCAGATGTGGAGTTTAACATTTGAATTTTTTTAATTTATTGGCATATCTGTTTTCATGACTTCCATTAGATATGACCACTCTAATGGCTGGAGTCAGACATTGTGTGGCTGGAAAGCTGTCTAGCAGAAAGGGACCTAGGGGTTCTAATCAACAAGCAGCTGAAGATGAGCAAACAGTAACAACAGGCATGCGATTCCTGCTCAGAGGTGTCAGTTTTAGCTGCAGAACTACCTATTACTTAGCTCTTCTGCAGAGCAGGCTGCAGTGAATAACTCCTTAAAAGTATGTAGTGCTTTAAGAAGGCTGAAAACAGAGGATTGGTACCAAAATTTTTCATAATAGATAACTGCTGTGAGCAATTATTCCATGTGAAATACAAACCCTCTTTAGTTTGAGGGACAGCAGTGAATTTCTTCAGTTTGCAGGGTGTTTCTTTGTTACGTTACAAAGGCTTGACCCACATCCCCTCCTCTCTTCTTTACACTGGTAAATATGTAAGAGGGAAAGGAAACAGGCAAATGGGACTGTGTCTTCAGTTGTTGAAGTTAGTCTTATCAGAGTGAGAGACAGGGAAAAAGTCATTGGACAGTTCCTGTTCTATAGACTGTGAAGAGCAAACTGTATGCTTACACCTTTCAGGAAAATGAGGTCCCACTTCTTCCTGCAAAGTGTGAGCCAGGTCTGTTTTACTCTAGAATTCATGACTTCTGGTTATATCATAGCCAGTAATAGAAAGACAGAGTGTGTTTTAGCCTGAAGAAAACTAAACTCCAAACTTTATGCTCACTGAGCAATTGATCAAACAGTGTAGCAGATATCAACATTGTGACCCACAGAGGACCCATGCTGAAGCAAGTTCACTGAGAAGAACCACGGGCCATGAGGAGGACCTAGACTGGAGGAGAATAACAGTGTGAGGAGGAAAGAGAAGCAAAGAGAAACTGCATGGTCTGACCACCCCCATATTCTTCATGTACATGTTCTGCTTGGGGCTGGGAGAAGGAGGTAAAGGAATAGGGGGTGAAGAAGTGAAGTAAAGCCTGGGAAAAAGTTAGCAATGGGGATCATTTTATACAATACAATAATACAATACACCAGGTTGAAAGAGACCTTCAAGATCATTGAGTCCAACCTATCAACCAATCCAACCCACCTAAACAACTAGACCATGGCACCAAGAACCCCATCAAGTCTCCTCCTGAACACCTCCAATGAAGGTGACTCCACCACCTCCACGGGTAGCCGATTCCAATGGGCAATCACTCTTTCTGTATAGAACTTCTTCCTAAAATCCAGCCTAAACCTGCCCTGGCACAGTCTGAGACTGTGTCTTCTTGTTCTGGTACTGGCTGCCTGGGAGAAGAGACCAACTGCTGCCTGTCTACAACCTCCCTTCAGGTAGTTGTAGAGAGCAATAAGGTCAGCCCTCAGTCTCCTCTTCTCCAGGCTAAGCAACCCCAGCTCCCTCAGCCTTTCTGTCTTTCTCAACATCCAACTAATCTTTTGCTTGAGTCTGTTTCACCTGTTATGGTGTTCTGAATTAGAACAGAACAAATTCTGTTCAGTGATTTGAATTTTCAGCTCTGTCCCTTTTAACTGCACTTTCTGAAACTAACAGCACATTTTTGCAGACAGTGTCTACTTCTAGCAATGATAAAGCTCAGTGTTTCTGCATGCCAAGAATTGGCATGCAAATCAAGATCACTGCTAATCTTGTTTAATATTTAGAAAAGCTGAATAGGCGGCCACACCTGCAGGGAGGAGTGGGCAGTTCAGGTGACCCTAAACTAACCAGGTAGGTAATCCATTCCATGAATGTCATATTCAATATAAAGCTGAAGGATTACAAGGGTCACACTTTTCTTCTTCTCATTCTCTTCTTTAATGGCTGGTATCCTAGGAAGACTCTGTCCATTCTGCCTTTGATACCAGTCCATGAATACCTGAATTCTGGAATCCATCTCCTGATTCTGGTTCCCATTTGCTGCTGAATCTAATCTGGGACTTCTGCCACAGCATCAGTGGCAGTGATGCAATTGCTATCAGGAGGTCTGGTTTTGATATTGGTTTTGTATCTATTTGAGTTTTTTTTTTCTCATTACAGTAGTTTTATTTTCTTTTTCCAGTTTATAAGTCTGCCTCCCTAATTCCCTTTCTCTTTCCCTTTGTGAAAGGATGGTGGTTAATAGGTTCTGTCACTTGTTTAGTGTCTGGCCCAAACCTAACACTTGACAGATGGTAACTGGCAGGTGAACTCCATGTCTTTATCCTGATACATGAGGTTTTCCATCATGTTTTCTACCTCTGTCCTGTTGAGGAGAATGAGTGAAAGTGCAGGTGAGTGGGAGTCTGTCAGAGGGGGCCAAGATCGACCAACCACAAGCACCCTAAGTCTATACAGAATCAAGAAGTAGCTCCCATGCAGACCTACAGGATGTTCTCTTTCTTGTGCCATTTTACTTTCTGTTCTATAGATATAAAAGATATTTGACTTTAAGTTTGAAAGATGTGCTTTGCTTCATTACTCTGGCTTTTTTCAATATTTTTTTTCTTTTTTTTTTTTATGATCAAGACTTCCTTTGATGCATTTACCTCCTTACATCTTGCTTTTGACAGTAAAGATTCTTGACTTCTTCAGGGTTCTATATGTTAAGAAGTAAACCCACTAAACTTTATAATGTAACAGGCAAACTTCGATGAACAGAAAACAAATTACAAAATGGAACACATGCTCATCATTACATCATATCCTACTTCATTCTTTGATGTTTAGTATATTTTGTGAGGTAAGAAATTGCTTATGTCTGTGGATGTTAATACATTCCAAAGTTTCATACATTGAAATAAACCCAAAAGTCTTCTTTGTGACTAAAGACTGTCCAAGTCATCACTTGTCTTGTACGTTTTTGAAAAAGTGTTATGACATTGATAACAACCTACACACCTGCAATCATTCTTAGAATCATAATCATTGGAAAAAAAGTAATACTGCAGGAGCATTTGTCCCTTTGTTTCATGCTTTGATAATCCCTCAAAAATGAAAGAAAAACTCTGCTCCGCTTTCTTCTTGTGTGAAATCATTCTTCATCTGTTTCTTCTGTATCTTCAAGGCTTCAGCAGCAACTTCAAGGAAAAAACTCCTTTTCAAATTTTGACTCAAAATTGTTATTATAACTCTGTAATCAATGGCCTTTGAGTTAGATCTGGTGGATAACATCTTGAAAACAATTGTTGACATCATGAGTAAGCAATCAAATTTTTAGAATTGTTTGTCAAAAGCTGAAAGCAAATTAGAGAATCATTGAATGGTTTAGCTTGGAAGGGACTTTTAAGGCAATCTAGTCCAATTCCCCTGCAGTAATCTGGGACATCTTCAACTAGATCATATTGCTCACTCTCATCCAACATGACTTCATAGTTTTCCAGGCATGGGGCTTCTGCCACATCTTTGGACAACCAGTGTCAATGTTTCAGCCAGGGGTGCAGCTGGCATTCTGAGATGCAAGCACGAGTTTCTGAGCCATGTCCAACTTTTCATCCACTAGTACCTCTAAGTCCTTCTTCTCAATTGCTTCATCCTCTGGCATGTTTTGATACCAGGGATTGTTTTGACCTGCATGCAGGACCTTGCATTTGGCTTCAAGCTCTCATTGAATTTCATGAGATTCACCCAGGTTCATTTCTAAAGGTTTTCCAGGTCCCTCTCAGTGTCATCCTGTCACTCAGGCACATCAAGTCCACCATTCAACTTAGCATCATATGCAAACTTTCTGAGAGTGCACTTGATCCCACCATGTCATTGATGAAAATATTAAACAGCAATGGCCCCAGTACAGACCCCGGAGGGACATCACTTGCCATCAATCTTCATCCGGACATTGGTGGACAACAGTGGTCAAACTATTGACCACTCTTCCCTGGGTGCAATCATCCAGCCAATTACTTATTCACTGAATAGTCCACCCATCAAATCTGTATCTAATTTAGGTGGAGGATGTTGAGAGAAACTAGCAAAGTTCAGACAGCTGATATCCATAGATCTTCCCATGTCCACTATTGTGGTCACTCCATCATAGAAGGTCACTAGGTGTTGGGTGCAGGTCAGTCATGGAGAGAAAACACATAGACACTCAGGATCTTCTGCATCAACAACCTCCAGCCTTTAATGAATACACAACATGGCTTAAATACCTTCTTCCTGCCTTCACAGCTCATTCCCATTGGACTTTCCCAGAGCCGACAGCAGCCCCTCATTCTTTTATCTTCACAGCTGCTCTTTGCCCTAGAGCTATTTGCATTTCAAGTCAAGGGAGGATGCCGGACCTTATTTAGCACCAAGGCCACTGATTATTGTTTTAGGCTGCCTGCAGCCTTTGTAATTCACAACTAGGCTGGCCAGGCAGGACTTGTCCTTGGTGAAACCATGTTAGCATGCTAGCTGTCTCATATCATGTTCCTGTCCTCATTCTGCCTTATCATAGTTTCTAGGAAGATATTTTTTCCATTTTTCCAGTCAGTGGGGATTTCACCTGGCTGTCATGGCTCTACAGTATTGTGGAGAGTAGCTTGGCAACTATCCAATTTCCTCAGGAGTATGGGATGCATCTTGTCAGGTCTCACATCTCACAGTATATCAGAGGCTGGAAGGAATCTCAAGAAATCAGCGGGTCCAACCCCCCTGCTAAAGGATCGCTTAGGGTAGTCCACACAGGAATGCATCCAGGCAGGTTTTGAAAGTCTCCAAAGAAGGAAACTTCACAATGTCCCTGGGCAGCCTGTTCCAGTGCTCAGTCACCCTCACTGTAAAGAAGTTTTTCCTCATGTTGAGCAGAAATATTCTATGTTCAAGTTTGAACCCTACCCATTGTTCTTTGTCTTATTACTGTGCACCACTGAAAAGTGCTTGGCCCTCTCCACTTGACACCCATCCCTCAGATATTTATACACATTGATAAGATCCCCTCTCAGTCTTCTCTTCTCAAGACTAAAGAGCCGCAGGGATCTCAGTCTCTCATCACAGGGGAGATGCTCAAGTCCCCTAATCATCCTCATGGCTCTCCATTGGATTCTCTCTAGCAGTTCTTTGTCTTTCTTGAACTGGGGAGCCCAAAACTGGATGCAGTGTTCCATGTGCAGTCTCTCACATATGTTTGGGTTCCTCAGGTGTCAAAAATCTGATCTTTTAGACTGGGGAGAGATTTTGCTCACCCTGTTCCTGGTTTGTGGTCCATCGTGCTGGAGTAACACAACCCACTCTCACAAGCCCCCATACCCCCACAGAGACAGGAGGGGAAAAGTAACACAGACAAATATCTGGGTTGAGATAAGAAATATAATGAGATAATAGGATGCACAATCACTTTAGCCTGTTTGCAGAAAAGTGCAGCAAAATACAGAAGCAGCAGAAGGCAGTGGCAAATGGTTTCTCCCACCAAAGCCTGCAGAGGACAGCCCAGGAAAATGGACTAACACCCCAAACCAGAAATCGGAAGCAGCAACTGGAACAGAAACCAATCTGAACTTCAAGCCCCATGACACTTTGCTTCATCCAGCACTTTCATTTTTAAGCTGGCATGATGGCAGCATGGTGTTGAATATCAGCAGGAGATTCAACTTAACCCATGACATCCATCCACTCAAAAGGTATTGGAAGAGACATTGCCAGCGAAGACTTAGGTCAAAACACTTTCTCATCTGCTGTTCTCTCTTTTGCAATCCTGCTCATCAGAGAAGGCAGTGCTTGCTTTGACCTTCTTTTTCTGACTGAGATGCCTGCAGAAGCCCTTCTTATTCTTTGTGTTTCATGAGGCAAACTGAATGACTGTCACCCATCATATTTGTTCTTGGCAATCTCATATAGCTGGATTTCTAACTAAACATATTTCAGATCCTTACAAAAGGAGATCTAATCAACACATCTGCTTCCATGTATTGTTGTTGCCATTCAAACAGATTCTTCTGCACATCCCAGAGAAAAGTACTCTGCAAAATTTCCAATATGGTGAGCATATTAAGCTTATCCATGGAGCATGAAAATCTTCATTTTCATTTATTGCAGAAAGAGCATTTCCATATCTGTAAAAGTAACATTTATTTTCACTGCATGTTAAACTGTTTTCTAAAGCTGAAAATCATCATTATGTATGCACTGCACATCTTACCAGTTTCAGTACAACTTTTTTTTTGTTGATTTAGTATTAGAATTATGCTAATTTTCACTCAGAAAGATGAATTACAGATAGAAGGATCTTCCATATGCATTAAGTATTTTTATTTATTTTTATGTAAGCTGCAACAATCTGTTCAATAAATAGTCTGTGAACCAGAAGTTTTAAGTAAATCCTTCAGAAAAAAACGAGAAAAGCTCAATTTAAATAAAACAGTCTGTTTTTCCATTGGGACATCTATGTATCAGATTTTTTCTAGGATGTTATTATTTATTATCGCACTTTGGCAATAAGGTCTGTGATATACTATAGCATATATCCCATATTAGACCATACATTTCCATGACAAACTGAGGCTATTAACATAAGTATGACACTTTTCTAGCAGTCAGTGCAGCTGGGGTGCACAGGGGGGCAGAATCCCTTCTCAAGTCTCTGCAATGACAGTGGTGGCTGCTGAGCTGTATAGATGAAGGGTAATCACAGAGTACAGGGGGAACAGGGGAACATCAGTCACCTCATCAATGGCTACTTTCAGGGCCATTGAGGAAAATATTGAGATGGTTGTAAACAGTGTGAGATGCCCTTGGAAGAGTCAACCAAACAAGCTCTTCCTAAATCCCTTTACAGAGCAAAAGGTACATTTCCTGCAGGGTTACAGAACTCTCTAAGGGATGCAGGTGAGGGAGCATTTTTTAACTGTATATAGCTTCTTATAACATGTTTTTAATCAGATTGCAGGAATGTGAATTCTTTCTTAAGGGATATGTATTGAGGAAGGGAAAGGGAAGGATTAGATTGAACCAGAGAGAAAAAAGCATTGGAAAATAAAGTAAAAGGAATAAAATAGGCTTGCAGTGTACAAATAGCTTGGTGGTATGCACACTAGTTAAAGTGAGCTTTATTATCAGTAGATCACATTTCTACCTCACTGAATCACTGAATCATCAGGGTTGAAAGGGACCTCAAGGATCATTTAGTTTCAACCCCCTTGCCATGGGCAGGGACACCTTCTACTAGATCAGGTTGCCCAGAGCTTCATCCAGCTTGGCCTTAACAAATTTCAGGGAGGGGCTTCCACCACCTCCCTGGGCAACCTCTTCCAGTGTCTCACCACCTTCATGGTGAAGAACTTCTTCTTAATGTCTAATCTAAATCTACCCTCCTTTAGCTCAGATGCAGTCCCCCTAGTTGTATCACTACCTGATAGCCTAAAAAGTCCCTCAACAGCTTTCTAGCAGATCCCCTTCAGAGACTGGAAGGCCACAATTAGGTCTTCTCAGAGCCTTCTCTTCTCCAGACTGAAGAACTCCAACTCTCTCAGCCTGTCCTCATAGGATAGGAGCTCGAGCCCTCTGATCATCCTGTGACACTTCTCTGGACATGTTCCAGCATATCCATATCTTTCTTGTAATAGAGGTTCCACAACTGGATGCAGTACTCCAGGTGGGGTCTCACAAGAGTGGTGTAGAGGGGGATAATCACCTCTCTTGACCTGCTGGCCACACTTCTCTTGATGCAACCCAGGATATGGTTGGCTTCCTGGGCTGCAAATGTACACTGATGGCTCATGTTGAGCTTATCCACCAGCACACCCAAGTCCTTTTCTTCAGGGCTTCTTTCAAGCCAGTCACTACCCAGCTTATATTGGTGCCTGGGATTGCCCCAATTCAGATGCAGGACCCTGTGCAGGTGTGTGGATATCTTCTGTGTGGATATACCCTCTATTGTGAGTGTGTTTGAAAATGAGTGAACTTCAAGGTAGAACAGTCAGGAAATGGGCTAAGGGGTTGTCTCGGTCCAGAGAGGGAAAGAGACTCAGTTCTTTTGAATATTCCCGTGTTGTGAAATGAGAGGCACAAACGAGGCCAAAATATCAACAGCTAGACTATTTATTACATAAATAAAGTGGATGGATCAGAAGGGGAGAGAGAAAATAGAGAGAGAGAAGAGAGAGGAAAGGTATTATATTACCACACCCCTCAACCCCCCAAGACAGTTTGAGTCTGTGGAGGAAAGGTGCTGCAGGAGATATTGGGTCTGTAGAGGAAGGGTGCTGAGGCTTTGGTTGTAGAAGAGATGTGGTCCTCTGGGCAGCTTCTTCAGCTCCATGAGTTGCAGCAGGCAGAACTCAGGACACAGAGAGAGGGTTCAGTCTGCTTCTTCCAGGCTCCATGACCTCTTTTCTTTGGAGCAGCATTGTCCCAGGCTTTTCCTTCTCTCGTGCTTTCTTTCTCAGTGGCATTGTCCTTCTGTGTTTTCCTTCATCTGTGTTTTTGGTTCCGTGTTTTTCTTCTGCTGAGCCAGTAGTTGCTCAAGTCTTTTATACAGGTTTTTAGTCCTTAGCTATGTGTCCAAGTATTGCCCCTCAGGAAATCAGGGGCCAGGAAATCATCCTTAGATAAGTATCCAGTATCGTTCCCCAGGAAATCTTTCTGTGAATTCCTGTGTGTTTGGGCAGGGGTCTGGATGGAGGGTGTGTGTGTGTGTGTGTGTGTGTGTGTGTGTGTGTGTGTGTGTGTGCTCCACCTCCTCCTTCTCCATCTACCTGCCCACACACTCATTACACATCACGAAAGAGGTGGTGAATCCATTGTCTCACCATCCTCCCTTTCCAGGGTACTTGATGGATGGAGATTATCTTGTCTTACGAATATTCCCGAAGGTGGCTTTGATCCATTGTTGTGAGGCCAGCTGTGGTCCAGTGAGCAATGCTATCTTTGTACCTTCCAAGAGTCCTTCCAGTGGCTCTGCCCAATACACATCAGCTGTTGTCTGGGCAAGCAGCAAGTGATTTTATCTTTGTTGAGTCACACCAGGAGTGACAAGCTTTTAGTCTCTCACAGGGTATAATCAAATGGAGTGTCGATGTGAACCTCCAGGTTAGTAGGTCCAGCTACCAGTATCCAGGCAGACAAGGGAGACTTGAGACTAGCTGTTGGATAGGCTGACTTTGTAAGGCCAAATATTGTGCAATGTGAATGTAAGTGCATATCCACACAAATATTTATCTGTTTCACTAACAGAGTTCAGTCTGAATCATTTCATCAGCTGGACAGGAAAAAGTTGTAAGGCAGATCTTAAGTAGTGTCCTCCACTGTGTGAGTTGTGCTCTGGTTGAGAGGCTGAGTCACTAGCTGAAAGGCATGCAGAGGTGAATAAGCTGTGCTCCATTAGGGAAGATGAACAGGAGATTCACAGGGTCTTAAGATTTGACAGAGTCAACAGACGCAGCTCTTCCTCTGAGAACAGACAGCTGGAGATTTGTAGTGTGTTTCCAGAAAATGGCTTGATGCACATGGTCGATGAGTCAGGTATGAAACATTAGACATTGCTCCAGCTTTTAGTCACAAATCCTGATGAACTGCCGATGATGTGAAAGTCAAGAGCAATCTTAACTGCAGTGACTATGAGACTCAATTTAAAAAAATGAGACAATCAAGGAAAATGGTATGCAGCTAAAACAGAGGTCTGTGGTATTATACTTACAATAAAAAGATAGAATTAATTTTCTTTAAAACAAATATAATCTACTAAAAAAGTATAACCAAAACCAGCATGTAAGTACATAGTAATGCTGTGACATAGACACACATGAGAGTTTCATGCAAATAATTGAGCAATGTGAAAACCAAAGGGCCAAAGTTTTATGTAGCTGCATGGAAAATAAATGGGAAAACATGTCAACAGAATTCACAAGATAAAGAACAAAAAATAGGTGCAAGGTGCAAACAATCAGGATATTTTATTGAATACACAGAAAGATGCCTGGCAAAAGCAGCAAAAATATAAACAACCTCAGGAGCTCAGGAACGTGCTCAATGCCATATTGCTAACCCTTGGGAACTTCTGGATGCTAATGGCTATTGCCATTAGCCATCAGCTATCTAGAATGGAATTTCTGTGAATATATATAGATGCTTACAATCACTTACAAAAGGATAAAATGAAGAAAAGACAGATGAATCCCACCTTGAAATGCTTATTTCTTTTTATAATCTATACAGAAGCTTCAATATCAGCATCAGGTCACATAAATCACACCTTAAGAAAGATTTAGAAACTCTGTAAAGAAAAAAAAAAAAGAGACAAAGGATATTAGGGGGCTGATTATACACATTGAATATTTTCTACTCCAGCCCCAAAATCTCAAATAGAACCAATCAACCCAAAATTTGAACAAAAAATAAATAATTGAATCAATTAACAGGATCTGTTTGCAGTGATTTATATTGCAAGAAAAGTTCTGTTCTTGAATGTGGAAAGCACAAATTATATTTTATTCTATATCCAATAGAGCATGGTTAACCTGTTGGTTAAGCTGAATAGTCAAATCTAGAAGAACTAATCACAGAATCATTAAGGTTGGAAAAGACCTTTAAGATCCCTGAGTGCAATTGTAATTCAGCTACCATGACTGGAAGCACCACACCTATGTGCTTCTTGAACACCTACAGGGATGGCACCTCCACCACCTCCCTGGGCAGCCTTTTCCAATGCCTGAGCACTCTTTTGGTAATGAAATTTTTCCTAATATCCAACCTAAACTTGGGAGAAGAGATCAACACTGGGCTCCCCAGTGCCTCATTTCAGGTAGTTGTAAAATGCAACTCTCCTCTTACCTTTGGTCTTATCTCACTTCTCTCTCCACTTTTCACTCTCTTCTTTTTGGTGTCTACTGGGTAATCTCCCCACCTTCTTTAAGAGCCACTGTATCATCAAAGTTATTTGCACTGACATGTAATTAATAAATCTGTAATCTTTCCAGCCATTTTGGAGTCCCTAAAGAACCTCCCTTGAACCCTTCCTCTGAGGTCAGGTCATGAAAACCATAAACATAACTGTGCCTTAATATTTGCACTGTGTCTCTTGGGACAATATAAAGCTTTAGATCCATAGTTCTGATTCATTAGAAGATTCCCTTAATCAAAGAACACATAGCTTGTACATGTGAAAATGTCAGTTTGTTCAGTCACAAGTTATGGTCACAGATTTGACAGTTATACAAAAGAATGATTATTGTTGTTGTGTTTTCATTGAACAGCTCTACCCCTTTCCCATATGATTTGTACTTCATAATTTCTTATGTGCTACTGGCATTTACAGGAAACAGTGGAAAATTGGTTGCAAGATTATTACATTCACAGGTTTATTTTGACAGTGCTCTGCGTTATAGTTCCTGCATGCAATGAATATTTAAGTTAATTCCAACCTCTCTTTCCTTGTTTCTCTTTAACATTACAAGTAAATATGATGCATTCCATCCAAGAAAAATCTGATTACCATTCACTAAGTATTGATACTTTTGGATATGCTTGCTTTATAAAAATGTTACCAGTATCAACACTGATTTGTCCTCCCCATCCTTGAATAATATATCACCTTTACTGTATTTTACAGTATTTACAGTAAATGCATGTGAAGAGTTAGGGATGGGTCAAAGAGAAAGGGAATAAGGAAGAGAGTGAGTTATGAATTGGGGGATAAAAAAATCTGCTGTAATGAAAATATTAACAATACAATTGTATATATAAATATATACAAAACTAGTAATGAGCCCAATACCATCCCACTGATGGCAATTAACATCACTGTCACCATTGATCATAGAATTATAGAATCATAGAATGTTAGGGGTTAGAAAGGACCTCTAGAGATCTACTCCAACCCCTCTGCCAAAGTAGGATCACCCAGGAATGCATCCAGGCAGGTTTTGAATATCTCCAGAGGAGACTCCACAAGTTTTCTGGACATCCTGCTCCAGGACTCCACCATCCTTAAAGTAAAGAAGCTTGTCTTCTTGTTGAGGTGGAACCTCCTGTGTTCCAGCTTATACCTTGTTCCTTGTGCTATCACAGGATACCACCAAAATGACTGTCACCTTCACCTTGACACCCACCCCTCAGGTATTTGTAGACCTTAATAAGATCCCCTCTCAATCTTTGCTTGTCCAGTCTAAACAGCCCCAGTTCTCTCAGTCTTTCTTCATAGGAGATGTGTTCAAGTCCCACAATCGTCCTCGTAGCTCTCAGTTGCACTCTCTCCAGTAGATTCCTGTCTGTCTTGAACTGGGAAGCCCAAAACTGTACACAGTATTCCAAGTGTAGTCTCGGCAGAGTAGATGAGGAGGGCAACCTCCCTAGACCTGCTGGATGCACCCCAAGATGCCTTTGAATCTGCTAGCCACAAGGGCATATTTCTCTCCCATGGATAGCTTACTGTCCACTAGAACTCCAAGGTCTTTTTCCATAGAGATGCTTTCCAACAGGATGACCACTAGTCTGTGCTGGTGCTGTGGCAGAAGTCCCAGAATGGACTCAGTGGCAGATGAGAACCAAACTCAGAAGCCATATTGTGAAACTGGATTCAAGAACTCATGGACTGGGATCAAAGGCAGAAAGGACAGAATCCTCCCCAGATGCTGGTCATTGAAGAAAAGAACTTGGCCCTCATGATCTCTCTCTCATCTCCACTCCTCCCTGCAGGTGTGCCCTTTTACTCTGTACCTCCAACATCATACACAAGATTTAGCAGTGGCTTTGGTCTCCCCACCAATTCTTGGAACTAACTAGAAACATTGCACGTTATCATCACTAGCAATGGACACTGTGCAAAAACATGCCACTGATTACACAAAGTGCAGTCACTTGGTAGAGGCTGAGCCAAAAATAAAATCACGGAACAGAATTAGTCCTGTTCTAACCCAAACCAGGACAATACACCACTCTATCTGACAGAATTTTACCAGGAAATTTACATATAAAAAAGACATACTTCCTGTCATAAAAAATAGGATTTTGTTTTATTTTTAAAATGGATTATTTTTAGTGTTTAGAGACACTGTTGTTAAGCAATTCCAAATTTACTGCCCTAGCAATAGATGCTCCTTTCCAGATGGCTTTTTCAAATGAGAGGCATCGCTCTCAGTTTTTCCAAGAACAGTCCAGCTTATAGCAGACATTCATGGCAGTTATCCCGATGATAAATGAAAGCAGGATACATTTCATAAGTCCTACTGAGATTTTTGGAAAGCACAAAGGGTCTGACTGGCAATGAACTAATTTGTGGTTAGTGGGAGGAAGAAGACAATAAAATTCTAAAAGAAATATAATATAAAATAAAATAAAGAAGAAATGGCTGAACACTATAAAGTCCTGCATTAAAAAGAAAAGTTGATTTAGGCTAATTTTTTAATGGATCAGGATGAATACAATAGCAGCTAAGAGGGTCAAAATATTTAGTTTTATGGAAAAAAAAAAGGAAGAAAATTTTAAATGGATATTCTAGTAATTTTCTGGTAATGTTGCTATACAGAACAAAAATAATTAGGAGAACCTAATTGTGGATTTGTGGAACCTAAAACCTGCAACCTGAGTTGATCTTCCTGATGATGTAGTCCCAAATCCTGACACTGAACCTCCGTCAGTGCAAGCTGCATCATGAAAGAAGACCCTTCATGCTAGACTAGGCTTTGTTTCTTTTTAACAAAACTCTGAGGAACTGAAATTCAGCCTCTGCTACATTTGACTCATACAGAATTGTTAGAGTTGGAAGGGAACTCAAGGATCATCTAGTTCCAAAATCCCTGCCATGCACAGGGATGCCTCACACTAGACCAATTTGCTCAGAGTCACATCTAGCCTGGCCTTAAAAACCTCCAGGGATGTGACTTCTACTGCCTCCCTGGGCAATCTGTTCCAGTGTCTCACCACCCTCATGGTGATGAATTTCTTCCTAACATCCAATCTGAATTTACCCATTTCTAGTTTTGCTCCATTCCCTCTAGTCCTATCATTACCTGACACCCTAAAAATTCCCTCCCCAGCTTTCTTGTAGGCTCCCTTAAGATACTGGAAGGCCACAGTAAGGTTTGTTCAGAGCCTTCTCTTCTCCAGACTGAATAGTCCCAACTCTCTCAATCTGTCTTCATAGGAGTGGTGCTCCAGCCCTCTGATGATCCTTGTGGCCCTTCTCTGGACACGTTCCAGCACAAGCCCTACGAGGAGAGGCTGAAGGAGCTGGGATTGTTTAGCCTGGAGAAGAGGAGGCTCAGGGCAGACCTTATTGCTGTCTACAACTACCTGAAGGGTGGTTATGGCCAGGAGGGGGTTAGTCTCTTCTCCCAGGCAATTAGCACCAGAGCAAGAGGACACAGTCTGAAGCTGCTGAGTTTAATATCAAAGCCTAAAGCTAAATGTCAAGTATGTGCATCATTGACATAATACAAACCTTCATCAAATATTGCAAATATTAACAGGAGTTAGAAATCTATGTGTGGTCAAGGGGTTATGATCTGGTGGCAATTACAGAGATGTGGTGGGACAGCTCACATGACTGGAATGTGGCCATGGATGGCTATGTTCTTTTTAGAAAAGACAGGTCAATAAGGTGAGGTGGTGGAGTTATTTGCATTAGACAGCAACTAGAATGTCTGAATTCTGTCCAGAGGTGGATGAGGAGCAAGTTGAGAGTTTGTGGGTGCAAATTAAGGGGCAAGCTAGCATGGGTGATACTGTTTGATGTCTATTACAGGCCACCTGATCAGGACAAGGAAGCCAATGAGGCCTTCTACAGGTAGCTGATGGCAGCCTCACAATTACAGGCCCTGGTTATCATGGGGGATTTTAACTTCCCATATGTTTGGTGAAAGGCCTATTCAGCCAGCCATTCACAGTCCAGGGGGTCCTTTCAGTGCATTGATTACAGCTTCTTGATGCAAGTGGTAGATGTCCCAGCTAGGAGAGTGTGAGATCACAGTTGTTTTATTGTCTCAAATAGGGTGTGACATGACCTGACAGAGTGGCTGAAAAGCACTGCAACAGTGCCACTGAGAGGCCAATGTGCCTGCCACACTCTTCATAGCTTTGGAGGTACCACCCCTGCCCACAAGCGGTGCTTGGGGAACCAGCAACTTCCAGGCAGCCATGTGTGAGAAGGACCAGAGAGCTCTACTTCGCATGGCCTGCCAGACGGGTCCCACTTCACCACTCCCTCTACTCCTTGCAGCTCTTCACTGCCCATGCCTTCCATCAGCTCCATGGCGGTCCATCCTTCAGTTCCCGCTGCCACTCTGCTCTGTGCTGCCTGTGTGACCCGGACAGCCTCCTCTGCTCTCTTCACTCTGCCAGCTCCTCATTGCACTACCATCCCCACATTGCTCCATTTCTGCTGCTGCTGTGGAAGGCCCACTGTCAAGTACTTGGGACTGCTCCTGTGATAATTCCATGATCTGAATCCAGGGAATGGTGATATCCCTTCCTTTGCTCTTCCTCAGCACAGCCTATAGGCATAAATGGTGGTTTGAGCCTTAACTGGGATCTAAGAGCTCAGATGGGAGCAAGACTGATAATCACTGCCCCATTCCCCCCTCCTCTTTCCCAGTAGAGAGAAAAAAAAGGGAAGGGGGCAAATCCACCAAGAAATAATTTGGAGTTGGTTTGGAAGTAGAGAGGAAAAAAATTTCTTTAATATATAACAATAACAGGAAGGGTTCACAAGTGTAAGGAACAAGGATGGATGGGGAAAGTTATGTATACAAAACCAGTCCATTGAAGAGGCGTGGATGTAGCAGGGAGGAGGGAAGCAGGAAGCCAGCAGCAACTCTCTTTTGTCCCCGCAAGGCAAAAGTAAAAGAGATAAATGGGTGCAGTGTCTTCGTTTTCATAGGCTTGCTGGACAGGGAGGGGGAGTAGAACAGCCTAACTCAGTTCCCCAGGGGGAAAATGCCCTCCAGGGAGAGCAAGGCTCTCACAAGTCCTCCCCCTCCCTGCTTTCAGGATGGGCGTGACCCATCACAGTATATCAAGGATAGGAATATAATTTGGAGCACAGTCAACATGGTTTTGCCATGGGAAAGTTATGCTTAACCAAACTGATAGCCTTTTAGGAGGACATAAACAGGTGGATAGGTGATGGTAGTGCAGTGAATGTGGTTTGTCTTGACCTCAAAAAAAGCCATTTGAAACCACCTCCCACATCATCCTCACAACTAAACTAAAAAGTCAGGGAGTTTTACTTAATGGGACAGAGTCTAGTTGGAGGTCTGTGTGTAGGGGGGGTCCCTCAGGGGTCAGTACTGGGACCAGTACTATTCAACAAATTCACCAACAACTTGGATAAGGGAACAGAGTGCAGTCAACAAGTTTTCTGATGGCCAAAAACTGGGAGGATAGCTGACATGCCTGAAGGTGTGCTGCCATTCAGCAGGACCTGGAAAGGCTGTAGAGTTGGGCAGGGATAAATTTAATGAAATACAACAAGTGCAAGTGTAGTCTTGCATCTTGGAAAGAACAAGCCCATGGAATGGTATGGGTTAGGAAGGGAGGGAGGAAGGGAGGGAGGAAGGGAGGAAGGAAGGAAAGAAGGAAGGAAGGAAGGAAGGAAGGAAGGAAGGAAGGAAGGAAGGAAGAAGGAAGGAAAGGAAGGAAGGAAGGAAGGAAGGAAGGAAGGAAGGAAGGAACAAGGAAGGAAGGCTGCAAAAGGAAAGATACCCAAATAAAAATCTCCTGTATCAAGGAAAACTATAAATGGTGGAAAAATTTTCTTTGTCTCCATGAGATACCACAAATCTGTGGTATGTTTTTTTGTTCCTTAGTAATTTTTTTTCATGAATGCATTTTATGTGTCAGTGCAACACAGAACTGTGTGTCAATAGTAACATTGTCTTGATCAGATATTAATAGAACACAAATCATTGTTATCCATATCAAATCCTACTTTCTATGCTGTTGAGTTTGCTTTCCAGGGTTTTGAAAGTTGCTAAGGATTATGAAGATTTATATTACTTGTAACATGTCTTAGTCTCAGCCTGTCTTTCCACACAAACACTGGCTCAAATTTATGCCTTGCAAGCTTTCAGAAAAGAAAGGGCTGTTCAGAGTTAATGTACTAAGAGTGTCATAAAACACTGTTTCAGGCATGGGCCATTTTGTATATATCCTACTGGCACTTCAAATGAATTTTGGACACACTATTTGGAGAGCAGAAACGAGACACAGTGGGATAGAGCAAATTGGTTTCACAATTTTCACCTCAGTTATTGTTGTTGCTGCTTTTAAACATTCAAATTTGCTTTTCTGAATTCTCATTCTGACCCGGGTTTGAAAATCTGTATCTGAAGGTGTTGCAAAGAGTACAGTGAAAGAATAGAAGCACAGATGTATCATGGAGGATTCTCAAGGACTGAATAGACTATTTAAATAATGCTATGCTCTAGGGTTCTCAGATTTGCATCACTAACAGCATTCAGTTTCAGTTCTAGGTCCACACTTACCTTAATTTCAGTATTTTAAAAATATCATGTATTTTGTAGATTCAGAATACCATATAGCCTGAAACTCAACTTCTGTGTGTAAATATATATATATATATAATATATATATATATATTTTATATATATATATATATATATATAAAAGATTATATATATATATATATTCTTCATGGTTCAAGTGAGCTGCTACTGATTTACCTGAATCTTCCACTTCCCATATTTATAGCCAGTATCACTGAGTTTTGATCTATTAGTACTCATATAGCAGATGTGTGAAACTTGCTGAATTACTCAACCTTCATAGAAAAAAAAAAAAAAAAGTAAGTCCTTTCTTACATTTATCATTGGCACCATCTAATCAGAGCTTTTCTTTCCATCTCCCAGTATCTCTACTCCCAGGAAGAGAGAATGACAAAAGTCTGTATTTCTTCCCTCTACAAGCACATTTCTTGGATGATTAGAAATAAAAGCTTCAAGTGTATGCCAAAGCTTAGTGACAAGTTCTCTCTAATACCTTTTGGGTTTGTCAGGAGCAAGATGAATAGCAGATGTCAGAAAACTAGCCTTGGATAAAATAATTTAGTACTAATATTTTTGTTTCCTCATATTCAATTTAGTTTATATATTCTGTTATACTGGACAGACTCACTTACCCTAAAAGAGCCCTCAGTCCTTGTTCACTGACATAAAAATCCATTTTCATCATTTTACTAATAACATCAGAAAGGCTGCAGTGGTTCAAGAACTCAACTTTGGAAATATCTCACAATGTTCAGAATTAGCACATCCTGACCTCACAAATATAACAGAACACTTAATGATTAAACATCCACTTTATACATGTTTTAATCCAAGATGGTAATGCATTGCAAGGTTTATTGCTTTATTGTACCATAAGGAAAACCAAAATGAAACCAACCAAACAAAAAAAACCCACCCAAAACAAACATAGCAAACAAATGAAACAATCCCAAAACACCAGAAAAACAAACCCAAACCAAAATAGGAACTAAAACAACATAATGTTCACTATCCAATGCTGGTTTTCCTCTTTTGCAAAAATTAGCTAGGCTTCTCAGAAGCTTAACTGATTTTTGCTTATTAAATACCAGACCTTAATATAAACAGGAATTTTTATTCTGCAATTGTTGCATTTATGCTAGACTACTGTAGTGTAGTTCACAGAATGAACTCTCCCTTCCCTGATGTCAATGTGAGGCTTGCTAATTTTTCTCTTTTGTTATTTAGATCACTGAAGAGTCCCAGTACTCCATATGTTATTGATAACTGCCAACATAACATCAAAGGTAATAACAAGTGACTTAAATGAACTATACAAGCATTGCAGAGCATCTGAAAGTCAGTTAATGATAAAAAGTTCTGTATGCATTGCCTTTGCAGCTTGGAGCTGTTACTTGACCATCTAGCTGTATAAGTGCAGCTGGATTATCTTACTCCATTTCTTTTCAGATCAAAGATAACACTCAAAGTACCTAGCTTACTGAAGCAACAAAACAAATAAAGCCTGCTCTCCCAGATCACTTTTTTATATTTGGTTGGCAGTTGGCTTCCTTGCAGTCCAGTGAGCTATGATGTTTTCTTTTGAGATTTTGGTGTGAAATATGTGGAGATCATTATGAAGTTTCTGTTCAGTAGGGCTGTCTTCAATGTACCAGGAACTACAATTTTGATGAAGCAAAGTCACTGGTGTTAACATCTCTGATTCACTGACAAATTATATAAAATTAATTGATAAGAATTTCTCTAGAAAATCTATTTAAAATCTGTGCTAAGTACAAGATTTTCACTTTTATTTTTTTAGAGTAAAGCATGACATATACACATCATTAAAATATACTGCATAATACTCATGCATCCAGGTCTTGCTGGTAATGAATAAATTAACATACAATACCTTTTATCTGTGAAGAATGAAAGCAATAATAGACAGTAGTGAAAGTCTGTAATCTGCATAATTCTTTGACTGAGGCTGTAGCAGTCAGGGTAAAAGGAGAGCCTGAAAGAATAAACAGGAAATTACAGATAAAGTTCAGTCTTAATAAAGAACAAACCATTTCAAAAATTAGAATAGAATAGAATAGAATAGAATAGAATAGAATAGAATAGAATAGAATAGACCAGACCAGACCAGACCAGGTTAGAAAAGACCTTTGAGATCATCAAGTTCAACCTATCACCCAACACCATCTAATCAAAGAAACCATGGCACCAAGTGCCTCATCCAATCTCTTCCTAAACACCTCCAGTGACAGTGACTCCACCACCTCCCCAGGCAGCACATTCCAATGGCCAATCACTCTTTCTGTGAAGAATTTCTTTCTAACATACAGCCTAAACGTCCCCTGGTGCAGCTTAAGACTGTGTCCTCTTGTTCTGGTGCTGGCCACCTGGGAGAAGAGACCAACACCCACGTGGCTACAACCTCCCTTCAGGGAGTTGTAGACAGCAATGAGATCTCCTCTGAGCCTCCTCTTCTCCGGGCTAAGCAACCCCATCTCTCTCAGCATCTCCTCATAGGGTTTATGTTCCAACCCCCTCACCACTTTTGTTGCCCTTCTCTGGACACGTTCCAGCAAGTCAACATCTTTCCTAAACTGAGGGGCCCAGAACTGGACACAGGACTCAAGGTGTGGCCTAAGCAGTGCTGAGGGTTCTTGGTGCCACGGTTTAGTTTTTCAGTTGTTTAGGTGGGTTGTATTGTATTGTATTGTATTGTATTGTATTGTATTGTATTTAGGTGTGTTGGATTGGTTGATAGGTTGGACGCGATGATCTTGAAGGTCTCTTCCAACCTGGTGTATTGTATTATTGTATTATTGTATAGAGAGTACAGGGGCAGAATGACCTCCCTGCTCTTGCTGGCCACAATATTCCTGATACAGGCAAGGTTGTTATTGGCCTTCTTGGCCACCTGGGCACACTGCTGGCTCATGTTCAGCCTACTAACAACCAGTACCCCCAGGTCCCTTTCTGTCCGGTGGCTCTCCAGCCACTCTGTCCCCAGCCTGTAGCACTACATGGGGTTGTTGTGGCCAGTGTGAAGAACGCAGCACTTAGACATGTTAAATCTCATGCCGTTGGACTCTGCCCATCTGTCCAGCCTGTTAAGGTCCCTCTGCAGAGCTCTCCAACCCTCTAACAGATCAACACCTGCCCCCTGCTTGGTGTTGTCTGCAAACGTACTAATGGTGGACTCAATGCCCTCATCTAGATCATCAGTAAAGCTATTAGAGCATGAGGCCCAGCACTGATCCCTGGGGAACACCACTAGTGACTGGCTGCCAGCTGGATGTGGCACCATTCACCACCACTCTCTGGCCTCAGCCTTACAGCCAGCTCCTAACCCAGCACAGGGTGCTGCTGTACAAGCAACAGGCTGACAGCTTGGTCAGGAGTTTGCTATGGGGAACAGTTTCAAAGGACTTGCTGAATTCCAGGTAGACTACATCCACAGCCTTCCCCACATCCACCAGGTGGGTCACCTGATCATAGGAGATCATGTTGGTCAGACCTGTCCTTCCTAAATTCATGCTGGCTGGGCCTGATCCCTTGGCCATCCTGTGTGATTGCACTCAAGATGACCTTAATCTTGCCTGGCACTGAGGTCAGACTGACAGGCCTGTAATTCCCTGGTTCTTCCTTCCAGCCATTCCATTCTTTCATTCTATTCTATTCTATTCTATTCTATTCTATTCTATTCTATTCTATTCTATTCTATTCTATTCATAAAGGACTGTTGAAAAATGATGGAGAGCAGCTTGCCCAGCTTATCTGCCAGCTCTATCAGCACCCTAGAATGGATCCAATCGGTCCATGGACTTCTGGGGATCCAAGTGGCTAAGCAGGTCTCTAACTACTTCTGCCTAGATTACAGGGGAACTATACTGCTCTCTCACTCCATCTGCCAGCTCAGGAGGCCAGTTGTCCAGAAGACAACCTATCTTGCTATTAAAAATTGAGGCAAAGAAGCTGTTAAATATCTCTGCCCTTTTCCTTGTAATTTTATCATATATCATGCAGACTTTGTGTGTGTATGTATATGTGGATGTGTGTATTTATATACCTATACATCTGTATATGTATATGTGTGCGTGTATACCTACATATTTATGTATATACACTAGATGTATTCACCCTGAGATATAAGTAGTGAAGTTTTGAAGAAGAAAATGAAAAAGGCAACAAACTCAAAGAAGTAAATAATTTCTCCTTCAAGAGAAAAAAAAAAGGAGAAATGAAGAAAAAATCTAGCAGAAAAAAAAAGGAAATAATCACCCTTCATTTCATATCATCTGAATAGTGAAGAACACGCGGTTTTAGTGCTTAACTCAGAGTGTAACAATTTTGTGTGTCACAGTTGGTTATGCCAATTGAAAATTTTTAGTTCTTCTCCTTTATATTTACATCTACAGTTATTTAACTATTAAGAAGGGTGATGGAACAATTGTTCTTCTCTTAGGAACTGAAGGAATAATCAAATCAGATCAAAATGAAACCTTTTCACATTTGAACCTGACTCATTATATGAGAGGCAGAAAGACAGAAGCCTGCCGTAATACATTGTTGAATAATTTTGGTGTCATAGAAATTTTGTTCATTACCTTAAAATTTTCAGTTTATTTTGTACATTGTGCAAGTCTGTTTCAATGTGACATTCCAATTAATTTCTTTTATTTGTACAAATGTAATGTTTAAAACATTTATTTTAAATGGGAATTTAATTTCTGATGAAAAAAAAAAAAGAATTATCACAAAATCACATAACATTAGGAGTTGGAAGTGACCTCAAAAGATCATCTAGTTCAAATCCCCTGCCAGAGCAGGATCACCTAGAGTAGGTCAAACAGGAAGGCATCCAGGCAGGTTTTGAGAGTCTCCAGAGAGGAGAATCAATCCACAATGACTCTGGGCAGCCCATTCCAGTGTTCTGCCTCCCTCACAGTAAAAAAGTTTTTTTTTCTGTTCACATGGAACCTTTTGTGCTCTGGCTTGCACCCACTACCTCTTGTCCTATCATTGGGTATCTCTGAGAAGACCCTGGATCAATCCTTCTGACACTCGCCCTTCACACATTTCTAAACATTAATGAGGTCACCTCTGAATCTCCTCCTCTCCAATCTAAAGTGACACAGCTCCCTCAGCCTCTCCTCATAAGGCAGATGTTCCACTTAATCATCTTTGTGGCTCTGCGTTGGACTTTTTCAAGCAGTTCCTGTCCTTGAACTGAGGGACCCAAAACTGGACACAATTCCAGATGTGGCCTCACCAGGGCAGAGTAGAGGGGGAAGACAACCTCTCTTATCCTACTAACCACTCACTTTCTAATACACCCCAGGATACCATGGCTTTCTTTGCCACAAGAGCACATTGCTGGCTCACAGTCATCCTTCTATTCACTGAGACCCTCAGGTCCCTCTCCTCTGTGCTGCTCTCCAACAGATCAGTCCCCAACCCATACCATTCCATAGGCTTGTACTTTCCCAGATGCAAGACTCTAATCTGTGAGGATGCTGTGGGAGATGGTATTAGATGCTTGACTGAAATTAAGATCATCACATCCACTGCTCTAACATCATCTGTCCACCTGTTTATGTCCTCATAAAAGGCTATCAGATTGGTAATGAATGCTACTGAACTTGCTGTGTAAATGGTCAAGAACATCTAAAACCAAAACAATGTTCATTCTGAGCGGCTCAGGAATTAAAATTGACTGTTCTTCTGTCTGGGTATCAGAGTCTTCAACTAACATTTATGCAACCCCAATATATTATGAAGAGGGGCTCCATGACCCTAAGCATTATCTGTTTTATTTTAAACACCAATGCACATCAAAATTATGAATTATTCAGGATATACTGAATTCAAAATGTGTGACTTAGGTCAGATTCCATGATCGTTATGTTTAAAATTCAGACAGAAACAGTGCTTGAGGGATTGTAAGAGAAGGGGATAACCTGTGGATTAATGAATGTATTACTAAGGATTTTATCATCTCCTTTTTTGTACATTCTTATCACAGGAATATGATAAGTACTGAAGTTAAACAGGCTTAAATCCAAGCCTTCTAATACCCCAAAGTAAAATTCAGAGGTTACGTCTTCTATGGTCTACTGTATGCTGTTCAGAAAGATGATCAATCTTCTTGTCTTCCTTTGAATTTAACATAATTAACAGTGTCATGTGATCAATACAGTTTAAGCTCCTGCAGCCTCCCACAGCTTTTACTTAGGAGGACATTTAGAGATTTACAATAAAGAAGCAAAACGGCTCAAGAGCAGCATTTGCTAATTTATGTATTTTGAACATCTACTATTAAACTTCATAGTCTTAATACCATTTAAAAATCCTAGTAAATCTAGCAGCTAGTGCAATTTATAGCAGTGTATCAAAACTTATCATTTTTCCTTCTAAAAAATCTCTAAGAAAGCAAATTGTCCTGGATTTTAAAAATGTAATAGGAAGGTATATCTCAGGCTGGATGGAGGAAGAAGTTCTATACAGAGAGAATGATTGCCCATTGGAATGGGCTGCCCGTGGAGGTGGTGGAGTCACCTTCATTGGAGGTGTTCAGGAGGAGACTTGATGGGGTGCTTGGTGCCATGGTTTAGTTGTTTAGGTGGGTTGGATTGGTTGATGGGTTGGACACAATGATCTTGAAGGTCTCTTCCAACCTGGTCTATTCTATTCTATTCTATTCTATTCTATTCTATTCTATTCTATTCTATTCTATTCTGTTGATGAACTTATTAAAACATTCTTGAATAGTATTGTTCTTTAAACCAACATAAAAAGCTTGTGTTTGAATAACAGTTAAGGTTTCTTTCCATCACAAACTTGGAAATCAAACAAAACAGAAATCATATTGTGCATTCAGTGATGATTTATATTTAGATATCTATCTATTAAATCATTATCTCCATTGAAACAACATTTTCTAACTTCTGGCAGGCTTTTGAAGTGATTGGTGAGTCTCTGCTATTTTGGAAATATATCTTAGGGTAGATATTCTAGTCACAGGCTGAAAATAATCTGATGGGTAGTTACACTAAACTGAAATCAGTCTTCCTGGTAAAGAAGAGAAAAGGTTGTGTCCAAAGTAATGCACTAAATTGTTTCAGCACCATTCTGTGAAACACTGCAGATGCACAATAGTAATTGACTTCCTTCATACGGAAAACATGATTAACTTCTGTTCCCACATGCTTTGAGGAGAAAAGGAGAACAAACTAAATCCCCACTGTGAAGAATAAGGGACCTAAAACCTGAGTTATGCTTCAATAAACTCACTCAATGTATTCAATTTTATTTCAAAGACTTCAGAAAGGGACTCTACAGAACAAGACTCTTTGGGGTGATGAGTTGTCTACATTACATAGTATTCATAAGGTTCATGTCTTTAAATGTGGTTTCCAAAAGAACCTGACTAGAAGGGGCAGCTATATGTGAGGATCAAAAGACTAGAACCTCATTTACAGAATAAGAATATTGTTACTACCCCTTCATGAAGCAGAATCCTTGGTTTCAGGTTATACAACAATTCTCCCTTGAATTGTATTTAATATATGACAAAACTGTATTACTCTCAGTGTTTCTATTTGACAAGAATAATCCACTATGAGCATTCTCTTAGACTCCTGAAAAGGAAATTTTGGCTTTTTCTCATATTACTGATAAGTATATAAACATACATACATATGGTAGGCTGAACATGAGCCTGCAGTGTGCCCAGGCAGCCAAGAGGGCCAGTGGCATCCTGGCCTGTATCAGGAACAGTATGGCCAGCAGGAGCAGGGAGGTCATTCTGCCCCTGTACACTGCACTGGTTAGGCCACACCTTGAGTCCTGTGTCCAGTTCTGGGCCCCTCAGTTCAGGAAAGATGTTGACTTGCTGGAACATGTCAAGAGAGGGAAACAAAAGCTGGTGAGGGGTTTGGAAACAAGTCCTATGGGGGAGGCTGAGGGAGCTGGGGTTGCTTAGCCTGGAGAAGTGAAGGCTCAGGGGAGACCTTATTGGTGTCTCCAACTACCTGAAGGGAGGTTGTAGACAGGCAGAGGTTGGTCTCCTCCCAGGCAGCCAGCACCAGAACAAGAGGACACAATCGCAGGCTATGCCAGGAGAGGTTTAGGCTGAATGTTAGGAAGAAGTTCTATACAGAGAGAGTGACTGCCCATTGGAATCAGTACCCGTGGAGGTGGTGGAGTCACCTTCATTGGAGGTGTTCAGGAGGAGACTTGATGGGGTGCTTGGTGCCATGGTCTAGTTGTTTAGGTGGGTTGGATTGGTTTATAGGTTGGACGCGATGATCTTGAAGGTCTCTTCCAACCTGGTTGGTTTATTCTATTCTATTGGTTTATTCTATATATACACACACGTATATATACACACACACATACACACACATATATCTACCATATATATTTATATGTATATATACATATTTATGTATATATATTATAGATATGTAATACTTTCAATATTTTTCACCTATTTTTTGTAACTGAAATGTGTTATTGAATGTTTATTGCATTCTTCTCTCTTTATCTGATTATTTTCTAGAAAATAAAAAAAGCAGTATTATCAATTTCTTTTAAAAAAACATATTGCAATCTAAAAGTAAAAATTATTTTCTTGCTAAACTCACTTTAGCTGAAAAGTAGGCCAACTACTTCTTTGACAAAATACACAAATGAATCAGAAGTATATGTATTAATAAGATGCCATACAGAATTTTATGGTTGCTGAGCTTAAAATGATGCGTGCCTGAGAATATCATCTGTGTGATGCCAATGGATAATTGGCTCAGTGTTAGATACATATATTTCAAATTCAGAAGATTTTGAATTCCCTCCAAAATTATTATATTATTATTTTATATATTATTACTAACAAAACAGCATTCATTTAGGGCAGATCAATTTATTTGTATGAGAATTTGCTAATGGGTCCTGATTTTTATAGATCCTACATACTTCCAGATCTGATCAAGAACTTTTGAAATAGAGTTAAACCAGACTTTTTTACATTAGTTAGATACTTACGTGTCACAAAAGAATCAGAAATCATAGAATCAATAAGGTTGGAAATGACCTCAAAGATCAAGTCCAACCTGTCAGGACTTGGTTTTATTTGAGCTTCTAGAATTTCACGTAATACTTTGCAAATATTGTTGCAAAATCTTCAAATTTTGTGAATTTTACCTCCTCACCCTCTGCTGAAAAAAGACTTCCCATTTTGTAAATATTAACCATATGTTTATTTTTATTAAACATAGATTTTTACAGAAGTGTAATACTCAGATTTAGAAGCAGGTAAGTAGAACCTGTGACTGGTGAGCAGATGAAGCACCCACTATCCCAAGGTACAAAAATCTGAAAATGCTGTTAAATAAGAAAAGAAACCGAAACCAAAACCAACCAACCAAAAAAAAAAAAAACCCAACAAAAAACACACGAAACAACCCCCTCCACCCCCCCCCAAATAAATAAAAACAAATCAACAACAAACAAAACCAAATCAACAACAAACAAACACCATACACCCCACCCCCAGATATACCAAATAAACAAATGGGTTATCCTGCCTGTTTCCCCTCAACACAGAAGTGAGGGAAAGTAACACAGAAAAGAAACCTGCATTAAGATAAAGTGTTGGGATAAAACAGTTTAATATAAAATCATATAATGCACAAGGACCCTAGCTAATGCATGCACAATTACCTTAGCTTAGGCTATTTGAGGGAAAAAAAATAGTGAAATGCAGAAAAAAATACAGCAAAAACCTACAGAAAAACCAGCAAGCTACCCAACCCCACTCATCTTTCCACCATCCCTGAAGAAATGAGCCAACACCCAAAACCTGGAAGCTGACAGCAGCAACTGGAACCAGAAGCCTCTCATGTTACAATCTGAACTTTAATCCCCATAATACTTTGCTCCAGCCAGCACTTTCATTTTGAAGTCTGTGTAGGCAGGATGATTTTGAATAACTAGCAGCACTGCATGAGGCACTTGGTGCCATGGTTTAGTTGATTAGATGGTGTTGGGTGATGGGTTGGACTTGATGATCTCAAAGGTCTTTCCAACCTGGTCCTTTTCTATTCTATTCTATTCTATTCTATTCTATTCTATTCTATTCTATTCTATTCTATTCTATTCTATATATTTAACTTAACCCATGATACAAGCACAGCCATTTAAGTCACAGATGGTAGGAGCACAGATGTCCTTTCTGCCAGCATAACTCATTTTAGTAATTAAAAACACATTTTTAGGTTGGTTACATTGATGTATATGCAAAAATAGAAAACTTCACATTAACCATACCCCATGATACCTTGTACTTTCTGGCAGCAGATTGAATTTCCAGCAGTTTTATATCCTCCTGTGCTAACCGTTCATGCAGAAAGCACAGATGTTGGTGGTCAGCTTAGAAATTCAAATGTTATACTTGAAAATCAAGACAGCATGACTTCATCAAGGCATCTTACAATGACTATATAATGGCAGTAACAGCACCCCAGTACAAGGCATAATTCATGTACTTTATGCTGTGGCAGTGGCGTGCTCCTTGAATAAGCATCAGCACAATGACAAGCTTATGTTTGCCAGCACCAAAACTGATTTTTCAGTTGTTAGCAAGTTATTTTGAAATTCATCAGTTGAGTCCCATGTTACCTTAGCTTTTGATATTTAAAATTACCAGCAATTACATGTAGGATGCTGAGGCACAAGTCAACATGGAATAAAACCAGGAATGAAATTAAGACAGGTCAATAACTTTATCAGAAACTACAGGTGAACAGTTGGAGAGTTAACATGAGCTCAATTGTGACAAATTCTTTCATAATTAAAGAACTTCAACAGATCAGAAGCCTTTATCTAAAAAAAATATTCACAATAGATGTTTGATTACTTTTTCATAAAAAATAAGCTCAAAGCACACTTTGCTTGTGATAGTCTGAAACACTGCAAGAATTCAGAGGATATAGATTTTTGACATAATTAATAGCAATTGACATACTGAAGGATTCTGAAAGAATTTATAAATTCAAATATCTATCAAATTAGTGCTTTATCAACAAATTTTATATTTTGTAAGGCAATGCTACAGTAAGCATAAAGACTGGAAGGTGTCAGATGGTCATTAGTATTATTTTTGTTACTACTATTATTACATCATAATTTGCCCGAATATGCATGGGCAAACTGGAAGGGTCATTCTCACTAGAGATTTGGCTGATTGATTGTAGTAATTGGAGTAACAGAAGAAAAAATATTCTAGAAATAGTAACAAAATCATAAAATAAAAAAACACACTGAGAATTCTCACTTGAGGATGGCTTTTTAATGTTGCATTATGTATTTCTATATAGCTTCTAGCAAACATTCTTCAGATAGAAAACATACTGGGAAAGATCTCCTTATTTGAACAATATGCCTTCTTCTGTGTCTTTCTTGTAATTAGAGTCTTTTACTAGGTCACATGAGACCTTTATTTAGTTCATAGTAACATCTTCAGGCACAGGATCAGAGCATACCAATGGGAAGATAATGAAGAAGGGAGCCAGAAGACCTGCATGGTAGATAAGATGTGCTGGACAAACTAAAGTGGAATATGAGAGTCTACAGATCATGGAAGGAGGGGATAGCCACTTGGAAGGAGTATAAGGCTGTTGTCAGAGGATGTAGGGAGACAGCTCCGTAAGCTAAGGCCTCATTGGAATTAAACTTTGCAGAGAGTCAAGGACAATAGAAAGGGATTCTTCAGATACATTGTAGAAAAAAAATAACACTAAAGGCAATGTAGGCCCACTGCTGAATGTGGTGGGTGCCCTGGTAACAGAGGATAGAAAGAAGGGGAGTTGATGAATGTCTTCTTGGTCTCTGTGTATACTGCTGGTGACTGTACTCAGGAGCCCCATACTAACGGGACCCTAAGGAAATTGTGATAAAGGAGGAGTCTGCCTTGGTTGATGAAGACTCAATTAGGGAGCAATGGGGCAATCAGGACATCCATATTCCATGGTCATGATGGGATGCAGCCACGGGTGCTGAGAGAGCTGACACAAGTCACTGCTAGGCCACTCTGCATCATCTTTGGTAAGTTGTGGGGAACAGGAGAGGTGCCTGAGGGCATGCGAAAAGTAAATGTCACTCCAGTCTTCAAAAAGGGCTAAAAGGCCTATGGTATCCTGGGGTGTATTAGAAAGTGAGTGGTTAGTAGGTCAATAGTGGTTCTCTTCCCTCTCTACTCTGTCGTTGTGAGGCCACATCTGGAGTATTGTGTCTAGTTCTGGGCCCCTCAGTCCAAGAAGGACAGGGAACTGCTTGAAAGAGTCCAAAGCAGAGCCACAGATGATTAAGTAAGTGGAACATCTGCCTGATGAGGAGAGGCTGAGGGAGCTGTGTCACTTTAGATGGAGAGGAGGAGATTCAGAGGTGACCTCATTAATGTTTAGAAATGTGTGAAGGGCGAGTGTCAGAAGGATTAATCCAGGGTCTTCTCAGAGATACCCAATGATAGGACAAGAGGTAGTGGGTGCAAGCCAGAGCACAAAAGGTTCCATGTGAACAGAAAAAAAAAACTTTTCACTGTGAGGGAGGCAGAACACTGGAATGGGCTGCCCAGAGTCATTGTGGATTCTCCTCTCTGGAGACTCTCAAAACCTACCTGGATGCCTTCCTCTTTGACCTACTCTAGGTGATCCTGCTCTGGCAGGGGATTTGGACTAGATGATCTTTGAGGTCCCTTCAAACTCATAACGTTCTTTGATTTTGTGATTATTCTTTTTTTTCCTATCAGAAATTAAATTCCCATTTAAAATAAGTGTTCTACGATACTGTTTTTCTGTGATCTAAGTTAATATGTGCACTATGCTGGAGAAAAACTAGTACATTATGGATATTACCTTAATTCTAGCCAAAACAAGGCTCTTTTTTATAACCATAAATTTGCAGGTGCAAATAGTGCAGTCAGTTTTATACCATCTATTATTGTAAGCATAATTCCTGTAATTTAGTCGTTCACACAACTGAATGCACCTGTAAGCGTGGTAGTTTGATATCCAAGTCAGATTAACTGCATCTATAAATACTTCTTTGCATAATTATGATGGATTGCGGAACCAGAGCTAAAATAATAAAAAAATAAAAAATAAAAATCTTTATCTAGCTTCTACATATATATCTGGAAACAGAAGAGCAGATACTAAAAGGATGTTATTAGCCAAGCCTAGCTTATCCAGTATCTGAATACAGCATATGAGCTATGTGTGATATAACAAGAGAAAAAAAAATCTGATTGCAAAAGAAATGCAAAGTATTTGCTCATGGAATAACTTATGTTCTATAGAAGAAAACAAACAAACTGCTGAACTGTGTCAATCCCAGAAAAGTAAAAGAGGTAAAATATTGTGGTTTGGTTTTTTTTTTCATTCTATTACAGTAGATAGAATAATGTAATAATAGCCTAATTTAGGATTCACATCCAATTCCTTAGATTTAAGGTCTTAGACCTCAGTTTGATCCTGAACTTTGCTTAGGTGGCCCAGATTTTACTCATCTAACTTCCTGAACCTTTTACAGGCAGATTTTAGAACCTTAGTGAGGGAAAGTACTCACTATACCCAGCTTTATCTTCTAAAAGAAAAGCATTTCATTTGAGAAAGATGATAATGGACAGGATGTGTTTTTTAGATGAGTACTTGTCCTAAAATTTGTAAAGTTGAAATGGACTCTTGAGACTTCTGTAGTTTTACTTTATTTTAGCAGTAACTTAGGCAAGTGATGGAATATTCACAAAACTCTATGTTGTTCTTAAGAATGTAGACATATCTCAGATAATCCATTTATTCCCTTTAGTCAGTGAAGAGATGTGGGCTTATTCTGAAGATCATTCATGGCAGGAACCTGATATTATGCCCTACAATTGGTTGGATTATCTTATTTCTCTCCAGTAACTCTCTATGAACTAAGGTGAACTCTATACCAAATACTCTGTCTAAGCAAGTCCAAAGTATATATTGATGACCTTAAGTCATGAATGGCTTCCTGAAACACAATTTCAGGTTCTTTGGTCATATGTGTCATCTGGTAAGCTGAACCTG
Organism: Colaptes auratus; assembly: GCA_015227895.2. Classification (NCBI taxonomy): domain Eukaryota; kingdom Metazoa; phylum Chordata; class Aves; order Piciformes; family Picidae; genus Colaptes; species Colaptes auratus. The sequence continues at coordinate 83,423,694 of CM037631.1, read as the reverse complement.
TGAACTTTTTCAGATATAGCTGCAGATTTGTAATATCTGTCAGTTTAACATCCTAATTGTGAAAGGAAAGTGATAATGTCTGTGACTTAGCTCTTCAGATATTGTTTTCACTTTTATGTCAAAAATGGTAGACTTAGTCTGAATGTTTATGTACACTGTAGTAATTTTAAAATTTGCATTGGATGCTGCCAAAAATGTTCTGCTTTTAAGAAAAATATGTAAAAATATCTGGCACACATTGTAAGCTAAAAGCAGCAGAGTGCTGAAATATTTATAGAATATCTGTGAATTAATATGCAGTGATGCTTCACAAGTAATTATGTAATTATAATTAAGATCCATTAGTGTTATGTGTGCCCAAATTAAAAATAATAGTTCCACTTTTAAAGAATCTTTATAGATCCACTTTTTACAACAATTTAAGCAAACAAATAGAGTTAGAAAACAAATAACTGGATCCTTTATTTGTTGAGTCTGTTACGCAACTTTACACCAGATAATATCTGATTCAGAATTCTTGAGCTGCTTATAGTTTTGTAGGTAAAGGAATATCAATATCAAGGAACAGGAGTGATGAAACATGTTTCGAAGAATCACAGTCTAATGTCCAATTTTTTTTCATTTCAAGGGCAATTAACACATTCAGACTTGATCTGACACAGTACAGTATAAATTCCTCGAGTAATACCTAGATTATCAGTGCTCTTTTCTCTTCCTTCACCAGTACTATCCCAAAAGACAAAAAAGGGAAAAAAGAAGAAAAAAAAAAGAACTGCTAGTTCTGTATAATAGTTATGTTACAGATAATCATGAAATAAAATAAACCTACCATTTGATAAATGCGGTAACAGGACTTGAATTTCTCTTTCTTACTTTGGAAGTCTCAGTGAAAAGTCAATTTGTCTTAGGGTAGGAATTGAACTGAATCACCAAAATTGTCTTTGTAGTTATGTAACCTGCAGTGGAGGTAATGGAAATGCACTGGATCTGTTTTCCAAAACTGCAATGATGCATCTTGACAGGAGAAAGTATTTTCTGATGTTGCCAACATACCAGTACTCTTTCATTTGAGAAGCAGATGAGGATGACTGGTAATTACATATGTTTCTTTTATAGTAACTGATGTCTTGAACTGTGGAAATCTCTAAGTGTTTCTCATAACTATAGATTATTACATGTATATAAAGGACTATTATACTGTCTGCAAGAAATATTTCAAGAAAACAAATGTGCATGAAATTAACTAAAGCAAAATTACAAAACAAATAATATGCTGGGGGAAACTGTATTTTATTTAAATAAAACATTATATAACATTTCCATTTCATTGTCCTTTATTCTTATCTAAATAAAAAGGTCATTATAATTTAGGAAACAGGTTCTTTATGCCTCTTATATATACCTCCTTATACTTTATTACCTGTGTCTACAGAGATGACTTGAGTTTAAGTTTTCTTATCCTAGATGGAATATCATACTGCTATAATCATGACATTTTCTTTATCCAATTTACCTCATTTAAAGCTTGCAGATGCTTTTGAAATGGACTACAAAGAATTACTATTCCATGCTAACACAAGCTCTTGGCATCTAAGAAACTGCAGAAATAGAGGCCTGAGTTTGTTAAGTCTATCTACTTCCTGGTCCTGAAATAGATAGTTAAATATTTTAAATTACATTGCAATATGGAAATGTAACAATTTTAAGCACAAATTTATTTTTAAGGTATTTGAACCTAGTCCCAGGATTTTTGCTATGGATGCTCTAATTTCTGCTTCAAGACTTTGAAAACATGTTAGTTTTAAATACTAATATTGACCTGGAAAATGAGGTCTAACTTTAACATCATAGCATAATGAGCATTCATTCATTCAGTAGGAACGTATTACTTTGCCTTATTTTTAGAAAGCTTCTAATATAGTTGTGTAGAATTTTGAAAAATTCTGATGTTGTATGAAGTACATGACCTGAATGCAGTTGTATTGATACATAATAACAATTCTTCTTTGGAAAGAATATAGCCATAAGATTTTAATTTCATTATTTTTTAGACATTTCTTTATGTGTTTTGGTGTTTTATTGTTCAGCATTCTTTAAAAAACAAACAAACAAACAAAAAACTCTGCATGAAATGCCACTAAATATTACAGCATTTATGTTCTTAGATACTTGGGGAACTGAGAGTAGGAAGAAATTAAAATCAAAAATCATGATAAAATTCTGAGAAATTAAAATAACCAAATGTAATAAAATTACATGAGCCACCTAATAACTAGAAACATTGCTGCTGTCTATTTTTTAAATGGCAAAGAGTTTACTTTCCAAAATATTATTTTAAGATCACAACTATATAATCAGGAGGTCTATTTGAGTCCTATCATCCTGTCAATAGGGTAATGTAGGTGTTTGATACAGACTTACACTGTTTGCTCCTTTAATAGCTGTCCCTTTCCATCAGCTTCCTGAGGCACAAATTATGAGTATCCCAACTAAAAGTAAGTATTTGAAAAGGTGAAGATTAATTTCTTTCTAGGTGTCAGGACACAATGCAGTCCTGACGCTCCCTTGGGTTGGGGTAGAGGGTAAGTAGATATCCCAGAGCAGCCCATGTCTTCTCTGACAGAAGCCATCCCACAGGGTTTCAGTCATGGAACTACTGTTACAGGAAAATTTTTTTTTTTTTTTTTTTCTAAGTGACCACTTTATGAATAGATGTCACTGGTATAACCCATGAATTTATGTAACCTAGTATATTTTGAAGAATACAGACATTATAACTATTTTTAGATATTGCCTAACAACATCTGACAATATGTTAGGGGTTTTGTAACAAAACATTTAAATTCAGCAAAAGCAAAACTTGGATAAAGTACCTTCCTTTGTTGCACGATACTGTGCTCAGGTTTTAGTGAGGCATAAACTATTGAAAATCACAATCAGCGAATCAAAGAATATGTCTGGTTGCAAGAGACCTCCAAGTTCGTCCAGTCCAACCTTCAACCCAACACTGAACAGTCAACACTAACTTAACTCCCTAAGCACCAGGTCTACATGCCACTTGAACACCAGCAGGCGTGGTGACTCCAGCACTGCCCTGGGCAGACTATTCCAATATTTGGTAACAGTTCCAGTGAAGAAGTATTTCCTCTTATCTAGCCTAAACTTCACCTGGCACAGTTTGTAACCGTTTCCTCTAGTCCTGTCACTTTTCATCAAGGAGAAGAGGCTGCCCCCCTCCTCACTCCACCTCCCTTCAGGAAATTGAAGAGAGCAATAAGGTCTTCCCTCAGCCTCCTCTTCTCTAGACTGAACAACCCCAACTTCCTCAGACACTCCGTTTAAGTTATGTACTCCAGGAGATTCACAGGCTCATTGTCTTTCTCCAGGCAGGCTCCAGCACCTCAGTGTCCTTCCTGTAGTGAAGGGCTCAGAACTGAGCATGGTACTTGAGGTGTGGTCTCACAAGTGCTGAGCACAGGGGGATGATCACCGCCCTGTTCCTGCTGGCCACCATGTTTCTAACACAAGTCAGGATGCCACTGTTTTTTTTGGCCACCTGAGCATACTGCTGACTCATATTCACTCAAATATTAGCCAATAACCCCAGTGTCCCTCCACCCTGCTAGCTTTTTAATCTTCAGAAGAATTACTTCATCATGCTCTAGTAATAAGAATTTATAGTCTTTCTAACACTAGGGATATGTTGAGGAAGTAATACACAATCTTTCTAAGTCTAGGCCTATGTTTAGCTGATCCAGCAGTTAAAACAGACTGAGTGAGAACCGAAGGAGCAGACAACATGACCCATGACAGAACAAGATATTCATGGAAGAAAGAACAGTGCTAGGCTGCTTCCACTTATATACATCCAGAAGGCATCCTAGTGACAACCACGCTTTTTAGCTCATTTCTATTCCTACTTGCTGCTGATTTAAGCAGTTCCCTGGGTATCAATTTTTGGAGTAAAATTGCTGGATATTAAGAAAGGAAGGAAAGAAATTCTGAAGCTGTGAATCCTTAAAATGGTTGAAAAGCACTTTACAAATAAAAGAAATTAGCACTAAAAATGTATATTGGAAAGTTACATAAAGAAATTAAACATTAAAAGTTATTTCATTTCAAATACAGGTATTGCAAAGCAGAAAATGCCATATTTCTGTTTGTTCCTATAGTAGTAGTTTGTTTTGTGTTTCTAGTGCTCTACAGAAATTAAAAATAAAAGAACAATTAAAAAAAAAGTTTAAAATTTTCTTCTATATCTTCTGCTCATAATGAGCATTGTGGATCTAACAGTTCTATTTCTAAACTCAAGCCAGCAATTATGTTCTACCTTTTTTAATGTATAGGATCATTTTTAACAGGTCAGTATGAAGAAGCTTTTGAGTACTATGTTCCTGTATACCATGTTTATTCTATCATAAATCCCAGACAAATGCCTTGGTATGATAATTCTCACAAGGGAAGTTTATCTCCAAATGATTTGGGTTTTTTTAAGTCTAGCAAAAAATTGTCATGCATAGTTAGATGCTTTGGCTTTCTTAATATTTTATAACATGGCATGATCCTTTTGTCCAAAATCATACTTAGAAAACTTAACCACTGGAATATGCTACAGAAAACATTATATGTATAAGTAATGAACATATTGCATGATAATCAGTACTAAGGGGTTTGTATCCTTTAGCATTCTGCACAAACACAATAAATGAAACAAAATATTTTTCTAATATATAGAATTTCCAAGCAGCCTTTATTTCTGCCTTAGGTTGTCTAAGAACTGAAGACAAACAAACAAGTAAATAAACAGCTATAGAAATATCTCTGTAATTAAAAACAAAACAAAACAAAAGAACAGTACTCATTGAGGCACATTGTTGTCACATAAATGTATTTTTAAATCAGATGTATAAAGCATTGTGCAGGTCTTGTGTATCACAAAATGAATTCATGAAGAAATAAAATAAGAGTGGAATGTAAACAAGAACAAGAGAGAATATGCCACTTATATGAGCCTTAGAGTTTCAGAGTTCTCTTGCTGATTTTTTAAATATTGACTTTGTGGCCGGTGATGCTATGCTTTAAGAAAGAGAGTTTCTGAACAACTGGCTGAATGTTTTGATATTTGAACAAAAACAAGATAGTCTAAACGAATTTCATGGTGCTTGGGGGGTTCAGTTTTTGTTTGGGTGCTGTTGGTTCAGTCTGTGTCTGGTCTGGGTTCAGGCTGGGTGCAGTCTGGCTTCTCTCTTGCTGAAGCAGGAACTTTCTCACCCCACCACAGACTTAGAATCATAGAATCAATAAGGTTGGAAAAGACCTCAGAGATTATCAAGTCCAACCTATCACCCAACACCTCATGACTCACTAAACCATGGCTTCAAGTGCTATGTCCAATCCTTTTTTGAAACCTCCAGGGACAGTGACTCCACCACCTCCATGGGCAGCACATTCCAATGGCCAACTACTCTTTCTGTGAAGAACTTTCTCCTCACCTTGAGACTGAACTTTCCCTGGTGCAGCTTGAGACTGTGTCCTCTTGTTCTGGTGCTGGTTGCCTGGCAGAAGAGACCAACCCCCACCTGGCTACAACCTCCCTTGAGGGAGTTGTAGAGAGCAAGAAGGTCTCCCCTGAGCCTCCTCTTATCCAGGCTAAAGAACACCATCTCCCTCAGCCTCCCCTCATAGGGCTTGTGCTCCAAACCCCTCACCAACTTTGTTGCCCTTCTCTGGACACGCTCCAGTAAGACAACATCTTTCCTAAACTGAGGGGCCCAGAACTGGACACAGGACTCAAGGTGTGGCCTGACCAGTGCAGTGTACAGGGGCAGAATGACCTCCCTGCTCCTGTTGGCCACACTGTGCCTGATGCAGGCCAGGATGCCATTGGCCTTCTTGGCCACGTGGGCACACTGCTGGCTCCTGTTCATCCAGCTGTCAACCAGTACCCCCAGGGTCCTTTTTGCCAGACTTCTCTCTAGGCACTCTGACCCCAGCCTGTAGTTCTGCATGGGGTTGTTGTGCCCAAAGTGCAGACCCAGCACTCAGTCTTGTTGAATGCCATCATGTTGGACCCTGCCTCTCTGTCCAGCCTGAGGTCCCTCTGAAGAGCCTCCTACCCTCTAACAGATCAACACCTGCCCCCTGCTGGTGTGTCTGCAAACTTACTAATGGTGGCTTCAATTTCTCATCTAGATGATACTGATATTGAATAGGATCAGGCCCAACACTGATCCTGGGGGACACCACTAGTGACGGCTGCCCTGGAGTGGCACCACATCAGCACTCTCTGGGCTTGCTCCAGCAGTTCCTAACCCAGCCATGAGCTAACAGCTTGGCCAGGAGATTGCTGTGGGGGACAGTGTCAAAGGCCTTGCTGAAGTCCAGGTAGACTACATCCAGAGCCTTCCCACATCCACAGGCAGGTCACCTGATCATAGAAGGAGATCAGATTGGTGAGGCAGGAGCTGCCCTTCCTAAATCCATGCTGGCTGGGCCTGATCCCTTGGCCATCCTGCAGGTGCACTGTGATTGCCTCCATCTGCTGGCTTGTCTGCCATCTCTCTCAGCACCCCAGGAGGATCCTGTACCCATTACCCCCTGTTTCCAGAGTCCCCTCCTGCAACTGGGGGTGTCTCCAACATATCTAACTCCCTTTCACATTCCCTTATAGTCTGAGTCTTAATACTTCTTCCTTTAGCTCAGCCACCAGATGGAGAAGATAATTCACCTGGTCACACCTCACACAGGTGTTGTCTCCTTCGCCCTCATTCCAAGGGCCAGGCTCCAGCACTCTCTGCAGCTAGCAGCTCAGACACCTGCGTGCTTGTGTGCCAGCTCTGTCTGTGTACCTATAATTTTCTACTAGCTTTTGTCTGAGTTGTTACCATGGCTGGATCTCTTCAGGCAGGTGAAATTAAGTTTGGGGGGTTTATTGCTTGTTTTAAAATATATATATTCCACCCGACTACTATATTTTGCCCAAGCTACTACAGAGGCTTCTGTACTCTGTCGGCTGACCCGGCACACACCGCTAGCTGCAATCCATCCAGAAGGCTCTCTTGCCAAATGGCAGTTGAACGGCTTTGCTCTCCCTCATTTAAATTTCCCATGGCTGACATCATCCTCTTGAGCAGGCACGTGAGAAGAGACCCTGCTGGTCCTTGCTATCCCTGAGGTCCCCTGCCCTCAAAAGCCCCAAAAAGAATCCAAAGCAGAGCACCTCTTAGCTCACCTCAGCTTGAGCACACCGGTCCTGGTGCGGTCCCGAGCAGCTCTCTTGGCAAAAGGACAAATTGTCTTGACTAAATACAGCTTTTTAACAGTGTTTTACAAGTGACTGTTTTTTTTTTTCTATTCCTTTATTCTTCTTCACAGAAATTTTTTATTAAATAATACTAATTTCAACTCTTCCTAATGTGTGGCTGACACAACAAAATATCTTACTTGTGAATTGTTTATCAAGCATTGGCAAACCAGCAACAACCACCCAAACAACCAACCAAAACCCCTGCACTAAAGTACAACAATTGTCTACTAAAGCACAACAATTTTCTACTGAGTTATAAGAAGTCAGTATAGGAAGGTCAGCCCCTTTCACCCAGGGCACCGCAATCCTTCTGCAACAGCTATAAGGTGTTTCGTTTTGATCTTTTCTTGAAAGACATCCAAATTTCAGGTGCAATATAAGTCATATTTTTTTTTTAATTACTGCACTAAATTTGCAAGTACAGCTAGTTCGTTCTGGATCAAATGCTGTTTCAAAGCAAAAGAAGCCAGCATCTGATGTCAGTGTTGCTAAGTGCCTTCATCATGTGATGCCAGATCATTTTTCTGAGCTGGCTGATAGAACATCTAAAAAGTTTTAGTATTCAGACCAATGTTCATTTTTTTCCCCAGTAGCTAGGTGATTTATATGAATATAGAATCATAGAATTGTTTGGTTGGAAGAGATCTTTAAGACAACAAAGTTCAACCTTCAGCCTAAGACCACCATAGCCATTAGCCATGTCCTAAAGTGCCATATCCATTTTTTTGAATGCACTCCAAGGACAGAGATTCCTTCACCTCTATGGCAACCTATTTTATGTATAGAAAACACAGGAACACTGAATTAAATTAAAAATTGGAATTATAATTGTCCTGGAAGAGGCATTAACAAGCTAAACCTGTTGGGCCACTGCTCTTTCTCCTCCCTCCCGTTTTGCAGGGTCCAGGTTTGAGGTGGGAAGCCAATAGGCAGGGACTTTGAGGCTGCCTGGAGGGCGTGGAAGCTGGACCCTGAGCCTCACGTTTCAGAGAGGCAACTGCATGTGTCAGAGGTTGAGAGACAAGGTGTGTGCAGTTTTGCCTGCCAGACAACATTTTGAA